>JALECJ010000258.1:2455163-3142663 GCA_023515745.1 Amoeboaphelidium protococcarum
GGCGGTGTGTACAAAGAGCAGGGACGTAATCAACGCAAGCTGATGACTTGCGCTTACTAGGCATTCCTCGTTGAAGAGCAATAATTGCAATGCTCTATCCCCAGCACGATGAAGTTTAAAAAGATTACCCAGACTTTTCAGCCAAGGAATAAACTCGCTGACTTCATCAGTGTAACGCGCGTGCGGCCCAGAACATCTAAGGGCATCACAGACCTGTTATTGCCTCAAGCTTCCTTTGATTAAACATCAAAAGTCCCTCTAAGAAGGCTGCACCCAGCAAGGCTGAGTGAGTCTATTTAGCAGGAAAAGGTCTCGTTCGTTATCGCAATTAAGCAGACAAATCACTCCACCAACTAAGAACGGCCATGCACCACACCCCTTAAAATCAAGAAAGAGCTCTCAATCTGTCAATCCTTATTAAGTCTGGACCTGGTAAGTTTCCCCGTGTTGAGTCAAATTAAGCCGCATATTCCACGCCTTGTTGTGCTCTTCCGTCAATTTCTTTAAGTTTCAGCCTTGCGAATGTACTCCCCCCGTAACCCAAACACTTTGATATCTCGTACGGTGCTGATGGACGCGTATAATTACGTTCCACCAATCCCGAGTCGGCATAGTTTATGGTCAAGACTACAACGGTATCTAATCATTTTTGATCCCCTGACTTTCGTGCTTGGTTAATGAAAACATCCTTGGCAAATGCTTTCGCAGTAGTTAGTCTTTCAGAAATCCAAGAATTTCACCTCTGACTCTGAAATACTAATGCCCCCGACTGTCCCTATTAATCATTACCTCGGTCCTAGAAACCAACAAAATAGAACCAAAGTCCTATTCTATTATTCCATGCTAATGTATTCAAGCGAACGCCTGCTTTAAACACTCTAATTTTTTCAAAGTAAAAGTCCTGTCGCTCTGGCCCACTCGGTGAAGAGAAGACCAGATTGGCAGGAAGTTCGACACAACCTGGCCGTGCACGCCGTTAAGCGGACAGCCAGTCTGTGCCCAAATTCAACTACGCGCGTTTCTAACGCAACAACTTTAATATACGCTATTGGAGTTGGAATTACCGCGGCTGCTGGCACCAAGCTTGCCCTCCAATTGTTCCTCGTTAAGAGATTTAGATTGTACTCATTCCAATTACAGGACCACGAAGGCCCTGTATCGTTATGTATTGTCACTACCTCGCCGAGTCGGCATTGGGTAATTTGCGCGCCTGCTGCCTTCCTTGGATGTAGGAGCCGTTTCTCAGGCTCCTTCTCCGAAATCGAACCCTTATTCCCCGTTACCCGTTATAACCATTGTAGTCCAATAAACTACAATCAAGTTGATAGGGCAGAAATTTGAATGATACATCGCCGTCGCGAGGACATGCGATTCGAGAGTTACTATGAATCACCAAGTGAGGTGTTGCCACCATTGGTTTTAATCTAATAACAACAGCCCTTCCAGAAGTCGGGCATTTATGCATGTATTAGCTCTAGAATTACCACGGTTATCCAAGTAGTAAGAGACTATCAAGTAAACTATAACTGATTTAATGAGCCATTCGCAGTTTCACTGTACAGAGTCATTTGTACTGGCACTTGCATGGCTTAATCTTTTATGTGAGCGTATGACTACTGGCAGAATCAACCAGGTAACTATCTTTGGTATCCGTCAACGTTTCCATGTCATATGCATTAACATAAAGAAACAGTGAACGCAACGGAACGCGACATAATGTCGCAAGATTAGTATTGCTGTGCACCGATTAGAGCTGGTAAGCTCCTACTCAGATGCCACCATAACTGAACTACTGTGCAGTCACGATGTTGAACTCTCATGCCAAGTCTGCTGTTAATGGGAAATCGTGACAAGATTGAAGAGTTTCAATCGAGTCGCGCCCCCCATCATGTACTAATCACGAGAGCTATTCGTACACTGCGTGAACAGGTGAATAATTCCTTTGATGTAGTACTATTAGTGTAATGGTGACTTCTAGCCAAAAGCTTTCCGTACACAAATACAACTCTATAATCAATCATTTTATTGAAAGATTACAATTTAATATCACCAAACTTCAATGTAGACTCATGATGCAATAGCGCGTCACTAATCTTCATTGCACAGAATGGCAATAATCAAGACTTTCGTCTGATAAACGCTAGAATCTATTAAAGTTGAAAGCAGTTGATCACTAAACCGGTAAGCAAGTTACGCGATGGCTTTGCAATGCATACGATTACTACGACTACCTCATCAGACCGTGAGGGATCAGCAGCTTTTCAACTCTGATGGAAACTAGACATGAGATGCTAACGAATTGATTAATACACCAGCATGATCTTGTCTGCAATCCTAATTGAAATACAACCAAGCCACAACAGGCGTCCACCAAATTCACTAGCAGCTCTGTGGAGGAAACGCCGCTTCGCAGATGACAGTGAGATGAGACTTTACTTTCATTAATCATTCCCAGAGAGAAATTCATTCTGAAACCAAACGCCACACCAGACGCCATCTTTGCAGCAGATTAATCCAAAACAGGAAATTTAGATTTCACAAGCAGCCACTTTTCATCGCAGATTGATTTGCAATTCCAAAATGCCAGATGTTGATTTCTTCTTTTCTTCTTTTTGATTTGTTTCCATTCACCACAAAATTGGTTCGCGATGTTAGCCACTCTTTAACGCCACTGATGGCTGCTGCGCCTCACAGTGATCTTCCGGATTTTCACAAAAGTCTAGAAACAATGTAGCGATTGTGATTTGATTAATCAGACGCCTTGATACGCGAAAGTAGTTTAAATCTCCGGCCACGAAAATAAATCTCCGGCGATTGAGTTCGCGCTTATACCGCATCTTATTTTGCAGATTTTCTAGGCTACTTTCACTAATCTTTTTAGTTCACGCGTTTTTCTAAATTTTCTATTCAGTTATAAGGTATTTTTTAAGCTAGATGCATTTGAACGTGAGTAACAGGATCTGAGTGTGCTTATAGCTTTGCTCATCTGCTGTAAGTCTTTAATCTTGTGCCTCAGGCTCAAACTTTCTTCTATATATTGTCTAATCATTGCGCTCTGTTCAAAGCTAAACTATTATAAGCGGTTTACCTGATTCAATGAATAGCGGGCAAGGTACATGTGGGCAGATTATAGGCTTCATTATCGTTGATATCAATTATATTATGATCTTCTCTGCGCGTCTACATATTCTCTTGGTCGCTGTACTTAAACTCTACATCTACCTACAAGCGCTGAAATAAACGCCGTTGATGATCAGGGAAAATATGGCTCTGCTTTGGTATTTGCATCAGTATCTATGGGGCGTGTAGTCTCTTTGCTGTTAAGTTAGGCGCGTAGTTTGACCTTCTGGGAACTGCAAGTTGGCTAAGTATAATCTAATACACTCTTTCCGCCCCGAGCCTTGGAATCTACTGAATAGCTGTTGAAGCTGAAGGTAATAGTACAGTATACTGCAGAGTTACATCCTTATATCCGGCTATCTTGTGAGTACTAAAGCGCATCATTAGAGTTATCTATCGTCATTGTGATTCAATTTGAGAAGTATGCTTGTATCGACAATCTTCGCCAATGAAGCACTAATCGATCAGCTCTTTGAATGCTCTGCTCTATCCCTGTTATTTAATGTGAGCTGGTAGCTAATGGATTTGATAAGTTGATTTTACAGTAGCATGCAGTTTAGACGGCGGTTTCTGTGAATCTCTTGCCGCGTAATTTAATTGAATCGTATTGTAATCTACCGGTGACATTTTGTTCTGAACACTCCATCAAGTTGAGAATGAATGGTGATCAGTCTGGCTAGTTTAAGTTCCACATGCCTTAGTGTTTAACTTGCGCTGCTTTTGTTGTACTCAAGGCGTTTAAAAAAACACAATGATGTTGGAATCTTGCTGAATACATCAGCGACAGCATATAAATCGCATATAAGTTCCTGATTTAATACATTGTAGAATCTCGAGAGAGAGAGAGACATATATTGAAAAGGCATTTCAACAGCAAAACGGAACTATTGAGTGTGTGGCCGTTCATCCACGCGCGCGCTTCTCATTCATTCGTTCATTCATTCCTGGTGAAACACGTAGTCGTCCTCGTCGTCTTCTGTTGAAGTCGTTGAGGCGTTTCCATTAAAGTGTCGTCTTCATTCATTCATTCTTCTGTCTGCATTATTTTAACTGGGAAATTAGACTTTTATTTGACATATTTATTCCCTCTTTTTATCGGAATAAAATTTTAATTATTAGCATTAGGTGATGTCAAGTAGAAAAGTGTCCAATGTTGGTCAACAGTCCAATGTTGTCCAAGATCCACTAAGTGATGAGGGATTGGCCAATTTGAAGTTGTACAAGTACTCAAGTATGGATCTGTCGCCTATAAGTAAGAACATTCTGCAACCATACTGGTCTTGGTGTGTAAACTTGTTCCCTCTGTGGATGGCACCTAATCTGATTACCCTGCTCGGTCTGTGTTTTGTGATTGTCAATGTGATTCTAATCTGGATTTTGAACCCGGACATGGATGTGAACAGCAGCTAGGCTCCTCGTTGGTTATGCTTCACCTCTGCCATCGGGTTATGGCTGTACTCCACATTTGACAATGTGGATGGTAAGTAGGCGCGTAGAACTAATTCAAGTTCTCCACTGGGTGAACTGTTTGATCATGGCTGCGATGCGTTGAATTGCTCTCTGGGCGCCATATTGTAGATCTCTGCCATGGGACTTGGTCATACGTGGACGGCTGCGCTGATTCCCGCTATGGCTGTTGCCGCGTTCTACTTTTCAACTTGGGAAGAGTTCTATACCGGCACCCTTTGTCTTGGGTACATTAATGGTCCTACTGAGGGCTTGATTATTGCTTGCGGATTGATGTTGATGTCTGGTGTCTATGGACCTGGTTTCTGGCTTACACCTCTGGCCAAGTACGTATCTCCATCTGTGTTGTCAAAGTTTAGTTTCACCATCCCAGTGTTGAACAAGACTTTGCTCACAATGACACTGACAGATTGTCTGGCTGTTGGAATGGTTTCCCTGCTCATCTTCACCCAGATCCCATTCAGTGTGTACAATGTGTACAGGGCCATCTCGGTTAAGGGCGCTTTTACTCAATACACCACTGATCGTCATTACACTGCAAAGAGGAGTGAAGCTAATATGCTGTTCTTCAGGGCACTGCTTCAGTTGACTCCTATATTTACCTACTTTGGATTGGCATTCGCCTGGTTGAATGGTCAAGATTCATGGATACTGTGGCGTATGGCTGGAAGTCGCGTGATTATTAATGCTGGTGGTATTGGAGGTGGTCACTTGATATTATTCATCCTTACTCTTGGCCTGGTGTTTGGTAGAATTGCCACAAAGATTATTCTGGCGTATGTAACCAGATCTCAATTCCAGATGTTCACCTTTATGATGGCACCTCTGGCTGTTGGTGCAGCATTGGCCAATTTTAAGAAGTTGTTTGGCTAGTCAGTGTTTACTCATGAACGTGAGCTTCTGTATTTGCAATGCTATTTTCTATTTTGCCTGGTTGCCTATTTGAGATGGGCACTGATTGTGATTGATCGATTCTGTACTACTCTGGGAATTAAGTGCCTCACTATTCCGTATGCTCAAAGTTCTCCTGTGCGCGGTAGATCTAGAGCGGCAAGTAATTCCTCTCGTAGAAAGGAGTCAGTAGATAATTCATCACGTACTCAGGCATTATAATAGGAGAATGGTTCACTGCTGAACGATGAAACACCAAAGGCGAGCAAAAGTGGAAAGGGACGCGCTCGCAGCAGCTCAAAGACCAGAACGCCGTCCGTGGCCAGGAAATAAGTCAAAAGTAAAGCTAATTGAATTCTCTGGGTCTGACTATTTGAAATCTGTGAGCTTAATAAATATTGAATCAATTCAGCAAATTTTAAAGTGAATCTCTTATTTTATTGTTGCAAGCTCTAAAGCACCAGGCGGCCATCTCATTATAGCGGCGTCGGGATCATTAAGGTTGCCGAAAACCGTTCGCTTTGTGAAAACCTTGAAAAATGTTAAAGATCTACAACGGCTCTCCCCGCATTATTTTCATCCGTTTATTAAGGTGTAGAGAAGAATCGCGATAGTTTCTACTGTGGATTCTATTCGCTCGCTTTAATAATATACTAGCTTCTCTAACTGATAATTGGTGCTTGCATTATTCTGTTGGACAATTGATTGATTGACATATCTAGAGAGTGATAGTGAGTGATGAGTACATATTAGATTGCAAAGAATATAGTGAGCGTGGCGAGAGAGTATGCCAATGTTAATTAGACATAGGCGCGGGAGTATTGGGATTATGAAAATGCTGTTATTGAGTGGGGAAGTCAAGATGATTATGAAATTGTGCGTAAGCTGGGCCGTGGAAAGTACTCGGAGGTATTTGAAGGTGTCTGCGTCAATCCGGAGATGATTCGAAAGATTAGGTAGAATGATGACACTGCCAATAGGTCATTGCAATTGTAGAATGCTAATTTATAGCAATCTTAATAGCAGCAGCTGCAGCAGTAAGTGGAAGATACAGCTGAAATGAAATGCGTGATTAAAGTCTTGAAGCCTGTGAGGAAGAAGAAGATTAAGCGAGAAATTAAAATCCTTTAGAATATTGCTGGTGGTCCTAATGTGATCAGATTGCTGGATGTGGTGCGGGATAGATCTTCGCGGACACCATCGCTAATCTTTGAACACGTCAATAATACTGATTTCAAAGTCTTGTATCCTACACTCTCACCCGATGATATCCGATACTACATGTATGAATTGCTTAAAGCTCTGGACTTTTGTCATTCACGCGGCATTGTGCACCGTGACGTGAAGCCACACAATGTGATGATTGATCATGAGCGACGAGAATTGCGCCTGATCGACTGGGGTCTCGCTGACTTTTATATCCCTGGTGTACTATTCAATGTCCGAGTGGCTAGTCGATATTTCAAAGGCCCAGAATTACTTGTCGATTTCTAGTAGTATGATTACTCACTGGACATGTGGTCTCTTGGTTGTATGTTTGCATCGATCATTTTTAAAAAGGAGCCCTTCTTTCAGGGCGATGACAATTATGATTAGCTGGTGAAAATCACTAAAGTTCTTGGTACTGAAGATTTGGTCTCTTACGTTCGCAAGTACAGCATTAATCTCGATCCGCATTACAATAATCTTCTTGTGCGATGTGTTCGCAAGCCATGGAATAAGTTTATCAATGCATAGAATCAACAGTTTGCCACTGATGACGCGTTAGAGTTTCTAGATGGACTGCTAAAGTATGATCATGCAGAAAGGTACTTGGCCAAGGAGGCGATGAAGTTGAAGTACTTTGACTCTGTACGGACGTTATGTGAACAGAGGCATCAGCATCACTCGACTCAGAATGGGAATCCATAATCGTCTTCCTAATCATGACACTGATCATTCATCTATAAACTTGGTTTTTATTATGGTACAATTTAGCTTTAAGATTAATTAAAGTGTTTTATAGTCTTGATATACAAAAATCTATTTAATGAAATCATAATGATCAAACTTGATCAGCTTAATGCTGAGGTACATCTTCATCTGCAGGTACAATCTCATCAGCATCGCCTATAGTCTATTTATTGATACTACGAAAATTTGAAAAAGTATCAATATCCATATCAGCAGAGGAAGATGTGACTTCAGTAGGATGCTCCAACTGACTCATTTCAATTGTAGTGAAATGCATATCGTCTTCATTATCATTATTAATACCATTATTACGGTATGCACCATCAGCGTCATAACTACTGTGCAAGGAATCCTATTACGATTAAGACGACAGAGATGATGCAGTAGATATAGACTATCGACGCAGTGCACGCAGACTCGCCACAGGGAAAACATAGCTAAGAGATCGACCGAACCAATTATTAGATTAAGGATTTTGATGCTGTTATTAGTGGTCCTATTATAATTGTTATTATTATTGCTACTCCACATCTGTGAGAGATCGATCACGATGAATATTCTCATCAATAGGCAATCCATTAGCATCTTGTTTATCCACAGTATCACGGACGGCCCAAAATTCTTGAGCAATATTCAATTTACACAGTGGACATACTCCGCTCTTCTCGCATAGCCACGGCTAAAGACAATCAGAATGGAAGACGTGGCCGCACTGGAGCACCTTCAACTCATTTCCCTCTTCAAAATCATCAATACAAATAGAGCAGTTGGTGGCCAGTCTAATCACACTCTATCGAATATCATCCGGTTTATGGTGGATGGTGCGCAGTGACGAAGACCGCTCTAGAGCAGTTTTGGAAGACGCTGCACTTTTATAATCACCAAGATCAATTTCACCATCTGATAATGGACGCTTAGATTACTACAATTACTACTTCTACTGCTACTATTTTTATGGAATTAGCTCAGTATCTCCCGACTCCTACTTGATATTCACATACGAATCAACATTATTATCATCGCCATCAGGTAAAGGCTTATAAAAGAATGTTGGCAGAGAATTGAATTCAGTCTGCGTCAGCAAATGCCTCTGCCTATCCACCAGAGTCTATTCCATATTACGTTAACGCATTTAATTACGAATCCTGTAGAGATGACAATGCATCAGAATAGAAGCTACAAAACTGAGAG
This sequence comes from Amoeboaphelidium protococcarum, assembly GCA_023515745.1. Taxonomy (NCBI): domain Eukaryota; kingdom Fungi; phylum Aphelidiomycota; class Aphelidea; genus Amoeboaphelidium; species Amoeboaphelidium protococcarum. Next base: position 2,463,786 of record JALECJ010000258.1, read on the forward strand.
CAAGCAGTACAACGACCACAATAAGCGTAAACTCAATAACACCATACGGACTTGTAGGCACCACATCCTGCGCGATGATCATTTTCACCAGACCGGGACTGAATTCGGGATTAGCCTTGGCTGATACTTGGAGATACTGCAGAATAGTATTACCAACCTCAAAATCAACCAATACCAGAGGCACAGCTGGATTCTACATATCAAATCCTACACTGCCGTTAGATGCTAAATACTAGTCCAAATCCAGGCTGTCTGAATCCTTGGTGTCATACACTAATACCATGTCAACGTCCAGAGATAGTGATAGGTTGACCTTCTATTCCAAAGAGCATCCATCTCGCGAGAGAATTAGAGCCTAAAATTAATTTCTATCAGTAATTGTTGGTGTATTTATATTCTATGATGATGATGATGGACTAGCACTGCCATTCGTCGCTGTCAATACTGAAGGTGTGACGTATGACTTGTTCACACTGCATCCAGTGGTATCGTCCAGGTATTAAAATCCGACAGCATTCACCCCTTTTTAAAAATTGAGCACATTCTCACTAATTGCCGGCTGACTACTATTATACAGAATTTTCACAGCAGGTGTCTAAAATAATCGTGGCGACAGATTCTAAGTACTCTGGTACGCATCAATTTAAATGTAACTCAAATAGTGTCGTTATTTAGCACTCATTCCCGTCAACCACGCATTAATAAGGAGTATATCCAGCAGACTAAAATTAACTAGAAGCCTAAAGGCGTACATTAATACTATAATAATAATTCTTTAGTACAATATTATTAAATTCAATCAACAGAATTACAGCAATATATTATTGATAGTGAATTATAACTCCACTTAATTAACAGTAAAAAGGGAAAACGCGCGTCGGAGCGAAATGGTCACAGCCGCGAAAGATTAAAGTTGATCGAGCCAATCAGCAATGTCCACTCGCTCACTTGTTAATGATCATGAGTTGTAGTGACATATAGCAAAGTGATTGATGGATGGCTGGAGAATTATGGAGATATGAAATGGAGTATTAATTGATTATCAAAATGCGCAATAAAGTTGTTAGGTGGGTCACTGAGCATAGCAGTAATGACACCAGAAGATTGGGGAACTCAGCTCCCTTTTGACATACAAGTCCTAGCGCAAGACACAGCTTCACTCATAATATTCATGTAATTTATGTTGATTGATCATTCCCTGTAAGAGGCACGACTACTTGATCGCTCCCAGATGAAACCATGAAGACTTTCGACACTCTCCACTCGTTCAACATCTCCCTGCCGCTTTGCGTGAAAGCATACGGAGGAAATAGAATCTGGCAACCAAGTTTGAATCTTTGCACCAGATCAGCAAATCGCTTCTTTAATGACTCCTTTGAAATCCAGGTGTCATCCTTAGAGGTTGATTTCGGTAGCATGCCAGAGGGAAGACTACTTTCACATTTACATTCAAGATCTCATGATCTTTTCAATGTCCATAACAACTTCTCACTCGCGTCCAATGCCAAATTTCTATTACCAAGCTCTGCATAAAACTTCAAATACTAGATATTAGTGACTTTGTGTTAACCGGCAGCTTTCAATGTGTATTACTACAAAACATTAAATATTTACATTCAATCACTGCGCTCTGCAATCTTTCTAAAGACTAAAAGCATTCCATTGCTTGGCCGGCCATCTTATGATGATCAATATTCCTTCCCTTCTAAACACCACCTTATTAACTAGCAGCCTTGATTTGCGTATCAAGAAAATGTAGAAATAGGTTCAATTCACTTTAAATATTCACAGTCTATGGAATAGAATCGCATGCAAACTGTGAAATTAACTTGGGAGCAATCAGATCTAAACTCAATTCCGAGCTTGTTAAGGAATCGGCATCAGATAATTAGGAGCTGTTGTTATGGAGCGCATCGATACACCGGATATAGTATTCTTTTACGCGTCCTTCCCGGTACAATAAAAAGTATTTTCTTAATCTTGAACGCTTGAGCCTAACCAGTCATAGATTTCATAGACAGCATTCCACTCTTATGTACATTCGCGCTCAAATCTTCAATACCAGCAAATCTATCCAGACATCAAATATCGCATTCACCAGATTTGGAAAATAATCCAACCTACGTGCATGTATCTAACGAACCATTAACCTTTAGAAGTATGGTTGTAAAAGACTAATCATAGATGATCAATATATTATTACTAAGCAGTGTCAATGTCTAAACTAAAGTGGTGGTCTGCGGACCAGCGAGCGATCAACCTAAACTAGGCTGTACAGAAATGACGCAGCACCCATTGACATGAGGATGTTCTTTACACAAGTTTAGACGGTGCCACACTAGACAAATTTTTAAAACTATGCGCGTTTTCCTAAGAACTGGCAGCTTTGGATGGGGCGACATGATGAACTTGAGATTAACGCGAAGTACTAAATACCAATATCGCCAACACAGCCATCTCAGTACCACGCCTCTATTAACTCTAATTTTTTAAATTTTTATCAGCTTACTTTATATTTGCCTCCAATATTCTCTGTAAACAGATTCTTGGCCAGATTCAAATCACTCCAGTCTGATAGATATAGAGAGAGCCTATTGGAGTCTGTCCTTCTCAATACCTTCTTGATGATGAAGTTCACAGCCCTATTATATTGTTGAGATTTTTCTACATAACCACAGCAGACTTTTCTTTGGCCACCACATGTGTAAATCCCACACGTGACAAACGCAATTGATCCACTGTCGCATACCCATGAATCTGAGTCAGCTTCAATATCCAATGCTGCAGCACATGATATAATCCTGGCCATCACTGCAGTAATCTTAGATCTTTACTTGGAGCGATGCGGATTCTCTTTCTGCCAACCAACATCCTTTACGATATAGATCTCTCCACTTCTTCACCTCCTTCTCCAGATATTCATTGTGATCCTCCAAGGCCTTACAAATTACTCTGAGTCTCTCAAGTTCATCATTAGCATCTTGCTCACGAGGTCTTTTTGCACTAGAGGCGGTGGAGGATTTCTACCAACCTGGCTTTGAACCTTATAAATATACCGATTTTGGTGACTAGATTCGCCCAATTATTAGTTTTAATCATGTATTTACATGGCCATAGTCTTACGTTTGATAATCTTCCTCTTCCAACACCTAAATTAATTCTCATATTCATTGAGTTAAACTTCGCATTAAACTTAATTTAGCATCCTTATCCCAAAGGCCTTTAACGCTGCATCTGCACAGACTGATAGTGACAAAACAAAGCGTGTTATGTTCCTCTAAATATATACTCAATAACTTGGCCAGCTGTTTGTTCAGCGTACTAATTCATCAGAAATGACAAGCTTGATAGCTAGAGAGATGGTTCTATTAGGCTTTAATGAGATAAATTTCATGACGCGAGCGACTTGTCTAAACAGGCTGGTTACGCGCTGAGAGGATAGAACGAGAAAGAGAGAAAAGGGGAAATAGCGTCCACAAAACGCTGTAAAACTTTAGATTCAGGGCGGAAGATTCGAAGCGGAATAGTCCCTGAAGGAGTTGATGTCGTCCCATTTGAGTTGAGTCTGATCTTGCGCCACGATGTATAAATTCCTTGATGCCATTTCACCTTCATACCTCTCGACATATAGACAGAGTTTCAGGTATTAAAACGACTAAAATGGCATTATAAAATGTTGACTTGAACAGTAAAATAAAGTCTATTCGTTCATAATTTCAATGTTTAAACTCGCGTCGCGTCTCATTTGCCATAATCCAGGAGGTGTATTGAGTGAAGAAGATGGCAAAGCACTTATTACAGCGCTATGACACCAGGTTGACTTTTGGTACGAGAGCAGTACTGGACCATCAAGCGCATGGGAAGTGCCACCTTCGATGCTGATACATATAATTGTAAAATGGACGTGTAGCCACTTTCAACAATATCACAAAGAGCATGAATTCCCAAAAAAAAAATAAATTCGCATATTTCTCGCGAGATTAAAAACTGATGAGAAACATTCAATAATGCTGTAAAAATTAGATCTAAAGTTGAAAATTGATACTATAACACAACTAAAAGTTTATTACCATCAAGATATCATGAATTCAAAAAATATGCTCGGTACAGGGATCGAACCTGGGACCTCAGCGTTATTAGCACTGCGCTCTACCGACTAAGCTAACCGAGATAGTGAGAAATTAATCCCATTTTAATTGAAAATTTACCATTATTTTAGATATATACTGTATGCAAAGAGTTGACAAACAGCGATAACACGCGTCAGACACACTGTAATTCATGAAATAAATCCCACTTGTCCGCTTAAGTCCTCTAGTTGTAATACTAATATAGTCTTCTAGTTGTGATACTAATATACTTTTGGAAGATTATTATCAAACATGATGGATTAGTTAGCGGATTATTTTCAACATCATCGGATCAATGAGTAATTTGTCGCCCACGGTTTGGCATTGTTACAAGATCATGCTGAAATTGTCGATGGAGCTCTTCAACTAACAGGTTACCATAATATGAATCGTGAAATGTGTCATGATTGTGTGTATATTCGCATTTGGGGTATAAATGGGCGAAATTGCTTCCCCCTTGATAATGATGGGATATCTCTTATGGCGGACGGGACGTTGAGCACATATGCCGGGCAATTAATCAATCCTTAAGCGATTGAACGCGCCTATGCCCCGTATCTGCTGAATCCGGACTTGTGGTTGTGTGTGGTTCATTTAAATAGTTAATTTGACAAGGATGCTGCAGAACCAGTCTTGATAGCTTGATGTAAACATTTGTACATTAAATGATTGCTGCGATGTATCATCACGCGTCAACAGTCATGACGTGCAGTTTGATCAGCAACTTCCTTTTCCTGATGGTTTAGGCGGCTATTAAAATGTGTGGACGGCGCCTTAGTACTACAAGAATGGAACTAGCAAACTACTAATTAAGCTGGCAAAATGTAAGGGCGCCAAGCACGACAGACATCTTTTATATGATGGCTGCCAATAAGAAAAGTCCTGGACAAATCACTAGGCTGCGCACATATCCTACTATGAGCCGCGCCTAATGGAAAACCGGTCTACGGCTGCAAACAATAGTGGCGTTGCACTTGTCCGAGTTGGAATTACTGTATCTAGTTTGATTCCCTTGGAAAAATGCATGCCAGCAAGAGACGCGGGATTATGGACTATGAGAGTAAGAGTGCGTTTTATAAATACAATATAACCATTACATTATGTAGGAACTGCGCCACCACTTTGGCAGGCTAAACTTCACCCTCCTGGCAACCATATGGAACTAGTAGATCTTCCTGCTGGAATTACAAAATCTCGATCTCTGAAGCTGCTTAATGAGATTGTGGCTTAAAAAATAAAGCTGATCAATCATGTTTGGCGATTAAACAGTGCTCGAGGATTAACTGAGTACAGAGATATGAGCAGATCCGACTTTGTTTAAGCTGATTGCAAATTACTGACCAATACTCAATCCAATGTATCTAGGGTGGACAGTCCAGTGCCAATAGAGATATAGCGATTAATCCCGTAAAAAGAATTAAGTTGATCAAACTCACCATCAAAGGTGGTGTAGCAGTACTGAGTGCCCGTCAGGAAATAATAAAACTGAAGAAGCCTAGTTGTAGCAGGAGCGAAAAATGATCAAGTGGGACGCGTAAAGAGCTGTCCAGGTGTGATGGGAACATTGGATTTGCTGACTAATCAAACAGCAATTATTATGCTGTTGCCCGCTAGGGCGATACTCTGGTGATGCATCTTAAAACTGACTGCTTTACTTGGTACTTAATAGTTTGAAATTGTTGGAGCCAACAAGAGAGTTGATATTGAAAGCTAGTAGGACGATAGAAGGTTAATTGAGTGAAAAAAGCGTTAGTTTTAAACTTCAGCGTAGCAATTTTTGTTTTTTTCCCAGTGAGTAGTGAACTATTTCTTATGCTCAGCTTTTAAACAAATTGTCGCCTTGCGATTGCATCTTATACTTTCGCGTGTTCTAACAAATATAAATCTGATATTGCTTCAACCATATTACGTCTTGGTGGAAACTTAAGCTTGATCGAAAGGCATTTCAAATTCTACCAGTACTTATCAAAAAGTAACTTGGTGGTCACAAAACTATATACATATAACAACTTTATTCATCCAGATATTCACACAATATACCAACTACCATCAAACATTAAAGGTCAGTTCAAAAAATGAACTATACCAGAGCTAGCATTCGCGTCAAAGACAAACGCATTCCTGATAGGACAATCCTTGCCTGACAACAATCTCAGTAAATCCTGTGCCAAGATACCACCCAGAATTGCACCAGTTGTTGGTTCATCGCGTTCAACACTGTTCTTTATAGATAAAAGTAGATCCGCATTAATGTAACTTTCAGGAAGATTCTTGGCCTTCACATACTATTCAATGAACTCTTTGCACTTGGACTCGTTTAAATCACACAAATTCGACGCGACATCATCAACACCTTGAACGTTTTAAAACAGAATCTGAAACGCGCAAAACAACGGCGACACGACGCGTGAAACCTTCTTGGCGGATAGAGGAACTGTCTGTGATGGTAATTAAAAGTTCAAGAGCTGCTCCAAAGATGGCCATTGTGTTGAATGATTCGTGTTCATTTGAACCGCCTCTTGATCCTGCTTTAGTTACTTGCTAGTCGTGTAGTATTGATGCTCTTTCGATCCCAAGTCATTTAGAATCCAGCCGTAATCACCCAGCGTGCAAGCAGAATACAAAGCTACATTCAACGGTCTGGTCACATTATCTAATCTCACCAACTAGGACCAATTGGTGGCACCGATCAAGACAATTACACTGAATTATGCGACAAATTAGGCATCATAAATTAAAGTGTCCGCGCCATCAGTGATAACATTGCACTTGACACGATGATTTAGCTCATTCAAGTAATCTTGCAGGTATTCAGCAATGAACTCATGCTTACGGTCCTAGCCATCAACACCACTCAGAACAAAAGTACTTATGGACTACTCACAACCATCAATCTTCTACTAACTGAGCAAAGTAATAGACCCAACACCGGCTAGTGCCAGATTCTTCAGAGTTTCAATGGCCAAGTTGGACTTTAAATCACCACAGAGCAATGTGGAGGAGCTTCTCAATTTCTACTATCCACCGAGGCCCCACAATCTTATTTATCGATCATACAGAGCTGCCTCATCAGCTGAAATCTAGTATTCCATCGTCATATTATCTTAGGAAGGATCTGGATTTGGGAAAAGTGCTCAATATGCACAGTACAGTGTAATAAGCTTTAGGTAGAGAGAAGGCAAGACAAAGATTCGACGCGCTTTACGAACGGCGAGATCGTTTTCGTCGCGCTGTGTAAAAGAGAACTTCCTCTGACTTTCTGAAGCAAATAGGACATTTATAGAACCGAAATCTCATACACCGATATGCTTAATATTATTAAGTTACGTTCAACTTTGACTCTCCGCAATTGCGGTTATAGTCGCTTCATGTGTAAGTTAACCATCTGATCAATAAGACTTGAGCCGGTCATATATTTTGTCAATGTAGCAAGTGTTAAAAAGTTTACGCTTGAGCATGAGTGGATTAGCGTGGACAAGAGCGGAAAGATTGGAACTATTGGCATTACTGATTACGCGCAGAAAGCACTTGGAGATGTTGTGTTTGTTGAAGTTCCACCTGTTGGAAAGCAGTTAGAGTAGAAGAACGTCCTGGGAGCGGTCGAGTCTGTGAAGGCAGCCAGCGACATTTACACCCCAGTCTCTGGCAAAGTGGTGGAGAGCAATACAGAGCTAGAGTCATCGCCGTCCATGATCAACAGCGATCCTGAAGGTGAAGGTAGGCTACTTTTTTTAGAACATATTTGGGCGAACATTCATTTCCATTTTCTCGCTAAGAATGTGTAGGTTGGATGGCAAAGGTGGAGTTGAGTGATCCATCGTAGCTTGATCAGTTGCTGGACGCAGACGCGTACAAGCAACATTGTGAGAGCTCTGAAGATTGAAAGCGTTATAAGAGGATATAATAATGAATAAATATAATACATTATTGTTCATGTAAACATTTATATGGCACTCTTGAGAGAACTTGCATTTAGTTCTTTCAATGCTTTCTGTTAAGACTAAGGATACATGACCTGAGACTGATCCATTAGAGTCTAATAGGCATACATAACTTCATTCAAATTGTAAGTGGAGTAATCAGCAGTGTGACTGGTAATCAACTATGCAATTATTTTCACTTTTATCTCGTAATCCTTATATCTTGGTTCATTCACTAGCTGTAGTGCCAGATGAGAACTCAGATATTGCAATTCTGCATCCCCTTTCAAAGTCATTTATAACAGTGTTTCCACTTCTAATGATGCAGACTCATAATCTTTCATTTAAACGTTATACCAACCTGTGAGTATCAATTTGATTAGCTATATTCTTTACTTGTCGAAGGGGAGAGCAATCACACGATTAATCAAGTCATCAATGACACTGAGCCATTCATACGCCAAATGGCCACTACGCTCATTAATATCAGCTGTGCACTTGAACAAAATCTAGTCCACCACTCTCTACACTTCAAGTGAATATGATCCAAACTCAAAGCTATAAGATTACTTTGACTTGTTAATAGTAGATAGCTTTTAAAATATAGACTTGGCAGCTTTCACATCTTTACAGCAGATACTCGATAGATGATCTACTAAATACTCGATTCCATCGTTATCGAATTAGAGATGACTCAAATGTCGCTGCAGATCATTCACAAGCAAGTCAGCATAGTACAAAGTTTAAAGACGCACTATTCCACGTTCTAGCATAGTTGATATTTAGTATTTCAACGGCAACTATTAAAACTTGTCCAGTTACAAAAACAGACTTTTATCAGCCAATTCAAACACATCCACGTCTTTAAACTCTACAAGATTCATATCATAGAGATAACTACCTATTAATCGCAAATCTTGATTCTACTCTCCAGCAAATTCCAAAGCAATGCTTGTACAATTAGTCACAAAGTCCACAATCAGACTTCTCCTTAATTGATTCTAAATGATCAATTCTTCTAAATTATTACCAGTCTATACATTTTCTGCATCGATATCTTTCTGCAATTACAACTACTATTTAATCTAATCATATTCAACCCAGTCTTTATCACGAAAGATTAGAGGAGCATCTCGGTACGCATAAACTAGAAGCTGAGAAGAGTCTAAACTGCAAACCTCTGGCAGGTGATCGATAATAGATAGCAAATCATCAACAGAAATATCACTTTTATGTCTAGTCAACAGTATGCAAATCGATTCAATCATCTAACGCTCAGCCATCCAACCGGCAATACTTTACAGTGATAATTGACTCCATTCAGCATACAACTGAGTGAATGTATAATCGGACATTACCAGCTTAAATTCTGGCAATCTTAATAGACATTCCAAAGTTTACAATTTATCTAAACGGCGCAAAAGACAAAATCTCTACTAACAGAATGTCAATAATCTAAGCTCATCATTATCCGATTAATCTCTAATCAGAACAACTTTATCTAGTCGTGATTATAAGTCTGTATCACCTTCAGAACAGCAGAGTTCATCCAACACATTGGTAAGACTGATTCCATAATTGTATAGATATAATTGGGATTCTACATTGCAGCATACAGTTGATATACATTGCTAAATCTACCAATGAACATCTTGAATTCTATGCAACACTCTCTTGATCAAGTCAACGTCTTTAATCCAAGTATTCATCCACTAGTGTTTAAACACGAAATCCTAACTCAAACTGTACTATGTAGCAATACTCAGAGCCTCCTCATACTGACCGAGTTATAATTTACTTTGCACGATATTCAGCGGCGTAGTCTCAGTAATCGAAGTCAGTTTAAACTGACGACTCTCAACACTGACTATACGCTCAGGAAGTTGAGTGTCAAATATCTTGAATCCAGTGACAAGGTTCAAAATCTGTGCCAGTGGATAAAGCAATTATTAAGCCACAAAACTTTCATTTCGCCTCTTTTCAACTACAACAGTATTAATGATACTATGAATATTATCAATACGGTTAAAGACAAGAATCTCACCTTTCATACTGACTGGCGAATCGATTAATATTACGTAGAACTAAGACTGAATTTAATCAACCAGGACTGAAAGTAAAGATGGAGGGAACGCGAAAAATGCGCGCGAAAACTTAACGCGTTTCACCAAAGCATCATACGGTGTTTTGCGATGTAATTTCCACTGTGCGAAGATTAAAGGGAATGAAGACTAAGTAATTAAACATATCTGAAACTATATATCACTAGTCCAGCTTCAGCTTTGATGCAGATTTCGAGAGACCACCTACAATGTTGCCTTGTGAGTCAGTTTTCACCTTGTGAACTATGGAACTCATTTCAAGCACTAACATCTCTGAGGGCTACGCGTCACTGTAATTTTCGATATTCACCACGTCGATCATTTGATTTGAGGTAAATCGAAATTATTCTACAACTTCAAACGGATCGCCAGATTATTGTAATTTCAACACGACGACATGGCCACTATTAAACTGTAAAAGTATCTTCTGCTTGCTATACCACCTAGCATTGACGATACAACTGTCAACTTTACATAGGCTTTGCACTTGGTCAAGTTTAATACATTGCATTAAGGCATCATCTAGCTAATCACACTTCAAACTGGTATTATAGACTCGCAGAATTCCATCAGCAGAGAGTGTAAGTAAATATTAATTGCATTTACTATAATCGACACTGATTACACAACTAGCATCACCAGAAACTTGGTCATTCGTCCTTAATCTAAACAAAGGTGTAAAGTTGAATGACTGAAGCCATGAACGTCTCAACTACATATCATCTTCATCACCATTAACTTTGCACAATGGCTGTAAGAATGGCTCTTTCATTATAGGCTTGAACACTTGAATATGATCTTTATGGCTAGTTCCAGCTACAACAATCAATTGCTAATCCGATTCAGACTTAATTACACGTCCGCACATGACATTCGATAGAGAGGAGACATTGAATGAGTGGTGATAAGCTATATTCTTACCAGTGTCTGCCTATTGCCTAGAATACTTTTCAAATAACACAGAAGATTTACCATCCAATTACTCGGTTTATAGAGAATATAGATAGTAAAACTCTAATTTACCAGACAGAGAACAAAGAATTAACTCATATCTATACCGCCGCGATTAATACAAAGATCTGCCATTAACATGAGGATCCATCCAGTCTATAAATACAATTAAACTGTCTCCATCAGAAGACGACTTGCTTTATTCTTGAGCATTTAGATCTGAATGCTAAAGATAAATTACCAGCTGTTACTGATCAACGTTGATGATATCGACAGTGCCATCGCAATAACTTATGGCGAGCAATTTGCCATCAAAAGACCATTTCATTCGACGCAACTCCAAAAAGTTACGCTGAGGTGAATGCACTTTAACTTCAAAACTCTGAGCACTATCTCTATCCCATATTAAGACATGATCATCCATCAACACTGCCACATGCTAACCATTAGGACTCGTAGCGACTTGCCATTGAGTTTTGATACACAGACTCTGCGCCGTCTACAAACTTATATCATACTATCGCGCTATATTCACCTCATCACCTTAAGTCTTCGTCTACTTTGTGCTAAGGCCAGTAAGATAATAAAGTAACAGCTATAGAGTTCGAAGTACAAGTCGAAACAACCATTAGAATCCAGAGACGGTGAGCTTTTGACTTTTGAGCTTACGGTTTACCAACTTTTACAACCTGCCCAAACTATCATCTGGTCTCCATTCCGCTATTAATTCCTTATTGAATAATTGGGCCATATCGGTAGTATTATAATAAAGCTTGACTTTAAATCGGTATAATGAGTACTGATAACGTTCTTACCACACTCTGTAGAGACAAAGATGAACGCGATTCACGAAATCTATCGTTTTTCGGTCGCTTTGGTTTAAAGGCCAAAGTGGCGATCCCAGATTTTTTCTATTCATCATCAACAAGAAAACGTGTAAAAAGTATTAATCAAGAACTGTTGTAATTTACGGTCAATTACATAGCACTTCTTGATAAAAGTCAAATTCCTATATGATTACACATATAACCCCAGCTCTTCGATTTCTCCCACCCACTTGATCTCAGGATCTTGTGGTCCAACGCAATCAAATTGGGAAGATGAGAAATGGTTTGTATGATAGGACGCATTTGAGTTAGCTTTTTTATTAATATTGACAAAAAAATTTCTATTTTCTTTATCATCATCATCCCTTTAGCTTGGTATAACTAAGGATATAATCTACGCGGTGCAGACACGATTGAAAGACGCGTCAGAATATCATGACTTCATCGAGCTAAAGCAAGGGCCGTGATGATACATGCCAGTACTATAATTCCTAGAATAAAAGCTGTGAGCTAATATCTCTGAGTATACCAAGGACGACGCCAAGACTTGGTGGACTCTTCATCTGAGCATGTGATATCACGAACAGATTCAAGCTTGTGCAACGTGATTCTCTGGTTAGTCATCATTCGGTTAAGACGCTTCACCAACGGCTAAATGTCGTTTGAATGATGGCTTACAGAAACAATAGACTCGGCCTTTTCTTTATTCACCAAGGTAACAGCTGACTGGCTGTTATGATCAGCTTAAATGCCATGTGAAATTGCTTAATCTTACTGCATTTACTTAATATCCTGATGGTGGGAACTCTTTTCAACGATTTACCTCTGCTACATTTTCTGTCTCCTCTACTCTTTTCTCTCATCTTCAGATAGTGGCAATTTGTGTTGGCGAATCTATTCAATAACTTTCAATCTTAAATGTTGAAATCGCTCGCATTACTCTTTAAATTGCTTTGACAGTTTTAGCTCTTACTTCTTCATATCAATCAGCTGAGGATCAATATCACGTATTATCGCAAGTTAATCTTGGCTAAAGGTAATCTTTTGCTGCCCGCTGCTTTTGAGATCAGTTAGCTAGACTTGATCATCATCAGATATGATTTCCATTGATATGCTCTCAAAATCAAGATTGTTCATGTCATCAATACCAAGATCCAACTGAGCATCAGTCATTGCGGTGAGATCAATAACGCTGATACTCAAATCTTTAATATTAGCAACAGTATCAAGACACAGCTGGTTGACGGTATGTCGCATTTATGTAGAGTCTATCTAATCAGCTGCTCCTGTAAAAATACCGAATCTTGGTAGATAAGCCTCAATTCTATCTATCTAAGGACGCAGTTTACTCGTTATGTCATACTGTGTTTATCCAAATAGCTTTTACCATTTATCTCGGAATACTGAATCGGACTATTAAGTGAAATCTTGCTGTGCCATACTGACTTTACACTAGTTATTAAGTGCTTTAGAAAGTTTAAAAGCTACTGAAAGAAGTTGAAACAGAGATTGTTTGATCTCGGCAGTGATGATAAAAATATCCCACTTTAGAAGACTGCGGAACTTGTAATTGAAACTGTACTTAGACTACACTCTTTTAAAGTAATTTATTATCCTTATTTTCAATTAGTCATAGACATGCGACCATCAGTAGTCTTATGATTTGAATTGATTTCAGTAAATCGTAAAACATTCAAATCCGTATCAGATATTGGGCGCAGTCAGCTTCATCCTTCGTGGCAACATAATAGTTAACTCCCGCAAGATCAGAAATATCATAGATGATGAGCGGTTCTGAGTACAACTGCAACTTAAGTGGCGATAATTTGAAAGTCAATAAAATAAAACGAAAGCTAAAGCAGTAATAAACTCAAACAGTAAAAGGTATTCCATTTCAATCAATCAGCTTCATATCCATCACTCAATAATACGCTTCAACTCCAGTGCTCTGGATAGTGACAATCGAGTTGTTCTCCACCAGTAAGACATTTGGGTCACTCTACAAGTAGATCACAGAGGCTGTGCCATTTTCTTTAGGCACATCATACGCGTATCCCAAAAAGAAATCCGGCGTCGTGTAGTTGTTAATCACGTAACCACCAAACTTCAGAGTGATATTATATTAAGAGGATTCAATATACCCCCATTCAGTGGTGTTCTAAAATTACACGATATAAGAGCTGTTGACAGAATTCTACTTGATATCTTCTTCAGTCTATGTGCGCGGAGGATAACCAACCATTCCATAAACTGCAGACACTACGATCAGCAATAACATGCATAAAGACTTGATGTGAATCATGTTCTAAATAAAATAATCAAAATCAATCAGATAAAAGTGGTTACAGTATAAAGAAAAGAATAAAGTGGTCACGAGATTAAAGGAGGAGCAATTCTGATTCAAAGAGTCAGTTGATTGATTGGTCCATTTGGGTTAGGCCGCATTTGACTTTAACCAATTGAAGCACCTGTACCACACACAATGATTGATGTTGTGTCGAAAGTGAATTGAAGCTAATAATACATAAAATCAAAATAAAATGCAATATGAGCATTTAGCTACTATAGTGAGTCATTAAACACTTTACAAATTTATTCAAACCACGATTCATACTTTAATTGCAATACTTGAGAGCAAATCAGTTGATGGACATTACTTGATCTTGTTCAACCGAAGACACTTCATTGCGCGATTGCAATAAATGCATCAGCTTTATACCAATTTGATCATCGCTTTCACTCACACTTTCACCATTAGATGATGATGATGATGATGATGATGATGATGATGTCGGAATGGTATAGCTGAAGCCGAGCAGAGATTCATACATGTGCGTGATAGTGGCCTAGTATTTCTCTTTCAATTCCTCAGCAGTCTTTTTCACAGTTTCAAGAGGAGTATCAGATTTAAACATCACTATGAACGACTGTTATTGATTAAATTCTTGACTGTTTCCATCGTGTGGTGTATCCATCGCACCTGATTAAGATTACGTGTCAGCATCAGTGTCCGCTTAGAAAACAGAAGACTTCTTATCGGATGAGCTTAGCAATAATTCCTACTGACCATCTTGCTTATTACTACTAGTGGCGTACAAAGCTACACCGACTAATGCCAGCAGTATCAACAGCAAATACATTGCTCGGCGGGCTTGATAACCATTCGCCTATTTCAATTACTATCTGTCCAAAGGTTTATACCGAATCTGAGGCTTATTAATCATTATTATTCGTTGTACAATAACAATACGTCAAAGATTTAAATACTGATAGTAATTGCTTGTTTAGCGATTTTAATAACGTTGATTAAAGCCAAGGAAGAGAGAAATTCGAAGGCTCTGATTCGCTCGCCGAAAGGCTTTAAAGATCGTGTCTTTAACAATCGCTATAACGTCTCATCATTGCTGCAATCGACATACATATTGGGAGCGATATGTCGGATAGAGGCGATTATTAAAAAGCTAACAATGCTGCCGATACTTTGTAGAATGCAATGCCTGACAACTTGATCGACTCCGCATCAGTCTCGAGTGGTGGGAAGTCTGAGGGTGATGTTGTTGCTACCGAGGAAATGGAAAGTATAGTCGAGATTTTGGCCCATAAATTGGAGGATCATCAGTTGGCATCTCAAAAAAGGAGCCAGTTAAACATAGAGGACGTTTGCAAGAGTATACGGGATGGAAAGATTTAGAATATCATTGTTATGAGTGGAGCAGGCATCTCTACAAGTTGCGGTATTCCGGATTTTAGGTCGCCTTCAACTGGGCTGTACAGCAATTTGGAAAAGTTTAATCTTCCTTATCCTGAAGCGATATTCGACATGGAGTTCTTTCTAGAAGAACCTGAGGTATGATACCTTTTATATTTTTTTAATATGCAATGATCTAATGTCTGTACTTTGAGTAGTGTAATTGTAGCCTTTCTACGCGTTGGCCAAAGAGTTGTATCCTGGCAATTTTACTCCCAGTTTGGCTCATCATTTTATCAAGTTACTTGCTACCAAAAAGCTTTTGCTAAGAAACTACACATAGAATATTGATACACTTGAGAGAGTTGCTGGTATAGATGAAGAGTTATTGATTGAAGCGCATGGCTCGTTTCACGCGGCACATTGTGTTAATCAAAAGTGTAGGCGAAAGTATAAACATGAGGCTATCAAGGCCTAGGTGTTTAATGATGAGATACCAAGATGTGACAAGTGCAAGTCACTAGTAAAGCCGGATATTATATTCTTTGGAGAAGGACTTCCGTAGAGATTCTTTAAATCTATCCCGGGAGATTTCGCCAAATGTGATCTTCTCATTGTGATGGGCACCTCTTTAACTGTGCATCCGTTTGCAAGTCTTATAACACAAGTGATGAGTACAGTTCCGCGAATACTAATCAATATGGAGAGAGTAGGTACTCAGATGTTGAATGGTTTCGATTTTGATAATTAACACGGTCACGGACGAGATATCATGTTGCAAGGACGATGTGATGATGAAGTGTCCAAGTTGGCTAATCTCTTAGGCTGGTCGGGGGATTTACAACAACTACAAGGGTGTCATTCAAGCCAGTCTCAATCGAAATGACTCCGTGGTTTATCGAAAAGCGCGCATACTTTCGTAGTGACTTGAACATTGTAGTAGATTGAAGTTTATTGGAACAGGTGCGTTCGAACAGTAGATTACGTTAAGAAATTTTTTTATCAAGTTACAGTACTGCAGTAAGTAAATTACTACGCACTACTATTATCATAATATTTAAATGGTATAGATGAATGCTGCTTAACGCATTTTACTCAAATATTTATCAACAGCAGTATGATAAGCTGACGTTTCTTACTTTTATTATATTTGTAGAAATATATCAATGAAGTGAAACAAAGAATATCAATTGTAAAGGCCGCGTGGCTGATGTCTATCATTCAGGGATCAAAAACTTTCCCCCTTCGGTTCAGCGACAGACGTTCTGGACATCACTTCCAACAATTTGTAACATTGGCAGGAGTTGAGTCTTTTGTACTCGGCTAAAATACGGGAAAATCTGAGTCCAGAGGTAAAGAGTACAAAGGACAGGAGGAGTTGGCTGGATTCAACGGAAACGGCTAGCGTATGGAATGAAGCGCTGCTAGAGATTCACGTCAACCAGGAAGGGTGTTATCAGGGAACAGCACATCCGTGCCGGTAAGCGTTGCTTTCCACGTCTTTTGAACGCCACGAACCATTTGACGCTCAATTTTTCCAATGACACCAGTTATCAGCATAAATGCCTCTGATGCATTGCCCGAGGCATCTTGATCGGTCGCAGCTAACATATAGTCCATGGCATGTGTTAATTAATCTTCGACATCGAAATCCAGGTTATCACGACGCGACCATGTTAGATGTGGGATTAAAGTAGATAAGTAATCATCTTTTGCCATCGTTTAGCGGTAGAAAGCAGTGGCTTTACTTAGACGCGATTCTTGATCATCGTCTGCACCAGAGTCGGTAGACGCTTTGACACTGACGCCAAGACGGATGCGTGTTCTCAACGCGGGACGGACTACTATCTCTCTTGAATTTTCGAAATTAAAATCTTCTCATTGCAATTGTTATCTTGACTTTACTCAAATTCCTTACTCCATACGAACTCCAAAACATTCAATCCTCTGTCAACGCTGTCAATTTCTTCTAAGCAGCATTTTTCGCACGCGTATTAGGCCTTCTAGTAGATGGACAGATTTTACTTACAATTGAGATATACCAACTTAATCTTTGACTTGTAATTTACGACTTGTAAATCTTGCGTCACTGGATTATTAACTTGAACTTATTCAGACACAGATGCACTAGAGATATCCGCGTTCAATGATGTCTTCTACTTTCCAAGAGGATTAGAAGCAATCTATACTGGGGATCCAAACACAGTAGACTCAAATTTATCCATCAAGATACAATCCTCCATAATCTTTTCCATGACTATAGGTGGAATATTAGTCACATCCAAATGCAAAGCTTTATAAATCTTATTGCATTAATGCATGACGAAGAACTTCACAATAGCTTTGTCCAATATTACCAATACTGCAATCGGTACCATTCACAGTGCATACTTATAGATCTGTAAAGTGACACCTAGAGCCTTGAATATCGACAATCATTTACTCGTAGTTCTCCTTCTCAAACCAAAAATAAGAGTAATGCGCAAAGGCCCGGGCCACTTCTTCACCAAAAATTCCCTCATATATTGGAATAAAGTGCTCGTTGTCGATATACTTAACAATGTAGGATACGATAAGGTAAAACGAATGTGTCTATTAAGTAAACACCATCAGTTTCAAGACTACGCACAAGTTCTAGATATTCCTCCTATGAGTGTTCATACCTAATGTCACAATAGGCACTCTTGTTCTCTTTGACTTTTTTCAATGACAAGTTCTTCACCTTCTTCCACTTCTTCTCCGTACCATACATGCTGTATGATATCGCTATAGACAAGCAATTACCATCTCCTAAAGGGCCTTAGTGATAATACTGTCTACCCCAACTTAGATTCATATCGACAAAAGATGGAGATTTTTTTATATCACTATATATTAATTGGTGCTGAATAAAAGGGCCGGATAGCTATTGATTTACGTTTCACAATTGGGCCGAATAGGCGAGCCCGATCGGGCCATTTCCCAATACTTAATCGAAAAGAGAACTGATCGTTTTTAATGTTTTGTGCTGAACTTAAGTCGTTAGATCAAGGGGCTTAAATATTAAGGTTAAAATCATTAGGACTTATTACAAAGTGGTGATAGAGTTGACTGCCTGCGTTGCAGTATCATCTTGAATGGTGATATTCCAGCTTCCCTGAACATTTCTCCTTGCGCTTCTGTTGATGTCTGTGTTTAAACTCTTATACATCTTCTCGTTTATTCTAATTAGGTATATGGTTTGCCTGAAAATTTCTTAGCATTGTTAGCACACGCGTTTATCAAGTATCAACAAATGATTCTGTGGGGCTTTGATGATCAACATTGTTTCAGGTGCGCGCCTCTTATGAACATCGACATTTCAAATAGATATTGTAAGTACCTGCTGTATACATGCGCGCCTTTTATGAACATTTATTTCATCCACTTAACGTGTTAATAGAGTATTTATTTTATTAACATATTTTATCTTCCTGTACTTCTGTTGGTGTCTCTGCTCGACTCTTGGGTATTGTACAGAGCTTCCCGTCTGTTCCTATTGTGTATATAGACTGTCCAAAACACCGATTTTTGTGATAATTTCGTCTCCAATAGCTCATCGGTAGAGCGCCTCACTAGTAATGAGGAGGCACCTAGTTCGATTCTGGGTTGGAGCATCTATATTTTTGGGCTTGGTACATCATAACTCATATTCTGAAATCTGTTTTTCAATGAATATACTGCTTTATGAAGGCGTCTTTTTTTTGCAATCGATAATGATGACGATCCCTTGAGAAAAAATACATCGTTCAACCTTCAACTCTCGTCTACGAAAGCATTCATTTACCGACATTGATCGCGCAGACTGCATTTCTCGTCTACTTCACTTGTACACGGTTCCCCATACGAGTAATACAGCAGGTACATCGTGCAAACGTGAGGCAGCACGCGTAGTAAATTTCATTGGCTGATAGTCAATCCTCGTGCAATCATATCTCGTTATTTTGCGTGGCAGCGTTTGATTGGGCCGGTGGTAACGTCGATTGCCCACGTAGTACCTCGAGTTTGCAATCATATGAACAAGAGTGAATTTATTAGTTTGCATCTGATAGCTTCCTTCTTCTTCTTTAATCAATTAATTTTGAAAAGAAGCATTTTATCTTGTGCTAATCTTTCAACAACAATAGACTTATAGAAAAGCCTTCCATTAGATCAATATGAAAGTCGCAACTCAAATATCATTGATTGGAGCATTCCTGGCCTCGTTCAGTTTTGCTGCTGAAAGCACTCAAACTTATGGCTCCTCCTGGGGTGAATTCTCTGCCACTAGTAATCCTTTCCAGTGTCCTGGTGATGCGTATGTGACGCGTTTAAACGCTACTGTAGCTGACAGAATCAAGAACATTCGCGTCTTCTGCTCTGACGGCACAGCGTCTCCTTGCTATGGCTCATGTTAGGCAAACGACTGGAAATTTGCTCAGGGTGATGCTAAGCCAAACAAGGACACTCCGCTGATGATGACCATGTACAGCGAGAAGGGCTTCAACTCCATGGTGTTTCAATACACCAACCTGGTGGAAACTATTCAGTCTGTCAATTCTGCTACACAGCTCGTGGCTGCCGATAGGAATAGCAATCCAGAGGTGACCTGGCCATCTGTTGAGGATCAGCAAGCTATTGGTGGTACATAGAAGATCATCACTGGCTTCAAGATCAAGAGTGGTCTGGATGTCAACATGATGCAGATAATGTATCGCGAAAACAAGACTGAGTAGTTTCACGGTTTGAAGATGCCTTAGCCGCCATTTAAGCTGGCTGATGGTCCTGCAATCGATGGTACTCACGTGTATGGAAAAGGTGCTGGTGGCTAATTCGCTGACAACTCGAATCCCTTCATTTGCCCAAACAATGGCTATGTAACTGATGTTATCTCCAACATTGGTAAGCGTATCGAAAGCTTGGAGGTCAAGTGTTCTGACGGTTACATGTCTCAGTGTTTTGGTAGTTGCGACCCTCTGAGAGCTCTTCCTATGGCTGATGTCTCTCCGCAATAAGACTCTCCTCAGAGAAGAATTATGACCGCTCCGTTGGGTTTCAACAAGGTGCAGTTCTATGCTGGTGATGTCCTAACTGCTATACAATCTGTCAATGCTGTTGGTCACTATCTGTAGAGTGATAGTACCATCTTCGACCATACTGCAAACACTTGGCCATCTCTAGATGATGACCGCAAGGATGCCAAGTAGAAAATCATTGTTGGCTTCCGCATCAAGGCTGGTGAGGCTATTGACTCTCTTTAGGTGGTATATAAGATCAATAACACTGTTGCAGCTCCTGCTCCTCCTGCTACCAATCCACCATCTACTGAAGTCAATGTACCTGCAAAGGCTGTTCACAATCAGCCTGTCCCTGCGCCTGTCTACAAGGCTGCATCTGCCTCTCCATCAACTGGCAGTGACAATAAAGCGAATGCTCCAGCGTACAAATCCTCTGCTCCTGGCCCAGCTCCTGCCTATTAGACTCCTTCTCCAACTCCATCCTAGGTGAAGCCAAGTCCTGCTTATCAGTCACCACCTGCTGGACAACCTTCCGCTCCAGCTTATAATAAGCCTTCTTCTCCTCATCCTGTGCCTGCGCCTGCTCATGGTCCATCCTCAACCACTCCTTGTCCTCCAACTCCTACACCATCTCCAGCTCCAAAGCCTGCTTCACCTCAGCCGGCTCCACGCCCTGCACCTGCTACTCCATAGCCTGCACCGCAACCTGCACCATCATATAAGACACCATCTACAACTACTCCTTGCCCTCCTACTGCAACTCCATCTCCTGCTCCAAAGCCTGCACCTGCTGCTCCATAACCTGCTCCTGCATATAAGGCACCTTCCACAACTACTCCTTGCCCTCCAACCGCAACTCCATCTCCTGCTCCAAAGCCTGCTCCAGCTGCTCCACAGCCGGCTCCTGCTTAAAATGTGCCAAGCCCGGCTGTCCCATGTCCACCAACAGCGGCTCCATAGCCTGCTCCAAAGCCTGCACCTGCTGCACCATAGCCAGCTCCTGCTGTGCCTGCCCCTCATCCAGTGCCTGCTCCATCTAATGCACCAAGTTCCAATACTCCTTGTCCACCGACTGCAAGTCCACAACCTGCTCCAGCTACTAGCGCTCCAGTTCCAGTTCCAGCTCCTAAGCCTGCAGCTTCCCCTGCAACTCCTGGTTACGGTCAGCCATCCGCTCCATCTCAGAAATAGGACATTCCATACTGCGATGAAGTTGATACCACCAAATACACTCCTGTACCAATCAAGGGCAGTGAAGCCAAGGCTCCTAATGCAACTACATCTTCTAACACAACCTCCACCAAGAATGCAGCTGCATACAAGACACCATCCCCTGTGGCGGTGAGTGAGCTCGGATCAAGCATCGACACTTCTTCAAGTAAGTCTTTGGAGGCTAGCAGTGCTGGAACTGTATCAGCATCTCTGGTCATGGCGGTGGTTAGCGGTGCATTGCTCATGCTATGAACACTCTTTTAACACTCGGTTTGATGAATTTAATGACGTTGAGGTGAATTAAAAATATATAAAGATTAAAGATTAAGTATCAACACTTTTCATTGCTAATCGCGTCGTCGACTTTACAAATACTCGATAGATTACGGAGACAGAGTGGCATGAATCTCCTTCACCGCTTAGTCAATATCATTAGAACTCATTTTAGATAAATCAGGCGTAGTACTAAGATCTTTGAGCGGATTAAATGACTCTTCGACGCGTCTTTAATTGCCTTAAACGTCCTTGTATTGTGATTAGTCAATTTAAAATGGCCGTAGATCTCCTCCTCCAGCCTATGTCATTGTCGTAGTGCATTACGAAAATATCGACTTTTTAGATTGAGTTACCGGCTGTTGTTTTCGAATAATCTTGACACACTACACGTACTATTAGCTAATCACCAAATTCAATACAATTCACCATAGAATTTTGTTATTATTACCAGTCCGTCTTTATCAACGTTTGAATTCAGTAACTGCTTAACGTCTCTATCATTGGACATCACTCCTTTTTCGTCAACGCGCCGAGTGCTTGAAAGATAAATTCAAATCAAAACCTCAATTTATTTATAAAAAGTGTTAGAAATAAGGAAGGAGTTTATTAATGAATCCGTCATAAATACAACTCCTGATCAAGGAAGACTCGTAGCTTTAAAAGTTTGCAAATGATCCTAGTATTGGGATTTTGATTGAAGATCTAGACGGTCAGTTTGATAAAAATGTGTCGTATTCTTTAGCTGAACTGGTCAGTCTAGATCTCTCATTGTTCGATTTGAGTAAAGATGACCCTTCTGCACTGGCAACTAAATTGTGCGACTTCAGTGAAGATTCAGTGTCTTTTGATAAATCAGTTTTCAATGCTAAAAGCCAAGGCCAGTCCAGATCAGAAGAGCTTAGTTAGTAAGATGATAGCGAGTAGTAAAAGAAGATCAAGATTCGATTCAATGTTAAAAAATAGTGATCACATGTAAATTCATTTCAATAAAGTTTTGTAGATTTCATTATCTGTAACTTCTACATAAGGATAGCCAACTTTATAGAGGAACTCCTTGAATTTCTGATCTATGCTTTCATTGTCTTGCGCAAATGGCACTTGAATGCCCACAAGAACTTTGCCAATGTCGCCACCATAATTTCGGTAATGGAATAAGGAGACGTTCCAATCAGTGTTGAGACATTACAGAAATTTCCCCAGAGCTCCATTCTTCTCTGGAAATTGGAATTATACCAAACGTTCCTACAATCTGGCATCTTCATTTGGACAGCTTCCGCCCACCATATATCGCAGGTGAGTTTTTGCAACCTCGTCATGACTTATATTAATTGCGCGCATATTCTAACATCTCAAATGTTCTATGATCAAGTCAACGTCATTCTCTTGTCCTTATTACGACAATTGAAACGAGAGTATAATATGAGCATTGGATGAGTTACTTTTGCGGTAGCTAAACTCTGTGACACTTCGCGGATAGAGTTCATTATACAGCTTGATGAAAGCACCGGGCCTCTCATCAATAGTGACTAAAAGCATCGCCTCTTTACGCTCTCCCAGACTTGCACGCTCAGCCACAAACCGCAATCGATCAAAGTCCATGTTGGCACCGCTGCAAACTCCCACCAGTCGTAATGGTCTGGTAGTCATCGGCGATTTTTCAGATTACAGATTTAGCAAATACTTTTTCATTCCAGCCACACTGAGTGCACCGGCAGGCTCCAACACGGTTCTAGTATCGATGAACACGTCTTTGATAGCAGCACAAATCTCATCATTCGTCACCAAGATGACTCCATCTATACCGGGCACTTGATCAGAACCTTGGCATACGCGGAATGTCTCAGATCCAACCTTTTTAACTGCGGCACCATCAGCGAATAATCCAACACTACTTAATTCAGTAGGTGTCCCCAGTTCAAGTGATTTATGCAGAGAGCACGCGTCAATAGCTTCTACGGCATAAACTTTCACTTAAGGATGGATTCTTTTAACATAGGCGGTGATACCAGCTATAAGCCCTCCGCCACCAACACAAACAAAAATAGCATCGATATCTTCTAAATCATGAGATCTCTTACTCAACACTTGACATTACGCGTCAATCTACTGCGCCTGCTTCATAATCTCAACGCCTACAGTGCCTTGACCAGCGATTACATATGGATCATCGAATGGATGAACAAGCACCTTCTATTACTCCTTCGCTATTCGCGCACATTCCTACTATGCTTCATTAAAATCTTCGCCATGCAGGATAACTTGAATGAATTCACCACCGATACGTTTCACATTGTCCACTTTGATCGTAGGTGTATTCACGGGCATGACAATAGTAGAGTGTATCTAGAGAGTCTTAGCAGAGAGCGCCACACCTTGAGCGTGATTACCAGCACTGCAACATACGACACCATTAGCCTGCTCCAGCGGTGACAAATGCTTCATTTTATTATAAGCGCCACGGATTTTGAATGAGAACACAGACTGAAGATCTTCTCGCTTCAGCAGAATGTCATGTCCAAATCTCTAAGACAAGCTATGCGCATATTATAGTGGAGTCTCGTGAGCAACGTCATACACTTTAGATGTGAGAATTAGTTTTAAATAATCTATTTGATCCTCTTGATATTGCGCGCTTTTAGTCATCATTTCTTTAATGGCTATAGATTGCGTTAATTAAGACGATCGATGATAAAAATTCACCAAGATCGTTAGACTCGTTAACGTGTATGGGCAATCACTAAATGGAGTTTTAAAAGTAACTTTCAGTATATTAACAAATTTATATTCATTTCAAGGATTGCTAAAAATTCAATTATCTTTGTTGATACTTTGAGATCTTCCAAGTCGGCCATTGAGATCTTCATTGTCTGAATTATTATCGGCAGAGTCTTGATCATGAACTACTCCGAGTCCCCAGATGAAGCGCTTAGTCTAATCTCCACGTTCATTCCATCGCAAGCACCGCGCCAAACTGCCAAACCAGTCGGCTGATACATTCACCTCCTTTATGATGATAGGAAGGGAACGATTTTGCTATTGTTTCTATTAATTAGAAGCAAATACGCGAACCACATCACCCTGACTGAGTCTTACCCGGTGTCTGCCATCAAAGCTGACCCAAGCGGAGCAGGATGAAGAGTGAGACTTGTACTCTGGCACAACCACAATGACGCTTTCATTATCGGGTAGGATCACCGGGCGAAAGCTCAGTGTATGCGGACATATAGGAGTAACCAACAATGCAGCGACAGATGGATGACATATAGAACCACCTGCGGATAGAGAGTATGCAGTGGATCCCGTCGGAGTTGCGATAACAATACCATCAGCTTTCACAGTTGTTAGATGAATTGGAGCCGTATCTTGAGATGCAAGCGATTGACTGAACAATTCCAGCGTGGATATATAAGCTGAAGGACCTCGATCAACTACAATGTCATTCAGTATCTAAAACGATTCATCCGGAATAGGAGGTATACAACATTGCGACTGATCCTAAGTATTCTACTACTAATGCTGCAAGTAATCAGAGCTGGCTTATTATTATTTCACAGGACATCCAAACTTCTCAAGCGGATTAGCTAACGTGACATGCCGTGTAAGGCCAGGTGTTCGCACAGTCTTTTAGCGATAAACTTCACACGTTAATCGCATGCGATAAGATATGCCAATAGAGCCACGTTCAGGCTGTTCACGCATGACCCAGTCCAGAATACACTCCAGTTCAGAGTATTAGAATACAGTCAGAAATCCTAGAGAACCCAGATGGAATGGAAGAATTGGCGGTACTTGATCTTGGAATAGCCACGATGCATATAAGACAGTACCATCGCCGCCGAGTGTAATAATCAGATCTATAATCTCATGTGGACACCGACTCTGAGTCAGAGATATATCATGTTTGCAGTAGTACTTTTATTGTATCTATTCCTACTGACATGGATCTTGATCGCTATCGCTGAGTTGTTATAATTAGCCATTTGGAATAGAATCCTAATTGTTATTATTATCATGATCAGGACTTGATGGTATAACAGTAGAAGGAATATGCGGAATATTGGGTGGGCAAGTTTACTTTCTCAATTAGTGGGCATTCCAAGCCTTCACGTTCTATGACCATTTATCTTTGCATTCAGGCAACAGCGGCGGTGAGTGCATCTGCTCATATAGAACATCTTCAATATAGACAATACAATTAAAACGGCAGCATAAAAGTTCAGCGACATTGCGCACCTTGTCCACCAGCGACGGATCACTCAGTTTTGCCACAATGAACACTGTCTGAGGCTTACTCCACGGATAGTTCTAGGATTAGGAAGATGACGGAGACGAAGTTTACTACTTATCCACCATGTCGCTAATACCAAGAGCAGACGCTAGCTTAATTTACTAAAGATAAATTATCAATTTTAAGTATAGAAAAGCTATGGAGTGAATATGCAATTGATCCGTAAGTCTTTCACCTCCAAACTTCAACCGGAGATAAAAGCGCGGAGTGAGTGGCTGCAGATCAAACATTTAAACTTTTGCCCAGCAGCGCGCGTCGCTTATCATTTTTGCAGCAAAGATAACAATAAATTCCATAACATGATTATTAAAATGCAACAGATGTAGCTATTACTATTGATAATTGTGGCACTGATTAGCCTTGTAAATTCAAGCAAATGTACGGGTTCTACAGTATAAAATATATCTTGAGCGATGATTTGATTAATATAAATTGCAATGTAGATGCGTACTTGGTGTTAAAGTCTCCATGGTCATTTGAAGCATATGAATTGGTGGACGCGGAGAGGAAAAGCATTTTGACAGAATTTCGTGAATAATGCCCACAAGAGTACAATGTGCTGATTAATGATGTGTTTCCCGCTTGTAAGTATGTTTGGTTGTAAGAGTCTTCGCGTAGATTTTTTGCCAATAGAGATTCTGAGCTGGATTGGTGTTTGAATGCTGTTCAGAGGAGTTCGTTCACTGTCGCTTCACCAAATCCGTTTAATCACAGATGGACGTTCAAGATGGACATGGAACAATGTGATTACACATTATCATTATTCGCCATGACTAACTGACTGAATTAGGAAGAATGTTAATAATACATCGAGCCATATTTATCAATGTCAGTAATAAATCATTTGATTTTCTTGTTCTAACGCGGCGACTGTCTGGTACCATTAGTGTAACTTTTGTTCGATTTACCACCATCTCTCTACGCGTAAATCATTGCAGTGAATGGCTCTTCATAGGATAAAGCAACTTTGTACAAAAAGAACACAAACACTGATAACCAGATTCCAGTCACTTTCTAATACCAGAGAGCGGTGCCTAGAAAGACCAAAGTTGAACCATTGTACATTGGATTATTCATCACATTGAATGGGAACGCTGTTACTCTATGAGACATCAAAATTCCAAAGTAATCGCCCAAATAAGTTCCGGTTATGCCCAGCTAATACATTGAAGACAATACAAACACGTTACCAATGGCAATGAAGACCGCTCCAATTAATGGTACGTGTTCAAACTGCATCAAGTATCTGTCGCTGTGCATCGACTCCAGCGCCAACTTGTACAGATAATCACGCCATATGCCGGCAACAAATATACAAAACGCTAGTATGTAGCAACCTCTACAAATTATAAGTGATTTTTAAAGTTCAATTCACATGACAACTTACCTGTACTTGTCGCCGACACATTTACTGAGCCAATGCGTTCTATACTCAGATCTACAAACACGCAGCACTCATATTATAGTCAATATTAGCATACATTCCATACCTGGCAGCTATATTCCATAGCAAAGGATTCATTATAGCCTGCGCGACAAAAGCGAAAATATAAACATTCATTATAATTGATAGAGTTTGATGTAAGGTATAATTAAAATGAGAATTATCCAAAACTAGGTGCAATTCACAAACTCGGTCGATAAAACAAGATCTGAACGCGTAATCTTGATGAAAGTATGTGAGAGAGCATTAGCATCAAGATAAAAGATTTTAACTATAAAATCTATTACTTGTCAATAGTGAAAAAAATCAGTATGAGTAATCTTTTGCGCGATACTTTTACTTTGAACCAGAGTTGGAGTACTTTGGAGAGCCATAACTTTTACTGGATCCGCCCTTCTTCTGGCCTCCGTAGTAACTGTTGTTATTATAATCTTTGCCAGATCTGCCACCTCTTTACTGCTGCTGATTATAATGAGAGCTCTGTTCTTTGATTGCTTAAAACTAAGACATATCATCCTGATCACCATCATGATTAGTGGTAAGTAAATCATTAGTCAGAGACTTGATCATGGCCGCAACGAGAGCAGAAGACTTTTAATCTTGCAACTCTTGCATTCCACAAGCAGTCAGCAATGTTCGGGTGTGGTCCATGTACCCAGCTAGATCATCCTAAAGATTGGCCATCACCTAAGGGATAATTGTGGTCTCCAATGATGCACTCAATACTTCTTATTTGGTTGGAACAGACACGTAATCCATGACAATCTTGGTATCCTTCTCAATCTCTTTTAACTTGTTTATATCTCTGCTGACAGAACCAGATCCTCCTCCTCTGCCATATCTATCTCTCTTACGTCTATCGTTGGACTATGATGGATCAAAGAGAGTGACATTAGTTCCAAAGTTATTAGCGCGACCAGTTCTACCACTTCTATGTACGAAAGACTCCACGTTATCTGGAGGGCCCATTTGGACAACCATGTTCACATTTTTGATATCAAGGCCACGACTAGCCACATCAGTACATACAAGGACATTCAATTTACCATCTCTGTACTATTGCAGCGTCTCATCACGTTCACGCTGGCCGAGATCACTATGCAAGGCAGCAACATTCAACTTATGAGCGAAGAATGAGCTTGCTGCCTGATGCAGTTTTGTGGCAACCTCATTAGCTTCCTTCTTGGTCTGTGTAAATATCAGAATCTAATCTTTGTGAGCACCTTTTCCACCATTACTAAGAGTGGCGTCTTCCGGTCGTGTGTGCTACCAAGTTCCAGTATAATGAAGGGCCAGTATATCAATCAACGATGACAGCTATCTATCCTTCTTACAAGGGATAGCAAGATACTTTATACTAGATGGAGCATTATTCTCTTATCCAACCAGATCGATTGTGGTATAACCAGGGCGGAAGAACTTTCTGGCAGCCTATTTCACCCACCTGGGCATAGTTGCACTAAATAGCAAAGTCTAATGTTCTGTCGCGTTGGAAGTGGAAGCTTTATGCTTCTTAATCAAACCCAGAATCTGCTCCAATTACTCTTCAAAGCCAATATCCAACATGTAATCGCTCTCATCCAGGCAGAGTAATTACACCTAACTCAAATTAAACTTATTGCTGTCTAGCAGGTCAACAATACGACCGGGGGTACCAATACATATATCAGCCGATCTTAGCGCGTTGACTTGCGGGCCATATCCGACGCCACCATAAATACAAGCACTTTACAAATCAGGCAAAAACTTTGCAGCCACGTCATGAACCTGAGTAGCCAGCTCACGCGTTGGACACAGAATCATAGATCTAGGTGCAAAATCTCTCTTATTGGCACTAGCAGAGTTTTACAGAATCTAGCCAATAGGCAGTAGAAACGCCAGCGATTTTCCACTTCCAGTCTTGGCTCTTGCAATCAGATCCTTGCCGTCCATGATGATATCAAATGTCTACTTCTGAATCGGAAATAACTCCTTAATACCATTACGTATTAAAATGTTTTAGTATTTAGGAGACAGATTAGGATGAATCTAGCAATCAACACTCTATTATTATGCAGCACTATTACTACTAACAGAGCTATGTCTGATCTGACGTATGACGCGCTTAGTCTATCGAAACATTTGCGCGTTTTTCGTTTCAGTTTGTTTTAAAGAGAGAAAAGAAAGAGGAAGGCGTTTCAATCTAACTAGCTGTAAAGTCTCACAATAGTAGAAATTCCATTGCATCAAAGTATAATTTTTTGGTTAATCAAACAATTTCATCAATAGGATCACTATGAAGATTTTACTTTGCGTCTCCATCCACTGTCATCTCTGTATCTTGTAATTAGCTGGGAGCAACTTTCGCAACCGGTAAAATACTAATCTGATCAAAGTAAGCTCCCGACTTCATAACACTTGCTGCAATATCATCAGGCGTGGACTCGGAATCATCAGTCGTTGCATTCTTTGCCTTGGACTTGGCTTTAGATTTTTACTACGTTTTTCTCTGTGGCTAAGTACCATCAGGCCTCAAAGTGACTAGTTACATCAAGACGCTGAAGAAGGCATGAGACCAGAATGTGCAAAACATTAGGCACAGATCAACAATGGCAATACGAGAATGTAAACTCAGTGCCATATTCTAATCAACCAATAAGTCATCTGACATCAACTGCCCCGCTGGCCAAGCAAAGAAACACGCTGATACTCCACACATCAGCTCTACCACCACGATAATCAGTGTCTTGATCACAAGTGGAATGACTGACTTGTTTAAATACTCGGAGGCTTTCTTTTTATCTTATTTGGAACCCAATGTATCCTTCTTAATATCTAGCACAATCTTGAGGGAAATCAGACCTGAAGCAGAGTCTAGCAATCCAATGTAGCAATAAAATACCACCCAATAGATACGCGTCGTAAAGTAAATTGTTGGAAAGATTTAGTAACTGTATAGCGATGCTACTATTCCAATGTACAGTCCTCCTAATGCTATCAGTGGCATCCAAAGTCCAGTCGACACCAAGTTTGAACTGTGATACAACCACGTGAATGACTTTAATCTCAAAATGACAATAGTCTCGTACATAATCACATTGATAGTGTATAGGATCTCACCCGCGGTCCATAAAGCATAGTATAATCCATTGTCGCCAGATGGCTAGATGATAAACTCCTTTGACAACTTGATTACAGCGCATAGTAGAGTGCCAGTAGCGCTTAAAGCCATTAGGCGTTATATCTAAGTCTTTGTTTCGACCGCGCGATAGTGCTGACCAATAGCTAAAGCCAAGGCAACTACGGCGAAGGCAACTTCCACTGATATGGCGACTGGATTAAAAGGTTGCAAATTTATGGCTAACATTTTTGTTGCTTATAAACCGTTTGATTATAAAAGTATGCAATTTTAATGAGGAGCTGTAATACCGTGAGAGAGAAATTTTCACATGCCGCCATCTAAATATAGATTTGCCTCGTTACAAACGTCATTTCCATCCAAAGAGTTGGTTCATATTCAGATAGGGATATTGCACCAATGCGTCCCTATCTAGAGGACAAAAAATTAAACGTCGACAGCAGGATTTGAACCTGCGCGCCCAGAGGGCAGTTGATTTCGAGTCAACCCCATTGGACCACTTTGGTATGTCGACCTAAAATCGGCAAATTTTTGCGGAGGCGTATAACTTAAAGTACAACTTGAGAGAAATTTAGCGTGTTAAGATCCATAGAGCAAATTTTCCGGTTTGTTTTCAGAACTTGTTCATTTACAAATTTTGCTTCAATGCTTTTTACACAACACATCGCCTGAATCGAACTTTTAAAACAGAGAGCTGCAGTCTTGGGCAAGGTAAATCTTTTGAGTGATTGCTTTGTTTACGATCTTATTTAAAGCGCACGCCGATGGGGTAGTTCTGTTTGCTAGTGACGACTACGTTAGGTGCCTAATCCTCCTTGGCACAAGAGCATAAGCAGCTGCGATCGAAGAATTCTATAAACAGAGGCTGTAATTTTGTTTTTGCTGGATTCTTATGCAAGATAGCTCATCTGTTCAAATTTATCAAACCAAGGATTTAGCCGAGACGTCCTTACCTGTATAAGAAAGCCATCTATTTTCCAATGTGTAAAGAGACCACGAACACACTAACTAGGATGGTGAAATATCGGACTTGGCCCAAGTGATAAATCGCGCGGATCTATTGCGTGATTTCGATTCAGATCATTGGATGAGGGGAGAAGCTCTCCATATGATCATGTCTCATCTGAGTAGGCAGTGCTCTGGCTAAAAGGTTTTTTATGCCTCCTAATAGTTTGATATAGTGAGCACAACTGTCATTTATAGAACTGGCAGTGATGAAAATTATCTAGTGGTATTATAAGTTATGATTCACTTTAGTTAAAGGTTAATATGAGGGATAGACTGGTTAAGTATTCTAGAAAAGAGCTTAGTCTGATTGATGCTGCTAAAGTTTTACAGTGAGATGCGCTTATTGAGTTCTTGTTGGATCGGCTGAATTAAAAGTTTTCTGTTATATTGACTGCTGAATCTATTGGATAATTCTTAAAACCGTAGAAGCATGCGTATATGCCGACTCTGTCTAAGATATAAACAATGCTTACCTTGCAGTATAAGAAAAAATTATTGACATTGGCATGGGGATGATTTTTAAAGATGTATCTGACCGCAATAAAACCACACCTCAATTCTTTTGCTTCCTCCATGTCCCGTGGCAGAGCATCGATGATTTGATTTTAAGTGATTGTAAGTCGTAGCATGGTTCTAATTTCTGCGCATGATGAGACTCCTTTAAGTCCATTTCCGCCAGAATCAGCTGCCAATGTTCAATAAACTGCCTGAGTATAAACTGGCACACTTTCATATCCCGCTCAGCAAGACAGTAGCAAAGATGTCTCAGATTTTCGGCGTTAATTAGATGGAGAGCATGCATAAATTAAGATCTAAGTTCCACTTTGGTGATATTATCAAGGGCGAACACATCGTGAAGGAATTCGAAGCAGATCTGTACAGTGTCTCCATACCTGCGCCATCTGCAGTCGTGGATCCCGCTCAAGATGAACGGTTCACGATTGAATCGCATCCTGCCGTGACGACCGAAGTTTAACGTGATAAGACACTGTTTGTACCTTGCTCCCTGGTGGCTAGTTTGCGCAAAGCAGTATTATTTCCAGTGGCTAGCTCCAATCGAAGCTTGTCAACTGATTAGAAAAGCTCCCTGACACTCTAGTAAACTGCCGCATCCAAATCAGGCATGAAGAGAAAGTCGTTGGAGCAGCTGCATGCTCGCAGCAAGTCTTCGATTCAGCAGTCATCGTGTCCTGGCGGACACTGTCCTGATGACACTTTATTGGAGGAGTATTCAGATGAAGACGACGAGGATGTTGACATATATGATCATTAAGAAGAAGACTTGCAGTTAGAGGTCGAAGAGGAGGCGGACGAGCCTGAGGTAGATCAGCCGCGACAAAATTATCAATGGCTTAATGACAACAACTTTCCTTAGCTGGACATCCAAGACAAATTGTTGAAATTTTTTGGTGTTGATCGTAGAGTCACTAACATGTCAACCAGTGTAGGGATCAGGGCCACTGATGAGCATAATGCGCTGCAAAATTTGGTGGCTAGCAGTCCTTAAGATCTAGAATCCGTCATGCTAGCGACTGACGATTACTACCATGAGCTGCATGGGAGATCAAGGCCTAACGACAGAGAGCGTGTCAAAGACCGGTGGGCCCAGCCTAGATACTGCTTTACTCTGGAGGACTGCTTACTTAAGTCAAAAGATGCTGCCGCTAAACCCAATTAGTGGATGCCATCTCATCTGGATCTGTCTATTTAAAAGTACAAATTTACCATATTAAAAGTGGAGAGGAGACTAATAATGGACAAGGCTGCGTAACTGTTGGGATTGGCTAACTTCAGTCATAAGTCAGAAAGACAAGACAATTATCTTCTGGGGAACTGGAGGAACGTCAAGATATGGAAGGAGATACCTGAGAGGACACCATTTCATCCTCCGATCTAAAAATTATTGGCATGTCTCCGTCATCTGGGTCGAATCATTGCTACACATGAGAAAGGCACATCGAAGCATTGCTATCATGATTTACAGCCAGTAAAGAGAAGGAGATCAGGGAAGCTCGACAAAGTTACTTGTCATCATTGTAACTAGACTATCAACGGGGATGTTTAAGGGGGAGCCAATGTATTGAGAGTTGGATTAACAATGAGTACGAATGGTGGAAACTTTCCAAAGGAATAAACTAGATGATTAGATAATTATATTCAGATTTACTTTATATTCTTAACATAGTTTATCTCCATACAACGTAAAAAAGCTCAGAATTGGTCAAGTTTATCGACAAAGGTACATCGCGTCGAACGAAATTCGTTTATATTTTGATTGTTTGAATTAACCATAACATTTGATAAAAACATCAGAATTGAATAAATCAAGGAAGCCATAAATCATCCTTCATTAGTTTCATTAGAATACAATAGAAATTATAGTATATTTCGGATAATATATAGAAAACATTGAAACAATTAATTTGCTATACTTGAAGTAGATGTTGTTCATTCAGTGTGTTGGAGTTTTTAGGATAGCCCCTCCGTGCGTTTGTCCGTATAAGGCACGTGTCCAAGAAATGCCATATAATGACTGCGGCCTTTGAATAAGGCGAATCCTGGCAATCTAAATGATTTACCATACGCGATTTGTGATGAAATGGCTATAAGAGTTGACGCCGGTAATGTCAGGTATTCTGATACACCTATTGAGCTTGCTTCTTTGGAGTTTAAACGGGTCAGGCTCTTTTTTAAATGCGACATCATCGCGTTTTTTGATCGCGACACGTCAGCAATGCAACTAGCATATAATGATATGTACCAAAACTCTCATAGAATACGGTATACGTTCAGCAAGACCCGGGATAAGTTTTCTGCTCTCGAATGCAGAGTCAATATTTCGAATCTTAAAGCGCACGGTCAAACTTCAAGGCTAGTGTCTAAATGTCGCCCTTCCGACACGCCTTAACGGGTGACGAAAGTCGAAACGTCTTGCTTAGCAAGGTATCGATTACTGATCCTCACTGTATATGGTGAGTGTACTGAGATACTCCGGCCATCGTGCCGCTTAAACTCGCCACTATTTGGTATGACCTTGTAGTAGGTTTGCTCGTGGCTCTTCTGCAAATGATTCGTTGTATATAATTAGTGCAGAGTCAGAATTTTAGCATTTTCCCGTGTCGACATATCGAAGTGGTTAACGAGATTGACTTGAAATCAATTGCCCTCCGGGCGCGCAGGTTCAAATCCTGCTGTCGACGATCTTTATTACATTTTTGGTTGCAAGAATTAATATCTTAACTCTGCTCGAATTACTGTTCTACCATACTTCCTCATCAACTGAACAAAGTACTAACTCTGGTGGAACTCTGCCATAATAATATTGCCAAAGGTAAAGTACAATCACTAAACTGTATTCAAAGCATATAAATCACAAATCTCCGATTGCAACTTGATAAAAGATTGAATTCTATTCTACTCCGCTTGTTCATCGCGGGAGACCACTATATTTATAGTCATTCCCTATTTCGTGCCTTCAGGTAATAATGTCACGGGATACTCAATCACAGTCAGACGGTCTGGCGTCATTAGTAATGCAATCTACATACACTCTCCTCAGTTAGCAACAACTTCTGTAATTCATCTCTATGCAATCAATCATACATTAGAATCAACTTTGCTGACGAGTAATGCTACCGGATCTTACGACATGATATTTCCAAAGGGTCAAAAATATTGCAGAGTTGCGCCAGCGAAAATAAAGAACGTTGGGAGAGCGGGCTCTCTTTCAGAATCTCGAGACGACGCGCTATTGAATTCCTTCAACTCTTTAAACAGAATATCATAATCTAGGATTTGGAAACGAGTATCCAAAATTGCAAAGGTAACAAGAAAATTTTAATATGCTTCGCATTTGTAAAAGATTCAACTCTGGACTGGCTGCTGCTCCTGCTTAAAGTGCCAAGTTGCTGGGAAAGGCACCTCAATTTTAGGCAGTGTCCGTTTGGAACAAAGAGTTCAAGCAAGTGAAATTGGATGATTTTAAAGGCAAGTGGGTGCTGCTGTTCACCTATCCTATGGATTTCACATTCACCTGTCCAACCGAGATTTTATCTTTTAGCAAAAACTATGACGAGTTCTAAAAGAACAATTGTCAAGTTCTGGGTTCATCCGTGGACAGTCAGTTCACTCATCTTGCTTGGATTAATACGCCGCAGGACAAGGGCGGACTTGGTCAGGATTTGAAAGTTCCTCTGCTCGCTGATGTTAATCGCGACATTGCGACAAAGTATGGCTGCCTTCTGGACAATGGTGTATGTTCTCGTGCCACGTACCTAATCGATCCTCAGCAGCGCATTCGCCATATCAGCTAGAACGACCTGCCAGTGGGTAGAAATGTTAAAGAGTACTTGCGTCTATTACAAGCGTTCCAGTTTGCTGATGAACACGGTGAAGTGTGTCCGAGCGACTGGCAAGTTGGCCATGACACTATCAAGCCTGATCCTAAAGGTTCGCTGGAGTATTTTAAAAAGGCTGCCAAGAAGTAATGATTAAATGACTCATCTTTATGAATTACATTAAATTTATTACTCTTATTTACTCTTTCTATAACTTCACGCGAAGAGCCTCTTTTCATAAGAGACCAGACCGTGAACTCCACCTTCAACCTGGCTACTTGGGCTTCTTAATTCAAAACGAATTGAGCCAGCTCTAACTTCATCTTGCAACTTTTTTACAGAGTCCGTGCCAATGTCTTGCAAACCTTGTTAGACACCAGCGATGAGATACGGCATAAACTACATGACTGATCCTTTATCTTCAATAGCACCAGACACACCTTGCGCAACTTTCAATACCTGCTAATCAGAGTAATAACGTTTACTTGCTGCAGATCCTTGTTCCATAGCAGGTATGCTGCCCATACCGCGATATCTCTTCAACTTCTTACCCTCTTGGTAAAAGTACTCACTAGGAGATTCGGTAGTGGCAGCTAATAGAGAGCCCATCATGACACATGACGCGCCCAGAGACAGAGCTTTAATAATATGACCACAATTAGAAATTCCGCCATCAGCAATCACTGGAATACCACGACTGTGACAATACTAGGCCACCTGGTAGACTGCAGTTCCCTGTGGACGACCACACGCCATAACTTCCTGGGTGATACAAATAGAACCGCTACCCATTCCGACACGGAGAGCATCAGCACCAGCATCAATAAGATTCTTTGCCTAAGCTTTCGTAACAACATTACCAGCAATAACCTGGATGTCGTCCTTGTACTGCTGTCTTATATGCTGAATCATCTCAATTTACCATTTGCTATTTCCTTAAGAACTATCCAGCACAATGACATCGACACCTGCTTTATACAGTGCTTCAAGGCGAACCTTATCATCAGGGCGAGTTCCGATAGCAGCGCCAACAAGCAGTTGATTATTCTCCTCGTTGCGCAGAGTCTAACGGTAACTCTTACTAGACTGAGGATAATCTCGCTTCTTCAACAAATCTTTTCTGCTGACCAGAGAGATCAGCTCACCTCTATCATTTACAATCGGAAGTTTCCCCTTCTTACTACTCTTCAAAATTTCATTCGCCTTACTCAGTGTGACGTGTTAAGGTGCAGTAACCAACTGATCCAGAGGCGTCATAACATTGACCAATTGAGTCGCCTGCTGTGTGGCAGTATCCTGCATAAAGTCAATATCACGGCGCGTAACAATACCAATCAACTTGGATCCAATCTTACCAGACTCGGTAATAGGAATCCCACAGAAACCGTACTGATTCTTGATCTGCAAAACATCAGCCACCGTGTTCGTCGGTCCAAGAACGACCGGATCAGAAATAAATCCATTCTCGTACTTTTTCACGCGGCGTATCATGGCACACTGATCTTCCACCGCGCAGTTGTAGTGCACTATACCGACACCGCCCATCAGAGCCATCGCTATCGCCATCTCAGCCTCGGTCACAGTGTCCATAGGACTGCTGACGAAAGGCGTCTTCAACTTGATCTTCCGCGTCAGATGAGATTCCAAATTGACAGTCTGTGCAGGGAAATCAATATATCCAGGTAGCATGAGAAAATCATTGTACGTGAGACCGCCAAACTTGGTAGAATCGAACAGCTCCTTCGCCGAGAGTCCATCATACAAATCCTACTATACAGACTAAGTCATTTCCGCAGACTAAAGTTAATTATTAAGAGTTTATAAATGTCTTTAGAGTAATGAATTTAGCACACACACACACAATGGATGGAAATCGAATGAGCAAACTTGAAGAAAGTGGAAGCGAACGCTTTAGAGTTTCCTTTAGAGAACGCGACGAGACGCGATGAGACGCGTGTTTGAATTGTTTCGCTCTCTCTTTCAACTGAAGACCGTTCTTTCTCGCCCAGTCGAGCCGCTGACGTAACTTTTGCCTTTTCTTTTGTACTTATAGCAGACATAGTAAGAACAGATAATCTTCAAGTAGTTGGAAGTTTTAGTGAAATAAGTATCAGAATAAAAATGAAGGAGTATACTAGAGAGGAGGTGTAGAAGCATGATAATGATGACTCTTTCTGGATTGTGATCGATGGTATAGTGTATGATCTGACTGTATTTAAGGATATGCATCCAGGTGGAACTGATATATTGACACCTTATGGAGGTAAGGATGCAACTGAAGTGTTTTATGCTCTGCACCGTCACGATGTTTTGAACAAGTATGGTCCCAAGTATGCTATCGGTAGAATCTAGGGAGAGAAGTAGGTGGTCAAATCTGGAGGAACTGTGATCAGTAAAGTTCCGTACGCCGAGGCTGCATTCTGGCAGAGTGGAAGATCAGCTTATTATAAAGAGACTCATATCAAGTTCAAGTAGGCTTTACGCAAGTTCTTTACAGAGGAAATTCTACCAGAGGCCAAGGTGAAAGATGACCTGGATGAGGCGCCATCGAAAGAGTTGTTTGAAAAGTGCGGCCAGTTTGGTCTATGGGCAAGTAGACTTGGTCCTGGGCATTGGATGAAAGGTCGTCAGTTGCCTGGTGGTGTAAAGCCTGAAGAGTTTGATTATTTCCATGAACTGATTGCGCATGAAGAGATCCAGACTCTGGGATATCCTGGATTCTCTGATGGCCTAGCGTGTGGTTTGGTTATAGGCCTGCCGCCGTTGCTGCACT
The DNA here is from genome assembly GCA_023515745.1 of Amoeboaphelidium protococcarum. Lineage (NCBI taxonomy): Eukaryota > Fungi > Aphelidiomycota > Aphelidea > Amoeboaphelidium > Amoeboaphelidium protococcarum. The sequence goes on from JALECJ010000258.1 coordinate 2,502,875, forward strand.
TTGGTAGTGCAGAGTTGTAGAAGCGTGTGGTGCCTGATATTTTGGATGGTAAAAAGAGAATTTGTTTGAGTATTACTGAGCCATTCTGTGGAAGTGATGTGTCTGCCATCTAGACCACGGCCAAGTTGAGTGATGATGGAAAGTATTACATTGTGAATGGTGTCAAGAAGTGGATCACTAATGGACACCATGCCTAGTACTTCACCACTGCTGTCAGGACGGGGGGTAAAGGGATGAATGGTATCTCAATGTTGTTGATTGAACGCTCCCCTGGCCTGAGAACTAAGCCTATCAAGACTGCCTATTCCTCCTCTGCTGGTACGTCTCTTGTCATTATGGAGAATGTAAAGGTGCCTGTTGAGAATCTGCTTGGTAAATTGAATGAAGGTTTCAAGACTATCATGTTCAATTTCAATCATGAGAGATGGCTGATTGTGTGCCAGTCTGTACGCGCATCACGTCTGGTGGTCGAAGAGTGCTTCAAGTGGGCCATGCAGCGTCAAGTCTTTGGTAAGCCATTGATCTCCCAGCCGGTGATTAGAGAGAAATTGGCGCAGATGATTTCAAGAGTGGAGGCCACGTAGTCCTGGCTGGAGTCGATCACGTACCAGATGTCAGTCATGTCTTACAAAGAGCAGTCTTTGCATTTGGCCGGTCCTATTGCTCTACTCAAACTGTTCTCCACCAGATCGGGGGAGTTTGTTTGTGATTAAGCCTGTCAAATCTTTGGAGGTCGTGCCATAACTTCAACTGGTATGGGACAGGTGGTGGAGAGATATCGTCGTGCCACCAAGTTTGCCGCTATTCTCGGTGGTTCTGAAGAGATTATGGCTGACTTGGCCATCCGTCAGGCTGTCAAGATGTATCCAAAATCTGCAAGATTATGATTTATCTGTTCTTTATATATACCGCGTGAATTTAATAGTATATCTTCAATAATTGCGACTCTTACTATTGTTGTTTTTTTATTGGTCGTAAAGCTAACTATCATAATAACTTTATATTTCTTTTAATCAGTGAGATCAATAACGATCACAATTGGTGAGAGAATGGTGGAAATGTTTAAAATACCAGCGACTAAAATTGCAAGCGATTCTGAAGTACAGGCTCTCAAATAGTATTAAAACAAGTTTAAATGTGTTGTGATGGGTGGTACTGGTGCAGTGGGTCGTCATTTGGTTGCGCGGCTACTTGAGACAGGTGCCTTCTCAAAGGTGGTAATGTTGACCAGGAAGCCTGCTGATTCCGTTCAGTATGATGGCGACAACAAATAGGCGTTGCAAGTGTGTCAGTATAATTTCGAGTCCCCAAGTGCAGATTAGATTGAATACTTGAAAGACAGCGATTGCTTTTTCATCACTCATGGCACAACGCGGGCCCAGGCAGGCTCAGCAGAAGCATTTGTAAAGATTGACAAGGATTACGTCGTCAACACTGCCAAGCTGTGGAAAGAGTAGAACTCTGGCAAGTAGTAAAAGTAGTTGAAATGTTTTTTGCTAACATCTGCTGGTGCAAATCCTTAATCAGCATTTCTATATCCGAAAACTAAAGGAGAGATTGAGTAGGAATTGGCTAAACTTAATTTTACGAACCTGAGCATATTCCGACCTGGTTTTCTGGAAGGCCGCCCCAATGATGGTAGAGTAATGGAGAAGATTGGCGGCGCGTTGATAGTTCCGCTTTTGAAAGTATTCGCTCCCAAGAAGGGATGTGTATCAGTAGAAGGTGTGGCAGATGCTATGGTAAAAGCATCATTGGATCAATAGCCTTAAGCACTGAAAGATGTCAAATCATACACGTAGTCAATGAATCAAAAGATTGTTCACAATGCAACTTGCGATGGATCAATCGATATCTACGACAATGAATCCATCTATGTTCTATCCAACAGTCAATTTGAATGAAAGTACCTCCATACACGCGTGATATTATTATACAGGAATGAGAATATGCTAAATAATTAATGACAGAGTCCCATAATACTAACAATTAATGCTATATTCTATTAATCAATCAAACATTGAATCCGTGAGATCGCATGCATTTCTTATGCTCTTCAATGAATTTCTTGCATTCCACATCATCATCACCTTTCAGAAGGACACATTCATCTCTTGCCTTCTTTGTCTCTGGACACGCACAGCAAGGCTTCAGTTTCTTTTGCTCGTTCCCACCAGTAACTGCAGCAGATTCAGTCTTTTTAACTTCTTTCGTCATTATTACTGAGCTTTCTCCTTCTCACTCTCTCGCGTGTTTGTTGATGAAAGACTAAAACGGTGAAAAATGGGAAATGAGATAAGCGAATCGTCAAGCGAGAAACGACTCGGATCAATTACAGTTGATCAAAAGAAAGTGTGTAGGTAGTGATGATTAAAAGTCAATGTATATAAGATGTGCTCACTTCTTGCTTGCTGCAGCAATACGGCGATCTCTCTCCTCAAGGATGGTCAGCTTGACACCCTTCTGCTTAGGCAGAGACACCCAAGCCTTGTTACCCTTACCAATGACAAAGACATTGCTCAGACGAGTGGCGAAGGTGTGATCCAACGCGTCCTTGACGTGGACAATATCGAAACCACCCAGATGTCTCTCACGGTGCACAATGACACCCATACGACCCATGTTACGACCGCCAGTGATGGCACACATGTTACCAGTGTCGAACTTGACAAAGTCCACAATCTTTCCAGTCTCCAGATCAACCTTCACAGTGTCGTTAGCCTTGATCAATGGATCTGGGTAACGGATGGTGCGGCCATCATGAGTAACAACATATGGAATACCTTTAGCACCCAGCTGAACCTTTCTAACTTTGCACAGCTTGAACTTGGCCTCCTCATCAGTAATACGGTGGATAGTGAAGCGACCCTTGACATCATACACAAGACGGAAGTGCTCACCAGTCTTCTCAATGGAAATGACATCTACACATCTGATAAGAGATAAGAGTATTATTAGCAATCTGCTGCAAAACAGTATCGAGATTGCAGATCGATAAATATACATGCATATGCAGAGTCGTTCATGAAGATTCTGAATACTTGGCCTCACCAATCAAAGGTAAGAACAAGCACAGAATCAACATGCGGTATGAATACGGGATATAAACATACCTCCTATTAGCGGCACCAAACAGAAGTTGGTCATGGATAAATTGAATGAACGCGGGAGGACTACAATGACATTATGGCAAGTCAATGCGACGTCATCATCATCATCAAATAATGAGACGTTTTCTTGGTAACTCAATCTCTATAACGAGATGAACACCGCGACATTCAATTAGAACTTGTTAAGATGAGACTATCTAATCCCACCTGCATATCATTCCTGCTAGTCATATAGATACCTATATCTATATATGTAATCCAGAACGCGTGCATTCGCCACATGATCTATCAATTATAATAAAACATCATGAGCCATTCAATTAAAACAATGAGCCAAACTATCCATCATATAGTCACCAACATATAGGAATATAAACACGACATCAACAACAACAACAATCAATCAATCAATCTACAATCATCGCTACTAATCAATAACAATTAAAATCCTACCCATATAACCAGCTGGGAAATTAGCATCAGTACGAACTTTGCCGTCCACCTTAATCAGACGCTGCTGCACAATAGAGACAACCTCGCGCTTGTTCAGAGCATACTTCAATCTGTTACGCAAGAAGATGATCAGTGGCAGACACTCGCGCAATTTGTGAGGACCAGACGATGGACGAGGTGCCCAGGTACCGGTCATTTTGTCCAGCATCCAGTGAGATGGAGCATTCAATCTTTTCAAGTGCTTTCTAGGTCCTCTTGGCATTTTCAACAGCTATTTATTATTATTATTATTATTAACGTGGTGATTATTATTACCAGGAGATTGTTCTTTCTTGGATCAAACGCCGAAAAAAGATTCCAATTCGGACGCGTTAAGGCTTCGGTTATTTTCCAGATCGCGTTTCTCTCTGAACTGTCTTCTGTCGTTTTTTGTTATGTGTGAAGATACTAAGAGCGCGCTAGAAAAGAAACAACTCAGGGGCTCGAAAGATTTCTACACACAGTTTATATTCCCTCTAACTGATGAGATGACGCGTCAATTGAGTGTGCACCGCTCCCTTTGACCGTAAGAAAGAACGAAATGTGTTGAGTTTGAACTTTGTGTCATTCAATTTCAATTCGCCGCTAATCTCTGTTTTCCTTACCTAGCACCAAGTATATTCTTAGTTCTTTTTTCGTTCTGTGAATTTTATATAATTATAACATCTTATTTCTCTTAAGCATGACTGTAGCTGTGGATGGTTTTAAGAGCTCTGCTGTTATGCAGTAAATCTCTCAAGCTCTACCTACTACTGATGCATGGAAGAAAGTTAATGCAGTGTTCCAGTTTGATGTCAAAGCTGGTAGCAAGGTTTAGACTTGGACTTTGAACCTCAAGAACCCTCAGGATGGACAGATGGTTATTACTGGTCCACCTAAATCTGGTAAGGCTGATATCGTCATTGCTGTATCCAATGATGACTTTGTGGAACTGGCCTCCGGTAAGTTGAATGGACAAAAGGCATTCATGGCTGGTAAGATCAAGGTGAAGGGAAATATGATGCTGGCAACTAAATTGGATCCTCTGTTCAAACAGGTACAGAATGCCAAGGGTGCTTAGCCGAAGAAGGCCGATGCCAAAAGCTCAACCGGGGCTTCTAATGGTGGTGCCAATGCGAAGAGTGTCAAGGTTGATGGATTCGAGTCGAGCGCTGTGTTTGAGCAGATTCGCGCCGGATTGGAAAGTTCGTCCGAGGCCGAGCGTCAGGCTAATCTGAAACGCATCAACGCGGTGTTTCAGTTTGCGGTTAAGAATGCCGGTGGTAAGGAGTAGAACTGGACTCTGGACTTTAAGAACCCGCCTGGATCAGTGTATGTTGGGCCAGCAAAGGGTAAAGCTGACATCATTATCAGCATCGGTGATGATACCATGGTGGCTCTGTCTAACGGTAAACTGACTGGATAGAAGGCTTTCATGCAGGGCAAGCTGAAGGTGAAAGGTAACATGATGCTTGCCACAAAATTGGATGGCGTTCTCAAGGGTGCTTAAAAAACCAAGAGCAAGTTGTGATAACTCTTTATTATATCTAGTGCGCGTAATTATTATTCCAAACTATTTTCATTTGTATCATGTTTTAGATTTCCAAGTTGTGTTACTGTTGTTGTTGGCAGGCGTGAGCTATTTTTATACAACATTATAGATCAATTCAATCGCCAGAAATGACTTCCCATTTAGTTACAAAGATACTGCACTTCTAGTCATTCAGAAAATATATCTTCTTGTACATTTAGATTGAATAATAATGGACGTACTTCTTATTGTGCTAATTATACTGGGTGCTTTACTGGTGTTTGGTATAATCATAGTCGTTGTAGCGTACAGCAGGTTGAAGCGGCAGCGACGTCGAAACAATGTCCCAGCGTAGAAACAGTCATAAAGATCACAACCTTATCTGCCACAATAGTAGTAATAGTAGTAAATTTAAGGTGGAAATTTTATACCTGTTGCTGTGCAGTAAAATGTCAGATAGTCGTAAGAAATAAGGAGCAATCCATAATAAATGCAGTAGTAGCTGCAGCGTCCTTCGATTTCTTAGGTGCCGTAATTCATGCAAAGCAAATCAATGAGCACGCACTCTGTTATGAACGGACCGACTGTAATTTTAAGCGCCTAGCTGGTTAAACCTTAGCCACCGGTAATGTAAGGTCAGTCACTTCCTAATAATATGCAATAACCTGCTACTCAATATGGATTTGGATAGCTGGTTTAGAGTATCAATCAGCAGCAGTATCAAATTTAATCCCCTAATGGCATTTAGCAGCCGGCTAGTAGAGATGATGCCACCAATTCAAGAGTCACCAATGCCCACTCTGTGGATTCAACTACGCTTATCACACAAGGTAAAACATTGGCTATGCCTGGTTTCCTATCCATGGTGGAGGGCACTGATTTCTCAGTCAATGAGCGATTTGCAGAGGGTGCCGGTGGGACTTTGTATTTGGGAGAACTTCTGACGCGCTATGGCATAGATCGCGCCGAAGGAGAAACTTAATGCGTTGTAAAGCAAATCAAGCCTGAAGCTTTCGAATCTCAGCAAGATTGCCAGTTGTCATTTTAACAGGAAGTCTCTATAATGTGGTTGGTGTACAAGTCTAAACATGTTGCCAAGATACGCGGATTCTGCATGAGTCCTTTATCCATTCTGATGAAGTATTATCGCTTTGGTACACTATATGATTTAATCCATCAGCGAAATAATCACGTACCTGATGATAAATGGAGTCCTCGCTTCGTTATGAGTCTTGCGCAGGATATTGCTGAAGGATTGGGTAATTTGCACGATGAAGGTGTCGTTCACTCGGATATCAAGCCCGCTAACATCTTTATAGACAAGGATGAGCAGGGATAGTTGCGAGCCATTATTGGTGATCTTGGTGTTGCTTCTATTATTGATTCGTCTTTGCTGAGAGTGAAAGCATACAAAGAGTCGCGTATCAAAGGAGCCTCGCTGCCTTATGCTGCCCCGGAAGTTATAAAGACATTTGTTTAAAACACGCCGGAAGATGAGGCAAATCTGGCCAGTCCGGCAGTGGCCAAGGCCGGAGACGTGTTTTCATTCGGTGTGGTGGCCTTCGAATGTCTGACTCGGAAATTTGCATGGCACGGAGTCTAGGAAGATATTGCTATGCTAGTTCTCGACAATAAACGTCCGAGATTTCCGCAAACTATACAACTGAGAAGATAGAGCGATTACTTGGTGGATGTGCTGTGTCAAGTCATCACGCGTTCCTGGTCACAAAATCATGCCAGCCGACCAACTTTCGCTGACATTCTGACCACGTTCTAACAATGCCTCGCCGCTTTACCATCGATTTAGTAATAGGTAAATTAAGCTGCAGTGTCTTCTTAGTAAAATGTATATCTAAACAATAATGCAAGTAATGGTCAGCTTTATTCTCAAAGCGGTGTTGATGAGAGTACTGTTGTTAGGACGAACGGCGTGTAGTAGTAATTTTGAGAGTTATAAATAGACTTGCCATTGATCTGATATCTAAACAATGCCGTCTACCCAAATCCCCTAACTCCACTTTTTGATCAGTGATCTATATATTTTCGTCATCATTAAATACAGTCTTCATCGTAGGTTTAAACTCTTTGAAAAGGAATAAAAGTATAATCTTGTCCACAGTGATGGATGCATCAAGAAAAGGTAAGAGACTCTAACACAATCAATCTATAACATATCTGAAACTCTAAGCAAATGTAGTCTCAATGGATTCCAATTCAAGTTCATCAAAGAAAGCAAGCAGAATAAGTGCTGATGCATTTGAAGCCTCTGCATTGACAAAGTTGATTTAGGATCTGCATCAAGGCTAGCAGAGTGGAGAGTTGAAACGTACTACCAGTGTGAGGATGAATAGAAATACCTCTGCCGGATCATCAGTATCGGCATCTGGATAATCCAATGCTAACAGTAGTAACCCCGCTCAAAATGGATAGTAAGCCGCTGGCGCTCCAGTTAATGCCGCCCCTCAAGGATTAGCCCGCTCAGAGAGTATTCGAGTGGTTAAAATGACGCCATCAAATAGCGCTGGATCACTCAAGCCTGATTTGAATGCAATCGCGGCATATCTGGCCGCTGGAGATGCACTGAATAGTGTCGGAGATTTGACAAAGTAGTAACTGCAACTTAATCAACATCCCTCTCATTCATCTAATCTGAGCAAATCAGGAGGCTCATATACCAAAAGCGATCTATAGAGTGTTGATGAGTCTAAGTAGGCTGATGAATCGACCATGCTTGCAGAAATAAGTAAAATCGTGACATCGTAGAAAGTGATTGAAGAGAGAATTGTGGAGCCATCTGCCAAGTCGCCGGTAGCTGTTGAAGTTGTAACGCAGGATGAGATGTCTAAAATTGAACCGCAATAGACTAATTTGACATTTGATGAATTGAATGCGATTCATACCAAGCTCGCTGATGAGATAGAAGTTAAGAAGGCAGAGCTGAAAGCGTTGGAGGCTACGGAGAAGAAGGTTGATGACTTCTCCTCGTCGGTGCGCAACAAGAAGCGTGTGTCTATCGCATCTTTCCTATCTATTGGCGGTAAGAAGTAGGCTGCAGGCGATAATGATGCTAATGGTCATACTAGCGCATCTGGTACCTAAGCACAAGCGGTCAAAGAAAAGTAATAGGAGCAGAAGCAGGATGTTGACCAAGCTGGTGGTCTGAAGAGAAGTAAATCCTTATTCGCGCGCACTTTTGGTAATAGCAATAAAGCTGCCTCTTCAGCTAATGCGTAGTAGGCGTCATCTAACGCAGTGACTGAACCTTCTTAAACTGGTGGTGGTGTCAAAATTATGAGGGGATTAAGTTTACGTAAATCAAGACCGACGAGTCTTTTAGGACCAAATGGACAGTCTGCGGCTCACTAGAGAAATAAATCCATTTCTGATATTAATGAGAACCTACCGTCTCCAATGGAAGAAGATGATGAGCAGAGTGTGAATGGAGCTAATAAATCGTCTGGTGGTATTTTGAAGAAGATTTTGGGCGTGGGAGGTAGCAGTAGTAATAAGAAGGAGGAGGGCCACCGATTCAAAATTGATCATTCCACCCACGACTCGTTTGCTCCGATTTATAATCCGCCCGCTAAAGTCGATAATGAAAAAGCTCAAGATCAAACTGAATCCAAGGCAGCACCTTAGGCTGTTATTGCTTAGGTGGATGAAAGTGTACCGTTCTTGAATTTACCAGGACCTCCACTATCAGCTCCATCCTCGAACAACATTGCATAAGACAATGACACTCATCACCCATAAGGTGAATAGTCCGAGAATCCAGCTGAAGATCTCTCTGTGGTATCATCATCTAAGCTTGTTCGTAAACTGTCCAATTCGTCAAAGTCATCTCGCCGCAAGTTGTCTGGATCTGCTAATTTAGTTCTTGATAGTCAAGTTATACCAGAGAGCTTGGAGGAGGTGAATGCTATAGAAGTTCAGAAGAATAACGAGTCTGTTCGTGCCAGCGGTAATGATTTGGAATAGCAGGTTGAAATTGTCGCTGCCTCTGTAAACATATCAAATTCTGGTCTGAATAATGAAGAATAAAAATTCACGTAAAGCACATAGAAAGATCAAGAAGTTTAGGTGAATGTTGTTATTGACCAAGTGCAGTAGTTTCTTGAGGCTGTTGCCAAGTCCAACTTGGTACGGGAAGAAAGTAAAGACGATGCATCAGAGTTACTAGATACTTATGCATCTTTGAAATCTAATCGTCATTCCACTGCTCTGCAGCTGTAACATTAAGTTGATGATTCCAAGATTGGTCTGATTGCTGAAGAGCGTAACTAATAGTCGCCTGTAGAATCCGATGCTTCTCCTCCCCCTGCAATCGAAGAGAAGGTGGATGTTGTCAACGGGCGATTGTTGATGAAAGACCTGTCTTTATTAGGGCATCAATTGGAGTCGGCTATAGCAATGGATAGTTCTGAGACTTCAAATTTAAAGTCACAGTTGGATGCAGAATTCTCAGCCGTAATCGTCAAAGAGGAACCGGCAGTCTTGGAGAATGGTAGAAATCAAGATTAGTAATCTAAAAGTCAGGCTATTCTTGAGAAGGGCCTCTCTGAAATATCAGCAGATTTACGGTTGGCTGCATCTGATTTGCCGGATCAGAAATTCACTGAAGAACAAGCAGAATCTGTAAAGCCTGATAATGTCAAAACGTTATAATCTCATGACTCGGACTCTGCAGGAGTTTTGCAATAATTAAGTAATCTAGTGAAGAGAAGTCAGGAGTTGGCAGTCTCAAAATTTGGTGGCCATGATGATGTCGATCTAGTGACTAGTGATGCATCTAAGACTTTGGAGTAAAGTCAGGTTACTTAAGTTGACCATGCAGATGATGATGATGATAGCTTGGAAGATGCAGAGCCTGTGCTTAATCCTGAAGAGGCTGATTTCTTGGCCAAAATAGGATTTAAAGAGTTGACTGAAGTTCTGACAAAGTCTTCTTCCAGCACGGCGCTGAAGAGTAGCAATAGTCAAGTAATGATGGATAATAGTCAATTGACGAGGAAAGTCAGTTCTCCTGTTGATCCTATTCCTGAATCTGTGGCACCTCTTCCGATCGTTACAACTAGCGCTGCTGATGTATAAAAGGTGGACAGTCCTCCATAATAGGCTGCGAATGCTTTACAGACTCCTCCATTGATCAAGAAGCCAAAGCCGTCGTTGGCATAAATAAGACCATCTCTCAGTTGTTTGCAGCCTAGCTTCAAGTCTGATTCAAAGACTAATTTGATACCTGAGAATGGCAACGCGTTTACTCCAGCTAGTTAAACTCAGAAAGATACTATTACAGCACCTGTGCAGGCGCCAATGCCTAAGCCTGATATGAACGATTTCATCAAGAATATCCAAGGCATCGGGAGAAGTAACAGTGTTTTACAGAGGTTTCGACCTGAAGCTGTGCAAAGCGCGAGTACTGAATAAGGCGATAATGCGACTATGCAAGAACAAGGCCTAAATGACAGGAGAAAGTCAAAAGGTATCAATGATGTGGCTAGAGCAAAGATTGTATCCAAGTTTAGTGCCATGTTTGAATAGAAAATGTCTCCACAGTAAGAATAGCCGACAGAAAGTGAATCTTATGCTCTGGGTAGATCAAAGACCATGTCGATGCGTGGGTAGAAGACAGCGGCGGTACCAAGACAAGAAGCTGTCAATGCACAGACTCCGAATAGTGACACTTAATAACAGCAGACTGGTTAGACTGACGCGTCTCAGTAGCCCAAGATCGTCCTCAAACCGAAGCCATCATTGAGCCTGTTGAGGAAGAATGTTTAGTGATATAATGAAGGAATATAGAAGTTATTGAGATGATGTGATAGAAGTAAAAAGTGTGTCTGGTTTTAATAGAATACAATTTTTGAAACATCTTTACTACATCAATTACATACTAATATCAGCCACTTTTCTGGTGCAATCAATTGGCTTCGTCAGTATTTTCCCCGAGACTCGCGCTCGATTGTTATCGCGGTGGAGATCGAAACATTCAACACTCAAGACCGGGGTGCGGGGTTGAGGTGACGTAATACATTTGAAATAATATTACACTTCCCCACATTTCTCTTTTCATTACTGATAAAAACAATTACAAGTTGACGTATTATGAGTATTCAGTTTGGTTGGCTTCTTGGTATATATTGCTACGCCCTTTGCGCTGCCCAAGTGAGCGGTTATTACAATGACGCGTCTGGTCAACTGACGTTTCATCATGTTGTCCAGTCTCACCCTCAGCGTTCTCTGTATATAGTAAAGTCTCGTGATCGCCCTGACGATTCAAGTTATGGTATATTGAAGAGTTTGGCTATAGAGGTTGGGTTTGGCGTCCATCTATTGGGTGAGAAGGTTGCAATCAGTGCTCTCAGTTTATAACCGGAAGATGTTGTCGTTGCTGTGGGTTCATCGTCAGAACTGATTTAGCGTCAGTTGGCCTCTACTGGCAAATCTATGCTGTTATCGCGGTTCCTATCTCTCGCTTACCCAATTACTCATCTACTGCCGTACCCATCTATCGCAATTGCCCCCATGATCGATGCCACATCCTGATCTCTATTTAGTTTTGCCATTTAAGATCAATTGCTGTCATAGCATAAAAACGTTGGCCATATTCTGGTGTCCAATACTAGTTACAGCGATATGTTTAGCGGAAGTAATCTGAAATTGATCTCTGCAATCAAAAGTGTATTGCAATCTCAGTATGATTCCAATGATTCAAGTGATGATCAGGATAGTGTACAAGTCCTTCGCGCTATTCAGAAGCAGTTGAAGAGAGAATCGCACGTTGCACTGAGTCCGCCATGTCATTTATACAATGATAAAGATCCGAAATCTGTGGACAAGAACGTGGATTGCTTCGTTGGCTCATAGTTCATGGCATTTATTCAGTTGCAGAGTGCAATTGGCCATCTGACGCCAAACTTGAATGGATCGTTGAGTCCCATAGTACACGATAAATCTGGTAGATTTCTAGGCTATGAATACCATGGTGCTCTTAAAGATCATCCACTTGATGTCACCGTGTCTTTGCGTGAAGAGCAACATTATGCATGGGTCCACTTTCCTCTTCACGTGCCTGTTGTCAGAAAACTGAGTGTTTCTTCTGTAGAGGCTGAATCTGCATCTGAGGCTATCTACGAGTCTTCAGCTTTCTATAAAAGTAGTTAGTAAATGTCAAATAGTGTCCAATGGCCTCTGAAGTCTATCACTGCTATTGAATCTAAAGGCAAGCTGGGATCCAGAGAACTGTATATGAAGCCACTTAACCACTCTAATTAGTCTTATCTTGATTTAATGCGTAACGTTGGATTGCCTTTTGAGCGCTTGGATTATTCATAGTCATATGAAGAGTTGTTTGACAGTGCACAAGCTGTCAGGGAAGAGTCAGTCTGGATACAATAGCCTGTATCTGGTCTTTCTGGTAACTAGAAGGGATTTTGCGCAAGATTAATTTTGATTGCAATCAAAGAAGCATTTAAGCTACTGCAATTTGATGGCGTACGATACCACAAGATTTCCGTTGGGAAATAGCAGACTGCCATTGCGATTGAACCGATTCTTAAAAGTGTCACGTAGAATCAGGCACTGTCTGAACTACAACAAAAGATTTTGAGTGGCGATCTCATTTTGTCTGTGAGTTATGACCTGGACACACTGTGGAACATCGGTCCGCTATGGATATGGAGACAGCTGTCGGTGCGTGAGACTTCTTGGCCTAAAAGTAGTAATTCTAACATAAATGGACGTCGTCGATTGTTGAGAATCATTCAGTCGCCGGTAATGATGAGTCCTGTGAACTTCTTCATCAAAGACGCGGCCGGAATCCATTATTGTAAAGTACTACATCCATCCAGAGTCATTGAGTGGCTCTTGTATGATCAGTGAGTATCATTTGGCGTTTTGATACTGTATAAAGTTTGAAGTTTTGAGAATATCCAAATGGTTATGAAATACATATTGTGATTTCAATTTTCCACCCTTTTAATTAGAGATAATCTTCTCGTCATATCTACTGCCAACCGATAGCCTACTAGCAGCAGCAGCAAAACGAACAATATACATTGAATCAATTAACGCGTCCAGCATTAAATTGTAAGAGCCTGTTTCAGCGACGCATTTGTCTCTTTTAAATCACAACTGAGGACGTTATGAGAACGATCCACATTAACAACTACAATTATATCATAAATCTCATCAATTATACATTAAAATGCATTATGAATTACTTACGTATATAAATGTAAAATTAGGATGATAATCAGAATTTAACTTGTTACTAATCGAGCAAGATTTAAACAATTCAACAGTTGATCCATTCGATACACCATCAATACCAAGTTCTGTGCATAATTACCGATAGCCCGTGTCTTTGCAAGGTGAGCTGTGAATCTACACTTAAAAGAAGTGGCAACAATACACATATACGTTATATGGGCAAAAATAAGAAAGTTACCTCTGCTTCAGGACATTGTTCGCACTTTGTGCAATTATACTAACCAGTAGCAGTCATACTTAAAACGACGAGTAAAAGCTTTACAATTTAAATTATCAGAAACAGAAATACAGTTTACTGTATTCACACCGGGAGATTACTGTATAACGAGAAAAAGAACTATGAAACAGTTTCAAGCAAAGGCGGTGGTTGGCTCGAATAAAACAATGTCCGTCTCACGGTTTCGCGTTGGAGGATAGATCAGACAAGGCGCCGTATTTGTTGAATGTTTGAATAGTTTCTCTCTCCCCTCCTCTCTCTCTCTCAGGAGCTTCTCTTTCGTCTTTCCTTTGTTGTGTGAAACGGCTTGATTGATTGCTTGATCGTATTGTTTCTTTTTATTCAACTTCATCGTTATTTTGTTTAGACTTTTTGAGAGTTTAACATTTAGAGATATCCCCCTGGTAGAGTTTGGATATCACAGCAAATTGAATGAGTCTACAAGTGATTAGAAATTGTGAAGTGCTGGTTGGTAATGCTAAGACTGCAGAGTAGTGTGATGTTGTTCTGGACAAGTAGTTTCGAGTTGTTGTGTAGAAAGCAAATGGTGGCAAGCAGTTGATAGAGTTCAACTTGAGAAACTTGAAGGCTCTGATTAGCAAGTAGAATATCGAAGTTGTGCTGTAGTCGTTTGTCAAGAATCAGAATGTGATGACTATTTAGCACCATTCTGATATTGAGCAGATTATCATTGCCATTGTTGACTGTGTGAAATGTACGTTTCCTGTGAGGCAGGTGAAGATTAGAAGTGATATTCATGCCTCTGTGAGTAGTATGGAGGGCTTGCACACAAAGACAGAGTAGATGGATCTTATTGTAGCCGTCCCTTGGAAAGAATTGAACTTTAGAAGTAGTGTGGGTACTCGGTAGATGATTGCTGGTGGAATGGTGAACACTTACGTTGCATGCTGTCATCATTTGAATGTACCTGTGAGTCAAGAGGCACTATGGCTGATCAAATCTCAGTCTGGTGATTGTTGTCTCGATTTGAAGTTGTTTGCTGATTTTGATAATAAATAGGTTTTGGCCATTCTGGATGCTCTGGTGTTCAACGGCTATTTCACTCGACTGGTGTTGACTGATGTCAGATTTAATAGTCCTGATATGGCACATGCTTTGATTCATTTACTCAAGTGGAACCAGGGATTGGAAGAGATTGTGTTTGGTGGAAGTAATTAGTTTCCCAAAGAGTTTCTGCACCAACTGTCTGAGGCCATGAAGAATTGTGTGCATTTGCAGAGTGTCTATTTGGATGATAATGCGATTGATGAAAAGTATACAGCTCTTTTGGGTGCAGATTTGCATCTAATGTAGAGAGGAGCTAAGGGACTATCTTTAGCCAATTGTCAGTTGAGTAAAAAAGGTGCTGTCTCATTTTTGTCCAACTTTACCAAGTCAGGTAGTGGTGGATCGAATGCAGTTTCTCTCACTGATAGTCTTCAGTATCTGAATCTGAGTGGGAATTAATTAGGATCTGATGGCGTGTTTGCTCTAAATGAAGTGCTTCAAGTGCCCAATCAGTTGTCAGTTCTCAACTTGACCAATTGCGGCATTCCGAATTTGGAGATTTTATTTACAGCTCTGATGCGCGGATGCACTTTCAGCCTCAAGGAATTACATCTACAGGGCAATAGATTTAATAATGGCCAAGATTGCGTTCCATTTGAATCGTTCTTGAAGAGCTCGCAGTCACTTTAGGTGATAAATATGAGTGACACTAAGCTGAGTTCTGGGTAGTTGAAGTAGTTGTTCAATGCTTTAAATGAAAACATCTCGCTGCTGAATGTTCAATTATCTCTGAGAAATAATGACTTGGGAAAGAAGGATATCTCTTATATTGGTCAGATATTGCCTCAATTGATTACGGTGAGTGCTGTGGATTTTAGTGAGAATGATGTCAGTGATGATGTTGCGGCGATTGATTTAATTGAGGGACTGGCTCGTAATGTGAAGTTGAAAGTGATCAAGTTGGACAAGTGTTTCTAGAAATTGTCCAAGTAGAAGAGTGCTAGTAATGTCCGCCTGTAATTGTTATTCTAAATGTAGAATGTGGTTGAACTATCGCTGAATGATAATGTTCTTGGTAAGTTTTTATCTCACTGTATGGAGAGTGTGAAGATTACTGGAGCTGATGGCAGTAAATTGCAAAAGTTGCACTTGGTTAATAATTCTCTTGGAGATGACGGTTCATCTTCATTGTGTTTGCTGATCTCCCAGTTGCAGTAGTTGCAATATTTGGATTGTAGTCAGAATGGCTTTAGTTTTGTCGGATGGAACTTTATTGCTAGAGCTGCGGTTTAGAATAAGTATTTGCGCGAAATTGTTTTACCTTTTGGAGAGATGCAAGCTTTGTATAAATCTGATAAGGTGAAAGCTGAGAGATTGTTCGCAGAGTTGTAGTAAAGTTGTGCTTAGAAGAGTAGCGGGTTCAATGGTGCTACTAGTGCCTTTAACCATTAATGGACATCTGGAGATAAAGCTGTGCTATCCGGCGTAATTAGTAAATGCTAATAAAAGATTGATCAGTTGTCAAAGTATGGCGGGCTGCCGTAAAAGGTTATCGAATAGATGTCCTAGAGTAAGAAGCTGTGCTCAGAGTTGGATAGCCTAGAATCTGTGATCAGCGTGGTGAATTAGCAATTTGAATCTGTTTTCAAGGCTGATCAAGATGAGACTAAGGGAGTGTTGACTTAAAGTACTCGCCCTCTGATGGACGTGTAGCAGAGAAATATGAGTGAACTGCTGCAGTACGTTGCTCGCCAGGCTGATGATAAACTTCCGCTGATTTTGTCCAAGTTCGCAAATGATTAAAAGAAGTTTACCAGTCATGTTATGGAAACGATACAGTCGCATATTAATTACAACGCCATTAGCAGTAGCTTGGAGAAGGGTGCAGCGGTAAAACTGAATTCTCAATTTGAACTTTCCGCCATGCAGGCAATTGGTCAATTTAAGCAGTTGGTTATCGACTCTTACCTGCCAGTGATTGAATAGCTAAGTGATTAACTGGCGAGTGTATTAGATGCAAAGACTTCTGAGACTAAAGGCAGAAAGTCTGTATTATCCAACACTCCCCAATCTGCACCAGCTAAAATCGACTCTTCTGCCGTGATTGATATTTAGTCACTAAAGGAGACTGCTTCACTGGCTTCAACTTCGCCTGCATTAACTCATGTTGCTAAAGATCGCGTCAATTTGAAGAATAAGCGTAAACCTGGAGCTGCTCCATCTCGTGCATAAAGAGACAGTGTGACATCTGATGTCGTAAGTGTTTCTACCGATGCCCCTGCTGTTGTTGTTGAAAATGATAAGCATGAGGAAGTGAAAGAGGATCCTGTTGTAGTTGAAAAGGCTCTTCCAGCTGTTACTGAATCATAAGTACATGAAGAAGCAGCTGTAGGAAATGACGTGTAGCCAGCTATAGTGGTTGAGTCTCCTGTTTAACAAGAGTAATATAAGGAGAATACTCATGAAGTTGTTAGCGATCCTACTTAGCCGGAGCAGCAAGTTAGTCAGTAGCAGGAGCCGTAATATGAATAAGCTGCTGATAATGAAGTCAGGCAAAGTCTCGCACCAACTCTTATTAATCAACGTGATAGTGCAATCGTTTCCAAGAGTTTTTAGTAGGGCTCTTTTGTGTCTGATAATTACTTAGAGTCTCCGAATGCGACTTTAGTCGCAGAATAGACTCAGCCACTGGATTAAAATGATCACTAGGCCGTAAAGGAGTAGCCGAAGACTGCATCTGATGTCTAAGAATCCAAGGTGAGTTATAATGATGCAGATCAGATTCGTTCCGTGGAGAATGTTGAGTAGGTACTAGGAAAATGTGTTTAGTCGGTTGAAGCAACTGGCGCCAGTGAAGTTGTAGTCTAGAAAGATTCTGTTAATCCTCCTAGTAATGCTGTGGAAGAAGTTAAGAGCAAGGTGGAGGCAGAACCTGCGATAAACAAACGTGCCTTTAAGACGTCGTTGGGTAATCTTCTCGGCCAACCACCAAAACCTCGACCACAGGTGCAAAATGAGTCGGGCGATGAAACTGAGTCGAGTAATGCAGACGCTGCAATGCAATAGCCACTCCAGCCACCAGAAGTACCTCCTATTGAATCTAAACCTGCGCCCGCTCCGAAGCCAGAGCCTTAGGTTGAGTAAGTCAAAGAAGCTGATGTCAGTAAGGAAAAGACTAGAAAGGGTTCTGGTGGTGCCAAGAAGTTTTTTGGCTTATTCAAGAGTGGAAGCAGTTCTGATAACAAGGCGGAGGCCAAGAAGTAGGCGTCAGAAGCTAGCATTTAGTAGTAGAGTGTTGAACCTCGTCAAGTAGAAGCTCAACCTCCAGCAACCCCTCGCAAGCCGGAATCAACTCCAGTTTAAGAATAGAAATAGTCGCCTTAAATTCCATCGCGTCCGCAAGTCTAGGAGGCTGTACCGGTATAGAAGGAGGAGAAACCGGTAGAAGCTGCGGTAGAAGAATAGTAGCCAGCGTAAGTAGAAGCACAAGCACCCGCCCCGGCTCCTAAAGCTCAAAAGTTTGGCGTCAGATTACCGTTTGCTGGTGGAGATTTAGGTGCAATCGGCTAGGTGAAGTTGAAATCCTTCAGCGGTGGTTAACCAAAGACTGATAGTAAAGAGGATTTGCGCGCCAATACATCTACTCCTGACAGTACGGTGGCAGCGCCTGACGTTCCATCCAAGTCTTTGAAACCGGGCACATAAATGTAAGACCCCGTCTTGTAAAAGTAGCAGTTGCCGTAGTAGTAGCCTTAGAGTTAAGTTTCTCAGGACTAGCCACCAGCGATTACTCAGTCAAAGCCTAAAATGCCAGCCGCTGGGTTTCCTGCGGCTCAAAGTCCATCTTAAGCGGCGCCTGTTGTCACTGCGCCTAAGCCTGGTTTCAAGATCCCACCTAAAGATATGCCGTCTTCAGTCGATTTTGGATCAAAGAAGTCTGACGGGAGTGCTACTGCTGAATCACAAGTAGCATCTTCTTAATCTAGCCCGGTAGTGCCACAAATTCCCTAAAAGCAATCTGTTGCAAGTCCTCCTAGCGTCGCATCCACCTCGTAATCTGGTGCAGATAGTATCAAAACTATGCTTACAGACTCTGATTAAGGAAAGACTGAGTTTTTCAGTTGGATGTATGGAAAGTGCTAGCAGCAGTCTATTACACTCTCTTAAAAGTATGACAATCTGGATGATTATTTTAAAGACGGGTGCTCTATGTTGGAATTTGTTGAGGTAAGCCTGATATTATTTTGCACGATATCATTATCATTATTGTACTTCAATTGTAGAAACTATCAAAGTAAAGCGTTGGTAATTATAAAAAGAATCCCAAGTTGATCCCTCACAAGATTGACAATATGAACATTCTCATTAGCTTCATGAAGGATAAGCTAGATCTCCCTCAGACTCAGAGTATACTGGCAGAAGGTAATGTTTTCGTATCCGGTCAATAATTCAATCTCAAATTGCCTTTCTATTCTCATATTTTGTGCGTTGTTTATGTAGAGCTTGTAAATGCTGAGCATAAGAAGGTGTTGCTATTCATGAGCATATTGAGCAAAAAGTATCCATGATGATGTAACTTTAAAGAAGGCTATGTTTGAGATGAATATTATTTTATGCGCTTTAAACACTACCGCTTGGTGTCGTTTAAATCGCGTTATAGGTGATAAAATTTTGTGAACTTTTAATATATTCTATGATGATTATGATGATGTTTGGTGTTTAAATGATGGTCTATTTATAGCGTTTTTACATCAAATCTAATGACAACGCCAGCTTCTTATAATTATTTAATATCCTTTTTGAAAATATAATATAAAATTGTCTTGTGAACTTTTTGTATTATATAGAAGCAAAATCTGTTTATTTAAGGTGAGAGTTGAGATGTCGGCATAAACTCAAAGTGTAAGAAGTGGAAACAACAACAATGTGATATCCCTGACTGATTTCGGCGCCGTGATTCCGGGTGTAACTTTCACGGTTGTTGTGGTGCTCGTTATCGTAATTCTATTGGTATCCATTGCTACAAGTATTCTGCTGGGCATATACTGCGGCAAGTTGAAGCGGAGACGTCAGAATGGCAATTCAAACATTAATAACAAGCAAAGGAAATAAGGCGATGTGCCACTCGGTGCAATCAACGATACGAATATGCTCAACTCTGGTGATACCTCATTAAGCCTATACAGGAATCGCGGTGAAACAACGGCTCTCCGCATGCAGAATACGACCATGTACACTGAAGGTAAAACACTGGCTCTTCCGGGATTTCTGATGTTAATATCCGAGCTTGACTTCAGTCTGGGAAAAGCTTTCGCTGAAGGTGGTGCTGGCACAGTGTACTTGGGTGAGTTGAAAAACGAGTCTGCCATCAAGAGAATGGGTGGAGAGACGAGCTGTGTCGTCAAAGTCATGAAACCGATTGAGGACGCTTCAGTTGATGATGCTATGGCCCTGTTCAATCATGAGATATCCATCGTATGGCTTCTTAACGAGTGCCCGAATGTTATTCGCCTAATTGGTTACTGCCCTCAGCCCTCAATGATCCTGCTAAAGTACTATCCACTGGGCAGTCTTGAAGATTTGATTCATAAAAATGGAACTGGTGGAGAGTCTAATAAATAGCCTCTGGTGCCTGATAATCAATGGACACCAAAGTTCATACTGAGAATGATGAGAGATGTTGCCAATGGTCTCGCTGATATGCATGACAATGGTCTTGTGCATAATGATGTCAAACCAGGTAATGTATTGCTGGACAAGTAATCGGGCAATGGCGAATTGTACTGTGTATTGTGTGATTTCGGCGTCACATCAATCGTTGATGGCAGCCTATTGCGCGTGAAAGCTTACCAGAAATCTCGCATTAAAGGTGCCTCCCTAGTTTACGCCGCACCTGAAGTTCTGCTTGCATTTTAGAATAACTTGGATATCGATGAAATCGCAGAGCCAGAGAGAATTAAAGCTGGCGACGTGTATGCATTCAGTATGGTTGTGTATGAGCTAACGCAGCGCCGTATTCCATGGTGGGATGTCGATGATCTGGAGGAAATTTCTCGATCTGTGATGACTGGCGTCCGGCCTAAACTGGGTAAATCATTGTATGAACGCGCTTAAACTGATCCGTACTTGAATCTGATTATCTCTATTATGGAGCGGTGTCAGCATTAAGATCCTTTCTAGAGAATGTCATTCAGCTCAGTGGTAGATGAGATTGGTGAGAGGTTGGGAACGTCGAAGCGATAAAAGACTCGCACGGATATGAATGTGCGACAAATGCTATTCGACAATGCCAAGTCAACTCAGATCAAGAAGATGGAAACTTAAGCTAAAATAATGTCTGGTGGTCAGGCACCATAATCTTTTGCACCTGCCCCTAATGCTAGTAATAAAAATATGCTAATGTAGTCTCAACAACTAATGCCATAATATCAGTAGGCTGGGTTTAATAAGAATGATTTTAATAATATACCGTAGCAATCCAGTAGCAATGGTAATAGATATTCTCAGGCTTAGTAATAATCAACCTCAATGGCATCTCAATCTAATGTAAATCTGCAGAGAGCTGTATCTCAGAGGCAAGCGCCGTAGAATCAAGTCAATTTGCAACGTGCCGCATCATAGAGATAGTAACCAGCAATCTCAATGTATTAGGCTAATCCTATTATTTAATAATAGTAGTAGTAACAGTCATAGTAGCAGCTGATGCAGTACCCTGCTGGAGTCTTGCCTAGTATTTCGGATATTCCAACTACCGGACCTCCTCCTCCAGCAGTCAACAATCGCAATATCAATGTCAATAATAGTTTGGACCAGCTTCAACCATCGCAAGAGTAATAGTAAATGCCAAAGCAATAGTAGCCTCCATATACTAAACCACTCTTAGTGGACGATAATGCAACTCAACTTGGAGATATGCTCGACAAGATTTTGATAAATTTGAAAGACTAATGAATAGAATGTTTGCATGTATTGTATCACTACTTTGCACTCTTCTGCAGATCAAGCTTACCCAAAAAATCACGAACTTAAACTATATTTCAATCATAATACTTCATAAGTAATAAAATCCGATGGCAAATCCAGCACCAAAAACCCCACTCATTGGAATACTTTGGGCGTACTCTTTCAAGACTTGATATTACTGCACAGCGTAGTCGATCATTGGAAGAGCATCACGCACTTATTCTACCCGTTCCCAGTTCACTTTAATAAAGTCATAATCTATCAGAAACTACATAAATACTGAAATTGTATTTTAAATAAATAACCAGGTAATAATAATAATCTTACGTTGGATATAAACCATGCGGCAGAGAATGTAGCAAAGTAGGCACCCAACTGCCTCCGAACTAAACTGCCAGCGAATGCACCACCACATCCTATAGTAAGAGGATAGTAGAGCTGTTGACGCGTCTCAGGATTTCGCAACTATTCAGACCAGTGTCTTACGTGATAATTTATGAATCTAAGTAGTTAAGTAGCCACTCGCGCCATCACATTACCCATAAAAGTATAATCTTGTGAGAAGTTTGAGCTATCAGATAAAGAGTCGTAGTCACTGTCAGCGAAATCATTAATATCATCCTGATCATTTCTCACATTACTCCGTTATTGCTAAATTAATGATAGTATATTACCAGAGCTGAGACTTTCACTAATACTTCCTACGGATGTGATTCCGAATGTTTGTCTATTCAGATCACTTGAACCATTGCCTTCATTATTATCGCTCTCATCCGGCGAAAAACAGTATAAATATTTTGAACCTGATGCATTATGTTAAAGGCGAAAGTAATAATATCCAATAATTGTATTAACTCCAAAGAGTATCCTTATAGATCTCGGTCTATATAACACTATACTTTGCCTTGGTAAATTCATCTCACTCGAATTATAACAACGCGCGCTTCAAACAAAAGTAAAAGGATTCTGCCTTCACGTCAAGAGATCTCGCTCGACCTGGAGAGATTCAAATTGTTGCAAGAGAATGCTACGAAAGATAATGATAATAATAATTTAAGCCACTAATAGTTCAATTTAAAAGATACTATCGTACATAAGTGTTCACTATTTCCCGCTGGTACCTTGTCGTCTACTAGTAGATCTGGTGGCAATGCGAGTTCTGGTACTTCCTTATGAGGCCTTTTCAGGCTACATTTTAGTCACGGTAGAAGATTATTACTCAACGTCCATGCTATCATTTATAAGCGATACATTTCCACCTATAGCGCCGCGGGTATCTTTCATACTTACTTGAGAGCCCTGATCAGTAACATCATTCCAAAAAGCATCGCCACTAATAGACTACTCCATGGCCAATTCAACCAGCTGAATCGCTTAAGAGTCTGAAGCTGATTCATTCAATGCAGATTAGTAAAGATCGACAGCCATATCAAATTCGCCCATCACATGATAAACGTAGCCTAGTAGTTCTTTCGTGTTAGAACTAGGCCATAGAGACATTGACTTTTTCAACAGTGCCAAAGCCTGATCAATCTGTCCAGTTTGAACGCAACAATATCCGAAATTAGTCAGATATGTTCCCATGAAAGAATCGCTGTAATTCTGATCAAGTACCACCTGAAGACATGACTGCAGATATCCATAAGCTTCGTCAATGCGGTTCGCATCTCGGAGGCAATAGGACGCGTATTAGATGATGAGTTACAAATCATTGTCACCGCGGCATCGTTCCAAGCACTGCTTATACAATGATTGCGCCAACTGCGGATTCGCCTCTTCATACTCACCAGCCATCAGTAGGAGAGGTACATGACTATCAGTACATTTTATAGCCTGACTGTACGCTATAATTGCAGCATCCGACTCTTTATTCATTGAGAATGCATGGCCAAGACCAAGCCAACCATCCACAAACTATGGATCGATAGATGTACACTGCGAAAAGTACCGCTTACTCATTGCATACTTCCTGGTTGACAAATAGTAAAGCCCCACAATGTACCAAGTGAGTGCCGATTCTGGATAGTGAGTGGCAAAGGAGGATCCAATCTCATACAATTTCACATTGTCATTCAATTGGAACAGACAGTCGCCATATAAATGAATAATGCGCGGATCATACCTGTCACCATCGTATAAGTCTTCCAGTATCGCAACAGCTTCCGGGTATCTATGCAGATGCATATAGTCCATTGCCTGTTTACATTTGTAGTCAATCTGATTGTGTACAATGTTAGCAATCTGGGGATCGCAAGGATAATCCAGATCAAGTTTCTGAGCATACAAACACTTTACAGCGTCCGTGACCCACCTTTAGTCGAAACATTCACTAAAATGTAGAGACTTTAAGAGTCTAGATGCCTCTTTAGAAGGAAGCGATCCAGACGAAGATAATTGCTACAACGCTTCCACATTCGTTGGATCAATCTATAGACATTATGTGTAATCAAGACGAGACTACTCCCAATTACCAAGACTACTATGTACTTGCGCTCTTATTTAATAATATTTGGACAACATGGGATTTGAGGACTATTTTTAATTACCGGCACTATTAGTATTGTTATCAATGCAGATGTTGAGTATTGCCAAGGCTTCGTTCAACTGATCCAATTTGAGTAGGCACTGTGCTCTAACTAGAGCGAGTTCAACAAGATCATCACCATCACCATCGTTATTAGTATTGGAGTTGAATTTATTGAGCATTTGCAAAACTCTTTCATACTCTCCTCTAGTGACTAAAATAGCTGATAATTTAATCAAATCTGTAGAGTTCTGAGATAGACTATAGGAATATTAAGCCCAATGGAGTGCATTGTCCAGTTCCAGATACAGTAGAGCCTAATCTCTTTTATTTTGAAACTGCTCAAGACAAGTCAGCGTCATCTGCGTGTCATTAAGTGGAATCTTTGACGATGACTGCTGTCTTCTTCTAGTACCGGCTTCAGGAGCATTAAACAGCATATTCAGAAATAATAGCAGTGGGTAAAAGATTTATAATTAGGAGTTACACCGAGTTGTACGAACCAATAATGATATGGGTAGAGAAAAGCAGAGAAGCTAATGAAGACGAAGAAAGTGGGAAAAGCTGAGCTGAAACAACGCGACAAGAAACAGCGTCTTTTGGGAGGGCGGAGAGAGTGAGCCTACAGTAAGAAAATTCAAGCTGTTGTGAAATGTTGAAAACTTTAACAAGCAGCATACAGTAAAAGTAGAGAGATCTTAATTATTGCATTCATTTAATATTTCTGGTGCATGCATATCCCGTATAAAACACACACACACACACGTTGTGAAGTCAGTCAATGATCTCATTGCAATGCTCTTGTATTGACTTTAATGACACGTAAATCTCCTGGCATAGGCTCTCAATCTATTTACAATGTTCTACTCTCAAGTCTAGTTATTTCAAGTGTAGTCTACAGATAAAGTTCTCAGAGAATGTTTTTTTAATACTGGTGGTAAATGGTGGTGTACTTACTTTAATTCTAATTGCTTATTTTATTCAGCATTTTATTCCATCAATTTATACCACTCTTGAAATTGGTCTATAGTTTTCAAGTCTTTCAGTGCCGCTTTTGTATTAGTAATACCGAGTCTCTCGTTGTCTCCGTCTGCCATAATGGTGGTAACTTTATCCTTTAGATCACTATTATCATCCTGATCTTTTTAGTTCTTCTTCATGAGATCATTGAGCTTGCTGAACACTCTACGATCCTTATCGCTAAAGTCAATATTACCTTCCCACTCTTACAGTAATTAACCAATGTCTGTGATCATCATTTCTCTGCGATCTCCGTTGTAAGACGTTATGATATTTTCATCTGACGCGAGACGGAAAGAAACACTGCCGAGGTACAGTATGTCTCATCAAAGCTCTGATTAAAAAGATTATGTGATGGTATGGTACTTTATTTACTTCAATGTTACAAAATGTTGATTAAATGTGCACATTATAATCATGCCTGAGTAATGTTCTTTTTCTTATCAGCCAACTCAGCCAGAATCTTGGTGGCGTTGGTGTGCAGAGTGTGATTTTGCATGCTCTAAAGTCTGTGACAGGTGGTGTTCATCCTTTGTGCAGCCTAATCTCTCATGGATTCGAATCTCTTGACGATTGCAGTCTTGTTGGCACGCGTATAACAAAATGGCACTTGTACCAGTGTGCTGGCCAGAGACATTCCAGATGTTCCAGCTCCAAAAGTACCCAGGCCAATACCTATGCCCGCGACTGCTGCAGCGATACCAGCGGTTCCGATAACAGTGAGGATAGATACGCCGAGTGTAGCCAGTCCAGCCACCACTCCAAAACCTTCCATGGATAATGTCAGGACTTCTTTTGTACAATCGCGTCCATTCTCAGTGCACAGCATTCCACATCTATACGGCTTTTGTGGTGGACAGTTCTCAGAGCATACTACAGAATTTCAATTGCATTTATAAACATGATAATTATAGTAAGCCATGCATAAAAGCTGAAACTTACAGTATCCGTGACGAGTGTAACCTTCAGGACATTTATCATAGCACAACAGACCCTCGCGTTCTTGAGTGGTTTAATTACAGGCTACACTATACAAAACTGGTCACTTAAACTCAATGAGACAGGACATAACATTACCTAATGGTTTTCCAAATCCTCTAAACTTTCCCTTCATAAAGCCAGTTGAGCAGAATGGACCGCGGCCAGTATGATTAGCAGGACATGGCTTGTAGCAGAGAGCACTACACAGATCAAGAATCATAAATATATATAAGTTGTGTCAAATATCATCACGATTACCCTGAACGTTCACGCCCATTAACGCATGTATTAGCAAAGTGTGGTTTCCCAATAGCAAAGTTTTACAGCCAACACGCACTACACAGTTGAAACAACGATATATTATACAGTTCCGAACCGATAAAGAATATCAAGAAACTTACGGCGAATCTTCGTAGTCACCAGATACAGCATCGATAGGAGTCGGCCTGGTAATATTAAGGTTGCGCTCAAGCATCGTTGCATTCAGAGCAGAAGAATTGTATTGCTTCAATCTTGAGGCACCATACTATCGCTGATATACCTATGGGTCAGCTAGAGAGCTAAGTGCAACCAGCAGTGTCAATACAGCAGCGTGAACAAACATGATGCTATAACTTTTGATTTGTACAAGATCGGTGATATGAGATGAATATTAAAAGAAGATAGAGTGAACGCCGGAATTTGAGCTTTTATGCACCAGCAAGTTTCCTTTTTAGATATTGAAGGAGGCTGATCACGCCAACATACATTTGAAACATCATCAAGAATTTCCTGATTTAGACGTGTCTCGCCTGAAACGGGCAAACTGAATCAAGATGGTTTCAACGTAATTTGATCTTATCCAGTCCAGATGCTATGTAGAAAATTTACCTCATTAGAAATTAAACAATACTTATAGAGATTAATTTATCATATCAGATATTCATTCATTATTTCACATTAAACATTTAAGCACTATTATAAAGCCGAGAGACTCAAGCAATTTTGCAAGCAGCATCGGGGTCAACATTTACACCTTGATCAGCCAATTTTGCCAGAGTAGCCTTACACTGCTCATATGCTTTCTTCTTGCTTGATGTAACTACATCAGACGCGGCAACTTAGTTCACCTAGTCTTGGGGAATCTGAGCAGGAACTTTCAAATCTTACACACTAGGTAGTGTAGGAATACACTTGATGCAAGTGGACTTGTCTGAGCATCTGCATTTACTCTTGATCTTCCCATTGTTGTTGGAGTAATTCAACTAGATACAAGCTTTTGGATTCTTGCAAGTGAAACTAATGTTATTTTAAGACACAGATACATATTGAATACCACAATCTACAGTGCGCCATGTTGGTTAGTCAAGTTCATGTGTGACATTCTCAAGTACTACATACCTGGTAAAGTGGTTGGACGAGCTGAAATGATGGCCGCGGTGGCCAGTAACAAAATCAAAGAGTAGACAAACTTCATTTCTTTACAGTATATATGTAATGGATTATGACAGTATTAATGACGATGAAAAGAATACAACTCTTGCCTTTTGACTTGATACCATCCATCACATTTCAGCACCGAAGCGTGATTCATTGACAAACAGTGCTTAGATCAAAGCGTGTGTGGATTTCTCTGATTACTGTATGAAGTACAGTGGTTAAAGATTGTGCTTAAATGAATATGTACGGTGATCCTTGTTTAGGAGACAATATCCAGATGTTAGATCTTTCATCTAAATGATAAGTTTAAGACTTAGAGTCTTAAAGAGTGATCAAACGGTTTCAACTTTTATGCCGGTTTCGTATACTGTAGTGTAACCAGAGCACCGGATATCTCATTTCGAAGCTCCTAATTTAATGTCACCATGTATAATCTAGTTGTAAATAATTAGCTATTTAATTGCTCAGAAACGGTAAAATGCCGAGGCAACTTTATCGCGAATTGCCCGTGATTGCATCGTTTCACTTCATGATGTGAAACGGCAGTTGAATTAAAATAGATTCTCTTTTCTCTTGAAATTGTTGGTGTCTCAATATAATACAAGTGAGTATAATATGAGCAACTCAAGAACGTGTTCAAGAAGGTAATTGCTGAAGAACTGAGGAATGCAGAAAGAACACTAATATCAACACTATTATGTCTTCTTAGCACTGGATTAAGAAGTTCAATAACTATATCCAGGAGGAAGATGACTGGTATAAAACTGAAAATGGTAAGTAGGATTCTTTCAACCTCTTGGGATGTTCTTCTTGTCCGTTCGAAAGAAAGATGGAAATGAGTTCAAGGCAGAGAGTCTGAAAGTTGGTATACGCGCGTAGACGCGTGTCATTACTGCTGAGCTGCCAAGAGATGTTGTGAACTTTGAAAGTGATCCTATACTGAGATTAATTGATGATATAGTAAGCTCTATCAAAATTCCAACATGATCTGAGACAATGCGCAAACAAGACACATTTATACTGGGCAAAAGCATGTTCATTATCATTTTCACCTGAGTCGCTGAACTAAATATGCAATACAATCGGAATAATTTACGATAATGAATAATGTGGAACGCTCAAAGTTTGACTGGCATTTTACCGTTGATATCTGAGCAATTAGTTGGCAATAGCACGCAGCAGCTGTGGGCATTCCCGTTCATCGTGCCCACTGCGCAAAAATTCCACTCACTTTGCTCGTGTAATTTTATTTTACAAAATTGCACTCACTACGTTCTCGCAATTCTTCATTGTGAATATCGCACTCACTACGTTCGTGCAATATTGCAACGAAATCTTCACGAGCTTCGCTCATTCCAATTTCGGAAAAAGGAGGCGCAGCCGGGCGATTTCACGGGAATTGCCCGCTGCCGCGTGCAATTACCCATTAGAATTCAACAAAATCAAATTCTTTACGAGCCTAATAAACTGTTGTCAATTAGCTTTTGATGCGACGCGCTATGAGACTGCCATCTCTGTATGGTGATGGCGAGTTCCCTTGACAACCAAGCAGTACCTGGTGATTTGACATTTATCATTTTCATTGTGTTTAAACACGCAGAACTCCAAAGTGCGCTACCTATTTAGAGATGATTATCCACAAGATTCTTGTATCAGTTGCGATCTGCCTTCCATACTTGATATCCGGTTAGTCTCAATCTTTTATAGTTCGAAATTCAACAGATAGTTCGCTCAGAATTGGGCATGCTTCTGGATTGCAATACAAATCTGTAGGCGCCTCTCTTTATCCTTACTGGGTTGGAACGTTAAATGACTACGCATATAGGCTGATGCTCACTGCAGTTGCTAATGGTATCACCTCATTCCGCGCTGTGCTGATATTTGAATAAAATAATCGAGTGGCTGACCCTGGCGCTCTATGGTCTGATTACATATGGCGTCCGCTTGATTCTCTTATTTACTAGGCTTCCTTGTTGGATACTAGAGTCACAGTCGAGCTGTCTGGACTTGCCAACTGGATGGAGAATGTCTAGTTGGATCCATTCAGTGCAACTAATTATTATTTATGGGATCAGTTGGTTGATTTTGTGGGCAATAGAACTAATACATACAGCGGTATAAAGTATACGGAGGATCCCACAATTTTAATGTTCACTGTCCTGGGAGAAGTTCAGCCATCACCTAGATCAAAGCAGGCGCCTATATTTGCCTTACTGTAGAGAGTTGCTGCAAGACTGCGCTCGCTGGATAAGAAGCATCTAATTGGTTCTGGTGGACTGTTACATATGTCTTCATTTTCTGGCTATAATGATCCTGTCACCTACTGGAAGACAATTTACAGCGATCCAAACGTTGATGTCTGTATGATACATGTTTATCAGGATCCAAACAAAGTTTTATTGTCCAACGGTGCATTTGCCAAGTCTGAATGGGACAATTTGGCAACTTACGCGTCATTTTGTCGTGATTTAGGCAAGCCGTTTGTTGTAGATGAATTTGGTCTTAATTTTGATGCGTATAGTAGATCCAGAGGAACGGAGTACATTAAATATGCCTTCGATAAAGCCTTCAATACCTCGCCTCCCATTTCAATGATACAATTGTGGAATTGGAGAGCCGGTAAAACTTTCGATGTGTATCCGAGAGAGGATTTACTCATCCTGGAAATAGTGAGGGATAATGCCGCCACGCGTTGGGGATTTGGTGATGGTGTAAAAGTGTCACCTACTAGTTCTTCTACTAGTTCTTCTACTCAATCAAGTAAATTATCTCAAGTCATAGTAAACAATCCAGTGGTGTTTGATTCTAATAGCTTTATAGCTGAAGGACCTGCTCTAGTCACAGATTTTTAATCTTTGCCACAAACTCCTAATTAGAAGGTGTTATTGACTCCTGAAGGCTTTGTTCTGGAGCGGTAGTTTATATTCACATCGTCATAGTATGATACCGATACTATAACTTTACCGGCAGATTTGAGTGATTGGTCAATGTATGGTATTGATAATGGAAAATTGATATGTGAAGTCATGATTGAGGCCAAATTTCCCCTTCAGCCTGTGGGACATGGTATAAAATTCTCGGTAAATGGCAAGAGTGGACGCGCGTGGACTTAAACCAATAAGCCAGTTTGGACCAACGCCCTGGTGTTATATTAGTGGAATCAAATATACATGCGCCTGGATCCAGAGCAGAGTGTGATATCTGAAGAATTGGCCGCATATCCGTCTACAGCTGATTAATGGCGTAACGAATTGAGTGACGTATCAACATACTCTATAAGCCTTGTGCATCAATCTGGTCTACCTGCAATGAACGGAGCATGGAAAGTGAGAAACTGTCGATTAGACACGGTGCAAAGTGTAGACATGCTAATCTCTGATGCACTCCAATATCCAAGTGTGAAGAATGTCACGGTATTCAAGTCTTCAACTGTAGTGGTTACCGCTACTGTTGTATAAGCTTCACCGTGCCAGACGTTTGTAAAAGGGAATCAGGCCTCATCATTTCCTGATTTCATAAGCGAAAGTATGGATCCTCAGATACTTTTAATCGGTGTCATGACCAATATGTTTGCCATCATGCTATTTGCAATATCATGCGTAATTTAGAGAAGATACAGGCGCGTAAATCAAGATATATCGTCAAATTTGAGTAACAATAAGTAGTCTGTTGAATGTGCAGACAGTTGCACGTCTGTCGAGACTAGAGCCAATTGAAAATATTCCACGATAGTCATACATTTTAAGCATTGTTATGAACCAAAACTCTAATAGAATCACTTCATGTTTTTTTAATTGGGGACTATTTCGATATCCCAAACAGTTCATTTTCTCAGTTCAAAGAGTGTTAACTTGACAACTACTGAATTACTCTTATCACCGCTGCGTCTATTTACCGTTCGATCACACATT
Organism: Amoeboaphelidium protococcarum; assembly: GCA_023515745.1. Classification (NCBI taxonomy): domain Eukaryota; kingdom Fungi; phylum Aphelidiomycota; class Aphelidea; genus Amoeboaphelidium; species Amoeboaphelidium protococcarum. The sequence goes on from JALECJ010000258.1 coordinate 2,534,301, forward strand.
TGAATTGTTTCGTCATTTAGTTTTCTCTTTCTCTTGATAGATTGATCAATCCTTCAAACTTTATACTTTACCACTTGAGACATTTAGTCCAGTAGACTATTGTTGAGTTGGGTATGTTTAAGTATATTACTTAAAGGATTCCATCTAGAAAACTACTGTAAAAGTCAACATTGTTCAGAAACGGCCTTTAGAATCAGGTTAGACGACTCTACTCTGTCGATGTTACACCTTATACTTATGCCAAATTTGACTGGGAAGATGCTCTGAACATTGACTCCTAGTTGACTGATGAAGAAAAGAGTATAAGGTAGGATTGTCGTTTTGATGTATTCTAGATATTCATAATTGATTATCTTAATATCTCGAGTGTAGAGATACTGCGAGAGAGTATGCACAGGGAAAGTTGATGCCCCGAGTGTTGAATGGATTTAGAAATGAAGTGTTTGATCGTAATATCATGACAGAGTTGGGATCTCTGGGTCTGTTGGGTGCGACCCTGCATGGCTACGGCTGCGCTGGTGTCTCTTCTGTCGCTTACGGTCTAATTGCCAGGGAGATTGAGAGAGTCGATAGTGGATATAGAAGTGCCATGAGTGTGCAGTCCTCGCTGGTGATGTTTCCCATCTATCTGTATGGCACGGAGGAGTAGCGCAAGAAGTATCTACCTCGTCTAGCTTCTGGAGAACATGTCGGGTGCTTTGGATTGACTGAACCTAATCATGGATCAGATCCATCTTCTATGGAGACTGTCGCCCGGCCTATTGATGGTGGTAAATCGTATGTTCTGAAGGGATCCAAGACATGGATTACCAACTCTCCTATTGCCGATGTCTTTGTCATCTGGGCCAAATGTGCTGATGATGGAAAGATTCGTGGATTCATACTGGAGAATGGAATGAAAGGCTTGAGCGCACCTGTAATCAAAGGCAAGTTCTCATTGAGAGCATCTATTACCGGAATGATCATGATGGATGATGTCGTCGTCCCTAAAGAGAATATGCTGCCCAATGTACATGGCTTGAAGGGGCCGTTTGGATGTCTGAACAATGCGCGTTATGGTATCTCATGGGGTGTGCTGGGTGCTGCCGAATTTTGTCTCTCTGCAGCAAGGGATTACACTCTGGATAGAAAGCAGTTTGATGCTCCGCTGGCTGCGTACTAGATTCCATAGAAAAAGATGGCTGATGCTCTGACTGAGATCTCTGTTGGATTGCAGGGATGTATACAAGTGGGTCGATTGAAAGACCAAGGACTAGCAGCTCCGGAGATGATATCCATCGTGAAGAGAAACTCTTGTATGAAGGCTATTTAGATTGCGCGCGATTGCAGAGATTTACTCGGTGGTAATGGCATCAGTGATGAGTACCATATCATACGCCACGTTCTCAACTTGGAGGCTGTGAATACGTACGAGGGCACTGCTGACGTACACGCTCTGATTCTTGGACGTGCAATCACTGGAATTTAGTCTTTCAGTAGAAAGCTGTGATAATGCTTATTGAACTGTGAAAAGTATTGGAATACTTAAACGAGTGAAAATTTGTCTTGATGTAGAGTTTCTGAATCAAATGTACTTCCCCGTATTTATGGAGTTTTCATATTCCCTCTTTCAAGATGGCAATAGTTCAACTCTAATGGTCTTTGATATGCTGCACTAGTTACGCGTAAAAATTCTATCTAACGAGATGCAAAAGACGTTTGAAAACTTACCATGTCTCTCAACAGTATTTAAATCGGCTCCATGTCTTTGAAATCTATTATACTATACTCCACCATATGAGTATGACATCAAAACCTGAAAGTAGATTATGTGAGACAAAGAACCATTATGGATAGATGTGTGAACATGTAACGCGTCCATATCATCAAGTCTGAGTCTCTCTCGCAAGTCGTATGCTGTGAAACGAAAATTAGTTTCAATTTCTCTCTTCTTTTACTCAGCGGGCAGGCGCATCACGACAGAAATATAAAAGAATCTGAAAGCTGATAGACTGCTTATTGTACTAAGGAAAATCAATTCATTATTCTTCCTCTCTCTTGAACTCGATTACAATACTATAATAGATTCTTATTTCAAAGTATTGTATAATAAATACAGTGGAAAGATTCAATGTCGAGAAAGCACAAGATTATTGAGGTTATTGACTTGGTATCTGATGATGACGATAATGATCAGCAAAAGAATTAAGGCTCATAGAGATAATCGTTATATCAATAATAGTAATAGTAGTAGAGGAATGTAAAGAGAAAGAGTGGGCATGCAGTAATTTCTAGTATGCCCATTGTATTGGACGATGATGGAGAAATTGAGGAATCATACTACAAAAGGTTGAAATTATAGTAGTAATAATCATAGTAGCAGAGACTGTAAAATGTGAAGGTGGATTCCTCCCTTAAAGATACAGTGAAAAAGCATAATGAAAATGCGCCTGGGACTGTTAAAGCCAACGAATAAAGCATATAACCGTCTCTTACACTTCCGACTGCATCTGCACAACCAACAGTTGATTCTCAGAGTGATAGGACATCTAGGATTTTATAACAACTTTAAAAGATGGAATCGGTCATTGATGATGATAAGGATGATGATGATAATACTAAAGTGGATGATAGTGCCAAGTCTAATGGAGATGACGCGAAAGATAAAGACAGTTCACCACGTAAACCAGAGTGTCCAATATGTTTTGACACCATGTCTGAGATGGCGTCTCTCAATTGCGGTCATGTATTCTGTCATAGTTGTATCACTGGTTGGATCAAGAAGAAGTCACAGTGCCCCATTTGTAATAAGCGCGCTAATGCCAAGCAGATTCGGAAGATCTTTCTATGATGGATTTACATCCTTCTTTATCTCTCATTCAATCTATTGTTGTTGATAAAGATAATATCTCACTTTTAATAATGCTTGTTTTGCTTTTGATTTTATCATCTATAGTCGCTGCTGGATAACTATATTTACTCTTGGAACTATAAATGGGAGCCAACCGTATATTCATCGCATTCTTTATTCATTCAGTTATTCATCATAATATACTCATTACATCGACACTTTCATATATAAATTCCACTGCTTGATTCGCAGAATGTTCATACAGTGGAGGAAGTCTTTTCAATCTACTCGCGTTTGACTATGCTCACACTGTCAATGGTCCTCTTTATAAATTAATCAGCGGGAATATTCTGGAAATTGTCACCTAAGACTGCGTGGTAAGACTTAAATATAGCATCTACAAATTGCACCACATACTTTGGCAGAGTGTCTTTTGCATCGAGACGCGTCGACTGCTTCTGAGCCATGAACTTGATCAGACCGTCGCGCGTGGGATACTACTTGAATGCCCATACGTACCTGGTAAAGTAGGAATTCACACACAGCTACTTATCAAGAGGACCATACACACTCTCCGCATTCTACTTCCAAGGCTTATAAGATACTTGATCAATTAGGAATGGACGCAACGTGGTGGGACAAACCTTTGGAGAGTAGGTGATCTGCTCTTGTGTTAATCCCTCAGGATATCCATAATTCTTTACAGCTGCTGGTAGTTCACGGCTTATATTATCTGGAATCATTATGGTGTTAACCGTCTTGCCAGCATCTACAATCAGCGATAGACCGTATACTTCTTGCACAGTGAGGTTCTCAAATGGTAATTTAGGCTTGTCACTAGGAGGATTACCATCCAAGAAGATGATACTACCATCACTCAGAATAATATGATTCTGATGCTGAGCTCTAATCACATCCCGCCACTAAGTGTTACGCTCCTTCTCCTACTTCATCATCCACGCGAAAGCTCTATACAATGCCAACCTCTTCAGTGTCCACTCCTTCTCATACGGATACTGGAACAGATTATCCACAATGTCCACCAGGTACTAAGAGGCAGCACCAAAACTTCGCAATCTATTTCTGGCATCATCGCTATCCGAACCATCACCATCCTTCTTGGTGTGCAGACGTGCACTTATCACGCAATACCACACTGCAATATCCACAGGAGCCTTGACCATTGGCTCAACCACCTGACCAGTAAGAGTAATGTAAGTGTTTGCCTTCAGCATTCTGTCCATTACGCAACTCTTCATGACGTCCATAAACTCTTTATTCTCCGCGATGTATCTCACCTGACCAAGAACACGATAAACCACATAGAGATACAACACTGGTAGCCCGACAAGCTTACTACCAAGAAACAGATTAGCCAGGCAGTAAACCGTGGCACTAAAATGCGATGGATGATCTCCTGTGGGCAAGACACATGAAAGATGAGCTCCAGTCATTGGACTTTTAGTTTGGTGATTAAATGCACTTATTCCCTTGAACGCTTCTAGACTTAACACCATATCAAATCTCTCTTTCAACTTATTTACTAACGTGTCATCATTAAGAATCAGTAGTGGACAATTGAATATAGCATCCAAGTAATCTTTACTCAAATCCTTTAGGATACCATCGCCAGCCTTAATACCTAAGACTGGAGCACTCTCTTGGTCATACATAATAGGACACTCAAAGCCAGTCTTGTTCTCCGTCTCTGCCAAATCTTCAGCCTCGACACGTTGACTTACCTAAGCTCTACTCAGACGACCGGGTTGAAGATTATTAAAGGAGAAGTTGGCTTGCGGGCTGCAACACTACAGCAACATCTCGAAGAATTAGCCCAACTTTTGAGCCATTGACATATCCGCACCGGCAATCTTGGCCCTCAACTTAGCTATACTTTGCTCATACTGCTTAGAGCTAAGCAGCGATCTCAACTCATCCCATCCTTTTCCACTACTATCAGACTACATCTAGGAAGCGCACTTAAGCAGGTCACTCTAGAGATTAAGCAATTTATTACGCATTGGCTCATCGTATTAGCCCAGAAACTTTCTACTTACTCGCTTATAAATGTCGTCGAAATCAAGCAAAAACTTATCAGGATGTCCAAAATACTCATCAAACTCAATAGACGCCGAGGTGGAGCCTTCATCCAGCACCTTGCCATTCAAAACTAGGCGGAACTTTTAAACATTGCGAGTGAATGGAGCAGAGACTGACAAGTTCATATACTACTCGCTGCCGACAAAGTGCACCTCCACATACTAGAATTTGCGCCCGGCCAAGGCTTCATCGCATCTCACCACTTCAGATGCCGGTACTTGCCCATCTGTAATGATAATCACTTGAGAGCTTGAGGAAATAGCGGACACAATACAGTGTGGCGATGTTCCACCATTACCAAGTTTCCTATCACATCTCTCACTGACCTCTTGTCTAGTGGCAGCAGAGCACCAGGTATCCCAGAAGAAGTACGATGATTACTTATCATTTCCCACGACACTCCTAACATAATTCCAGTACTCAGCACAGCCTCCGGTACTTCCACTATAATCAATAAAGAATTGGCGATTCATAGCGATGCTGATTTTGTAATGGAGTCGTACTTTGCAACGGTAATCAGTTTAATATTTACTATATTATCAATATACAGTATTAACACCGTATAAAAACTGTTGAGAAGAGTTAATTGTTTCTATTCAACTGGATTAGAAACAATTGCGCCTCTTTGCCATAGCAACAAAAAAGCGACGTGATTGCATTTATGCATCGCAGTATATAGAATGGAAGTTTGATAAAAATGCAAGTATCAAATACATGAAATTTAAAAAAACAATCAATTATATTCTTTTAATACAACAAATCAACACCATTTATAATTCATAGAGACAAATAGCAACAGTTCAGCAACAGTGCATTATTATCGAATGAGCGAGCTATCAGCAGTAAAAGACTACCATAGTAAATCATTAGCGCTCAAAAACACCAAGAGGTAGTCGATGTTTTAGAAGGCGTTTTTTCTCGTTACGCGCCTTGTCTTTCAGATCGACGCTCGTACGGCAAGGGAGGAATCCCGTCTCTTCATCATGCCCAAAGTGCTGCAGAATCTGGGCCCATTGTCCCCAACCAAATCGCTCTAATCCCTGCTTCAACAATTCAACCTCTCTAAACTACCACATCACTCGATTTCTAGTTCTACCGCCATTATTATTATTATCATTGTTGTTGTTGTTGTTGTTGTTGTTGTTGTTACGATCATCATCATCATCATCAAACCTATGTTATTGAGAGCTGCCTTGATTTTAAGGGCGTTGATTTTACGAACCAGCATTTTGATTAAAGTGCGGAAACCGAGCATCATTACTCGGATAAGCATGTCTTGGACTGCGAGCGGAATGATGTATGGGATAAGGCTCGTCATAGACTTCACCATTCCAACGATGATTGTCCTACTGCCACTATTAATTATCTTGAGTCCGGGAACGCTGCTATTATTACGGACCGGGATTCTAATTTCGCGGTGGAGATTAAGCGCTGGCACTAGTATACACATGACTGTATGGCCGAGAGGATCGATGAGGAGGTAAAGGTTAACCGTCAGCATTAATATTACCAGAAGTAGCGTTCGATTAATTTGCATTTTCCTCTCTTGGTCTTTTACGACTGTGCCCAGTGGGATTGTCCCAAGCATCTTCATCCTCAGCATTGTACGCGCGAGTTATCATATCAGCAGCAACGTACTCGTTATCGCCATCTTGGCCTTTCTCCAAAAGCACAGATAGATCAAGATCTGGATTAAACTTCTTAATGTAATCCAAAATATTCGGATGTAGACACTTGATAAGCTATTCCGAAGGCATCATTTCCACTAATATTTCAGCATCGACATATCTGCTATCATCACTTTTCGCGTCATCATCATCATCAGCATTATCAGATTTCTTAAACACATATCTCACCTCCTTCGCTGGCAACACCGGACTATCATGGACTGGAGAAGGACTAAGGCTGGATGAATCCTTGTGAGGAGTGCCAAACTAGTCATGCTAGCGAAGAAGATCAGAATTGAGAATGCTTGATGACAAGGACGAGTGCTTAACCGGAAGCTTTCCCTTCTTTCTAAAGCTAGCACTTCGCGAATACTAATGCAATAAAGTCTCTCCCCTGTGTTCTTCTTCGTCATCTTAAACAACAGATACTACATCTTGAAGGTCGCCTGCAAAACGCTATAAAATCAACGGGCTAATAGTAGAGGACTGAGCAATAAACTTCTTCAGTATAGCAAGAAAATTATCCCAAGGATACACTTTTTGAATTTGATCAGCATCGAACAGATTGGCAATCTCAGTGGCACATTCATCAAATTGATCCATGTACGCAACATCAACGTTCAGAGTGTAGACATCATTATCGTTAGCCATATGAGAAACTGTCAGGTGTCTTTCGACCAGCGTTTGCAACAGATCATCATCAAAATCGGGATCAGATGTACTTTACTACCTCAACTACTCCACCACGATTTGAATCTGCAATTACATCAAGAATACAATATCAGACTTCACCTACTAGCCATCCTTCACAGTCATCAGATGCTTTCTAAACAATTGAGATGCAACAGCCAACGCGGAGCCACAGAAATCAGCACTGGCGCCTTGTTATTTCTCATGCGGGAGTCGATGATCAACTGGAGTCTTTACATCATCAGTCGAGGCACAACCAGATTACCAAGACTTACACCACACTAAATCAAGAAAGCGTACAAAGTTCATACCCAGCCACAGCTTTGGATATTACACCTTAATATCACCTCTTCTCAGTTACTCTACACGATGAATGAATGCATACATAAAACATTTAGCGGATATACATGATGTACATACCTTCAACAGTGGATATGGCCGTGTTGTATTCATCCTGAGTCACATTGGATGACTATAGCATCAAGAAACTGTAGCATTAGTTCATATACTATTACAGCATGGTTTGTGTCATTGTTTAATCAATAGTACACTGTTGTTATCAACCTATGTATTGTAAAAACCTATCTGGGGTAAGAAGGGTAGAAAGGTCAGAAATGTGCGTTCGCCCTAGAGAGTTGAGTGAAACCAACAAACAAGTGCAGACTTGAGAAACAATGAATGAGAAACAAACAAACAGAGGGCTCACACTCGAAGCTCGGCGAAACGGAAACGACACAATGAATGTGAAACGTCCGAAGTCAATGAGCAGTCTGAAAGTTGCCTCCCCTTACCGAATGAGGTTGAACGATTACCTGGAATAAATCTCTGAGTATGAAGAATAGTTGATCGTGAGCAGTTGCGCGCCACGCTCTCGTTTAATTTCTATCGATTTGACAAAGCTGAATTGTTCGATTTCTATCAGGTGTTGAATTTTCATATCTCCCTCCCTCTCTCTCTCTCTTTGGCGTCTGATCAGAGCTCGCGCGCGAATCGATGCACAACGGACGACGAAGACGCGCAAGCCACCGCCCGATTGTTTAAGAGATCTTTTGCGCTCTTTTCTCCGGTTTTACAATCTTAGAGTGATCTGGTGATTGAATTGTTGATTGAATAAGTCCTAATTATAATCTAGTCGTCGTTATCTTTTGATTTCCTCTCTTCTGTGTGACATTTATAACCATTAATAATAAAGCAAGAAGAAATGACTGTGCCTGCGAGTGAAGACGTCTCCTTTGCCGAGCTGAAAAACTATGTAAACTGTTAGACTCTGATTACCAGGGAGACTGCATTCTAGGCACGTCGCGGTCTGTGGTTCATCAAGTCACACATGTCTGCGTACAAAGCACATGCATCGTCTATCGCTATGCTCACCACTGAGACTACCGTCAAATTTGAGGCTGGTCAGCATTACAATTTCCTTGACTGGTATGACGCGGAAGAGACGGAAGAATTGCTGAAATTAGATCCTCTTCAGTGGAAGAGTTAGGATCATTATGCGGTACTTGGTCTAGACAAGCTGAGGTACAATGCTTCGGCTAATGACATCAAGAAGGCGTACCGCATGAGAGTGCTGAAGCATCACCCGGATAAGATGGGCGCCGATGGTTAGCAGTAGTAGCAGCAGTAGTAGTAAGAAGATAACTTTTTCAAGTGTATTCAACGCGCTTATGAACTCCTCTCTGATCCGGTGAAGAGACGCCAATTTGACTCTGTTGATCCAAAGTTTGACAATTCGATACCATCCGCATCACAAGTGCATATCGCGTATCCTCAGCAATTCTTTGAGATATTCGGTCCGGTATTTGAACGTAACGCGCACTTTTCCAAGGCTGAGCCTGTGCCTGCAATAGGCAACTTGCACACTCCTCGATCTGCCGTGAACTAGTTTTACAAGTTTTGGACTTCCTTCGATAGCTGGAGATCCTTTGAGATGTTGGACAAGGAGATGTAGGAAGAGGTGGAGAATCGTGATGAGCGCCGATGGCTCGAGAAGTAGAACAAGGCTGACCGTGCCAAGAGAAAGAAGGAGGAGTCTGCGCGTCTGATTAAGCTGGTGGATCTGGCTATGAAGTTTGATCCGCGATTGACCGCCTTTAAAGAATATGATGCCTAGTAGAAGGTGATGAAGAAAAAGCAGAAGAAGTAGTAGGCTGGTGCGCCTTATCGCGTTGAGAGGGAGCAGAAGGAGGCTGCAGAGAAGTTGGAGTAGCTCAAGTTGAAGGAACAACAGGAGAAGATGGCCAACTTGAAGAAGTAGAAAGAGGCTAGAAAGAAGGAGATCAAAAATATGAGAAGATCAATTAGAAGTCAAGTTTCTGATCATTTGGATAATGATGCGAGTCATATTGCAGATGAGCTGATCTTGAGTCTTGCAGATGATTTGGAAGCTTTATAAGGTGTCAATAAGTTGATGTCTGAATGTGGGGAACCTCAGGCATTATTGGATGTTTTACAGTCAGAGTACAAGCGCGTCAAAGGTGTTGATGCAAAGGCTGCCGGTGTGAAGTAAGTTGTGTAAGAGGATAAAGTATCTACTCAGGTGGATGGTTCTAATACTACTAACAACGCCGAATCGGAAAAGGCATAAACTGCGTCTGAGGAGCCTCGTAAGTGGACCGCTGAGGAGATGAAAGTTCTTGTTAAGGCAGTGAATCAGTTTCCTGGTGGTACTCTTGACAGATGGGAAACTATTGCAGACTATGTGGCCGCTCATTCTTCGTGTCCTAAAAGAAGAGCTGCAGAGATTATCAAGACTGTTAATGATCTTAAACGTGGCGCGGTGATGCCTACTTAATTGCATCAAGCAGAATAATAGTCATCACCTAATTAGAATGCATCTCCGAATGACGCTTCTATTGCAGAAGGCCGTCCATGGTCACAAAATGAGCAGAAGCAGTTGGAATTGGCTCTAAAGTAGTATCCAGCGTCTGCATTTAAATCATCGTCTGATAGATGGAGCAAGATAGCTGAGGTGATTGAGAATCGTTCAAAGCAAGAAATAGTTGATAGAGTGAAGGAGGTGGTCAAGTCGATGAAGAATGCTAAGAAGTGATATAGAAATGAGACGGTACATTCTGTATTGCTTTAGAGTTCAGAGTCGAACCAATGATATATGAGGATAATAAATTGCTAAAATACTAGCCTCAGCCACTCAGAGCATTTATTACATCTACTTTATTCCCTTCAGCAATGTGTTATCTAATGTTATAAAATAACATAATGTGAATATTTAACGAATCATTTGAGGGCACCATATTGTCCAGAGGCATTCACAGAGCAATCGCGAATCGTTGCACCAAGACACTGTTTAAATTTTAGAACGTCCTTCATATCGTAGTTCTACTTTTCAGTTCACTTGCGATCATATTTACCATTAAATTGCTAATAAAATTCTTGATGAGCGTGCATGACTGAACGTTACATATTATAGAGACCTTCTAGACACTAACGCCATTCACCTCCAGCAATCCAATTTTCAGGTATCCAGATAATTCTCAGAAATACCTCAGGGTTATCACGGTATAAGGCTACAAAGTCGTCCCTGGAAAGGTAGGACGCGATCGGATTACCGTAAATGATAACAGCACCTTTTCTATCACACAATGAAGTGGCAATTTACGCGACAGCCTACCAATTCTCTTCAGATTCATCGATTCGGTTAAAGCGCAGATTGATCAACTTCACATTAGGCATTCCCGGTGTAAAGTCTGCAACAGGCTGAATATTGACTAGAAAGTTTTACTCTAAATTCACATATTCAACGTCAGTACTTACACTTTTCAAAGCATCGGACAACAGTGGCGATACGCGTAAATGTTCCAGTTTGTCATCAAAAACTTTTTCCAAACGTAAGGTCTTAACTTGAGATAGACTAAAGAAATCTTAACCAATCTCGAAATACAAAGAAGGATCGACTAAATTTTCGCATTTAAAACCAGTCTTTAATATAGGTACAGATTAAAGTAGTTTAAGTCTTGGACCGCCAGCTATTAATCCCATATCTTTGGCCTGTTCGTGCGTAAGACTTAACAGCTGATCACCGCATAATTTATTGATGGCCACAAACTACAATAAATCATCAAGATACACGTATGATGCGCATGACTCTGTTAGATATTATTAAACTTCTTCATGATCGTATGCTTTAAACTGTTTCATCTATTCAATACTTAGAGTTGGACGTTCAGAAGGCATTTTATTTATAGAATCTGATGGTATAAATAGAAATTACTATAAAGCAAAACTAAAAGTAAAATCGATAAAACCAACTTTAGATTAAATATCAGCGCGCATCACTCTAACTTCATTATAAATCAACACCAATTATATCAATTCTCCTCTTGGATAACCTCACTCTACGTGTTACCCTGACTGTTATTGGCAGTCAGAGACGCGGACTACAACTTTTCAATCAGAGATCCGATTACCACAGGGTGAATTACATCCTGCAAATGTCTACTCAAATCCACTAGCATCTTATCTTCAACTGTGAGCTCCGTACTAATCTGACCAGAAGTCTCACCAAAGAATCTAGTCAACTTGCCCACTCGCTTTCTCTATCTAGCAGTCTTGAACGTTTTCATCAATGATGAGTCTTCACCACCCTCAGCTAGGACATCATCCTCACTGTTATCGCCATTATCATGATGATTGCCACCTTCAGCCCGTTCAAAGTCTTCCATCATCTCAACCAAGTCGGTCAAATTGCGTTCATCGCTGAGTAGATACAGCAGGACATATTCATCATTCACAACGTCACCATCATCCACATTATCCTTCTCCTCAGGTACAAAGGCCAACACGTTTGACGCCATCACATCACTGGGCACGACTTCACCAAACATGCTCTATAACTTATTTGCTCTTCTAAAATACACTTGCCTATCCTTTGAGGATAAGTTCTTCAGCGTGGCTCTAGTCTCTGGTGCAATTTAAGCCAACGATATTCTCTCACCCAGAAATTACTGAATCTTCTCCAACTTCTTGCGGCGATAATCCTTCACATCTCTAATCTACTTCACTCTATCCGAGATATTGACCAAGGATGTACTACCAGTATCAGTTGACAAGAACGAGATGGCATCAATAGATGGCGAAATCCTGGCAGATTCCAAACCTCGACTTTGATTCAATCTATCACCGCCACCTTGACGAGGTTGGATAGAATGAGCAATCAAATCTTCATTCGGCATTTCTCCAAACACACCTTTCAGCTTGCGTGAGGTGGCAATAAACTTTCTCTTGGTCTCCACATCCAGCTCATTCTTCATTGGAGGAGGAACTTTGGCCATCTCCTTTGACTCTTTGGTATGAGAAGATTCAATACGATCTATAAGATGCTGTTCAAACAACTACTCAGGTGGGAGACGGTCAACACCGAAAAAGTCTTCCAACTTGCCCACCTTCTTCACCTTATTATTACCAGAATTAACACCTTGATTCACGCTACTGACATCAATGCTCTAAGAATCACTGGTGGATGACGCTTAAACTTGAGATGCGGTGCTATTAGAACTTGACAATCGACTGCGCATCTCTTCAACCTGGACATTCTGCACTGCCTGATCCATTGGTTTATCGCCGAAAAATTTCTTCAATCTCTTCTCTCTCTGAATTCTGCGAGCCTTCTACGCGATCGTCAATTTAGGACCGTTTCCATAGAAGGCTTCACTGGTACGTCTGACAAACTTTACTCTCGCACCCGATTCACTGCCGGAGCTCTTCACCTTGGGACGCATCTGTACCATATCCCCTGCACTATTCAGATCCAACAGCTCACTTCTCGACGCATTATAAGCATACTTCTTCGCAGTCGGAGAACCACTGTCCACTCCATCTGCAACGTTAAATGCGACAACATTGCCCGCACCTTGGGCGAGGGCTTCAACAACAGCATTCTTCATTCCCTCCACATCTTGCTAGAATTTCAAATAATGCTAACCAGGCAAAAAGTTCGAGTCCTTAAACTCTTCTGGGTTCTACTTCGCAGCATCCAACATCTTTCCATAAAGGGGGGACTGAACAAACTTTGGATATACAAACTGCTTCAAGTATTGGAAAACTCTGTAATGCAATCGATCATAAAGCTCCGTGTTGAGAGGATTCTGCAAGCCAGTCACAGAGTCAACGTGAGGAATTGGCCACTGTAATGAATGGAATTCAGATACCGGCAAATTCAATCTCAGAGATGACTTTTAGGACAGGAACGTAAAGTAAATATATCTGGCATGCAGTACAAGGCTGGTATATTCATCTGAATTGGTATTAATAGATGAACCATCAGAGGACGAGCCTGCAATTTAGCACAAATTCTTAAAGACCTCCACCTCAAGCCAGAACAATAAATGTTCAATCTCAAAATCTTTCATACAAAACTCTTGAAAATGAGATAAAAGCTGCAGATTATGAAGCACAGCGAGCAGATTCACCTTAACTTGACTTAAATCTGAAGCATTCTTTGTATGAAATTGCAGCAGATTATTATACTCCTACTCAAAATTCTATTCCAATTAATCAAAAGTCTCAGAGCCCGCGGTGCCATGATATAAACCATAAACATACACAGTATCACCTGTATTCAGTACCTCATTAACACCAGCTGAGAATTTAAGAGGAACCTGACCAGAATCAGCGAGCACAAGCACCTTCAAACTGGTGATCAATTAATCTTCCTGCGCATCAGATGAATTGATGGTGGTACTGAGATTATTGAAGGCATACTCAGCCTCAATCCTAGTACAGAGCTACTCGACAGTGCTATTTCTCTTGACCACAACGGATAACTTTGTCTCTTATGTGCCAGATTGTATGGTGTCCGATGATACAGTATTCAGGACAACGTACACTCTCATAAACTCGGCCAAGTGCAACAATGCTTACTGATAATCACATTCCAACACTACAAAAATCGAGATAATTCGTTAAAGTGTTAAAATCAAAAGATTATTATTTAAATACCTGTATGGTATCTGTGACGATATGAGGCAACTAGAGCCTGTCCATCACCCTCTTGTTAACGGTCAGAAGTGTTGTATGAATGAGAACCAGCCAGCAGGTCACTGCTCTTCGTAAGAATACGTTGAGCATCTTTCACCTTCATATCATACGTCTACTAGGCCTTTTAAGAATTTGAAGTATTAACACCTATTTATTTATCCATCTTATTAACCTTCTAATCAGTAACGATAGAAGACGGCATTTACAAATTATACAACAATAATTGCGTAATCTCCCTTCCTCTCAATAGAAACAGAGAAAGAAAAGAAAGTTGAAACGACAATGGAAATACAGAAGAACTGGACTCTCTCTCAATCGACTGGCAAACAATCGAACGCACGAAAGGAGATCAAACAATACAAAGTTTAGAAGCGCCTTGAAACTAAACGAGACTACAAAACCTTATTGGCCAACCTCATGTAAATTAGTGTTATTAAGACATACATTAAAACAATGTTATTAATCGATCACAATTATTTCATCATCAGCACATTTAAACACCATCCATAACACGAACAACATGCTCGTTTCAAGGACCAAAGGGACCTAAATCCAGTCCATGACGAATTCTTCTATTCTTCTCATTCCTCGCCTTGTCTTTCAGATCAACATTAGTTCGATGAGGATGGAAATGTTCCCGGTACTCGTTCAAGATGTAAGACCATGAATTACCATACTTTTTCATCCCGTACTCAAGACATGCAACTTCTTACTCAGTCCATGCCAACTTTGCTCTCTTCTAACTCTCAGGCGGTCGTGGTATCTTTGGCGGCAGTGGGGGCAGACGCACAGCAGAGTATCCTTAAGCATTCTACTCGTAAGGCTATGGGTGATCATTCAATACCGTTGACTTTCGCTTGTTATTAATATCTTTTGCTATGATTTGAGGTGAAGATTACAATTTATGAACAGGAGAATGATCAAGTAATAACGGGCCAACCTTGAGCACTGGGCTGTTAAGCAAGTTGGGCGGTACATTGACTATATCAACTACATCAGGAGGAAGTTGGTTCTCTTTAGATGCCGACTCTATAGCCAAATCACCGCACGCCAAGGATTAAATACTGTCATCATTCAACTTGACAGATAACTATAAATTGAAGTGCTCCTTGATACTTTCCTTATTCTGCTAAAAGGAATCAATCACTGATTACACCTTCTTCATTAGCATGGTCAATTACTGATCATCTTGACGCTATTTATTACAGTACAATTCCTGAGGGAGGATAATGTTCAATTCGCGGCAAACTTCACGCCACCCGCTGTAGTATTATACAACTGTCTGGAATATAAAATTGTACATTACAGCCTTAAAAAGATGTTCATTGCTTTATACGCCATCTAAATTTTCTAATTTTGCATTAAATTTACGATAATCATCAGTATTAGTCACCGCTTATAATTTCTTACAAGCACCTAGATCCAAATCAGGTTACTCCAACGAAGCCAACTTACACCATAGAATAACTTATTCAAGATTATCTTCATCCACGACAACACTACTCGAATCTGAGCTTGTTCTAGTCACTTATGGAACCAAGGATATTAACAAAGAGACAAAGTCGCTCAATCCACTGGACAAACTTTGTTCAGGTATATAGATTACATTAGAGGTGCCATCTTGAATATGCCAAAATTCAGCTTTAGCCAGATATTTGTGACAAAAGTGGCAATCAACACACTAATGCAAGCGACACTACTTTGAGATGAAATCAAATGACTAAGAATCAGTTCTGCCAGCGCTTTAATATTGCAAATAATATCTCATAAATACATGAAACGAACATTTTATGGCTAACCTATACATTTTAGATCTATCATCCTCTAGCTAGGCCTCTGACTAGTTCTTAAAAGATTGTTACAATTGCAACATTGACTCGCCAAGCAAAGCTCTTACTCGAAACAGCTCTTAATTTTGTTCCTAACATTTATCTTCATCGCAATAATACTATAGCTCTTGAATTAATGAAAAATGCTTCAGTTGTAGCAGTATCATACGCACCTACTATCTGCAAAAGTCTTCAGCAGTCATTTTCTTATTATTACTGTATTAGATACAGCGCTCTTGGACAGTTTTTGACTGATAAAGAAAAGAGGCGAAACAACGCAAACTCCTTCACTCCTTGTTTCGCGTCAAAGCATTTTGTATCGAACTACTCAGCTTTAGTTTAATTAAAAAACACACTGGGAATTGAAATTTTTGTTGGATGTGATGTTCAAGCACGTCTGCCTCTGAACCGAAGTTAGAAAAGTTTTTCACAAGGATCAAGACGCCACTCATATTGATTCTTGATCCTTGAATGATAGACATCAGCCACACGGCATATACATTTGATATTTCTTTGTTTCACTTCATTGATATATTTCAACAATTTTTAGCGTTGAATTTTATAAGTTCCCGCCTTACTATCATAGATAAGTTTGAATCATTGTAAGATGGCTCTAATGTGTGGCAGAATAAAGGTATGTTAAGAAAGCTCACTGGCAACTGCACGCGTATTGTCTGCTACTGTGTATCATTGTTCGGGACTATGCAGCGAAGCCAATCTGGATTTGAACAGATAAAATTTAAAATCAAAGCTTTATAATCGTTGTGAGTTCGATCTATTTTATCGAGATGCAATATTCTGACTCATAAACCCTTAAATGAGATCTGTCATTCCCCTCTTCAATCATCATGGTGTTCCTCATATGACCAATGTATGCACCAAACTCCAGAACCCATTCCGCAAAAGTCGAAGCGCATTAAATTCAATTCATGCTGAATTCCAGTCTCAGCAATGAATTATCTACTCAAGAACTTCAGCTGAGTGCGGCCAAACTTTTCAGAGGTGCAATAGTAATCAATGATATCCCCTTACCAGCGGCGAGAGGTTACATACTAAGACTACAAGACACGACTCCCAACAGACTGGACATTTAGATAAAGTATGCCATAATGTTCCTCAGCAAGCCTGGTGCTATGATCACGTTACTGATCGTGAAACAACGCACCACCCTGATATTCGATTTTAAGCAAAAGGTAGCGCTCTGCTGAATTATGTATATCATATCCCCATTCGATACTATACACATTGTCATGGCCCAATGTGTGAATAAGTATAGGAGGGAGACAGAGGAGAGAGTACGTGTGACTTCAGCGCGTTTTGAAACGACATCTCTGCGCTGCCTTCTATCGCCGTTCTACTGATCTCATTAAAGATGGAGTAGACTCTATAATTTTTTAAGTCTCGGGAAGTTTCCCTATGCTATAAGGCTCCCAAATTTCAAATCCTCCCAGCCATAGTCCGCCAAACTACTGTGCAATCTTCCAGTCGTCAGAGGTCAGCCACGCAGCCACCTGATTAAAGTGCTCTTTCAGAAATGCACTTCCAATCTCTCTAGCCGAGTAAGATCTCAGATTGTTGTCCATCTCGGACGGATGGACGCGATAAACTTCAGTTAGACCAAAATCTGAGGAGCAGCGAGCACGCGGATAGTTAGAAGCAAATTTAATATTAGTCTTGTCTGGCAAAGTTAAAATCTTGAAACGCTTATCAGAAAATAAGCGCACAGCATCAGACCTTGCACGGAAAGACAGCCGCTTATTGCGAACGTCCAATGACAGATACTCAGGACGGTACTACTCTAATTTTATAACCACGTAGGGCAGCGTGAGGAGAAGCAAATCCCAGCCATAGAATACCACGGTCCGTCTTATGACCGTCAGCTGACCACAATTAGAGTGATGCTGGATTTCACGCTCATTGCACGCCGGACCTTTATCTATTTGTCTATCTTACAAACTGTATTTAGAACAGACTTGTAATTACTAACAAGTGGTGTCACTGTCAAAAGGAATTAGGTGACCTGTGGATGAGTGAGCGATCTCCGTTGCGAGGCGATCACCTAAACTAGACTGAACCGAAGTGGCGCAGCACTCGTTGACCTGAGGATCAATATGAGCAGAAATAAGACAGATATATAGAGACTAACATTGTCAGCCCATCAGCGTCATCAGGATCGAGGAAGTTGACCAGCCTTTGAAATTCTTCTGTTGTCAAAGAACTAGTCTAATCTGCTTCTCTCAGACCGTCAGTCATTGCTTCATTTTGCTATCCAGAATTGACGAGACATTCGTGAATATCGGGTCTCTGAAGAAGTCAACTCCACAGTCAGGATAGACAATCTTCAACTAGCGATACACGAAATTAAGAGCTGTTTGAATTAAAGATGCTTGTATCTTTCCCACCTTACTTTCTTTAAGCAGCATCAACAAACTTTTGCAAAGATGTGGACATTAGCCTTTTGTTAACTGATTTCCCATACCATAGAGTATAAAGATCAACGAGTATCATGGTCGAGTAAGTCGCAAACTTTTTATATCAAGTCTCATTAGCTTTTTCTTGTTGTTAAGAGTGCCATTGTGCAGTAAGGTGTGCAAATTTTTCGTCTTTCATTTCTTGGTACACCAACTTTAAGTTTTGCATATCATAATATTGACCGTCTGGAATCTGTTGGATGGTAGAAATGAGAATGGAAAAGCAATTACTCAAGACGAGTTTCTAGCCGCGTCACGTCCGAAACAAAAAGCAAAAAGCGCGGCATAATATTTACGCCTGTATTCTCGGTTTGATTGTAGGAAAAGAATCATAACATGACAGTGCAAGATATAAACAGCTCCCTGTAGTTCTCTAAATTGATAAATAGTAAACCTGTTGCGGTTATTGACTTTGCAGCCGAGTGGTGCGGGCCATGTAAAATGATAGCTCCCAAGTTTCACTCTATGGCTACCTAGTATTCGGGTGCCGCTTTTGGACGAGTAGATGTGGATAAAGAATCCGCACTGGCACAATAGTACTCTGTGACTGCGATGCCAACCTTTGTGCTGTTCAAGAATGGAAAGTAGGCGGACACTGTGGTGGGTGCTGATATCGGTCAAGTTGAGTAGAAATTGAAGCGATTGCTAGCATCTGCTGGACCATCATAAACTAGTTCCACTGGATACGTACTGGGCAGTGGTAAGAAAGTGACTGCGAACGCGATGCCGACCGACCCGCGAGCATTATTCTAAAACATGGACGAGAGCAGACAGCAGCTGCTTATTCTCCTTGGCTTCGTAGTTGCTCTAACATTGTATTATTTCATGTCGACATGATGATGATTCTGCTATTACCTGCATTTAGTAAATCAATACATTTTTATATAGTTGTTTGTTATCTCTATCATTTCTCTTTGAACTGATTGATGAACTGCTTCACTTTCTACTCGTCTTTCAAACCAATGAATCTTCCCACCTCGCTACCATTCTTCATAGCCACCACCGTCGGTAATGAACTGATTCTATACTCTTATGCAACATCAGACACGGCGTCTACATCGACCTTAATCATTGTTACACCGGATTAGTTGTTCACAACTTTAGTAAGGACTGGAGTTAGCATTTTACATGGACCGCACTACACTAAAAGTATGGAATTTAATAATCAAAACGCGTCATCAACACTTTAGATCTTACCCAGTTGGCGTAAAAATCAACGAGCACCAAACTATCAGACTTTAATACTTTCTAAAAGGCTGCCGAATCTGACACTTCAATAACTTTGGCAGCAGGTGAACTATTAAAAAGTGGGATACCAAAAGAAAATGCACGCAAACTTGTCACTCTCTTCAACATTTCTACTTAATTTCTGTTATGATCTTGGTAATAGGGAAAGAGCTATCGCGCTGTGAGAAAACAACGTTAGAAGCTTATCAATAATTCAAAATTCTAAAGGTTGGTAATAAACCTAATAAGGTAATGGGAATGGTAACGCAATATTTTTATTAATTAGCGGCCACTTTCATTATTCATCGCCTGTCTTCTACCGTTGACTTTATATAGAAATCACTTCTTACCATCAAACATCTTCTTGATGGTGTCAGTGGTCAAGGATTTTGGTCTCTCAATAGGCAGACCGAGAGCTCTGTCCCACACCAACTGTGAGAGACAGCCCAGAGCACGCGATACACCAAACAGAACAGTGTAGAACTCTTGCTCTTTCAAGTTGTAATGCTGCAGGAGGACACCAGAGTGAGCATCCACATTAGGGAACGGATTCTTGGTCTTGCCCTGCTCAGTCAAAACGTTAGGCACAATGTTGTACAGCTGAGAGACCATCTTGAACAGAGGATCAGTTGGCAGATGCTTCAGAGCAAACTCACGCTAGCACGTGTATCTTGGATCAGTCTTTCTCAACACAGCGTGTCCGTAACCTGGAATAACTTGGCCACTCTTCAGCGTCTTCCAGCAGTAGTCACGCACCTGTTCATCACTAACATTAGTTCCGATTTCCTCCTTCATCTGCAAGATCCAACGCAACACCTCCTGGTTGGCAAGACCGTGCAATGGACCAGCCAGACCATTCAGACCGGCAGCAAACGACAAGTACGGATCAGATAGAGCACTACCGACCAGGTGAGTAGTATGAGCACTGACATTACCACCCTCATGATCAGAGTGGATGGTCAAGTACAAGCGCATCAGCTCGACGAACTGAGCATCCTTACCAAAGCCGAGCATGTTGGCAAAATTGTAAGACCAGTCCTTAGTCTTGTCAATAGCAGCCACCTTACCATCCTTGAAAACATTACGATAAATTCTGGAAGCAACGACAGGCAACTTGGCAATAAGATCCATCGAGTCTTCATACGCGTACTCCCAGTACTTGCTCTTGTGCACTCCCTGCTGGTAAGCCTGTGCAAACTTGCTATCATGCTGCATGGCGGTAACTGCAATAGAGAACTGCGACATTGGATGCAAAGTCACCGGGCACTAATCAATAATATCCTCAACATGTTTAGGTAGAGATGACGCGCGATTAGCCCAGTCTCTAGACACCTCGTCCACCTGCTCTTTAGTTGGCACCTCACCAGTCAGCAGAAGGTAGAATAATCCCTCAGGCAGCGGTTCCTATCCACCATTGGCCTTTGGCAACTTTTCCTAACACTCTGGAATAGTCATTCCTCTAAAGCGAATACCCTACAAATATTCAGAAAATACAATATATACATCGATCATAGTACATCCATGCAAAAATAACACGTACCTCATCAGCATCCAAAAGGGAAGTCTCCCAGATCAGTCCTTTAATTCCACGCATACCGCCATAAGCCATGTCGACGGTGACATTACCCAGACTCTTCTCACCATGGTCCTTACGAACGCGTTTAACTTCTTCCTACTTCTAAGGCACCAGTTCACTCATTCTGTTCTTCAGTGACGTGGCGGTGGTGGTGGAGGCCAATCTGACATTCAATTGCTTCGTTCCAATCTACACATTCACCGTACTCGCATATCAATGATGAACACATACACATTTATACAGACTAAATACTTACACTCTAAATCTTTCCAACCTTGAGCATTCTAATTCTCTTTATGTACTTTTCAACTGTGATGATGATGATTTGAAAATTCACGCTTAAAGAAAGGAAAAAACTTGATAAACTCCCAACAACTTAACGAAGATCGAAGACCGCGAAAGCTCCAAGACTCCCCCAGTCAGTCTTTGTCTATGTGCAAGCGAGAGTTTTGGGAGTGGGAAAGGAGCATTCTAAGGTTGATTCAAAGTGACTAGCGGAACGCGTCCTTGGATCTGATCGTTTCAATTAGCGACGATAGTACAGATTCAGAAGAGGTTAAAATCAATTGAATGTTTAATGAATAATTTACAGTGTACGATAATAGTTCGCTCGTGAATATCAAAGATGAGAGAAAATGAGGTAAGCGCCGAGGTAATAACACCAAATCATCCAGACTTTGACCAAGGCAAAATTGGTTCCGCATTCTTGATCGCAGTCAAGCCAGCTATGACGCCCAACGCGGTAAGTTTTACTAGGCATTGAAGACTGAAAATGACTCCAAGAGCCTCGATTGTAAAACTCGGCCATCAGTTCATCCTTTTCCATGAAGCGATTTTGTAAATACAGACTAAACGCCTATTCATCACGCAATGTGCTAGTATACTGTTGCGATTACAATTTTCGGCAATAAAAGTACACTCGCTGAGGAGGCATTAGATCACCAAATATATTGCGCAACGTGTACAACTTCTCTACAACTTGATCACTAGTTGAAGGATAATAAGCCATAGTTAGATCGTAGAGAGCAACATCTTGACGCCTAGTATGAAAGTTGTCCAAGATGAATCGAAGCCCAGTACTCCGTGGAAGAAGATGATGCTTGGGATGAGTGGGGAGAACGCGACTTGGATCTGTGTCTACTTATCGCTACCAGTACTATCGAGATTTTGCCATTGTATTAGGATTTACAACCGTGCCTTCCGGAAACAGCAGGAGCCAAAAATTTTTATCATCATCCATCTACTACTGATTGCGGGTGAGATTATCCAGAGCGAGACTCAGGTTGAACTGATCATCAGACCAATTCCGCCGTAGAAATATGAAATCAAAGGCCTGCATTCCCCAACCGATAATTGGATAATGTTTAAGACCATCTTTAAGTATAATCTTCATCATACCATGCGCATTCTGAGAGTACGCCAGGAACCAGAGATAGATCCAATCCGCGTAGCATTGATGATTAGCAATAAGTATAACATTCTCACCGCGAGTCTTGGACGGGATGTCACCATCTTCATCGCCTATAACCACAAGCTCTGTAGGCGCAAACATGTACGTGATTAAGAGTAAAATCTCTACGAAAGCCTTTTCCGTAAATGTACACCATCTATGCTCCATTCTATTAATGATTGCAAATCGAGATTCATTCAGTAGTTAAACACGTCCAAAGAGTCTATTCCATCCACTCCTGGCTAGTCTCAGCCATAATATTGGCCACTGAAGAATATTAATCAACAGCGAATTGAATATAACAACCGCGAATACAATAAAGATACTCACTTGTCTTATCATTGTAATCTCTCCGCTTTGCTATAACGGTGATAAAATGATGAAAAAAAATAAAGCCACTAAAGGCGTCTAAATTCACAGCTCAATTCTTTATTCATCTATTAGATTTACGCTTGCTATTCATTGTCTGAGTACCACCAAAACGACGCTTCTTCACAGCGTTGTATCCACTATTATTAATACGCTCCTTCTTTTCACGCACAGCATCAAACTTACGCTTGTAATACTCCCTGCTGCGTTCATCCTGCAGCAGAGCCTCGACAATTCCACCACCATTACGCGCACCTTTAACGCTATCTGCATTATTGATTGCCGTATCCACACCTGTACCACCTAGGACAGTACCGATCTAGAAAAAGGCACTCTTAACCTGGCCCTTCTTATTCCCGCCAGCCTTCTTGTTAGCACCCTTCGCCAGCGCTCCTTATAATATACTGTTATCCTTCTTGTAAAATCGCTTAGGATCCAGTACATTTCGCATCTATATCAGCCGTAGATCCTATTCAATCTCTGGTGTAATCTCAGTTCTGGGCATATGATACCAATCAGATCCGGCATCAGACGCGCCCATCCTCTTCTTGCTCTACTTTTACTTGGCGGCCTCCTACTATCGCTCCAGGGCTTTAGAAGGTGACTCGGTGGTCTGGAGAAGACTATCAAGCGCTTAGTCAATTTAAGATTCCTTGTTCTTATCGGTGCCTGCATCCTTTGATTACTGCAACTTTAATGCTTTGTGATTAATTTCCACCACTGAACGAGACATATCAAAGTACAATGGACACATTTTAAATAGATTAGGCGCGATCAATCCAATGTCTTACTAAATAACAGTCTCGCTCGAAGGAAGTTTGATCTCTTCTTCATCCACGAAATGAGCCATCTTTACTCTAACTAATTAAGAGATTGGTGATGATTTACAATAGAGTTTTTATTAAAGACCAAGATTAATGTTTTTGGCTTCTTTTCCAACACGCGTTAAAAGCTAGCTGAGAGTGAGAGAGTGAGGGGAGAGTCTTTTAAGCCGTTCTTCTTGTTCGACGCGTTTTCTTCCGTCTTTTCATTTAAATTTCTACTCAATTCCTCCCTTGTAATAATAACAATCGTCATTTTATCATGTCGCGTATGGTGCATAAGAATTGTGTAACTGCAGATCTCGAATTATAATTATGTCAGGTGGATGATGGTGTAAACACTCTAAATCTAGAAAAGTCTCAAGTCTTATATCTTTCGTCTGATCTGATGGAAAAGTATGGAGAGTGTTAACAGCTTGTTGTCTAATATGACGACATTGTTGCATTGGATTTCCCCATTAATGATAAACCATTGCCTTTATGCAATCTAAAGAAATAGTCTGTGGAGATGGTATTTAATGCCATTTAGATGGACGAGAGTTTAATTGGGAATTCTGTTAGAATTGGTGGTGGTGAGTTATCAATTAACTCTAATAGCACTACTCAATATGATGGTGAAAACTAATTTGAAATGGTCAAGAAACGCGTCAAATGCACCGTATTTAGTTTAAACAATGGAATGGCGGAGAGTAAAGTATTAGAGTAGTAATTAAATGAAGTTGTGGTTTAAATGCTGGTTGGAGATTTAACTGAGTAAGTGTCAGAGTAGTAAATCAAGCAGATACTTGATGGGCGATGGATAAGTCAAAATGGTGTTTATCATTACATTGACGAACAAGGTGAAGTGTTCGCATTCAAGACGGTTTTTACTTATCCTTAGCGCTGTGGGTCGATTAATTCCAAATAGACGGTCGTTGAAGTGTTATAACGCGATTCTGATGTTAATTATTAACTACCAAAGCATCGTGTCAGATTGAACTAAGGCTTAGCTATGGCGTATTAGCTATCCAACTAGCAATTCTGTGAAATCACGAATAATGCAGACGTCAACACCGTTCTAATGTCTTTAGATATGCTCATTAAATAAGACATACTTAGTGGGAGTAAGATCGTTGTGAAGTATGGAGATAGGAAGCGTGTGGTATAAGTTAAATTGATTGAACTAAATGGTCTTGCTAATTAGATTGTCGTAAATCCTTACTTGTATGCCTATTTAAAGTTGCCTAGAGATTCTGTGGATTGCGTCAAGATTGAAAAATTGTCCGCTGATAAAGATCAATCGAATACACCGTCTATTGCGCAAGAGATTAAACTGCAGATGATTGTAACACCTGATGATTTCGAGTTTGAAATGGGTCAGCCATTGGATAAATAGATCAAGATTTAGCGCTTTTATGAGGTTAGAAACATGGCATTGAAGCGTTATTTCGGAAACTCATAACGTGCAATAGCTCCTGGGGATTTGTTCTAGGTGCCTGTGGAGTATTATACTTTGTATGATGATAAAGATTCGCCAGTCAGTCAAGGCGGAGATCGCAGACTCTCTTTATCGTTTGTTGTCAAGTCGATTAATGGTGCTGGTGTGGATTTGGATAGTACAGATTAATTTTTAGTGGATCCCGTCAATACTAAAGTGGAAATTGATAACGAGAATGGATATTCACTTTTACCACTTACGGACAGTTGTATCCCGCATCAATTGTTAAATTACAACCAAGTCGCCTCCTAGGAAGTGTTGCGATTGATTAGGGCGAATTTCCAGTAGCCATGCAACATTCTGATTGATTGTGAAGAAGACATTCCTATAGAGGAGTGGGTGTAATGCGTGTGCTCTCTGGCCGGCTACAAAGTGCTGAATGTGTCTGCACATGAGTTGAATGGATTTAGCACCGCAGATATGATTACTTACATGCAGTAAGTGATAATGGGAGCTGGCCTGATGGCTCCATGCGTGATATACCTGTAGGACATTCATGGTTTGTCTATCAAACCGGCCGGCCTGATGGAGGAATAGGATTAAAGTTCACTTATCCAGAGAGAGGAGAAGATGCTGTGTAAAGCGATTATGGATAATATAAATCGCGCTCATACTGAGTCTATCGTGATGACTGGATTGCCCATTGTTTTCATCGCTAGTACTTCATCCAGATCCAACCTGTCTGAGAATGTGAGAAGAATATTTCAGGAAGAGGTGGCAATAAAGAACTGGGATCGTCGCAATCATATCTCTACTCTAGAATAATTATTCACGCCTTTTTGTGCGTCTGATGTTGACTTTGGTCGTGCGGTGGCCGAGTTGGATTCTTTGTCGTATCGCGAACTTACGGATATACATGACATGATGCTTGTCAAGTACGCGTCTTCATCATCATCATCATCCGGCTTTTCGTCAAAGCTTTTGGATCATGAGCAATTCATCAATGAGATGTTAGAGTATCAGAAGTTGAGCTAGTTGGGAACAAAGTTCGCCCTCTCTGCTATTCCTGATGTCTCGTTTGATGATGTTGGTGGTTTGGAAGAGGCCAAGTAGGAGATTTATGATAGTATAATTCTTCCGATGAGATAGCAGCAGCAATAGTAGATGAACATTTCTGAATAGTAGACATTTTCTGGCCAAGGTGAAGGTGATGGCAGGTTGAGTAGTAAGCGATAGCACTTGCAGAGAACTGGTCTATTATTTTATGGATCTCCGGGGTCTGGAAAGAGTATGCTTGCCAAGGCTATTGCTAATGAGCTCAGATGCAATTTCCTCTCTGTCAAGGGACCAGAGTTGATGAATATGTACGTCGGTGAGACGGAGAAAAATGTACGTGATCTATTTGCTAAAGCTCGCAAAGGTAAGCGCACAATCATTTTCATGGATGAGCTGGACGCTATGGCTCCTCGTCGCGAGTCTGAAGGTGTTATGAGTAGAGTGGTAAGTTAACTGTTGGCTGAGATGGATGGTATTTAGTAGTAGTAATCATCGTCAGACAGTGGTGATGGTGCTATGGTGTTTGTAATTGGTGCCACTAATAGGATTGATCTCCTTGATCCATCTTTATTACGAACTGGTAGATTTGATAGATTGATTTATTTGGAGACTGCAACTACCAGGGAGAGTCAGCTCAAGATTCTGCAGGCCCAAACACGAAAGTTGAACTTGGATGATTCCGTAGATTTGTAATAAGTTTGTAATTAGATACCGCTGTCTACATGGACTGGTGCTGACTTTAAAGCGTTGTGTAACGAGGCAGTTATGCGTGCAGTATCTCGGAATATTGAAAAGTTGGAGCGTGATATGTAAGGTTATGTGAATTTCAAGCAGCAGCAGTCTGCAGCTGCACCTCTTGGTTTGATGAAAGGCAAATTGTCTAATCTGATGGCTAAGCGAAATGGTGCAGCGCATCATTAAATAAGTCCTAATCAGTTTCTTGATATGAAGAAGGAGGAAGCTAAGGAGTATACAAAGATTGTGCTTACTATGGCTGACTTTATACACGCTTTGAGTATCGTTAATCCTAGTGTGTCGGAGAAGGATTTGGCTCGTTATCGTGCATCGTAAAGGTCTACTAAAGCTCAAATTTCGCAATAATCAAAATAGTGATTTAAACTATGGAATAATCATTAAAAACTATAATTATTAGAATTTCAACTTAAACTTGATTCAAACATTCATTTCAACCATATAAAGGCAAAAAATTCTCCGGTAGAATATCATAATAGTCCAATACACGTCTAGCTCCTTTGATGACTCCTCTTCCCAATTCTACATTGCCTGAATGAGGACCATGAATGGACAGAGGATGAGTACCTTTCATCGGAACTGTGATGCGAGATATGCTTCCAGTCAAATGTGTAACATCAGCATCAAATTCAGCCAGAAGCGACAGAAAATCTTTGTACTTCACATTGTAGCCGCCTTTAGTCGCGCCATCAGTTATCTGGCATAGCGTGAATAATTACTCGGGCGTAAATATTACATACTCGCGAGAAATCAGTAGATCTGACATAAGAAACTAATACTTGTCATAGTTTTTCGATCCACTGCAGATCTCCTTCCTACCATATATTTAGGGCACAGCTACCTAACTTGAGTCTAAATTGCGGGAAGGACCAGTAGATGCCGGTAAAGATAATCGCTAGTCATTCGAAGGCTAAACCTCTCCATCTTCAGAATCACTCTTGATATCAAAATCAACCTCATCCCTGTACTAGGGGTCGATAACAACATTGCTTTCATTTGTCACTGGAACAGCTTCTTCTGAATCATCTCCAAGATCAGTAGATTCAGAAATGTCGAGTTCACTAACGCGGTTACTCAAAATGTCGCTTTCACTTTAACAAGGTAGAGGAGATTCACGCTAATCAGACGAGGCAGAGGGACAGTGTAGATATGGGAGCTGTTCAGAAGAAAACTCATGAGGAATATCAGCCTCTCGCAGCCGATTTGCTTGCACCAACTAATCAATCATGGGCATTGCAATCTAACAATACTCTTTATATATGCGATGACCTTACAAGATGACTTCTGCAATAGCAAGCGGATCCACAGAGAATCGACCCTGAGACACTTCAATCATCTTCTGCATATAGTTATCTTATTGGGATTAATCGATAAATTATGTCGTCATTCGATCTATATTGGCCACAAGTTTACCAGAATTCGTAATTCTATGCTACCTAAGAAATTTTCCGACATCAGGATTGCCAATATAAGCTTATAACTACGATTAGGAAGTATGTTGAAGCGAAAGCAAACGCGATTTCCTATGCACACCACGCAACTACTGCACAAATTTATCATTCTATGACACTATAGGATAGAGAATTTAATAAAGCTATAGATATCCGATAAAAGGCTCACCCATGAATAGGAAAAACTACTATGATGCCGAATTGGATGAACCTTCTCCCCTCAACGTTGAGATCGTCTTTCTGACGGATCGACGCACATCATCAATATCGAACAACTAAATGCCGCGAATAACTTTTATCAATTTCTCTGACGCTTCATACTACATTCCAATAACTTTTATAAAAGCTTTAAGTCTCCTGTATTCCGCTTTTTATCTTTGTTGTGCAGAAAGACTGTTATACTACTTAGTCAATGTATCTAATATGCGCCGTAGGAATCCACTACCAGACTCAGCCTCAGATTAAGATGTACTCAAAACACTTATGAGATTAACAACAACGTTGTAAATATGGGCTTTAGATAGACGACCATCAAGCAGAGTTTATAGTGCATTATCGAAAAAGGACATCTACAGAAGTACAGTGGGTAAATTTAAAGAGTCTTGCAGCAGGTTAGCGGCTATTTGATGCTACATAGCATCAGCAAATTCTGCATCAGGAAAATCTTCCTATAGTGTCGTCAATTTGACCAATATCGAATATTAAAACTCGCGGGCATGCTTGATCTAAGGCTTTATATAGTTAAGCGAAGAGATCAGATATTCGTGAGTGTACAGATATCCATCTAATACGAGCTTTTGCATCACCATATCATCAATGTAGTCGGGATTGTAGGTGGCGAGGAGAGGATCATCAGATGCCATGTATCTAAACGCGTCTTCATTTGCATCAATAATGGGGCATTAAATGGGGTTCTTTCGAATTTTCTTCCCCTTAGATGACTTACCCTTCTTTTTCTTGGGAGGCATTGCCAGCGTGCTTAATAGCAGGATAAGGATGGTGATGACAATAAATATCACTGGAAATTTCATTTATCGTATGATATAATATAAAAAATTTCACTCAACATAGCAGTGATAGAAATGGCAAAAAATCTGAAATTTTTTCTCCGCTATATAGTCAATTGAATCTGTGAAAACGTGAACATTTTTGATTGCTTAAAGAATACCCCTGACTTCATTTTCCTCCGTGTCAGAATATAAATTTATTCCATATATTTTGAATGAAAGCAAAAATTTAAGATCAATTAGCAGTACAAGCTCTTGAAACTATGATAAATACTCAAGTATCAGCAAGCGGGAAATTTCGCGTATAAAGCTTAATACCATCGCGTTGGAGACTAAACAAGCGGTCGATAACTTCAGCCTCTCCCGCGGATATTTGAACTAAACTATTATTACATGACCATACATCTATCTATCATGATTAAATTTGAATCTTTGTATGGAATAATGTCAAGCAAAAAGAGCTTCTATACACAGTAAACTCAATATATAATCACTATTATTAATATATCAAGTATCAAGCAACGTAAAAGATCAAAACCTCTTCAACAGCAAATTCTGGTCAGCACTTCCAGGCCCGTTGCCTTTCACGGGATCAGGCATTCTCATCTGATAGTCACCATGTTGAGTGATATACCTCACCCAAGGCAGCGCCTGGTACCCACTGCTCTCAATAATCTTCAAATAACGCACCTGAATGCCGCTAGTGGTAAAGTATGGAATCTCAAACTTTACAGATATCGGCGGTCTCTTATCCGGATCATCAGACTTCACGGTGGGCAGTCCAAAATGCGCTCTCATCACAAAGTCTTTACCACCAGGGAACTGCTTGATCTTCCACAAGATACTACTCTTCTCTGGCACGTAACTCACATTACCAATCGTGGCCTTGAACTTGGGAGTATCTGCATCTTCAGGCACAGGGATATAAATCTCCACATTGTTTGCCGTGGACCTTCTCTTGAACTGAGCCTTGGCTTTGACCAGGTACTCCACACGACCACCATAATGTTCCACTACAGACTCACACCAAATAAGTGGCTTCACCTAAGCATTCAGACGGTATGACATCAACTCAAACTCTCCATCCGGTGGAATAAAGCTGATGGTGCGATCATTCTCAAAGCGGCTCAGACGGACACACTGATGAAACTTGACATCTTCCATCTCAATAGCCTTGCCCTTGGTAGGTACACGCCCAGCATTTTCAAACATCACCTTATCATTCAATCCGAGACGTAGTTCAGGCATACCACTCAGATAACATCTCATCTTCACAGCACCTACAATCTCGCTCTTGATCACATTACCATTGCTATTGGCCAGCATATTGATAGACTCAACCACGTCCAGGAACACTTCATTACGTCTATACTTGATACCTTCTGGTCTCCAAGACACGGAGCTAGTAAGAGCGGATGGTGGACGTGCCTGTGTACTCTCCATGATCTGGAAACTCTCTTGTGTAATGTACTCCTGCAATATCTTAGTCTCGGTAGTCTGCGGATAACCATAGTCCATAATCTCATCGAATAGCTCATAGATAACCACAAAGTTGTCCTTGATAGACTCCTCTTCCAGCTCTTTGAAATACTCTGTGAATACACTAATCAACTTGTGCAGAAATACAAAGATTGTAGTGGCATTAGAATTCATTCGACTCAGCGCAACAACTACACACAAATAATGATCAAAAAGTTATCCCTTGAAATCAACATTATCATCATCAAGTAAAATATGCTTACTGTAAACGTTATTATGCTTTATGTGAAAGTAGTTGATTCCTTCATCAGTCATAATGGGTGGTGCATATCCACTGCCGTTCTCACCAGATTCTTCATGTTCAATGATGAGAGGCATAAACTTTTCAATGGCAGACACTGGGATGTCTCCTCGATAATTCCTGCTGGTGAGCACTTTCCCCTTCAGATCCAGTATGAAGACTGAGGAGGCCACCATACTTGATGTACTCTCTACTACTGTATATGGAAAGTAACACTTGTGATGTGCAGTTTTAACGCACTAACAACTAGACACGGAAAGAAGACGAGAATAGAGAAAGCTTAAAACGAACAAACGAACGAGCGGTCATTATCTCATCGCGACAGTATCGGAATACAATATAAACTCTATATTCAAGAATAAAAATATACTCAAGTATACTACTAAATATGTTTTTGTATTAAGAAAATGATTGCTTATGTATTACAAAATTGATAATTCTTCATAACATTTCAATCAAAGTCGAAGACAGTCGACGCGATACCAACATTTACACTCACCAAAAGAGGGAGAGACAGACAAGCAGACAGACCAAATCAATAGACTACAAAGAATGAACTAACACCCGAGTGCTTCCTAATCTGGCCAAAGATACTCTTGTGTGCACCTTCATACTTTAGTCTGTATGTACCTGCAGCATTTGGCGTTGGAATATTAAATGCACTCATATCATCGTCAGCAGTAAGCAGACGAGTAGTAACTACGTCTTGGTCAGGACGATCAGATACCTTCCAAATCACCTAAGCATAAGATATTGCACTGACACCAGCGACTGGCTTCCACCATTTCATTTTCAGATCCCAGTCATCATCATCTCTGACGCGTATCCATAACTATTTCAGATTTTACACCATATCAGCGGTTGGTTTAAATTCAGAGAGCTGTAATTCTCCATTACTGACGTAAGCATAGACGGTAAACTTTTAATTATCAGTCGACATTGCATCGTTCTCATCCTATATGACCAATTACTATTACTAATTGTTATTATTAAGATGCAGATTCAAATCGAATTTCATATAATGACAGTCAGAGTCAGGTACCTACTGTACAGAAAATACGATATCACGTCCCATTATCTGTTATATCAAAACTGAGCCAAACTTTTCAACTTCGAATCTAATGAGATCCAACGAAGGACCGACCCATTTCTCCACTGAAGCAAAACTACCCTCCAACTACCATTCAGAATTCTGAGCGACATTACGCGGATGTCCGGCATAAAAAGTCGCGTTCACCACATCCCCAATGTGATACGGTTGCAGAGATTCTACATCCTAAGATACAGATCCAAAGGAGCTCAGAGGTGGAACGGCATCAAAAATGACTGCAGGCAGGAAAGTCAACAGCTTGTCTGTAAAATCCGCCGGTGGCACTGAAGGATCATGTGTTACAGCAGGGAAATCAGGCATCTGAACATTATTGTTATACTTTTGAGCCATTTGATATGCAAGTCTAGAAAATTCTTATATATAAGCATCCAAAGCGTGAGGACCATATATCGTAGACGCGCCTTCATATCTCTGCACTTGATACTCTTCAAAGGTGGTAACATACCCACTATATGAATTACTAAGACCAGCAATGATTACAGATATTTCACTTTCTGGGATTATACCATTGCGTACAAAAATATCTCTCACAGCAGAACGAAGCAATCTACCAGCCATAGTAGTGAATTCACCTGGTACACCAAGAAGGACCAAGTTGCCAATCTTCAGTATCTAAATATCGACGATTTATGGCTCCCACAAGTATGGCTTCTTGATTTCGCCAGTATTTAACAGAATAGGCTTTGGATAATGACACTTGATCTACTCCTCAGATGGCTTGGATATGAACTGCTTTATAAAATTCCAGAATGGAGTACCAGTAGAATTATCACCTTGGATGAAGTCAAATTCACCCGGACCATCACTTGTACCACTAGCAAAACTGTATCCTCTGGCTGGCTTACATGTCGACACAATACCTTTACGTGGGGTGGTGTGATTTAACAAGGAGAGATTAATATTGACTTTAGACATATCTACCCAAGCATGAGCATAATCAACAGAACCAGTAACCTCTTACGCTAAATTACTGGCATCCTTCAATAATTCACGCGCTTTCAAATACTATCTCAGTCCAATGATCCTTGTACTCTCCACATCACCATCAGATGTATTAAATCCCGGACCACGCGCATGACACATCTTATTGCGAGGCCGACCTTTCTTATCTGGACATGTGGAATGGTGTTTGTCACATGGAAGACCGGAATCCAAACAGAAGGCGCCATATATATTAGGACTAACATCTCCCTCTTGTACCTGACCGAACGCTGCAACAAAATAATCTCCAGATTTAACTGATTTGTGCACTTCTGGGTGAGTATAAGGAATGTACTAATTTTACACGTTATTGTTATTATTCATCTCCTTCTCTAGAAGCCACGATGCATAGCCTTTATTATCGCCATTCAGTAAACGATTGGTGTTATTCATACTAGTTCCATGCACGCTAAAGAATGCTATGGCACCTCTAGGTGAGCGCGATTAAAAATCTTGAATATTCAGAGTGGTCATGACTTTATCAGTGTCACCATCCTCTGCATACTGAGCACGAAGCGGAGCTCTATTAGCAAGATATGCCGTTGGACTTCTGTTAATATTTGCGCCATCCAACCGACCCTTATTGATCAGAATATTGGACGTTTTGATGTTATGATGCGCACGAACAATTGCACCATAGATGCCATCAACCAGCGCCATCTCACTTTCACGTACATAGCCCATGGAGGTGATATCATACAGCAAATATTCATGAAATCCAGCAGCTGAAGAGTGAGTATGTGTGGCACTTAGCAGAACATTCTACTACTTGTACTGCACATAACCATTTTGATGTAATTTTTCAATCACATGAGCCTTCACATTCTGGCTAATCATTGCAGAATCAACGCTCACATACACAACGCGATTACATTAACTCTAATAATGATTAGCAGTTTAATGTAAACTCTAGTAGGTAGCATTGGCGTTGCATGACTCAAAGATGAATGCTCTTGCGCGTAATCTAGTCAGTATACCTTGACTAATCTGATCAACCATGGCATATCCCATCATGTTCACACCGCCAATCGGTCCCGTGACATCGTGTATTCCAACCCCAACCATGTAATCAGCACTGCATGGAGACCAGCTTTGAATAATTAGGAGCAATAAGAGAATTAACTACATTTTTTTAATTGATTTAAAAGTAGCTATATTCAAAATTGTACAAGAAACTAGTTTTTTGGTGATTCTCCAGACGTGTCACAAGAAAAAGAAGCCGATTAGATGATCAGAGGGTGGCACTCAATGGTAGAAATGTACGAGGAAATCATAACGTTTTGCCTCTTTCATCCAAAATGATCTTTATCGTTAGACTTACGTGATGATGACTGATTCTAGTTATGAAGCCACCATAGAGCACGCGGTGTAGTTTATAATTTGGGACGCGCGCATCATCATAACCTGCTTCCATCCATTTGTTAACGCACTAAGAACCATATACAGGAATCTTCTTTTATAGTATAGCCATATCTGGAACAATTTTTAATAATTTAGAAAAGGCGTAACTAAATATCTATCTCTAACTAAGCATCGATTGATAATGCATGCCAAGTATACTAACATTTTTGTTTCGTCATGTTCACACTATTACCCCATTCTTTGTGTGACTGTTGATGTTTCGCAAGGCTGATTGGATAACCATTGGATTATTATCTCTACTTTTTATCAAATATTTATTCACATTATCAATGAGCGCGTATTCAAAATCAGATTAGCTTGACTAGAAAGATCTTGAACACCGATGCCCACCATAGCCGGTAAAAGAGACTCCTACTGAACTAGAGAAAGACAAAAATGCTCTGAATTACTCATTGCTTGATTCTCCATAATGCACTTATCAAACGTTATTAAATGGTGATTAATGTAAGCAGGTTGGCTAAGATGGCTTTTAGTAGGACCTTAAATAGTATCGTAAAGGCCAGGAAGTAATGCGGCAGTAACTTAAGGATCAGAAGAAAATAAATGAAGATGTCCAAAGTAATCTGATCTAGGTGAAAAATGAGATGCGTAAAGTGGGTTCGAGACTGGATGCCCTTGAGGAGCACGCGTATAAAACTACACTGATGACGATTCTTGAAGTTTACTTTAAAACTAAGATGTACGGTTAGAGAGGTTCGCCTTAGAATTTCTCGTTATACAATGCTATTCAATAATCTGTGCCTGGTGACTTGTTGAGTAATACTGGCATTAGTGCTGATCAATGGTATGCGATGCGTGCTATTTGTGTGAAGGATTCGTCAGACAGAAATTCCGTAGTTCATGATTAGTATCCTGACTTTGAGATTGCTGAAAAGGCTTATTTATAATTGATTACTGTTGAAAATCTAAGTACAGAATTAAGACATCTGTTTCTGATGATTATTGGTCAGATTAAATGATTTAAAATCGAAATAAGGTGTAAAGTAAAGAATTGGATGAAGATAAATATATTTGGGAGTTGCGATTATGAAATGACATTACGATAATTTGCAGAACCGTGAACGCATTATGAATAAAAGATTTGCTAGAACAACTGATATTTGTATTATTGCATCAGGTGTTTAAAACACTGGCTGAGATAATTTGGTCCTAGAGCTTCTCGTACTTTTATAAACGCTCATACGATTTCCAAGCGCTCTTAAAGCTACCATCCTTAGCGGTCTCTATCGAGCTTGATAGTCCCATTGACTGAATCATACTAATAATTGGCTTAAGAGTCGTAAGCTTCCTACTATACCACATTAACTTTCATAATGCTGAGACATTTGACGCGTTGCTATAGAAACTAGACGCGCACAAACACATTAATTTAATATTGCTACTAGCAATTTGTATGGTTGTTAATAGGCATCGTTGTTGTACCAGTCTTAGTAATAAAATAGACAAATCAGACACTTGTCATCTACCACTACTAATTCCAGTGTAAGAATGCGTAAACTAGCCACGATCCGAAAAATCGATATTCTTAAGCCGATTGATGGAGCTGATGCCATTGAATGCGCCACTGTCGGTGGCTGGAAAGTTGTTGTTAAGAAAGGAGAGTTCAGCCAAGGAAGCTTGGCCGTATACTTTGAGATTGATAGTTGGATCCCCTATGAGTTGGCCCCGTACTTGTGCAAAGGTAAAGAGCTTCGTGAATTTGAAGGCGTAAAAGGTGAGCGTCTGCGCACTGTTAAGCTGCGCGGTCAGTTGAGCCAAGGACTATTGATACCATGCAATCAAGTGCTTAAGGACGGTGAATGGCATGTGGGAGATGATGTCACAGACCTGTTAGGCATAAAGAAGTGGGAACGTCCTGTTCGTGAATACACTGGCGGTGATAACGATCAACAACCTCTGAAAAGTTTCCCGTCTGCTATTCCCAAGACTGATCAGGAACGTGCGTAGAATATAGTGCAAGAGATTGAATCTGCAAGATAGGCTGGTATTCAGTTTGAAATTACGGAAAAGTTGGAGGGTAGCAGCATGACTTGCTATCTAATTGATGGCAAATTTGGTGTCTGTAGTCGCAATTGTGATTTAGATGAGACTGATAACGATCCGTTTTGGTAGACTGCTCGTAAATACGGCATTGAAGACAAGATGCGATCCATGTCAATGGGTGATTTTGCTATTTAAGGAGAGCTGATCGGTCCAAAAATCTAAGGCAACATTTATAAACTCGAGGCTTTGGAATTCCATGTATTCGATGTTTATAACGTACAAGACGCGTCATATTTGCGTCCTGCTGATCGTCGTTAACTGATTTAAACGATGGGATTGAAACATGTGCCAGTTATTTGCCAAACTGAGAGTATTCAGAATATAAGTGCTGATTTTGACAATTTACTGGAGTTTGCGGAAGGTAAAAGTGTCATCTTGAAGACGGGAAGTTGTGAGCGTGAGGGTATTGTGTTCAAGTAGGTGGACGGTGATATGACTTTCAAGGTGATCAGTAACAAGTATCTTCTCAAGGAAAAGTGATGATCATGGTGATTATAAAAAATGTTGAAAGGTGATTTAAAAGCTATAGAATGTGATAGAGCAAGCCATTTCAATGTTCATTACCGACAAGTTTCGCGATGGTTTCATACAACACCACTCATGTATAAGCTTAATTTTGATTTCATTTGGTTCATATTGGCAGCAATACTTCAAGTAATTCACAAAAGACATTTTAAAATGTATTTTCAATAATTCATTTTTAGTAGTTTTAGGGACAAAGAGAGAAAGAGATATAGACGTAGAGGATAAAGATTTAACAATTTTGATCAGACTTTGGTGATGCTACCAATATGATGCAATAGGGCTATTCTCATGCGATGTTCTGCTACATCCTCTTCCAAGTCCTCAAAGTCCAAACCGTAGAATGCCATCGAATCACGCAACTAATCTACCGTTAACTGATTAATAACGCTTACACTGGTTAACGCAGGCAATCCAGCATCGGTTGGCAAGTGGGGGATGCCGTTAACATTGACTGGAACCTACTCATAAGGAGAATAGAATCCATCACCACGAGTACCATTGATTAACTTCTTTACATTCACGTCCATCTGAATGAATTAAGCATTAGACGCGTCACGCAATTCAGCACCCAATTCACGAATCTGTTACGGCAGTTGAAGTAATGGCAGCATATAAGGAGGGACTCCTCCAATATCACCAGCAGCCTCAGGGAAGAACAACGGCACAGTCTCCGCTTCAATCAGACGATTTCTTACCTTGGCTCTCGCCAGAGTAGCATCATCAACTTCGTTCAGAGTTCTCTTGGCTTCAATTAGCTTCAAATCATTCGAGGCAGCAACAGCATGGTTCACACTAACAACTTGACCTCTCTACAACGGTCCAGATAGTTGAACGTTAGGTACACTCAGGGGTGGTAAATTCATAGAGTAAGTAGGAGCATTCATTAGCTGGAAGAATTATTATGTGCGCAAATCAAGTAAGAATGTACAGTAAAGTAACATAGATGAAGATTGAGCCACGAAGATAATGGAACAATTTTAACTTCGTTTCACACGTCCTTGTTTCAGATCGCGTATACTGTACATGAGCGAGCCAGAATATCAACCTCTAATGTTAAAGTTTAAATGGCGTACGCTAATTAAAAATTCGGCGATAAACATAGCAAATCTAACATCTTCAATTGACTGATTGAGGCTTTATCCTGAATCTCACTCTATCGTTGAATCCTACCACCTGGTAGGGTATGGCGATGTTAATCAACAATATCCATCATCATCACTATCACTATCAACTCCGCTTGCATCCCATTCTCTAGACACAGGTTTGAGCCTAATTTAAAAATTATTTGCCACGGCTTCATAGTAATGAGTAATTGTAAAATTCTCATACTTCCACACAATATATTTCCTTCATGATCCAAATATCTGATTGGATAAGAATGCTATTTTTAAATCGATATGAACGCATAACGAGCGCATTCGCGGCTAGTCTCATATGATAGTGGGCTCTATCCTCTTCATCATCACTCTTATCTACTAAGATTTTTTAGTCTAAAAAGAGAGACAATCCTGTATAATGATTAGCTTTTGGTGTATATTGCTGCCTCTCCTTTTGCCA
Organism: Amoeboaphelidium protococcarum; assembly: GCA_023515745.1. Taxonomy (NCBI): domain Eukaryota; kingdom Fungi; phylum Aphelidiomycota; class Aphelidea; genus Amoeboaphelidium; species Amoeboaphelidium protococcarum. The sequence continues at coordinate 2,573,430 of JALECJ010000258.1, forward strand.
TAACTCTCCCTGGCTGCGGTAACCAGATACAATGATGTCCTTACCTCAACCACTGGTGTTAGGCTGAGCTCTGATGGTAGTATCTGGATGTCAGGCTCCAAGAATGGTCTTTACGGGCTGTACAATTTTGCCCCTGCCACTCAAACGGGTATCCGCACAATAACATTTGGTCAAGGTTCAGGCAATGAACTTTCTGCGCTCAGCATTGACACTGCTACTCAAGAAATTTACGCAATTGGCTCGTGCACAACAGCTTTCAATGGTCAAACACTAATTGGTGGTGGTGATGCCACTCTGGTCAAGTTAAATCGCGTCGGTGCCGTAATTTGGGCCATGATATTTGGCTCATAGTATCTGGATGTCCCCATTTCTGTCTTTGTGGATTCTTACAATTAGGTTGTGTATGTCGCTGGCTATACTAATGGTAAGATAAACAATGGCCCCGATGCTTACTCTGCCTAGTCTTAGTGTTTCCTTGCCAAGTATAGAGCTGATAGCTCTCATGTCTGGACCATCTAAAAGGCTGCAACGAGTGGCTGCGAGTTCAGATCTGTTGTTGTGTCTAAAGCCGCGAATGGATATGTGTACGTTGGTGGTGTCATCAGTGGTTTTTATGCCTACTTTGGAGTATATTCTCCAATCGACGGTCAACTGGTATCTGAATACTCTGCTACTGTTGAGTCTGGGTTCAATGCCATCGCTCTCAATCTAGCGCAAGACAAGGTGTTTGCAGCAGGTTACATCCGTGGCTCAATTGATGGATAACCAACTTATGGAGGCTTAGATTTCTGGCTAACTTCATTCAGCTCAAGTGGCTCTAGGATTCCGTCAAGTATGATTTATGGCTCTCCTGAGGACGATGTATTGGAGGCTATAGATGTCGATTTCTTCTCTGGTAAGGTGTGGGTATCTGGATGGACTAAATACTTGCTGATCTCTGAAGGTTATTTTACTTATGAACAGGTTGGTGGCATCACGAAAGATGCTTATTTTGTAGAGATTAATCCCGATAATTTTGCGCGCGGCCTATCTTAGGTGTTATATACTATTGGTGGTGCTTGGGATGACATTGGCAAAGGAATAGTAGTTGATGGGTTGGGGCTCGTTGATGTTGCACATGTTTTCTCTTTTGACGTGTATGTGTATGGTGTTTTGCAGGTTGAAAATGCATATTAACGACCATTTTAGGCTATGGTAACTACTGCTACTAAGAAGATTACAACGACCACAACTACGACTACGACTACAACGACAACGACGACTACCACCACATCAACCACAACGACTACCACCTCAACGACTACGACGACAACTACGACCACGACAACAACTACTACTCCTACCACAACGACTACCACCACTACCACCACTACGACGACAACGACAACGACTACTACTCCTACCACAACGACTACCACCACTACAACTACGACGACTCCTACCACAACGACTACGATTGCTCTTACCATCACTGTCACTACTACTCCAACCGCATTTGCAGCTTCTGCTACCAACTCGGTCCTTAATATGTAGAGTGACTCCGCTGTTGCCTCAATGAGTTCATCCGCTTCAGATTATGCCGGGTCGAGTACGTCAAGTTAAATGACTGTTTAAAGTTCTTCTGCTGTTGCGGTGGCTGTTTCAAATGTGCTTACCTCCGGTATCAAAGTTGGAACGTCTTCGTCCAAATCGCTCACTCACTCCTTAATTATCTTTGAATGTCCAAACTGCGGGCCTCTGGGTGATGGCGCAGAGACTAGCACCAGTTCACAAGAATTGCGGAATTTTGTGCAACCTGCTAATTAGAACCCTAGTGGCTAATTAGCTGTTTAAGCACTGAGCATTTTGGCGTACATTGTCATCGCTCTTGCATCTATCGCGGGCAGTCTCTTGATGCTGAGACGTTACGGTCGCTAAAGACCCAAGGGTACTTTTACCACAACGTCAGGTGGTAATACTACTAACTAGCAGTTCACTACATCCGTGTTTGGTACAGCTATGTAGACGTAAACCACTTCACTGCCCACTAATTATGCTATTTACATCCCAGCGTTCTTGAAATATAACTACGGCGTTGACTTTTAAATTTTAAAATAGATAGCTGCCGGTGGAATGTCCAAGATTTATTTGGCTCGTCCTCTTGCTCCATAGTTGGTATAGGGTGTATCTGCTGAAGTTATGGTTGCAAAGGTGGGCACTCTCCCATTCACGCAGACACAGGCTAGTGAAAAGTAGGCTTTCTACCAAGAACTTAGCCTGCTTTACAAGTTTAGGAATGTTCCGTTTATTACGAAGTTGCATGGCTTCTGTGATACAAACGAAGCTGTGATGTTGATCAAGTACTATCCACTTGGCGCTTTAGCTGAGTATGTATTAGGTGAAAGCTCCACGTCGCAAATGTATCCGCTGTCCAAGAATCAGATGCATAAGCTGATCCTTATTTTGTCCCAGACGATTGCTTATATGCATAGTTAAGGTATAGTTCACTGTGATCTTAAGCCACAGAATGTGCTCTTGGATGTAGATGAGAATGGCTGGCTAGTCCCTATACTGTCTGATCTAGGAATTTCTGCTATCACGGACGATAGTGCGCTCTTGGTGACAGCTTTCGAGGTTAGCTAGTAGCGTGGTCTGTCTCTATCGTACGCTGCACCTGAACTATTCACAAGGTTCAGAATGCGCTTCACCGAAACTTCTCCGTAAATATTGAAATCAGGTGATGTATTTGCTCTGTCCATAATGATGCTCAATTTGATGACTCGCGTTAAGCCTTGGTCTATCTAGCAGCGCTAGTGGTGAATGAAGTGATATGCAAGATGATATGGATGAATCAATTAAAATTGGATATACAGGTGAATAGGTTGAAAGTTAAATAAAAATGAGAATGATTACAGATAAATCGGTCTAAAAAATATTGCCTTATTTCATCGAATCACCATAATAAATCAGCTATGGTGTTTGTTACCGCGCCCTGCGTTAAAGTACTTTTCCCCCCTGCTTTCCTTCGCGCCAAGTGGTACTGTTTTGTCAATTTATCGCCAATTAAACAAACTAATATAATATGTCTATTAAATTGTATAAGGGAGACACTTACCACTCTCGGTATATACCGGTGAAGCATACATTTGAGTATCCCGTATGGTATGTTGGTGTTGATTTTGTGAGGGACGGCGGAAATCTGAAGAACTCTGCTGACTAATCCGTGTGGGCTAGTGTGGTGCCTCTATTCAAACTAAATTCTCACCTCTCCCTTCTATCCATTCTTGAGTCGGACTATATGGCTATTGCCAATCCATTTGGCGGAGTATAATAATTAAAATTTAAAGAGTCTTAGCTTTAGCATAGGCGTGGAATATTCTACGCCATCGAAAGACTATTGATGAGTAAAGGTTTACTTCCCGCTGCTTCTGATGCTGATAACAGAGTATTGCAGAGAGTACATACTATAACTATGCCTAGACTGCTTGGTTACTCTTTCAATCCAGTGTCTTTCCATTATGCGTATGCCAGTACTGGTGTCGATGGTCAAAGCAGCGATAATCTTTTAGCTGTCGTTCTTGAAGTAAATAACACGTTCGGAGAGACGCATTTATATACTCTGCCGTGTGGAAGTGATAAAGTCAGTGTAGATGGTGTAAAGGTTGTAAAATGTCGTGGTGGATATGATTACGGATTTTTGTTGAAGAGAATGTTCCACGTTAGTCCTTTTAATGATCTTAGAGGAGATTATGAAATACAATTAACGGATCCTGCCCGGCACCAAGATGGCTTAGTTGACGTGAGAATTATATTTTGGTAAGATTAAGAAGGTGAAATAGATAATAGTCATTCTACCGGGGGTGAATAAGATATCAAACAGCCATAGTCTTCTTTAATTGATAATCAAACTTCTGGACTAGAAAAGCATATACCTGGAAGAGTGAAGAAGTTTATGGCGTATGTTAGATTGCGCCCAAGTGATGCTACTGCCAGAAATATTGTACGATAATTGTTAAAGTATCCATTAACTATTCTTCTAACATCACCCAGGATTATGTTGGAGGCGTATCTATTGACTTATCATAAACGTTTAGCCGTGTATCCAAAGCCTGATCCTCAAAGTAGTGGTGGCAATACTATTGTGTACGCTCAACCGGACGCTTTTGAGAAGTATTGCATGAATCTGGTATTGAAATGGATGCGACACTAAAAGGTGGATATATCAATATAGTTATGTGATCCAAAATTGAATCCTATTATTATTGGTGATGGAAAACTTGGTATAAAGCTGAACAATTACAACCTGTTCACATGGCTAGTCATTTATTCTGATTGGAAATATGTCATTCATGTCCTATTTGAGATCAAGTCTATTGAAATTGAGAATGATTGCATCCCAGCATTGATTAAAGCAATAAGAGTCTCTGAGTTGAAATAGAAGCAGATTGTACTTAAGCATTATCCATCAATGGCCATAGTACTATTTTGCAACTTTATAATGACTTGTATGTTCAATAGTGTGCAAGATGCTATTCGGGATTTAGTGATTGCAGACATTACGCCGTTAAATAGATATATGGTTGCTGAGAATTCGCTCCTCTACAACTTAGTGCTATGCATCATCCTGCTATATTACAGCGTGTTTGCGTTTATGCAGTACTGGTTCTTTGATCAGATCACTCCATGGGCCAAAGGTTATGAACCATCTCCATGGTCAATCCTAAACAGATACAGGCTCTGATTTTTAATGATATAGATTTGTTCAATATATATATATAATTTAATGAACTTTAAGCAAGTAAATGTGCTCTACATAACAGTGTTTCACCATATTATTCGTGTACAGTAGTATAGTTACGCCAATTGTGAAACTTTTATCACTTTCATCATCTGAAACGAACTTCTTTCTCCGAATTTGGCGTTAAATCTGAACCGCTTGCCTTTTTACGCGTTCTAGTTTAATCCTTTTATCAGAAAAAAGAATTATATTCAGCTGCAATCAAGTATAGAATTAGGATGGAGGATTTGAAGTAGAGATAATAGGAAATGTAGATGAAGATTTAAAAAGTGTGCGGTAGAGTGCTGGATGGGAAAAAGTACAATGCCGGGGATGCATCCATTTGGAACACGTAGATTGTGGATGAACTTTTACAAGAACTTACTGCAACGCAACGCACATTTAAATACATAGTGACGTGCAGTCTGCTACAGCGAAGTGACACTGGACTTCACCTCATTCACAAGTGCTTCTGGGACGACTCGAAAGATGGAGTTGCGACTTTCAAGTATGAAAACGACAGCGTCTATGCCATTGTAACTGTATTCTCTGTATCGATAAACTTACAATGAGTGCGTAAAAATACACTATAAAATAATATTATATTTATATTACTAGTATTTCATCACTTTTAGGTACTCATAGCGCGTTTAGCTATCCAGTCACCATAAGTTTTGATAGCCTTCTCTTTGACACCATTCGGTTCGTTATGGATTTCATGGTAGGCGCCATCAAACACTTCAAATGTCTTATCATCACACTTGACACTATCTATAAACAACTTGCCACCATCAAAAGATGTGATCTTATCCGCAGTGCCATAAGAGATCAACAATGGGAGTTTCTGCGGCCATTTAGCAATGTAATCAGGCACAGTAATACAATCTTCTCCTTTGGCCAACACACTGCTCAGGGTCTGCAACGAGCCGTATTTGTGCACGTACGGGTCAGAGTTATACTTTTCCACAACAGCACTATCACTCGAAATTCCAGTGGCATCAATACCAGTCGGAATATTCAAAGTTGGTAGAATATTGGCTGCCAATACACCCAACTTCCTCTTCAAATACGGAATGCTGAATGCTGGCCTGAATCCAGGTGCAGAGGAAATGACACCGGCTACGTGCTTCTGTGAATACTCAGCGTGCTCCAGAACGTAAGCCACTGCCAGCATACCACCCATAGAATGTCCCATAAGGAAATGAGGCATACCGTCCTCTCTGAAATTAACAATACCATCACCTCTGACGGCACGATCAATATCACCCATCCATTGCTCCCACGTCCCAGCATCGCCTAGCACTGGACGGCTTCTAACTTGCGACAGATTATTTTTAGAAGATGAAGATTACTTAGGTCCTTTAGACTATAACGATTACTACTACTATTAATCTTGACTATTATTATTACTACTCTTGGTGCTGAATTCAGGAGTGGCCAAAGCAGTTCTACCGAATCCTCTCTAATCAAATGAAAATGTCTTGATTCCATTCTACTGAGCCAGAGCACTGAATACATGGTCATATCTCATACAATGCTCACCAATACCATGAATAAAAGTCAATGTAGCAACAGTTTTCACACCCTCAGGTGGACACCACAGTTTGGTAAAGTACAAATTCTCAGGATTCTCAGACGAGGCATACCACTTTCCACCATGTGAATCCACTACTTCCGTATCACCAACTTCTACCCAAATATCAGGCATAATTATTTGATAATAGTCAAATTGTGATGATCAAAAATATAGCTCAGCTACGGAGTAAAGGGAAACTAACTCTACAGTACTTGGACAGTTGTTACAGCACAGTAGTGACAGCACTGTAGAAGGAGGAAGAAAAGAGTGAAAACTTCAAGTGAAACGCCAATTTCTATCGCGGTGGCGATCGAACGAACGAGAGGCCTATAAAAGTCCCCATGGCTATAATAATAATAGTAAGGAGTTACGGGATACCGTTTGTGCATTCCAGTCAAATGTTGCTGGAACAGAGATATGATTTAATCTTCAGAGCGTCTGAAAAAGTCAATAGAAACACTAATGAAGACTCAAGACAAAGGATCAACCTATTACACAATTATAAGATCACTTTCTATACTTCTTATGTTTTTATGAAGACTGGACAGAACTAGATCTCTTGGACGACGGGATATCCGTTTGAGTAGGAGTTTAGCTGCGTAATTCCATGCTAGCGATAGACCTAGTCACTTTGGTACTCTATTTGGCCTGCTTTGTCACGACCGCCTACAGAACGCGAGTGGCCACTTCCTTGCTGATAGGAGTCAGATTCTGTAAGATCTCAGTGGCAGCAGACTCCAGATCATTACTACCACCTTACGCAAGATACTTTAACAAAGGATGAGCCTTATCATTAAACACACTCTCGTTTCCCTAGTGCTCATGACAATACAATGCCAACGCTACCGAATCACCTCCACATACTTAATCCAGAGCTTTTATAGCCTTGCTAACTCCTACTGGCGTCGTCTAATTCTTATCTCTAATTACTTCAACAAGACGCCGCAAATTATTGGTTGAAGTGAAATTGATTAACTTAGTCTCATATTGACCAACATTGCGCTCGACTTTAACAGGCTCTGTCCAGTATTTACCGACTTCGTTGCAGAATAAGGTGCCGAAAGTGCTCAGCAGATCTCTGATCTAAATTTTAGCTAACTCTGATTACAGTTAGCTTATCTAGGTCTTTTGATCTTCCAGCTTTTGATCATAAGAAATCTTTTACTCTTCTAGCTTTTAATCATAAGCAATCATCTAATCCTCTAGCTTCTAATCATAAGCAATCATCTAATCCTCTAGCTTCTAATCATAATCGCTTCTCAATTGGGCCAACTCATTTTAAAGCTACTCAACGCGCTATATCACAGTATCTAAGTCAACCATATTTTGTCGATCTATTTTTCACTTTTTCTTTAGTTAACATAACAGCGCCCAGTTCGCGCCCTTAATTCAAGCGGGAATGCTAATAAACAGATTTTTGGCGCGAGGGGTTGGTAATAATAGTGTAATCTATATAACACACTCAATTCACTTTTATCCGAGAACACAGCAATATTTCATTCATCGAGAGGAGCCTTTATATCACTGTCAATTGGCTATAACCAAGAGGAATATCCGGCAACGTCCCGGGCATGCCGACCAAGAAGTTCATTTTCTGTCGACCCACGACGTAGAGCGGCTCAGCGACGCAACGCGACGGGGCGGCTCATAACTGAGTCTGTTATCCGTCTTCATAGTCAGGTGGTTTTCTCTTATTGCATCCTTCAACTTTGCGCATCTCAAAATCATGGCTGCTTATTTCGTACCTTCGCATCTTTATTCGAATAAGTATGGGTGGTCTAGCCGCAGGTGTAATCTTGATTTCTTGATGCAACTATGTGTTTCGACCCGCTTTCTTTTCATGTTTATCTTGTTTGTGACAGTTTGTTTCGTGATTTGAAATTTGCCATTGGAATGACTGGCTCTGTATCTTGAGTGTTTGAAGGTTATAGTTTTCAGGTTTTTGGTTATATTTTGGTTTCTAGTCTAGAGTTTCTCGTTCTTGTGGCAGCAAGGAGGTGGGTGTTATTGTTTTGCAACTAGTGCCGCTTTTACGCCTTGCGAGTGGCGAATTATAATCAAGCAGACAAAGTCAAACATTAGTTGAATTTACGCAAGCATACAGTAAAACAGCAAATAAGCAAAGGCAGCAAATATAAACAAAATGGCTCAGTTTCATTGGTGACAGTGCAGAGTTCAACGAGAATATCATCGAAAGCGACGCGAAATCGGAGCGACAACAGAACGTGTAAATGACGGTGTGAGCACCGCAGACAAGGCCAACCGAGCGGGCATCAGTAGTTTAACTACAGCGTATGATACAGCCATTCGTACAATGACAGGTGACACGTCTTTCTAAGTAGTATTGCCAGAGTCTTCAGTTGTACTCGATGCATACTTGTGATACACTCTTCTTGCCTTGTCCAGATATTCTTGCCGTATGTGCAGTGTTTCGATCGCCTGTTAATCAGACAAACCGTCACCAAAGCCATTCGCCCACAGACCATAATATATCACGGGCAGCGGAATCACCGCAGATAATTCGTGGAGTATTACAAATGATGTAAAGTATTACAAGGATGTCCTCCTGTCTAAAGACGCGAATCTAGCATTAAAATAAGATCGAAGTTTATTCATGATTACTCAATCTCCATTCGAAGCGTTTTACTTCTTCACTCTCCACGGACTGAAAAAGAAAAGACCGTGTGGTATAAAGAATAGCAGTGAAATGAATCAGCTCAATAGTAGCCATGAAAGGTAATTTGTTCTCATGTGACAATTCAATCCTAATAACTAATTCCGACTTTCTAACGAATATGTTTAGTATGTAGAAGTCCTTTGATGGATCATATCTAGAAGGAGCACGGAAACTAAACTACCGCCGATGCAATGGCCGAACACAATGCCATGTTCTTGGTCATGATTTTGTGTGCATGCGCTATATAGGTTGTTGTCTTGTATTGGAAAAAGTACAATGCCAAGTCGTTTAAATTATTTGAGTTGCTGGCGTTATGGGTTATACCGATGGGGATCGCCTTGTAGGCTAATATGCTGGTCAGTGATCCTCATTCAAATTAGAAATCTCCCTCGTAATAAAAGCCTCCGTATAGATTCGAGGTGGTATGGCTATTGTTTACTGCGGGTAATGCGTACATTTCTTGGATGGCTAGTAGAAGACCGCTGTCTCATACCACGCCTAGATTGGTTTATAGATGGTTCTAGCGTTGTTACCAGATCTGCTACCTAATCGGCATTATTGGATACGTGTTGTTTATTGCCGACTTTCTTGGTCTGTCTTCGCTGCCCTTTTTCGGCGGTGGTGCCGGTCTGGTTGCTAGTGGAAGGAGTAATACAACGATCACCAAACAGTCACTAGATAGTAATGTCAGTCCTTCTGATCCTCTTTACGATCTAGGAGTTGACAATAGAAATCCCTGGTTCTTTGAGACGGCAGTGTTATTTCTATTCTACGCGCTATATTTTGGTATACTGGCTAGAGATCTGATTGACTTGCTGAGTTCCACTATGGCATCTGGTGTGGGATATTTTGTAACTGAAGGCTTTCCCGCTAAGCATCTCAGATCTGGTGTATGCGCTCTATGTGGTGATGCTGTCAATGACTCAGACCCAGGACAATAGTCGCCTCAAACTACTCATCAGCATTCACCTTCTTCACATCAATCATTTGGATATGGCACTGATTTATCTCTTCTGATACCATCTGTGAGATTGTCATGTAGACACAGCTTTCATGAGCCATGTATTCGTGGATGGCTACTTATTGGCAAGAAGGATATGTGTCCGTATTGTAAAGAGAAGTGCGCATATAAAGATCTTGTTATCAATGAGAACGTCTATGGCAAGGGATCAAATGTTTGGGATGTTCAACAAGACGGTTATTTGTGGGTGCTGGATACTGTGCGCCTGTTCATTGTCTACATTCCACTACTAAGCTTATTGACTAAAATCATGTATAAGGTCCTAGGACTACATTAAATGCATTAAACTTGTTCAGAAAACATTTTATTTCATGTTCATATTAAACTTGTTCTGAAAACATTGTTCATTCACTTTAATAGCCTTTGCAAACAATAATCCGCTTAATCAGGATAATATCTACCATCAATACATCGGTGTAAAGAATTCAGGAAGTATTTGGAAATGGTTGAGCACATTGCGCGCGCCTTTGATCGCATTCCTGCCCAACCTGGTCGAACTCTTGTGAGGTCCATCAATGATCTTGAAGTCCTTCCTAATCCACGGTATATCTATTCTCTCAATACTTCCACCTTTTGGTGTAAACGAGGCTCCGAATTAAGCCAGGAGTTTCTTAAGATCCAGAAATTAAACATTGCTTCCACCTTCAATCTCGCCATACATAATCTGACAAAGTATCCTCATCTAGTTCTTTTTAATAGTAATTGGCGGGATATTTTTAGATTAAAGTTCATCACATCCGTTGAACTGATATCTTCCATACTGCTCCAGAGATCGACATATATCCTTCCGCGAAAGTATATCATCAGAGTCAGTTGGTGTCTAAGTCATGGTTTTCAAAATGGAATCAGATTACTTCTCTAAACCAAATTCCGGCTTAAAATGATATGACTCGACTTCAAAATCTTCGTTCTTATTTCCGTAACCAGGATAATCACGAGCAATTGGTGCATCTTCATCGCGATTAATCTACGCATCTTCACTCGCAAGTGTCTACTACTAACCATTGTCATCATTATTCTCATCCAGTAAGAAAGACTATTCTAAAGCCTCTGATAGCTTACCAATTTCCTGAGTTGATATAGAGTTAGCATCATCACCGGAAAGCTGTATATTTCTGTATTCACCTGGCTTCAGATTTATGAATTCGCCGATCATAATCTCTCGGTAGAATCGATACAAGTGAGTATAAATATCAGCAATCAACTAGCGATAAGCTTTATATTGGTGAGTCAACCACTCTGCTTACTCCTGCCTTGTGAGTAGATAGTATTGATTTCTTTGAGCAAAGCATAGTTAGATGTACTCTTCCTGCTGAGCCATAGCATTCCAAATCTTGAAAACACGATCGATAGCGAATAAGTCAGTAATGAAGTCAGCTTTCGCTTCAAATGGGTCGTATATCTCCTCATTACCCGGATTATTCAGCATAGATAATATATTGTTTTTTACTTGATTACGATGATCCATCCGACCACTTGCAAGATTATGTATAGGAAGACTTTTATGCCATTCTGAGAGCATATGCAGAAACGCTTGATTACCAGCGACACTAGGAATGAGGATGCTGTATACTCCCATGTAAGTTATAACAACATCCATAATGAGAGATATAGCGCGCGTGAAATCTGGAAACTAAGATAGGTTGGAGCGAATGTCTGCAATTGCCATCTACGTCACGGAGTTGATAGAAGACGATCGTGTGAGGTCCAGTTAGGAGAAGATTTTCTCAACATCCTCCAGCTTCACTAACTCCAAGTTGGAAAGCTCCAAAGCCAATAGTTTTTCTTTCGGAATTTTCTATCTATATTTATAGCCATGAACTTTAATCAATGTCTTTTTAAATCCCAACAATCTATCTCTAGCCATATTGATCTCCACAAATATCGTATTGGTCATTAGGAGGATGAGCCGATGAAGATTCGCCACAATGTTGTATACGTGAAATTTTTAGACGCGTCTAGCTTCCAGAACAGCAAGATACTCTCTGAAAAAGCTCAGGTATATGATCGACTCTGTCTTGACATACAAGTATTCACTGGTCTTAATAGTGGCATAATCTTACAACAATTTCCGGAGCACAGCGTTCGACTACTCCACGTCAGTCCCAACGTTGGAGCAATCCAAAAATTGATCAAACGCGTCGTGATGCAAATCAAGATCTTCAACCAAATCCTTCGAGGATTCCAATACCTGAGATACAAAGAGAGATGCCTCCTCTACCTTCTCTGAATATGTGTCCATGTCAATCTGCGATTCGTCAAAAGTCCTCAACAGCGCGTCATACATTGATTAGGGGCTTCCATCATGAGCCACAATCGCAGTAAAGTCGTCATGCTCATTCTAAGAGTGAGCATTGTTGATTCGCGCTTTCTATCGAGGCTTCTTCTTCTAACCGCCGCCAGCAGCAACAGACATCAAGAGCCAGCTGATGAGAATGATAAATATTAATTATCTCATGGTGCTTATACAAAATATTTGATATTGTTGCAAAAGTAAGCTAAATACGCGAACGACGGAATTGAAGTTAGGGGTCAATCAAAACTAAGCCTTCTTGCTTATGGACGATCATCGACAGTTGATCCTCATTAAATCTCTCTGTGTTATTTTTATGGTCACAGTGCGTGTACATTCGTCAGCGGTGAAACGCCAGTCAGTCATTTAATTTAAGTGAAACAATCGGAGAAACATTCTGCAAACAAATAACACTGAGCGTCTTCTTCACTCCACTATGTTCATAAAAAGGGACAACAATGAGGATGAAGATGCCTAGTAGTTATAAACTTGATTAATTTTTACAATTACGGAGTGGTAGGATAGAAGTATGGATGTAATTTGAATTAGTTGTCTGACTTGGTTAAAAAATAGCTTATGCTGCTGCGGGTTGCCCAGATTGTTGATAATTGCTCTTGATGCATAGGAGGCAGGTTGAAACAAGAATGTCGTATCTGCTTCAAAGATAAAGATACCCAGAATAAGCTGGTATCAATTGGTAAACATGTGTTGCTGGTGTTCCCACAGGTCTAACGTCTATTAATGATGATGGTCATACTACTTATGAAACTATAGAACATTTCGATGAGTAAAAGATAAACAATTGCATGAGAAGAAGAATGGCATTCCACTGTGTAATCAAAATCTAATCTTGGACTTCCTGATGACGTGCGAGCTGTGAACGTTGTGTTGATCGTAGACAAAGTCAGTATGCTGTAGGCTGAACTTATCATGGCTGTGGACAATAAGTTGAAAGGTTGTTTTGACCAGAGTGATTCGTTTTGTGATGTTGTGTTTTTTGGAGACTTCTTCTAATGCTCTCCACGCAGCGGAGAAGTAATTCTATAAGAAAGTTAAGAATTTACCATCCACGTCTCATCTGTATCTCAAAGAGCTAGAACTCGCTGAAGTGAAGTAAAAACGCCAATCCCGTGTGGCTAAGCTGCAGAATTAACTCCTGATCATGCTCCTGGAACTTGGATGGTTATGTATGATTCTTTGGGCAATTGGTTGTTGTAGAGATGAAGGAAAGTATCAGACATCGTAATGCTTCTGATATGATGTATGCTTTTTGAGGTTTTTGAGAAAGCATATGATTAATGATCGTTGTTTTGCTATGTTGCAGCAAATGCGGTCTGTTAACTACGACCAACGCTTTATGGTGCTTGCTCCCACAGTACAGTAGTGCGACGAAATAAATAATTTCAGATTGGCTGTTCTGCTGAACGACCCCAATAGATATGCTGTCAACATACCGGCGATTGATATTCAAGATTGGGAGTATCTGGAACGCGATGATGCACAAAGAGTCCGTGGTTGCACTTATGATCCGAAGGCCAATGTTGTATTGGTTGAAGGTATGAGGTTTGTGATTTTCGCGAACCATTTGGGGCATTGTCACACATAAAAAATGGGATGTTTGGGTTCTTGCATCGAATATCGCGCAATGTAGCTAGTGTTTTCATTGAATTCGATGCATAGCTTGGATAAATTGTTGAAATTCCAAGGTTTATTGGAACAGATGCACCAATTGGATTTACAAGAATTTAGTTTGCTATCAGTCCTGGTCATACGTCCGCATGTCATGAAGTGTAGTCGCAAACTGCTTGAATTGAATATTCTCATGTCTTCACTGTTTTGGACATGGGTTGGCATATTCAGCGATTGCAAGAGTTCCCAGTCATTAGAATGGGCATTTGCTCGGATAGATTGATGGTTAAAGTCTGTTGTGCAATGACGATCGCTTTTATTAATATTATGATGAAAAAGAAATAGAATTATGAATTAATACTTGCTTTATATTATGTTGATTTCAATCTCGAATTAGTATGTGATGTTTGCGTAAATGCGTACAACATCGTGATTTGTATGACTTTCCAGGTATGCCAACCTATTATTCGGATGCATATTTGAGAGATAGTCATTTCCAGGATATCCAGCTTACTAATAGATAGGAGAAATCATCCACAATAGTGCTTACTCGTAAAATTTTTCTCCTGCAGAGACTGAAAAATAATACGAGCGTACTGCAACTGGTCTTCTTCTCTCCCGGTAAGTTGTATGTCCATCTTGATGTTCGGTAACTATTACGCGCCTATAGAATTCAGGGTATGATAAGTGGTATGAACTGATCTTTGTCGAAAATACACAGCAAATGATTATCGTAACTATGTATCAACATTGTTAGCGACTACAAAGGCTGGATTTTCAGCAGAAGAATCAGACTTGGAACAATATTTAGTAACGTATTGCCCAATTTTCCCACTTGGCACATATTACGCGTTCATTTACCCATCATCCCAACACGAAATCATTTCATCAATGCAATTGACCAGACGAACATCGAACGCGCATCTCATCTTGTACTTGACGTGATCCCCAATTAGTTCGGTTTCTTACTGCTAGTGTCGAGGTATATTAAAACGACATCTTCCATCGACCAGACAGTAATCACCGCATGTGTGGATTTGATATTTATACAGTTAATCAAATACCACTCTAGACGCGTCATGTGCAGAACGCCTAATGATATTTTTGTCAATCATTCTTTTAATAGAGTCACCGATTTTCATGATTAAATGCACATGCAAGAAGCCATTTTTTACCAGTTTCCACGACTTAGTAAGACCAATCTATACCATTAACTTTTCTGGCGAATACTTTTAAATAAACTCGTCATAAAAGATTTAGAATCTACGTTTAAAGTATCTGGCGTATAGAATGGCCTCATTGTTTGGATATCAATTTCTTCCCTTAACACGACGGATAAACTCAGTCAAGGAAGGCCATCCAAACATATTTGAGGAGAAGGTGAGGAATAAGGTAGGTTCACCGAAATCTTTTGCAACAGCTAACAAGTCGAGGTACTTGCTGACTTTGAACGATGCACTTAGTCGGAAAGTGGATGGCACTGGACATGTGGTTAATTGATTATACGATAATCGTTAACCGACATTCATTAAAACGTCCTAATTCTGCAATGGGCGATTATGCTCATCTGGGTTTCTAGTGCGATAGCGAAATTGCCTATATGCGCGAGTAGTATCAGCAGATGGTCATTGTCGCCACTTTGACGCTTAGAGAGGTAGTGAGCGTACATCCTGGTCAAGCGATGCGGATATTGACAGTTCGTTAGCGGACATGTTTCCAGATGATTGCTCACACTTGTAATTCCAGTTCAATAAACCATAAATTTCAGATATTGTATTATCTCGGTGCGGACGTCATTAGTCAAGCAATGTAGCGGGTGTAACCATCACAGAATGGTTAATTAGTTACTAGTATCAGACACTAGAGCTTTATAATTGTAACGATTGAGGATTCGGTCAGCATTTAATTAAATTCATTCCATGGATATTAGCTATTTTCAACTGCAAGTGATTTTCTAGTTATCCAACATTTGACTTGACCAGAGAATACTTGATCATTAAGCAGTGAACAATTTCAACTTATATCTCTGGTAATAGACATTGTTATTACAATAAAAATAATTAGGAGGTAAAAGAGTGCAAACAACTGAGTTTGTTTGTTGTTGAAACAAACGCCGCAGAAAGTTGTGGCGTCATCTCAATTGAGCGTAACTAAGACGCTCATTCGGGTTGGCTGCAAGATCCCATAGAGTTTTACAAATCCCCAAGACAAAGTCATCACATTGAGCACCTAAATCATAACAGAGCCGAGCAAATCGTTTGCCTATTAAAATAATAGTATAGATAGAAAGAAAGATCCTATAGACGTTAATAAACAGATTAATACAATCATCATGATGTTTTAAATAGACGATCAACTTCCTTCCTGAGCTCAGTTACATCAACTAAGTCGTGTTCTACCAGAGAAAGACTTCGCTATAGATCTTAGCTAAACAATTCCAACTGATTGTGAACATTCATTACGCGCATATGTTTATCAGAGTTCAGTTGCAGACTATTCTCTTTATCATGTACCAGGAAAGATAATTCGTCCAACTGCCGCTGCTGTGCTTTAAATTCAGCTTATAGATCAGACTTCTCTATCATTAATAGACGCAAGTTGTCCTGCTTGATCTACAATTCCTGTTGCAACTGAGGCACATTTGACAAACTAATAGCCTTCTACTGTTGAGCAATCTCCATGTTCAATTACTTTAACAACTTCTCCAGATCTTTGATTTACACCTCAATTGATCGACACTCATTTTGGACCTGCTTCAAAGTAGTATCTCGAATCTTTGACTGATGAACATAATCAGCCTTCAACTATTACAAGTCCGATTCAAACTCGTTTCTATTCTACGCCTGATCGTCATTCAGCATCTTTTAGAATAACTCCATCTTTTTTACGACTTGATGATTCTTTTCACATTTCAACTCCAGTGTACCAGTAAATTATTCAAGCTTCTAAAGCATTTCATTTAACTAACGCACAGTGTGTTGATCCATAGCTTTTCGACGCTACAAAACATCAAGCCAGATCTTTTCCAAATCATTAAAGTACAAATCCGTCGGATTATTATACAATCCATCATCTTCTCTCTTTGATCTATCACGACTCTAATCAATAAAATTATTCACTGCAGAGGTTTGTAATTCATGATCTTTATTGTCAGCGAGAATACCGTTTTCATTCTATAAGTCAGCAATGTGTGGAGACATCTAATCAACAATTCCAAAATCTTCCAGAGAAATCACCGCATTCAATGACGCCACTACTTTACCATTTTACACGATATCATACCATTGATTAGCTGTACGAGTAAAGGGTATACTTTCAGAGTCCACCTCCCAAGAGCTTCCAGCATTGACGATAGAAGAAAGAAAGATCAAAACAGATCCATCCACAGATAGCTCATTTTGGATCAATTAATCTTTCTAATAGCCTTATGGATCTCTTGTGTACAGATAAACATGCAAAGATATACTTTTTATATATTCATCAACTAAAGACGATGGATAAATGAACTCCATAGACTCTGCCTTTACTTTCTCATCCAATGTAGCAGTTTAGGCTTATTTTATCTCTACTGGAGGAAGAGACATTACAACCTCATACGAGAATGGAGACACATAATAATAGTAGAAATGACCGACATGACCCGTGTTATTGTAAATCTAAGAGATATAATACGAGACTCTATAATGATGAAGCTCCACTTCAGAGGATGGTACAGGGCTTTTCTATAAGATATCCTCCCCGCGGCTATCAATCTCATCATCTTACAGCTTGTTATATTCAAGCTCTTCATCTTATACAACTTGTGGCTTTAGATCATCTCCCTACTCTGAATCTGCCATTACTTCGCCATCAATATTCTGAGAAATCTACTCTGTTTGACATTAAATGGTAACAAGTAATTCAGGGACAGCTATATTCTTTTTAACACCAGATAACTAGAACCATTATTGAGATACAGGGAATTGGCGAGTATTAATAATCAAATAGCCAACTTGGACATCCTTCATCTTTGTATTCAGTGCACGTTTCATCAAAACTAATCTCATCACTACGCCTTTCTATGTGACAGTGGTATAATTATCAGCACTCAATTACCATTAAAATTCAAAATCAAATTAAGCAATTCCATTATAATCAGCAGACTTAATAGGAGATGTGATAGATTTACCCAAAAGAATAGCCTTAATATAAAACTGCTATCGATCATTAGTTGTAGCTTTACTGCCACCCGTCAGCGGTAAAAACCTTGCTCGATGAAGGATGCATGTAGTTACATATTTATTACTTTTATCATCGTTACTTTCCAGAGTCATTATAAAGTTGAAACACACAATAATACGCAATTATTAATTGATTTCTTGAACGCTAATACTGTAGAACAGTCACAGTAAAAAGACAAAGAAGAAGAAAGAAATCTGAAAGCGCGTCTGAGCTGTAAAACTAAGAAGAAACAAATTCAAGCAAGTGTGAAGAACACCAACTTTCACAATTAGAACTGACTGAATATTTATATTCACAAAGAATTCATGAAACTGAGAGGGAAACAGCGATTGAAGACAGAGGTAGCCACAACATTGTAAATAAAGGCCATAACCATATTCCATGATTTTCGTATGCTGACACAATTACTCCAATCTCTGCAACGAGGCGTTATAGTGCAGGGCGTATCATGTGTAAAGCGTTCACAGATTTCACATACTCCATCAAGTACTGTGGATCTAGAACATCGAGTTTAAATTCGTAATACTGCTAAGCAATCCACACAGCCAGTGAATAAAAGTTCTAATCTGAATATTGTTGGTCTAACACGATAAATAACACTGGAGTGGTAAGTAGGATAATCACAGGTGCCACAGATAACAATTTCACAATTTTACTGAATGCTTTGAGCACAGATGATGCGGGCGTAATTTATACAACTTTACTTGAAGTTAATGAAGCAGAGCCGCCGCCAATAAGTGCACCAACAATCAAGTACGCCAAACCGAATAACAGCAGAGACACAAAGCCAAAAGTAAAATTAATTATAGAGGTGCACGTGAACGCAATAGCGGCGATAAGACATACTCCAGAGTAGACTAGCTGAACCTGAGTGACCTTAGACCATTTCGACACCGTGTGATTGTTGAGAGATAAAATGATGATATCAACACATAATGTCAGAAAGTATAACGCTCCAGTAATTGTAGCAAGTACATTTGAATCCTTCTAATCCATTCCAACCCATTTCAGTAGAGTAGGAAGAGCAAAAACAAGGTAACCATAAGCAAAATTCAAACTTATAAACCACACAGCAAACGACATATCCACCTACTGAACAGTAAAATTCACCCAGTAATTCTTGAGCTCAAACTTTCGGCGAATCTCAACATCCAACAGTCTTTTGATGATACGCCAAGATTAGAGCAATAGCGAAAAACTAAGCAATGCAATGACAATAATGTACACACCCATCGGAATGTACCATCTCCCGTCGATAATAATGTAAAAATTGGACGAATGATGCAAACGTTCGAGCAGATTATTCATACTGCGCAGATACATGTCTACAAGATTAAGGACTTGGCGCTGCGAGTACACACCATAAGAATATCCGTCGGCTGTACTACCAATTAAAGTGGCTCCTTCAGCTCTTCGCTAATTCATCACCGCATTAACATTATCTATTCCACACTTGAACTAAAGCTTCATAAAACTAAACATCTTCAAAATATTACCAACGTACAGCTTCGTATCGTGGTTGGGAATGGAATTAACCGCCTAATGATTCAAATTTAATCTCACTGGCATGTACAGATGAGATAGCGAGAGTGTGAGCAGAGTACTCATAATGTCCATATTAGGTAGTAAACCATTCGCACCTACATGATCTATATCCAGCATGTTGTATTCCAAAGAATCGCTAAACTCCAGAGCCAGGTAGGAACCAACGGAATTTGATCGCTGTAGAATTTACTCAATCTATGAACTGTCATCATTAACAAGTTAAGGTTGATAAAATATGAGAACAAGATTCTTCTACATAAACGTGGCATCTTGAAAAGCTTCTATAAGAGCCAAGGCTACGGAAACACCAAAAGCATTTTCCTAAATCGATGCACTGATGACAATTGACTCTGAACCGTCACTCCGCTTGGCAGGGATTCTCATACTCAAAACTTTATCATCAGCGCTGTGGAAGCATTCATAATCTTCATGCCTCTCACAAATGGCTTTCAGGTACCGAGTTCTATTATAGGAATCCTTAGATCGCAAATGGTCATAGTGCTCCACAAACTTACTAAGCACTTCATCACGGTCAGTTTAAAGTGCCACATTGCCAACCAGAAGAGCATTCTCATCAATGTAAATTCCCTTCTTGAACAGCGGTAGCATAAATATGCCAAAGACTCCCAACAAATATGATAATTATGGCAACATTTTAATTTATAGATTTACGCTTCCTTGATTTACGACTCTATTTACACGTACAGTAGATGGCTGTTTCAAGAGGAAAGAGGAAGAGTTCAGAGCCAAGAAAAGGAAGAAATCAACCATTCAGTTTCGCATTACAACCAAGACAAGACAGATCCACACGCGCGTCACTTACTCTCTTTTTGATCATAATACGTTAAGTAAAAGCTATAATAAAACCCGTACGGTAAAATGCCAAACGCAGTATTTAAAACTGTGGATGAACTATTCAGTTTTAAATTGCCGAAAATGTTAGTCGGAGAGGATCCATGTAAAACGATTCCATTTAATAGTCCCGACTCACGCGAGATTGAATTTGATGTGTCTAGATGGGACGATTTCAATGCGTGGATTTAGACACTGATTGCTAATATTAAATAACAATGCGATGAAAAATCTATAGAGTATTTCTACGTATTTGCGTGCAGTCTGTTTCATGAGGTCGAGGCGGAGAATATATTGTAGTCGAAACTGTCTAAAATTGAAGAGGCTCTGATGTATCTATTTGAAAGCATGGGATTTCTGTGTAATATTGATCTAGCTTCACCTTCGAAAGATGCTCTAGATCCAGACATGGTATTCTCGTATAAATCTTAACAGTCTACGTAACGTGATACTAGAATCGTGACTAAGGTGAAGTCATTCTGGCTGTAGGCGTTTATGGATTGTGACGATTTGTATTCCAGTCTTACGCGTTACAAAGAAGGATCAGATTCACCGTCTGATCGTGGAGTGTTTTTAGGATTTTAGTAGCTGTATGGATACTTGTATTTTAATAATTTGCGCTATGGTGTATTGACTACTTATGAAAAGACTTGGTTCGTCAGAAGAGTATCTAGAAGTTTAGATGAAGTGCCAAAAGTTGAAATCAGTTAGACAGTGTATAGATTTTAGACGGGACCATTCACATTACTGGGCGCATTAGCTGGATTTTATTATCACGGAATTAAAGGTGATGATTTATTTTACGCGTCTCCGTTCAGATCACCCTCCAGAACGGTGTCAGCGATGCTAGAAAGTTTTGAAAAGACCAGAGGATACGATTTTCCGCATTTAAAGTTATCCGAATTGGAATTTGGAAGTGTTTTTGGTGGAGGAGCGTCTGCGTCTGTTTTATTTGTGGGTGAACATTATCTTCCCTCCAAGACTGTGTGCAAGATTGTTGATGGTAGTAAAGTGCGCAGGGGTTACTACTTGAACGAACTGCCATTCAATTATCTTAAAGAGGAAGCTAATATATTGGAGAAACTGAAAGATCTGCAAGGTAATGGCATAACTAAAGTTGTAGGGACGTTCTGTATGATGGGATTTATCTACGGAATACTGATGGAGTATCATGGCGTGAAATTGAAGACGACTGATTAAGGCGTTATAAGCCACAAAGAGCGTATTCTGTAGCGTCTGCGTGACGTGAAAGAAAAAATGCATAATCTTGGTGTTGCGCACTGCGATATCAGAAAGTCAAATATATGTTGGGATTCTGACTCTAGTATTGTGACGCTAATCGACTTTTCTCATGCACGTCTAATGGCGGACGTTAACGAAGATTGCTGGCTGGAACTTGTGCGGGAAGATGCTCGTGCAATTGAAGAGTTGTTTGGCTGAGTTATCATCTTGCGACAGTAGTATCACACTTTATGTTTTTTGCGTTCCATTACTGTGACTCATATAAATAAAATTGAATTTGCATTGTGATAGCTAAGCTCAAGAAAGCGCTTTCTCTCATACTGATAAATGTTTCAGGGTGTTTATTTGGAAAGAAATCGATCCTCCCTCTTTCTGTCTTAAGCTTCCGTAGTGATGTTGATTGAAGGTAGTCAAACATTTTCGCCACGGAAATAATTGCCGCATGTTGGAACAATTTCTTCATGAATATTATGGTTTCATATACCTGAATACAAAAGCAAAAGCTGGATGATACGTATAAAAAAACAAAAAGTAGGCTGTGACTGATTATAAAAAGGTGACATATAATGGAGAACTTTTTACAGGCTGACAGACTCGCCTTCTCGATTAACCACTTTTGTCTGGGCGCTGAGTTGATTCGATACTGTAAAAAGACTTGCGATGAAAATCAAGATCGCGCGCAAAGTGAGAGAAGAGATACATTACGAATGCGGGAATCATTCAAAAATGGGCCGCAATCGCGTTCCGTTAGGCGATTAATACTTCGCAGACTGAACGGCCACGTCTCTCTCTCATTTCTTTTGTAAATTGTGTGAAAACCCGGTAAAATATTATGTCGAACTCAATAATCAAATCTGTGGACGAACTATTTAGCTTTGAATTGCCATAGATTTTAGTTGGAGAGGATCCATCCAAGACCATACCTTTTAGAAGCTCTAATCCACGTGAGGATTAATTTGGCGTGTCTAGCTGGGATAGTTTCGACGAGTGGATTAAGACGCTGATTGCTGATATCAAACTATAATGTGATAAATAGTCTATAGACTATAACTATACATTTGCGGGCGGGCTATTTGATGAGGTTGAGGCAGAGAATTAATTGCAATTGACCCTGGCCGGCATTGAACAGGCTCTTATCGTTTTATTTGGAAGCCTGAATTTTACGTGTAAAATTAACCATGCACAACCATAACGCGTCGCTCTTGATCCAGATTTGGTGTTTTCATATAAGCCTTTGTAGTCTGCAAAATTGGATCCAAGAGTTGTAGTTGAAGTGAAGCCATTCTGGATGAAAGCTTATGTAGAATGTGATGATTTGTATTCCAGTCTTACGCGCTGCTATGAAGGAGAGTATTCTGCTTCTGATCGTGGAGTGTTTTTTGGATTCCAGTAGCTGTACGGATATATGTCTGTTAACAATCTGCGCTATGGTATATTGACTACGTATGAGAAGACTTGGTTCGTCAGAAGAGTATCTAGAAGTTTAGATGAACCGCCGAAAGTTGAAATCAGTAAGACTGTATTTAGATCTTAGACGGAACCATTCTTATTACTGGGCGCATTAGCTGGATTCTATTATCACGGAATTAAAGGTGATGATGTATTTTACGCGTCTCCTTTTAGATCACCCTCCAGAACGGTGTCAGCATTGTAAGATAGTTTCACAAAGACCGCTGGATACGATTTTCCGCATTTAAAATCATCTGAATTGGAATTTGGTGGTGTCTATGGTGGCGGAGAGTCTGCATCTGTTTTATTTGTGGGTGAACGTTATCTTCCCTCCAAGATTGTGTGCAAGATCGTCGATGGCGGTAAAGAGCGTAGGGGCTACGATTTGGACGAACTTCCATTCAATTATCTCAAAGAGGAAGCTAATATATTGGAGAAACTGAAAGATCTGCAAGGTAATGGCATAACTAAAGTTGTAGGGACGTTCTGTATGATGGGATTTATCTACGGAATACTGATGGAGTATCATGGCGTGAAATTGAAGACGACTGATTAAGGCGTTCTATGCCACAAAGAGAGTATATTGTAGCGTTTGCGAGATGTAAGAGATAAGATGCATAAACTTGGTGTTGCGCACTGCGATATCAGAACATCTAATATTTGTTGGGATTCTGACTCAAGTATTGTGACTTTAATCGACTTTTCTCATGCACGTATGAAGGCGGACGTTACCGAAGATTGCTGGCTGGAACTTGTGCGGGAAGATGCCCGTGCAATTGAAGAGTTGTTTGGCTGAGTTATCATCTTGCGATAGTAGTATCACACTTTATGTTTTTTTGCGTTCCATTACTATGACTCATATTAATAATATTGAATTTGCATTGTGATAGCTATGCTTTTCATTGCGCTCTCTCTTTCTCATTCTCTCTCATACTGATAAATGTTTTTAGGGTGTTTATTTAGAAATGAATCGTTTTCTGGCTCGTCCGTGCTCTACACCATCAGTAGTTTCTCGTAGTTTCAGTCGGCAGAGTCTCTTCTTACCTTTCTCGATTTCTCGCTTCTCTCTTTCTGTTTCTGATCCCCGTTTGTTTCGCCCAGGCTTTCATAAGTTTCCCTATACAGTATTCAGTACTATAATCTGTCAGGTTACAGTCGTCTCTGTAAAATATTTTAGTCTGCCGTATTATACTTGTCAAGATTTAAAGTTGGATGGAGAATTATTATTCGTTTGACGAGTTTAGAGAGGATGATACTCAGTCTTTTTAAAGTAGTAATACTGGTGCTGCTAAATCTGTCATGACTTCTATATTCAAAGCTATCAAGAACTTGTCATCTCTGTCAGTTTAGAATTCCCAGTTAGAGTCTAATAATGAACATAAATGTGCTAATGCAGACAATGTGGAGTAGAATTCTTCAAGTGGTTCTAATGTAGGGGAACGTGTTGTTCGCGATACATAGAAATTACCTGAAGCCGCTGCAAAGCATTTTAATCAATAAGCACCAAATGTGAATCAAGTGTCTGGGAATAGACTTGTCAGACCAAAGAAAGCGATTAAGAATATTATTGGTAAGAGACTTTCTGGAGGGGTTGGATAGAATAATAATGATGGTGTGTACGATAATGATTAAAAGTAATTTTGGATTGATGACAGTTATGTGAATGATTGTTACAGTTGTCATTTGCCGTTCAATTTACTGAGGCGGAAGCATCATTGCAGAGTGTGTGGGCAAGTATTCTGCGGCAATTGTCTTACAACAACAGAGTATCAGGATTAGATGACCAAGATTTGTCTTTATGATCTGGGGATGATGGAGAGAAGTATGTAGAAGAGATTGGATATGGAGTAGTCTTAATCTAGTCTCACCAGAACTCTTCGATCTGGATCCTTTATCAATGAGAGATTTACCCCAGATTATACACCTCAAGTTGAAAAGGCTGAGGATTCTACAACATCTATTCATTCTATTAAGCGAATTATAAATACCACCACTTAGAGTATCATGAACTTCAATTTCTGGTAGCCGCCCATTGAGGTGGGTGAATAGTCTGCAGATTAAAGTCATTTGCCATTTAGGCCGGATGTCGATGATGCTTTAGACTCTTCACCAGTTGCAGCGGAGATTTAGACTGAAGATTTTGGTGATTTGATGATTAATCGCAGCGGGACTCTGTCTAGTAATACGCTCAAGTTCTCTGCCACTGCACTGAGAGATTAGCTTTATTAAATGAACTTTTAAGCTATTGATTAGAGTAGCCGTGACCATTCTCATCAGCTTGAGGGAAGTTCTCCAGTATAGAATGGGTTAGATATAAATGGTTTATAATCTGATTATTAGTCTGACTAACAGTAGTTTTAAAGTTAGCATACAAAGTAGAGTTCCGTCTCTAATAAGTCAGTGATGAAACATAAACGGAGTTAGACTTTTAATGCACAAAATTTGGTGGATATCGATGCCTTGTCTAAAGATCACTTGAGGAAGCTGCTTGCGTAAATTATGTCTTAGTAGCGAGTAGGTGATGAGTCTTGGATCAGTGTTCTATTTGATTTGTGTCTGCAGATCTGTCACGATGCTGTTCTGAATGTTAAGGGCAATTCAGATGATATAGATGTGACTCAGTATGTTTAGATTAAGCGGATACTTGGATCCAGTCCTAGCCAGAGCCAAGTTTTGTACGGTGTGGTATTTAATCATAATGTGATGCACAAGCGGATGTAAAAGATTCTGTCTGACCCCAAGATTATGTTGATCAGCTTTCCCATTGCTTATCAGAGAAATGATAAATAGTTCTAGCCTCTTGAGCCTGTGATAGCGTAAGAAAAGGAATAGCTGCGTAATATGGTCAACATGATTATGCTAAAAAAGCCAGATATTGTCCTTTGCCAGAGGTCTGTTAGTAGAGTTGCGCTTGAGTATTTTGTTGCCTACGGTAATGTAAGTGTGGCGTGTGATGTTAAACGGAGTGTTATTGAACGTGTGAGTAGAGCCACGGGTGCTGAAATTATAGAATCTCTAGACCGTCTTAATGTCAAGACTAATACCAAGCTGGGACAGTGTGGCCACTTTTATATCAAAACTTTTCGGTACACGTCTCCATAGAGCGGTAAAGTGTATAGCAAAACTTGCATGTTCTTTGATCAGATCCCCGTCAAGAATAGCTGTACAATACTCTTAAGAGGAACGTAAAAGTCCGCACTGACCAAAGTCAAGGCTGTGGCCAAGTTTTTTGTATATTGTATGTATAGCGTCAAGTAAGAGTCTTATCTATTGCGAGATTGTTTCTCTAGGCGCAATTAAGAGGCTGAATAAGAGATTGCTAATAAGGATGAAGCTGTAGCCAGACCATCTCATGATACGGAGCTTGAAGTCGGAGATGTCCAAAAGCTTCTGCTACCGTTTAAAGATATCATTTTATGTCCATCTGCAACAGTTCTCATTGGATGTCCTTATCTTTTACAGCGGCTGGCTGATTACGAGGAGAAATTGTTGAACTCCATTAACAAGGAGGATAGTGACCCATAAGGTGTTTATTTCTAGTAGCTGACTTAACTTAAATAGATCGTGGCTTAAGCGGTGTTAAGTCTATCCTCTGGTGATAGTGATGAGTATAAAGTTCCCAATGGTGCTCCAATTGTCTTGAAAGATGGAATTAACTACCTGACCGAGAATAGTCATGTTGTGTTGAGTCCTCTCACGTCTTAAAATTTGGCCATCCTCTATTGCATTGTTAACACCAATACCTCTCTACCTTGTCAGTAGCCTGGTATCAATTTTATTGATTTTTATAGAGAGTCTGATATGAGTTTGGGTCAGTACTTGGAAGAGTTGTGTTTTGATCAGAATTACGTATGTCCGAATGAGTAATGTCAGCAGTCTATGCTCCTCCACTACCGGAGTTATGTTCATCGTGATGCCAAGATAAATGTGATCGTTGAAAAGTTTTAATGTCCAATTTCAGGTATGGAAAATTCGATCCTGATGTGGAGCTATTGCAGAATATGTCAGATTGTGACTCCATGCGTGCCTTTGTCTGATGATTCTTGGAATTTCTCGTTTGGTCGATACCTGGAGTTGAGCTTCTATGATCAAGGTGTTTATATGAGGCCTGACATTTGCGTTCACTCTGCTTTCAAAGATCAGATTCGGTATTTTGGTTTAGGAAATTTAGCAGTGAGATTTGAGTACGAGACTGTTACACTGTACGAAGTACAATCGTCTGATCGCATGCTAAAGTTTGAAGAGAAGTAAAGTCTTCGATTCCATCAGGGAAAGTTGCAAGAGTTTGTCGAAAGTGCTGTCAAAGATTATTTTTAGAGCGTGCAGATTTCTATTAATGACTTGGCGATCAAGAAAGTTAATGCTAAGGTGGAAGAGTTTAAGGCTGATCTGGATTCTTTGAGGTAGACTGTGGATAAGTTGCAGGCTTAGCTCTCTCCTAATTAACTGATTCATAACCTAAAGTCTGATCAGAGTTTCAGCAGCCAGTTGAGTGATGCTAAAAAGTAAGTGTATGAAGCTTGTGTGTAGATTGACCGAAGGATTAGTTCAATCGCGCGCAAGTACATCTTGCAAGATAATAAAGATAAGAGATTAGCGTAGATGTTAGCTAAACAGGTGTCGGGAGAGCAATCGGTGCCTGGTAGTCCTGTAAAAGTTACATCGCAAGATTAATAATTAAACGATACGGCCTCAGAGTTTGCGTCTGATTTAAAGTTAAACACCAAGAATTTGGGATAAATTAGTCTGCTACAATCTTCCTCTTTTGCAAATTCACCGCAGTCCTCATAACCGTCTGTATTACCGTCTCCAGTGGAAGTGTCCACGAATGATCAAGACGAAGCGCTGAGATTGCAGGAGCAGCAGCTGGCCAGGTTGAGCAAGAAGTTTGGTGAAGGCGAGAGATCGAGCATTGCCAAAACTCTTAATGACATGTGGATGGTGGCACAGAATGCTTATGGTCTCACTGACGTAGTAAAGACACTTGGTGGACCGGAGAGTAGTTTGGTATTTGAATTGGCTTAGTTGACTATTCCGCGATATCCTCTAGATTTGAATGAGCATCTCATGGACAAGACCGATGTTATAATCAAGGAGCAAGAGCCTTCGTCTATTATTGCTTATGTGCTCAGTTCTAAGCATTATCAGAATGAGATTGAGAGGATGCGCGTAGCTTTCCAGGACACTAGCTCTCAGTCCAACGTTGAGAGATCTACTATGCCCAGCCAGAGTGTGGCATCAACCTCTTCTGCAACCGCTCCTGTTGATTCTACTTAGTCCATTCCATAATAATAGTAGTAGTAAATTGCTCGACCTTTAGCTAATGCATTGGGGCTTCCAGAGCCTGGCCTTAATTCTTCAATGTCTTCAATATCTCCTGGTATTGATAGTAATAAAATTAGAGACTCTGAACAGAGTGAAGAGCACATGTAGGCTGGACATGGTAAAGCGTAATCAGCGCAATAATCCTCTAGCGACAAAAAGCCTGAGAACTCTTTTGGCCATTATCTTCTGCATCCTTCTGGCACTCATATCCGTTATTAATTTTAAGCTGGATCAGCCAGTTGTTTCTGCAGAGTTTATTATGCTGAGCAGTTTGATGCTATAAGGCAGTTTTACAATATTGGAGATGACTTTGTGACCAGTCTATCACACTGTTTTCTGTGGAAGAGCAATGGAGGCCAGTCTGGCAGTAAGTTTTACAAGTCATTTGATGAGCGATTCATTATGAAGAGTTTGAACAAGGCTGAGACAGAGTCCCTTCTCCGCTTTGCTCCGTCATATTTCGAATACTTGTATCAGGTGCTCTTTAATGATTTACCTTCGGTGCTGGTCAAGATGTTTGGTATCTATCGTATAGGGTATAAGAATGCGGATACTGGAAAATAGATTAAGATGGATGTCATTGTGATGGAGAATTTATTTTACCAGAAGAACATCAGCAAAATATTTGATCTCAAAGGATCAGTGCGGAATAGACACTCTGTGGCTACAGGATCGGAAAATGAAGTTTTGCTGGATGAGAATTTGATCCAGATCATGGCCGAATCACCGCTCTTTGTTAGAGATCATTCCAAGAAGATTCTGCGCGCCTCAGTCTGGAATGATACGCTCTTCTTGTCTAAGCTCAATGTCATGGATTACTCCCTTCTGGTCGGTGTTGATAGTGAGCGGCAAGAGTTGGTGATTGGTATTGTGGATTTCATACGAACTTTCACCTGGGACAAGAAGTTGGAGTCTTGGGTGAAAGAGACTGGTATCCTCGGTGGCGGCATCGGCAAGGTGCCCACTATCATTTCTCCGCGGCAGTACAAGCTGAGATTCCGAGAAGCTATGGAGAAGTACTTTCTTCTAGTACCGGATAAGTATTACCAAAATTTGTAGCAATCAACTGCTGATGCCTAGCTCTGATGTTCTTGAAAATAAGATTCAGTACGAATACTCTCATTGAATAGCTAGATATAGAATTGTGATATAAACTAATAAAATTAGAAAATAAACCCATCAATACTAAATTGAGCACGTATCATATATTCTTCTTATATCCCTCTCTCTTTACCAGCTTCTTTGCTTGAGTCTTTGTGACTGACCGCTCTTGAAAATTGCTCTTCCTCAGCACGATCGGACGGCCATTAACGAGCTTGCCGTTCATCTCTCTGAACGCGTCCACGAAATCGTTCATCTCGGCAAAGGACACAAATCCGTAGCCTTTACTCAGGCCAGACTTGTCCATGACGACGCGTACTTTATTCATGGATTTGTACTTCATGAATGCCCTCTGCAAGTCGGCATCTTTACAATCTCGCGATAGACTACCCACGAATAATCTGAATCCTTTTGGCCATTCCATCAGAGTATCATCTTTCCACACTTCACCCGCCGCTGCTCTTAGAACCGAACTTTACGTTTCCTTCTTATCTTTAGTAGTCTTTCCCTCCTGATTTCTATCGCCTTAATTATTATTTGTTCGATAGTTAACTGTTTCATCCGCTTAATTGGAATTCACAACCACCACATCAAGATTTGGTATATTAAAAGATTATTTGTTCATTATCAATGATGATTATCCGGCGGCTGATTCATTCAACGGTTAAGCTTAACTATCTACTGCATTAGCGTGAATATATTGCGATGATATGGGAAAATACTATCGCAACGCATAATCATAATAAAATCCCTAAAATTCTCCAGCATAATCTACACCATTAGCTGGCTACTCTTCATTTTACTACTAATCTACGCCAGACTAATTATCCGATTTCCTCTCTATTGATTTAAACTTTCCCATTCCCCGACAAAACACAGACGCGATATACTTCCGAGAAACTTAAATGGATTCTCGCAATCAAGAATAGACAATGAGATTTAGCGAGAAGGAAGACTGAAGTATAAGGACAATGAAAAGTCGCCGTACTTTGGATCCCCCCTGGTTACCTATTTTGTTGCGACGCTTAATTTGGACTCCCTCATTACCAACACGTCACTTGCGGTATTTAAGCTTTAAGCTCGCCCATTAATTGAACTTAATTTCAATTATAAATTCCAATGTCTAATGATACTAAAAATGTAGCGTGAATATTTAAGGAGTCGTGTTTATAGATTTTTAAGCTCTAATAGTAGTGGTGAAATAGAGACCCCTTAAAGATCCATCCGACTTGACAACAACGAATTAATACAAATCGTTTTCGTCCCTTTTCTTGATTGATTGAAATATTAGTTACTTGATAGTATTGCGGAGGAGTAATTTTTTTTACACTCTTATTGCAGTGTGTGTATATATAGTCTTGGCATATCAATACTCTAGATTTGCATATAATTTAGCCATATTTATCTCTCAAAAATAGCTCATCGCCACCTTTTGCTCTCTTAATCATCTATCTATCAAGGATATTGCAATTCAACAACAATCTGTCTGTATATAATAATTATGGCGGCAGAGACTTTTGTGGAAGAGACTCCAGATTAAAAGGCATAGTAAGCCGTGCAGCAAGTATCTGAGATAGTTGCATCTGAATTGATATGGGATACTATATCGCTGGTTATTGAAAAGAAATTACATGCTGCGTCATCTTAATCATAGTAGTAGTAGTAACAACTAAATGCACTTTAAACGAGAAAATCTGCTGATAGTCTGATGGCTTTGTAATAGTAATAGTAGTAGTAATAACTATCACTACAATCTGGTGGAATGAGTAAATCTTAATCGCTGGATAGATCAGCGTTGTAGAGATATGAACAATAATCTACATTTTAAGCGTAGTAAAATCAGGCTGGGTAGGCAGTTATTATTGACAGTAATAATAAGGCACATGGTCGAGCTCAAAGTGTAGCTGATCCTACAGATTTGTAAAGGAATATGCTCAAGCTGTAGACGTAGAGCGCACCATCTCCCAACCAATAGCAGTCGCAATCGTTTAAATCCCCTCTAAAGAATCTCTTGGCCATGGGATCTACCTCTTATAAGTCTAATGATGGTGGGATTGAATTGGATAACATTAGCGGTGATCATCAAATAGGCCATCATTCCAATCATAATAATAATAATATTCATCATTAAAAGAAATAATCATAATAAGGGTAAGGGAAGAAGGATAAATCTTTTCATCATCACCATAACCACTAGGATGACGATGGAGTCAAGGTTGGTGAGAAAGTGAGTGAGGGTCACGCCAATTTTGTTCTCATGTATGATATGCTCACCGGTATCCGGATAGCTGTGAGTAGATGTGTGGCCAAGCCTCACCGTGATCTCACACCCGCTGATTTTCTGGCCAAGCACAAGTTGACGTTCGATGTGCTGGGAAATGAACTCACTCCATCGTCTAAATATGATTTCAAATTCAAGGATTATGCGCCGTGGGTATTCAGGCGAATTCGTGAACTATTTAAGATTGAGGCTGCTGATTATCTCATAAGTCTTACGGGTAAGTACGTGCTCTCAGAGTTGGGATCATCCGGTAAGAGTGGTAGTTTCTTCTACTTCTCCCAGGATTATAGATTTATCATAAAGACTATACACAAGACTGAGCACAAGTTTATGCGAAAGATTCTGGGCCAGTATTATGAACATCTGTAGTCTAATCCGAATACATTACTGAGTCGATATCTTGGGCTGCATCGCGTAAAGTTGCCTTAAGGACGCAAGATTTATTTTGTGGTGATGTGCAATGTATTTCCACCTAATAAGGATATTCATGAGACATTTGATCTCAAAGGATCAATGATTGGGCGTGAAGTGTCTGCAGAGAAGATCAAATTGAATCCTCGCTGCGTCATGAAAGATATAAATTGGTTGAATATGAAGAAGCGGTTGGCACTTGGACCGGAGAAGAAGGATCTGTTCGTCACCTAGCTGTAGAAGGATGTCACTCTGCTCGTGTCATTGAATATCATGGACTACAGTCTTCTCACGGGAATACATTATCTGAAGCGGGGCAACTCGGAGAATATCAGAGATCAGTTCCTCTCGGTGTTTGAACCCAATGCTGAGACTTTATCGCGGCGACCAATGTCCTCGAATATGAAAGCTGCCAACTTGTCTTCACTGAAATTGGCCATTGCTCAGGCAGAAGCTGTGTAAGGATTGAGCTCCTCCGGCTTTCCAGATGAGAATCCCGCCGAACGTCGCGGTTGTGTTTTCTATCAGGATGATGGCGGTTTCCTGTCTACCGATGAGCAGAACCGACCATTGTTGGAGTTGTATTACGTCGGCATCATTGATATTCTCACTCCTTACAACACATCTAAAGCTGTGGAGCACTATTGGAAATCGCTGAATCACGACAAGAATCTGATATCTGCTGTGAATCCTATCCGGTATGGTCATAGATTTCTCGAGTTTATGCTCACTCATGTTGTTAATCAGAAATGATTCTTTGCTCTTTCACTGCGTATTTAGTTAGCTTGGTCTTTCGTGATAATTGGAAAATGCTCTGATGAGATTGATACTGTTAGTTTACAAAATAGATTTCGAATTTTTATTCAAGAATTAATCAAAACTTTAAGACATTAATAATATTATCTTTCCAAGAAGAGTCTGATACTTTCAACAGTAAAGTACATCAATATCCGCGGTATCTTTTTATTATCGTCAGAAGGTGAGCATCCTCGACAGGTTGATAACGATCCAGATCCATCTAAAAAGAGCCGTATCCTTTAGTAAGAGATTTTAACGTATTTGAGTAGCCTAGCATCTCTTACAGAGGCACCAGTGCAGTGATGTTACTTTCAGCGTTCGATGCCTTAGTTTGTAGACTGGTGCCTGTATAATCCTATTCAAGGATACCAAGTAACTTCTGTTGCAAAGGAGACAACGTGCTCTTATCAGCATCATCATCGTCCATCATGTGCTGGCCATTAGTTGATTGTTAAATGGTTGTCAGAATTTAAGCGCGCCGATTCCCACTGAGATCTTATAATACCACGCCCAAATAGACAGATGGAACATTAATCGCGACCGACATGACCGGCTCTAGAAGAGTGAATGGACACTTTTTAATACTTTCACCAGTGGTATTAGAGAGTAGTGCGTTTTATTACAGAGCATGACGCACAGCTTGACTTACCGCCATCCCGGCAATCTTATCATTTTATTCCGATGAAGACTATGACTCAAATACAATCTTTTTTATATCAACCTAAACTGAAGTCATAGGATAACTCATCAGAGGTCCCGCAGATAAAGCAGCATCAATGCCTCTCTTCAAATGAGCCAATAACGACTCGTGTCTTTACTTTTGATAGTTTAGTGGCCCATCCTAGTTCTGAATTGCATTCTTTGCGACTTTTAAAGTATTCGGTCCAGATTGGTCAGGAGATTAGCGTGTCATGGAAAGACTAACCAACGCGCAATTTAATCTACCATTAACTGACTACTTATATTGGAAATCCTCCAACTCAACTCTTCTACCATCTTTAATAGATTCCTAATAATTGATCCAGACTTTACCCAGGGAGAACTTAACGCCAAACTCAGATCTCAATCTTTCGGCAATGATTTCCAGGTGTAGTTCACCCATACCTCGGAGTATGGTCTAATTAGAGTCTGCATCAACTACTACTTGAAGTGATGGATCCTCTCTAGTCAGGATGGCGAGTGCTGATGTCAATTATTTTTCCGCTATCGAGTTCTCTGGCTCTACAGCCGCGCTGAATAGAGGTTGAGGTACAGGAATCAAAGGCAATTAAAACTTCGACTTGGCGTTCTGACTCAGCAAAGTATCTCCAGTCTGAGCCGATTTTAGACCAGATAAAACTCCAATCTATCCAGCTACTAACTGATCCACCTACTGGTACTTATTAGCATGTACTTGATAAATCTTGTCACATCTTTCAATCAGCTTCTTACTAGAGTTCAACAGCTACATGTTGGGTCGCAGAATTCCTTACAACACCTTTGTATATATAAGTGCTCCTTTGTTCTTATCATGGATAACTTTAAACACTTGAGCACACAAATCCTTATGATCAGACTAAAGATCTGCTTTCAAAATGGGTCGCATTTAAGGCTGACCACTAGCTGATGTTGTCTAAACAGAGATTGCTGGCATATCTTGGGGACTAGGAAGATACAGATTGACAGCATTGAGCAACTATGACACGCCTATTCCTTTGTGTGCAGTACCACAAAGCATCGGTATAGCCTTCCTGGCAATACATAATCTCCTTATAGCATCGTTAATGTACTATTCTGGAATCTATTGCGTGTCATGTTCAAGAGCCACTTCTAAAAATTGATCATCTAATTCAATCAGTTGATCTATAAGAATCTACTTGGCCTTCTAAATCCGCGATAGATCTTACTCCTCAATAATATGATCTGATAAAGCCTTATCTACAGAGACATTGTACTCAAAATCGGAATCGGTATTATTAGGCAAGTAAACGACACCTTCTACCAAATTACAAACTCCAGCGAATTCTGAATGCTAGTTTTTATAGAGCGGGAGACATAATGATAAAACTTGACATTGTGGACCATTATCATCATCATTAGTCATGGGCAACAGCTACTAAGCTTCCGATATGCATTTAGCATAATTGGATCCAGCCTTGTCCATCTTGTTGACATATATCAATCGCGATAGATTATAATTGTTCGCCTACTTCCATACAGTCTTTGTCTGTGCCTAAACTCCACTTACAGCATCTAATAGACACACCGCACCATCGAGGACACTGACAGCCCGCTAAACTTCAAACGTGAAATCATGATGTCCAGGCGAGTCTATAAGATTGATCTAACATCTAGACGCGTCATTCTCACCACGAGCTTTTCCTTATTATGATTATGATAAACTCCATTCAAAGGTAGTCGCAGCACTCTGAATTGTAATACCGCGTTCCTGCTCCTACTCAAGATAGTCCATCTAAGTGTTGCCATCATCAACATCGCCAACTTTACGCGTCACCCCGGCAAGATATAACATTCGCTCAGTCACCGTGGTCTTTCCCGCATCTATATGCGCCATTATGCCAATATTTCGTATCCTTCGCCGCAGATTTTACATGATATTATGTGCTTATTTGATGATTATATTTTTACGTGATCAATATATCGCCTCTTCTCTTTGTCAAGTTATGATAAAAGATTTCGATTTTGTTTCAAAGCTGAGAACGTCAAGATTCTAAGAATTTATCCTTTTTAAATGTTTCTCTTCTACGCGAGCGTTTAGTTGTTCTGTAGGCGTACTTTGCCTTAACTTGGAACTGTCATTCTTATTTAACTCTAGCAGTTTGTTTCACAGCTAAAGCACTTGGTTTTAAGCAGCGTCACCTTCTGCTCAGCACTTTTCATCTGTTTCACCTCGTCGCTCTTATTCCAACCGAGTCTTTCTTCTCTTCTAGTCACGTCATTCCATCACGTTCAATTGAATACTTGAAGTTCTTCTCCTACTATATCCCCTATTGTTGAGTGTAAAGTATATTTTTAATCAAATAAATTAATTTGAATAGTTTTAAAACATAAGCTGGCTATAATATGAAGTTGAAAGATTTTCCAACTAGTGGGTTGTTGCCAAAGGTAATCTTGATCATCTGCTATTGTTGCATATCTGTTTTACTGTTCAAATTTGTAGACTGAAATTCAAGCTGTAAATTTCCTTAAAAAGTATCCGTCCTACGATGGCAGAGGAGTTGTAGTTGCCATTTTGGATACTGGAGTTGATCCTGCAGCTAGTGGTCTGTAACTGACTACTGAAGGTAAACCAAAGATCATAGATATCGTAGATTGCACAGGCAGCGGAGATGTTGTTCTTAGTGAGCCATTATCAGCTGACGTGGATTAAAAAAGTGGATCGTAAGTGCTCAAGTGCAGAGGTGGCGAAAAGGTGCTCAAATTGAATCCTAAATGGTAGAATCCGTCTGGCAAGTTTAGAGTTGGCACCAAGAGAGGTTATGATATCTTTCCAAAGGAGTTGGTGGCCAGATTGAGCAAGGAGAATTAGCGCAAATTTGAACTGAAACACCAATAATTAATCAGTCATGTTCTGAGTGAGTTGAACATTCTTGAGCAGTAATTGAATGGAGTATTGACAGAGGAAGAGATCGAGCACAAGGCTGACTTGGAGGCCAAGTTGGACGTTTTGAAAGAGCAGATGAAGAACTATGAAGACTTTGGACCGCTCTATGATATTGTCACATACCATGATGGCACCAACTGGCGTGCGGTGCTTGATCTCAAGGAAGACGGAGATTTAACCGGTATTGCATCAGGACTTGCCGATTATGCCGTTGGTCGGGAATTTGACTATTTCAGTGCTGAATCTGCTCTCACCTTCAATGTCAAGTTTTATGATGATGGTGAGGTGCTGAGCATAGTTTGCTGTGGCGGCTCTCATGGAACTCATGTCGCTGCTATCTGTGGAGCCAATTTCCCAGATACTCCTGAATTGAATGGTGTCGCTCCTGGTTGTTAGTTTATAAGTCTCAAAATTGGAGATACAAGATTGAAGACTATGGAGACTGGCACAGGTTTATTCAGGGCTGTGCAATGTATGTTGGAGCACAAATGTGATGTGGCCAATATGTCGTATGGTGAAGATGCCACGCTGGCTAATTCCGGTTTTTGGTTTAGATTATTGTAGGATGAACTGATTAACAGGGCCTAGATTACGTTTATTAGTAGTGCTGGTAATGCTGGGCCTGCTCTGAGTACTGTTGGATGTCCTGGTGGAACTGTTGAAGGAGTCATTGGAGTTGGTGCGTACGTTAGTGATGACATGATGTCTGCAGAGTATGGTCTCTCTGCTAATTCATCTGAAGTTCCGTATACTTGGTCATCTCGCGGACCTGCTATGGATGGTGATCGTGGTGTCTCTGTCTACTCTATGGGTGGTGCTATTACAAGTGTCCCTTAGTATTTGCTGAAGAACTCACAGCTGATGAATGGAACTTCAATGAGTTCACCTAATTGTTGTGGTGCCGTATCTCTCCTTATCTCCGCTCTTAAGCAAAACAGCTACAAGTATTCGCCCTATAGAATTAAAAAGACTTTGGAGAATACTAGTAAATCTATTGGCGATTAAATGTAGGCTGGTCTCATTTAGGTGGAGGATGCATATAGCTATCTTGTCAAGTATTAGAAGGACGTCGATCAAGATGTTTTATACCAAGTAAGAGTTAACGGAAGCTAGAAGAGAGGCATCTATTTGAGAGAGGAGAGTGATACTTATTCGCCTTAAAGTTTGAGTGTTAATGTCCAGCCAAGATTTCGCGATGGTGATGTTGAGTTGAATAGTAGCCGCCTGCAGCTTGAACAAAAGTTGACCCTCGTATCTCCATACTCTTGGATCAAAGTACCTGATCATCTGTTATTAAACTCTGGTGGAAGAGATTTTCAAGTCGTTATTGATCCCACCAATTTGAAAGATGGTCAGTTTTATTATGGAGAGATTTGTGCTTATGAGAGTGGAAATATTGAGAAAGGCCCCATTTTCAGAGTTCCAGTCTCTGTGTGTAAACCTACTCTGCTACCAATTATTGATGCATCCTATAGCTACCAGCAGTTATATAATCCAGGCTCCGTCGATAGAAAGTTTATTAAAATACCAAATGGAGCCACGTTTGCTGACATTGAAATAAGCGCTGTGAAGGTGTCAGAATCTTGTCGTTTTGTAGTTCATCTGGTTCAATTAGTGCCTCAGAGTAGACATTCTAATACTGAACAGCATTGGTATTTTTCTTTCGACCAGCAAACCTCTAAGAAAGTTAAATCGTTTAGAGTTTATGGTGGTCTGACGATGGAACTATGTACCGCTCAGTTCTGGTCCGTTGCATCTGCCAATGAGTTTAAGGTGACTGTTAAAGTGCACAGTCTTTAAATTGAACCTTAGAATCTGGTCTTTTCCGGTGCTGATGTTGTTTAAAAGCTCAATGTAAATGTCGCATCTGCGTAGAATGAGAAATTGAAGCTGCAAGCTGACCTGTCATCCATTTAAAGACCACTGAGACCGACCAAGGCAACAGTAAATCCCTTGAAGAGCAGAGATGTCTTGCCAAATGGACTCCGTGTGAATGAGCTGATCTTACAATACAGTTTGAATCTTGCAGAGGCCACATCTGTGTCGTTCCTGAAGCCACTAGCTGATAATCTGCTATATGAATCTGAATTTGACTCTGTGCTTCTCATGGTGTTGGACTCGAACAATTAAATGGTGCACTTTGACGATGTCTATCCTAAAAGTGCAAAGTTGGGAAAGGGAGATTATGTGATCAAGTTGTAGTTGAGACATGCAGACATTGCTGTTTTGGACCAGTTGAAAGATTTGAGTCTCATTGCTTAGATTAGTTTGAGTAAGTCGGAGGCTTTGAAGTTTTACTCTACTAGACCGGATATAGTCAATGGCAGAGTGGAGCCAATGAAGTTTAATAATACTGTTATGAAAGCGGGCTCTCAAAGAGCTCTGTTCGTCACTGCTCCTATATAGAATGTGAAGGGCACCCAGGTTGGAGATTGTTTGGTGGGGTAGTTTAAAGTTAACGATATCGCTATTGATGGTGAGAAGTTTAGCGCAACTGTGTTTGTCGGACCTCCGTAGACTAGTGGCAATGGTGACAAGAGCAAAGGTTCGGAGGATGGAAATGATGATAAGGATTCTGCTGATGTGATGATTAAGTTAAAGGATGATCTTTTGAAGGCGCAACTCAAGTATCTACCGCAGATTAAAAGTGCAGATTAGCAAAAGTAACTATTTGCTCAACTGGAGAAGGATTACCCTGACAATGTTGATCTGAAATTAGGACAATTGTCTCTTATTGTCGACGAATGTAAGAAGAGTAAGCTATCTTCTAATCTGGCCAGTTAAGCTGTTTAGATTTAATCTCTTGGCAAATTAATTATTACTTTGAGTAAGGAGAAGGAAGTGACTGAGTATTTCGGTACAAAGAAGAGCAATGTTGATAGTAAAGAGTCAAAGAAAGTGAAAAAGGAGATGGATGCAAGAAAAAAGAACATCACCATAGCTAGATACTGGATGTTGATGGTTGCGCTATTTTAGAGCATCGAATCTAATGGACCTTTTACCGCAGGTGGGGCATTGAAATCTGAGTGGGAGTCGTTCTATTCATATTTGGATGATTCTAATTCTCAGCATGTCATTGCGTAAGTCGTGTTCAATATCGTCACTCACTAATACGGCTCTGCATTGAAATTAGTGAATAAGTTGATTGGTGACTACGCGTCGTCCAAGTTGAAGGATTCCAATGTGGACTTGTGTTTGAATGCCCTGGGTGTTGACGGAGATGTTTATGCAAAGTATACGGAGAACAAGAAACTGTAATTGGTCAAAGTCAAGTTGATGGAAAAGTTGGGCTGGCCTATCTGGGCGCAGTATGAAACACAGTGGACAGCGGGTAAGTATCCTCACTATGAATCCACCTTTTGATTGAGACATTTAGTAGTGATTAATTTGTAACTGTTATGGAAATTATATTTTAGTCACGACAAATAACATTTTTACACTCTACGATTCTTATAATCCAACTATAATTGGCTCTATAGTGTATGATGAGCTTCATTGCCTATCGGGTGTGACTAGGGGTTTCCATGACAACGCAATGCACAGTTCTTAAATAAATCCTTGACACCACACAATACGGGTAATCTTGAACAATGGCGATATTATAATTGAGGCATTAATCATCAATTATAATACCACAGTATACAGTAATTATATCATTATGGTTTCATAGCAAACGAGAAATAAAATTGTATCATACACTTCAGGTGCTTTAATGGCCACTGCACTGTTTCTCCTTATCGATGCTTCAGTTCTAAGTCAATACTATCAGTTTGACTAGGGAAAAGTAACCGGAGTCATATGGGTGCCATTTATTATCCATTTGATAGCATTTATAATGTAACATTTGAATTTATTTGAAATAAATCATCAATGCTAATTTGATCTGTTTATTGTGTAGAGTCAATGCTGTGCCAGCTGATGCTATAGAAGAAATGCAGGCGGGAAATGTATTCTCTGAAGATACCAAAGTGCCTTCATTTTGGCTCTTTCTAGGATTCCTCATGAGTTTCTGCGCCATATTTGCTGCAACGTACATAATGATTGTGCAGTATATCATAAATTCACCGCAGCCTCCATCCTCTGCTCCACCAGAAGTCGATTAAAGGACAATGGTATGGCCTGGAGTTGCAGTCTTTTTGCAGAACGTTTTCATATTTGTAAGTTTAGTCATGATGAGATTTGCTCGCAAAAATACAAGTTTTTGATTATAATTGCATTTGTACTACAGTAGTTTGTATTGAATAGAGATTTAATTAAATAGGAACTATTGACTACCGCTATAGAACTATTGTATGGTGATGATGATAAATGCACACGACAATAGTATTCACCATCAGCATCACTCTGACGCGAGTTGAAACGGCCATTGTGGCGCAGGAAATGCGTGTGTTCTTAATCTTCTTTTTACACTCGTTCTCGCTTGTTCGCGCTCTCACACTTGCGTTCCCTTTTCTTGTGTCGTGATACTCTCCGCCATTACAGTTCTGATTAAACTACGATAAAAATAAGAATGATTACTGCATTATCTGGCTTTATAAGGAAGCGGCGAGGAACTCTCTTCTGGACTGCTGCCGTGTCTGCTGGTGTATATTTCGCAGGTATGTTTACTGTCGTATAACATCACATCAACTGCCTAAATAATGTACGCGCGTACGGACTCCTTCTAT
Organism: Amoeboaphelidium protococcarum; assembly: GCA_023515745.1. Lineage (NCBI taxonomy): Eukaryota > Fungi > Aphelidiomycota > Aphelidea > Amoeboaphelidium > Amoeboaphelidium protococcarum. Next base: position 2,614,878 of record JALECJ010000258.1, read on the forward strand.
TAAAGTGTATGTGTAGGTCAGTATGCAAAGAGTAAGATTGATGAAATGATGCTCAAGTCGGAACTAGATAGGTACCTTAAAGACAAGTAAGATATCATTGTTTAAATGTTCATATACTAAATATCGCTGTGTAAATGAGTTAATTTCTTTGATCATGGTGTAGTATAAAGAAGCGATTCACTCAGAATTAGCAAGATGTCATCCTAACTCTACTCTCGTATCTGCCGTCAATCACTGAGCAGCTCATGGCCGAGATGGATGTTGAATCGCTTACTTTAAAATTGAGAAATCTGTCCGCTCAGAGTGTCCAGTAAGACAACTTTGACCATTTGGGTATATAATCACGTCAACCAGAAGAGAGCGATGAAGAGTGGTTGAAGCGAGTGAAGGCAGCTTATTGGGATCGTCTGAAGCAGTTTAGTATTGCGAGAACTATTGCTGCACTCTACATTTACAATCTATTTCATCTACTACTTTAAGTGTAATTGAACATGGTTGGTCGCTATACTTATTTAGAGAGCCTGGAAGCTATTGACGCTGATAAAGTTGTATATCCTGTCCGTAGCGGTGACATTGACGGAAATGTATAAGCTGGTGATCCTAATCATCATAGAACGAAATTGCTTTCAGCTGAAGTTGAGAAGCAGTATCTGTCTCTCTCCTATTATTTCATGAATGTCGGAATGAAGCAGATTGTGGATATGGTTTTGCTGTGTACCAAGGACGTCTTTTCAGAAGTCGCGCTTTCGTAAAAGTTATCTCATGATGACTTGATATAGAAAGTATCGTTGATATGTGAGCAGGTAGATACGCAATTGTTTGATGGCGATACTCCACAGGTTTAAAGTTTATTATTTCCATCCCTGGATCCTTTGAATAGTGATGATGAAGTTGGCATAGAGCGATGGATAAAGAAGAGCTTATATGGTGAGTAGGTTGAGCTATCTGCTGTTAATGTTGAAGTCTCGCAGTAGTTGATTGATTTGTGTAAGGAGACGGTGGACTTGCTGTAATCCAGAGATGCTTCAATTGCCCTATAAGACACTTTGAAGGCGTCTTAAGACCATCTGAAGCAACTCTATCTGCCTGAAGATTAAGTGACTGCTATGAAAACTTCATCTAAAGAACATATCACTAAAGTTGAGGATGATACTGTTGATGGGCCATCAATTGTGGAGTTGTAGTATAGTCCTCTGGCTCTACATTTGCCTAAATTTGCGCGCCTTACTCATAACATTCTGACTCCGTTCCCTAATACTCTGGCCAAAGTTCTGGATAAGAATTGTAATGACATGAAGGCTTTCTGCGCCGTGATTTATACCACTGATACCGCTGATGTAGATGCTTAGTGTTTTCACAATGAAGGCATGAGTGGTGGTGGTGAACGTAGAATGTTAAATGAGGAGTGAACTAAAGTTGTATTATCGATCAATCATTAGTGTATTCATAACTTGGCTTTTGCCTTTAGATTATCATACTTTTCTATGATCTGCTCAGTCCAAGATTTGAATTAAATATCACCATCAATAGACTGCAGCTGATAGACCGTCTCATCTCGGTCATCACGAGATTTATGGCCACCTTCAACGTCTTCAGTCTTATCCTTCTGGAATGCCACAATAACCGTGATATCATCTCTATACCTTCTGCTCACCTTCTGATCTAAACTCAAAATCTGAATGGCGACTCGAGATTTCAGCTCTTCCATGGTCATAATCTTTCCATTATCATCTCGCATAGGTTCAGTCTGGTTGGGCAGAAACTCTACAGCCTTTCTGGTCAAATACACGGCAGCATTCATATCCAGATTATTATTCTTATTATTATTATACTAGCTATCGGTGGATTATTAATGCTATTGCTTTTACAGCTAAAGATACTCTTCAACGTACCCGGCAGCTTCCTCGCTAGACATTGTATCCCATAGGCCATCAGATCCTATAATAACAAAGTTGCGAGTTGATTCCTTACCGGATACAGCTTATATCTTATGCAAAGATACTTCAGGCTCAGCCGTTACATACGGAGGACTATGATATTGTGGTGGAGCTGATATTCCATTCTTAAGATACTACTTCTTCTTGACAATGCTACTGCCAGATGAAGAAGAACCATCGCTGGGGATCAAATCATCTTGGATCCTCTGATTCAGTCGCTCCATCTCCAGCAATGTCCACTTGTATCTCCCATCACCGAAAGCTCTACTAGGCATTAGGCCACCCAGTATGCGACCATGATAGATTACGTATGGCTCATTAGGATGTTCTTTAAGTAGACGCTTCTTCTCATTCAGATTCCCCTCTGGGTTATGATCTTCAGTCAGCTACTAATACTTGCCGTCCGGTGACTATTTATTCATCACAACACGCACATCTCCAGTGTGGGCAGTCAATAGAATTTGGCCATTCACAATTGCCGTGGCACTGACAGCACCACTCAGGGAACTTGCGAGAAGTTCTTCATAGAGTGGATATTTGGTATCCAGAGCACTTTTACAAAGCTCCTTATCAAGTGTATTCGATGCATTCTTCAACAGCGCAGACACAGTGGATACGTCTTAAATATTACCATCAACGGTGGCTTTGTTAACATTCTGCATAGCATAATGATGCAGATACTTGTGATAGTTATGGCGAAGGCTCTCTGCACAAGCGCTCCCAGAATGACCATCATGAACTGACATGTACAAGGTGCCCTGGATCAAATCAATCGAGTGGCGATCTTCCATCTGAGGATTAGAGGCCACCTAATTAACATGGATATCCCATTGAGGTGCGATGAATCTGTAACTATTCTCTCTGAGCACCTTGTCCACAATCGTTTTCAGTTCTGTAAGAGGCACCGTGGATGAGCCATCCGACCTGATCAGGCCTTTGAAGTGTCTCGCCGGATGTTGAGGGACTCTATCGTACAGTTGTTGCATAGCACCTTTAGATACTGCATGTAAACCAGCGGACTAATTCATTTTAAAGAGCGATAGATTATACGATGATGATGATGTAGATGAATAGAATCCAGCTAGGAGTACAGCAGCTCCACCAACTAAGAGACTTCCAAACAGCAAACGGCGCCTTCTACCGGAAGCTCCTGGTGAGGACGGTGGTGGTGGATGCGGAGATGATGATGAACTTTGTATGTTAACTTCGGATGTAGATAGCTACCGAGGTTGTCTACTAGGAGCTTACTTCTCGCCAACTTATTTACTACTGACCATCAAATCGCTTTAGAAATATTGAAATTGCCGACTGCTGGTACTTGATTAATATTAAAGAGAGAGAGAGACAAGGCGAGCGGTGGAAGTTTGGCTCAATAAAAACAGGGCAAAACAGAACAAAATCAGTGTAAAAGCCATTTAAAGTAATTAACGCTTCATATATATATTTAATCGCGATCAATCAAAGAGTATCATTAAGAGCAGCTATGGACAATAATATAATGATGCAAAAGCAGAGTCTGTATCAAGCAGGACACAATAGGATACGCGGATCAATGCCGAGTTTAATTCTGCATAGTTCGACTCCCTCCATTGTTTTAAGCTCCCATGCCGCTATCACTATTATTAGTATTATAATTACTAGAGCTCTAGGAAGATCCACTGGTAAACAAAGCCTTGGCTCCAGATAGTGGACTCTTTTACCTCTTCTATTACTATTACAACTATTGATCATTAGCGTTTGTTGATGACTATTAGCTGGATCCTTGAGCAAATTATGTACCTGGGGCAGTATTCCTATCACGATTCATCTACTCCACACCGGAACTACCACTACCCCCAACAAAAGATTAACTTTAAGCAGCGGCGCGTTACTCATTGCCCGACTGCCAGAGACCGAGAAGAGTCTTCCCAGTTGATTAAGGCGATTTCCGCTAAGGAGACTTGTCACTGTAAAGTGAGCCAGTCATCAGTTACGATTTTCCACTTTACACTTACACCTGATCGCTTAACGCCAATGCCAACTTGGCAGGTGCTGTCCGTACACTAGCCTCCATCTCGGATTCAAATTCCTCATCGTCTTGGAAATCTCCATCCTCATCAATGCCATTGTCATCTTGAAGCTACTCACCCTCCGCCAGCATACGCACCTCACCTGATCTGTGTTGATACGCAGGATGATATATATTCTAGTTCGAATCACCACGGCTCTATCTATTATCCTGAGAGAATGCGCTGAGTAATTAATTAATATTAGTGTCCCCGCTGAAGTGGTGGATAGTGCGATGATCCTACTCCATAATGGTCTTATTCATCCGATAGTGGAGCGATGCATTGTGATTAGGCTCAATAGTCTTGTATTTCTCCAGAGGTAGATGCTGGAATCCATGCTACTAAATCGGTTTCCTATACTCTGCAAGCAAAGACTGCTGATGCTATCCAGATGTCGTCTATTGTTACTGTTGCTGTGAAGGAGGCCTAAACTCTTTGCCTTCGTCCAATTTAGGCAGAACAGCATATGGTGCAAAAGACTATTATCCTTGCTATTACCACTAGGAGGATGGGGAGAACTCTTGCTTGAACTTCCTAGTCTTCCTCCTCAGACTCTTCAACAATTTCAGGGAGAACATCTTGTTCTTCTTACTGACCACCTTGTGCTCATCAAAATCACTAACTTCATTCATAATCTAATCGCGAGGCATATGAGTATTCAGAGGCATCTAGTAATGAGGCATAGCAAATGATGGCGGGAAATCAATCGTATTAGCGTGCCTGAGTGGTAACAAGTGACTCATCTGACTCTTATTACTAGCCGGATTTAACAGGAGAGGTAGAGCGTGTGGTGCTACATCTGCGGTTCGTATAGAGACAGTCTGATGCTCTGATTAACCTTATTATTACATATGACTCTTTTTAAGAGAGCTGCTACTGATATTATTACTATTTATGAACGATCCGGTGGGCGATATAGCTTAAATTGGAGTCTAATGAATGGTGATTGTTCTCGGGATACTCATAGTCGCTGAGACTTACTATGGCGGAGATTAAGCATCAGTCTTTAACTCTTTCTACTAAACACCTTTTATACCAGTTGACGAACTCTAAGCCTTTATGGCAACATCAGGCAAAGAAGCAAAGCTGGTCAATTTCTAATCTTTAAAAGGTAATGGCCGTACAGATTCCTCACCACCAGATCCAATGTCCATAAAATGATGATCGTCCTCATCAGGATCCTAATCATCAAATGCTCCATTCTGATTGTCTTCATAATCGGCATTAAACATTAGATCCTTATCCAATTCAATATCATTCCCACTCTACTACGTCTAGTCATGATCCCAATCCATACCATGGAGTTGCGATTAATGTGAATCTTTTTTATCATAATCATATTAATTACTAGAATCTAGAGACGACATTTCCTGAGCAAGATGAGATTTCAACTCCTTTGCATTCTTTTATTTAGTATGATGATGACTAGAACTAGATCGAATATCTTTACGATTCTTTGCCAATGACGATGATGAAATATGATGATGACTTTCATGACTACTAGAGTGATTACTTTTATTACTCTTCACAGACGCGGCAGAAGATATTGAGGCATTACTCTTCTTGCCACTTATAGTTTTCTAAGTCGAATGGAGCAGATGATCAATGTCAAACACTTGATGATGGTGATGGTGACTTTTACCATGATGACCAGAACTGCCACTCTACTCCACAGAATGTGACGATGATCTGATGTGAGTTTTATAATGTCCACTACTGGCACTATTATTATTATTACTACTGTTCTTATTGCTCACTATGCTTCCACTACTACTGGCGTTACTCATTTTTATATATATCAAAAATGCAACTACCGAATATTCAACCAATTACTACTTTAATCTCAAGATGGAGATGATTGCAAATCAAGATGTATACAGATTTAAACGGCTTCTTATCCAAGACCAAGACTTCCAAACTAGAAAAAAGCACAAACTAATACTATAAAGCAGATTAAATCAAATATACTGCTTCTACTCACAGTGAACAAATAGGGGAGGTGCTGCTAATTGATTGTGAGAAAGAAACAAAAAGGAAAGAAAGAAATGAGAAGAGACAAAGAGAAATCAAAGCAACGACAGGTTTTGAAGAAGAAAAATTTCCAAGATTTCTTTCGCGCTGGAGAATGCCAACTGGCCGTCGTAACATCACGCGACATGGGCGTCATCTTCTTTCCAAGCATAAGGTCTTTTCACATGGCGTTATAGATAAATTTGTTTCAATTTCGAAAATGTCTCACTGATCATGATTAAATAGGATTTACTGTAGTTCTTCTGTAGTTTAAAGACGTAAATGGTGCAACAAATCCGATGTTGGCGGCTCGCTGAATTTAAAGAGAGAGCGCGTATCGTCAACAGGAAAGTGGTGATGGCAGATGAAAATTATGAACCCAGTCTTTTTCCTTTTAATAAAAGATAGAATTGATGATAATAATGATTTCATATTCTTCACACAGACAGATACATGTAAGTGGTAGTCACACGCAATTAAACAACTACCGTACTCACTTTCTGCAAGAGTCAAAATTCTGCACAAACCATTGCACAGATTCTTTCATCGCCACTTCAAACGGCGTGAATTCAAAGTCTGGTAGCAATTTCATCAACTTTTCATTGCTAGCCGTCTTCTTGTACTGGCCATCAGCGCGGGATGTGTCAAACACAACCTATCCTTGGAAATCCATAGCCTTCACAATGGCATCACCAACCTGCTTAATGGACACTTCATCTTTCTCGCCGACACTCAGAATGATTGGAGAGATGTCTTCATACTCGCGCAGAGTCCAGATGAACAGCTTGGCCAGATCGCGACTGTAAATGAACTGTCTCAACGGTCTACCGCTACCGCCGATAGTAAACTTTCCCCCACTCTACTTGGCCAGGTAGCACTTGTGCACCAGACCAGGAATAACATGACTGTCCTCAAGAGAGTAGTTGTCATGCGGACCGAATACATTAGTCGGAATGACTGAAGTGAAGTGGCATCCGTACTGCTCATGGTACGCCTGGTTCTGAACATCAATCATTCGCTTTGCCATAGCGTAACCAAAATTACTATCATGAGGAGGTCCGTTGTGGATCATGGTCTCATCAATTGGATACGAGGTCTTGTCGGGGAAGATGCAGGTGGACAGACAGGACACCACCTTCTTCACCTTGAACTCAAAAGCAGTATGCAGCACATTGTCGTTGATCAATAAATTATCACGCAACATATCCAGCTTGTACTTCATATTCTTGAAGAGGCCACCAACCAGGGCAGCGAGGTGAATGACATAGTGAGGGCGGTACTTTTCAAAGATTGCCTTTGTCTGAGCCTTATCGCGCAAATCTCCATCTTTGCTGGTGAGGAACACCCAACGCTCTCCAGCCTTCTTGGCATAGCGACTATTCTTCTCATTCTCCAGAATATACTCAATAGCCTTTCCAACCAGGCCGGAGCCTCCAGTCACTAAAATTACTGTCTCGGTCATGATTCACTTCTTACTAAATACTAGTGGCTGAACTAATAAATGTCTGAGATAGAGTTTGAAGCAACGTTGACTCAAGTTTACAGAACGGAAATGTTATTAAAGCCGTCACGAAACACGCTGAATTGACCGACGAGTTCCAATAGAAAGAATATTCACTCATAACGCGTCTTCTCGTCGCCTTTGAACTTGCAACTTGAGCGATGAAAAAGACTAAGAGCCAACGGGTCATCCTTTCGACATGCTGAATTGGCAAAAAGAAAATCGACAACACTCTACATTCCCTTGCCATCTGCTGGTCTTAGAACTACTAGAGCCCGACTAATCTTGATAACTGCGATCAAAACCAGTTTAGATAGATCATTTGTGGTATTATCGTCCATAAATTGTTAGCACACGCGTCGATAAAGTATCAACAACTGACTCTGTGGGGCTTAGATGATCAATATTGCTTCATGTGCGCGCCTCTCTCAGCATAGACATTTCAAATACATAAGTACCTGCTGTATATATTCGCGCTTCTTATGAACATTGATTTCTTCCACTAAACGTGTTAATAGAGTATTTATCTTATTAACATATTTTATCTTCTTGTGCTTCTGTTGGTGTCTCTGTTTGACTCTTAGTCTTTGTATATAGGCTTCCTGTCTGTTTCTATTAAGAATATAGCGTGTCTCAAAGTACAATGAATGATATGGTTGCGTAAAATCTTAATAGTGATTTTTTATTCGTGTTGGATAGAAGCTCATTTGCGTATACGCAGCCAAACCTCAAGATTTGCAGGACTTTCTCTATCCCTATTGCCTGCCCCTAGAGCCGTACTAAGGCTCCAAGGCATCAGCTAGCATGGACTAGCTTCATGTCTAATCAGATGATGGAGTACACTTCAATCCCAATATTTCAATTCCAAAGCGTAGTTTTACTAGCTCAGACAAGGCCTTCAAAATTGTAGCCATCTAGACCGACCATACCTCTCAGAACTTAATCGAACTTTCCAAAAAAATACAAAATTAATATTAAGTGATAGAAGATGAAAAAACTTTACTAAACATTTATTATATTTCTAATATGACTATCTTAAAAAGTAATACGCAACATCCCACTAAGTTTGGATGCTGCCCCTATCACAGTGCAATAGCCCGTATCATAGATACAGATTCATTCACTGGTGTATTGATCAACATATAATTAGCTTTAGACGTGAGGGTAATTGTGAACCAAGAGTGACCCAAAATTTTTGTAAACCCATTGTACCAGCAAATACTAATTACAGTAGGCAAAGATGTGCTCCTGGCACCAATGGCAAGGCCGCCATCGAAGACATCTATGGCAACGCCAAGAAATGGAAAGCTATTTTTGTCCATTTCTGGCTACGTTGATGACTAAATAATCTATTTTTGATTTTCCATCTTTCCATAGAAAAGCAAAATGAAACTCGTGGTTCAGCTGTGTGCTATGATGATGGTCTACGAGGCCCAGGTGCCGCAATGGGCTGCTCGCATGGATGGCACATTTGATGACATTGCGTAAGGTGTTGCAGTTGATTTGTCGGGCAATGTGGCTGTTGTCGGTTATTATTCGTCGTCTCCACTACTCATCTACAATGCTACTAGTAATTAAGGTGGCAGTCTAGCAAGCAGTGTTTCATTTGGAGCATTTGTTGTCAAGTACTCATACAACGGCTCTGTATTATGGGCAGCTCGCATGGATGGCAGTGGTAATGACTTTGCGACAAGTGTTGCATCAGATACATCGGGCAATGTAGCTGTTGTCGGTTACTATCAATCGTCTCCACTACTCATCTATGATGTTAGTGGCAATCAAGGTGGCAGTCTGGCCAACAGTGGCTCAGGGGGAGCATTTGTTGTCAAGTATTTATACAACGGCTCTGTGCTCTGGGCTGCTCGAATGGTTGGCACATTTGACGACATTGCGTAAGATGTTGCAGCTGATTCGTTGGGCAATGTGGCTGTTGTCGGTTACTATTCGTCGTCTCCACTGCCTATTTACGATGCTACTGGCAATCAAGGTGGCAGTCTGGTGAACAGTGGCTCATATGGAGCATTTGTTGTCAAGTATTCATACAACGGCTCTGTATTATGGGCAGCTCGAATGGATGGCAGTGGTAATGACTTTGCGTAAGGTGTTGCAGCTGATTCATCGGGCAATGTGGCTGTTGTCGGTTACTATCAATCGTCTCCACTACTTATCTACAATGCTGTAGGTAATCAGGTTGGCAGTCTGGCCTGCAGCAGTTCATCGTCGGCGTTTGTTGTCAAGTATTCATACAACGGCTCTGTGCTTTGGGCAGCTCGAATGGATGGCAGTGGTGATGACAATGCGTAAAGTGTTGCAGCTGATCCAGCGGGCAATGTGGCTGTTGTCGGTTATTATTCGTCGTCTCCACTACTTATCTACAATGCTGTAGGTAATCAGGTTGGCAGTCTGGCCTGCAGCAGTTCATCGTCGGCGTTTGTTGTCAAGTATTCATACAACGGCTCTGTGCTTTGGGCAGCTCGAATGGATGGCAGTGGTGATGACAATGCGTAAAGTGTTGCAGCTGATCCAGCGGGCAATGTGGCTGTTGTCGGTTATTATTCGTCGTCTCCACTACTTATCTACAATGCTGTAGGTAATCAGGTTGGCAGTCTGGCCTACAGCAGTTCATCGTCGGCGTTTGTTGTCAAGTATTCATACAACGGCTCTGTGCTTTGGGCAGCTCGAATGGATGGCAGTGGTGATGACAATGCGTAAAGTGTTGCAGCTGATCCAGCGGGCAATGTGGCTGTTGTCGGTTATTATTCGTCGTCTCCACTACTTATCTACAATGCTGTAGGTAATCAGGTTGGCAGTCTGGCCTGCAGCAGTTCATCGTCGGCGTTTGTTGTCAAGTATTCATACAACGGCTCTGTGCTTTGGGCAGCTCGAATGGATGGCAGTGGTGATGACAATGCGTAAAGTGTTGCAGCTGATCCATCAGGCAATGTGGCTGTTGTCGGTTACTATTCGTCGTCTCCACTGCCCATCTACGATGCTACAGGTAATCAGGTTGGTAGTCTGGCCAACAGTGGCTCATATGGAGCATTTGTTGTAGTATACTCACAAAAACAGTTATTCGATAGTACCACTGCAACTACAACGACTACTACCACTACCTCTACCTCTGCGGCCACTACTACAACGACAACGTCCACCACCACCACCACGTCGACGACAACAAAGATTACTACTATTACCTCTACACCATCGACAACTATGGCCACTACACCAACGACTACCACAACTACTACTGCTAGTACGGCAACAACCGCAACTACAACTACAACCACGCCAACAAAGACTACTACTACCACTACCACTACATCAACGACGACGATTACCACAACTACTACGACTAGTATGACAACAACTACGTCGACTACATCAACAACTACATCAACAACAACCACCACTGCTACCACTACATCAACGACAACTAGCACCTCCACTCCTACTATTACTATGGCATCCATGAGCACACTATCAGTTTAAGTTCCTACTACAAGCATTGTCAGTTCCACGACATTGAGCAATGTCAGTGATGTCGGTGTTGTGTTTACCACTAGTAAAGCTGAACAGATATATACTACTGCGCTCTAAACTAGTTAGACAATGTAGATCTCATTTGAGCCAATCTCATATCAGTTCAGTTCAACCATCGCGATTACATCGTCACTTGATGAGGATACAGTAGGACAAGCGTAGCCTAGTCGATAATCCTCTTTGATGACACTATATATAGCTGTGATTGCTATTGTATGCGTTTTTATCCTGGTACTGGTACTGTGGTCCATGTTCTGCATCAGGCGCAGATACATCAAGGCGCGCATGTAGTCTACTTTGACGAGGTAATCCAGAATTATCGGTGGTATGACTGATTAACAATTTAAAACTGTAAACAGTTCTGAGACTCATGTGCTAAGTACAGCTATGGGTGGGACAACTTTCTAGAACACGTCAATGGAAGTTGCGGTGCCGGCATATTTGGAGCTGAAGCTTGGCCAAAACTTCAGAATGGTGCCGAACTCCTTCATTAATAAAGGTGGACAGGCTGAGGTATAGGTGGCAGAAGTTTTGTCTTATCCGGCTGGACACCCCTTTGCTACTAGTGGTATAAAATTTGTGGCAGCCAAGTGCTTTATTGGCAATGTTGAGAAGGATAGCGTGCACTAGGAGATCTCTCTAATTTGGAAATTCAAAGATTTCGATCAGATTGCCAAGTTGGTGGGCTTTGATGGTCAGAAGAATGTACTACTGATGTTTAATTACGAACTGGGCTCTTTGGAGTCTCTGATTTTGAGCTAGACATAGTATGCTTAACAAGTCCATTATCGCTTTGAAATGTAACATGCTCTATGCATGGATGTTGTTACTGCATTGGTGATCCTGCACAAGAATGCCGTGGTTCACAATGACATTAAGTCTGGCAACTATCTGCTGTATCTAGATGTTAACGGCGTTTTGAGAGCTGCTCTGACTGACTTTGGTATCTGTACACTTCAAACCCGTGCCAATTTTGTTCAAGGTTTGTAATGGAATAAGTTAAAAGGCCACTCTGTAATGTATGCTGCACCAGAGGTTCTTGCAAGAGTACAGGTGCCTGAGTAGCTTCTTCCTTCAAGGGATGTTTTCGCGGCCGCTGTGGTAATGTTTGAGATTTTGGCGCGTATGAAGGCTTGGAAAGGCTACATAGCAGAATAAGTTAACGAAATGGTGCTGCAAGGCTTAAGGCCGGAAGCCACGTTTCCTGATGAACGTGCTCAGATGCTCTTTGAGACGATATAAATCGCTTGGTCCCAAGATCCTTCTCAGAGGCCTAGTGCTGCAGAAATTTCAGATCAGCTCATCAAACTGGCACCGAGATGAATTTTGTATGATGATAATAAATAATGGAGCGAATAAAAGAGGGTTGAATGAGAAAATGTAATGAATGTATGTATCTATATGTATGCGAGGTGATAATAAAACGAAAACCTTTGACGCCGTAACAGGAAAGAAGCGATAAGTTAGTGTGGCAAGGCAACACAATACTTTGTTTCAACCAGAGCCGACCGACTTCATCTCTTGTAGTGTAACTTCTTTTGACCGTTCCACTCCACTTACGCCCATCATACGGTCTGCACTGTGTGTTTGTATTTAAGTCATTGACTTTTTTCTGATTGATATGCTGGCAATGGAATCAGAATTAAGTAGGGAGTATCTTTAAACTCTAGATCGGAATAAGCTCAAGAAATACTGCCAAAAGTTCAATGTGAAGATTGTTGGCTCTAACGCTAGTCTAGTTGACAAAATTTTAATTGCTCAAAATTAATAAGAATCGTTTGATAAAATACAAGAATTAGAAAATAGCTCATATCTTCAATTGGAAAACACGGAAAATTAAGAGACTGAGTGGCATGATGCTGTGTCTGATCATGAAAATGAAAACAGTGTAATAAGTACCATCAACGTTAATGAAACAGTGGTAGAGAATTACCAAGATGCTCAAGAGCATGTCGATCAAGCTCATCCAACACGCGAAACCGTTTCATTCAATGCTGCATTTAAAATGAGAAGCAGTGGAAGCTAAACTGAAACACGCGAATTCCGTGACGCGGCTTGTCAAACAGATTAGGATTATTATTAGCAGTTGAATGGCGACGTTGATGATCTACGTGGCTAATTGTCCTCAGAAGTTGATGTTTACAAGCATGAAACTGGTGGTAATCATTGGATATGTGGGCATTGCGCGAAGCCGTACTAAGCTGTAGATTTGCCGTATGGATTTGTGATAGATGTAACAACGGGAACAGAGTTTGTGAAAATCAAGTTGCAACATCAAGTTCTACAAGTTGTAACAAAACGTCAGCTTTAGAATGATGACTGGCTATGTAGCCTGTGTGTCAGTATGTTGGTTCAAAGACCATAAAACAATGATGACAGGTAGTCTCAAATGGAGAACAGATCCGTGGTATCCGCGAATTCTTCATCATCATTCTGCACCGTCACAAGTATGAAGACTGATGTTTAGAATTAGCGGACTCAATCGCCATCAAGGTACCATTCTCCTGCAAAACGACGTCACAGCTCCAACTGGCAGCCCACAAGTGCCAGCAAGAGAAGATCACTTGCACCTTCTCAGAAACTGAAGCCACGCGAGACTCTTATTAATACTCCACAGAAGCCCAGTTTTTGGTTTAATAGCTGATTGAATATAGTATTGTTGAAACTTGTTTACTTTTGATTTTTTTTTATTTTACCAGTCATAGTAAGCCGCCGACGAAGCTTTCTCTTTAACGCGAAAGTGTTTAATTTATTGTGATCTCACTCAGTAAGATTATAATTTTGAAAGTTTAAAGTATGAAGATTGGAAACAAGTTAGGATTGAAGGACATTGATGTCAAGGGAAAGCGTGTATTGATGCGGTAAGTTGACAATCATTTGAACTGATGTTGATTGATGAACATTATTCATGTACTGTATTGAACATGTAGTGTCGACTTTAATGTTCCATTCGCTGATGGCAAGATTAGCAATAATCAGCGTATAGTGGCAGCGATTCCGTCTATTGAACACTGTCTGAAGAATGGAGCCAAGGCTGTGGTGTTGATGTCCCACTTGGGCCGACCTGATGGTAAGGTGGTGTCAAAGTACTCTCTGAAGCCGGTCGCTGCAGAGGTGGAGCGACTGCTGAAGCGCAAAGTTACCTTCTTGGAGGACTGTGTCGGTTAGAAGGTTGAGGATTAGTGCAAAAATGCTGCCAATGGTGAAGTTATTCTGCTGGAGAACTTGCGCTTCCACATCGAGGAGGAGGGATCCGTGAAGGATGAGGCAGGGAATAAGGTGAAGGCGAACAAGGAAGATGTTGAAAAGTTTAGACAATCCCTATCGCAGTTGGGCGACGTGTATGTGAATGATGCTTTTGGTACTGCGCATCGTGCACACAGCTCTGTGGTTGGTATTAAGCTGGAGACTAGAGCTGCCGGCTTTCTGATGAAGAAGGAGTTGGACTTTTTCGGTATGGCTTTGGAGAATCCGCAGCGTCCTTTTCTGGCCATTATTGGTGGTGCCAAGGTGTCTGATAAGATTTAGCTGATTGAGAATCTATTGGATAAGGTTAACGCGATGATCATTGGTGGTGGTATGGCGTTCACTTTCAAGAAGGTTGTGGATGGTGTGGCCATTGGAAAATCCCTGTTTGATGAAGAGGGTGGTAAGATTGTGAAAAAGTTGGTGGAGAAGGCCAAGAGCAAGAATGTGGAGTTGGTGTTCCCTGTGGACTATGTCACTGCATCCAAGTTTGCCAAAGATGCCGAGGTTGGATATGCTGATGATAAGTCTGGCATCAAGGACGAGTGGATGGGCTTGGATATCGGCAGCGAGTCTGTAAAGAAGTTCAAGGAGATTGTGTTGAAAAGCAAGACCATCCTGTGGAATGGCCCAATGGGTGTCTTTGAGTTTGATAGCTTCTCCGCGGGAACTAGAGGTGTTCTTGATGCTGTCATTGAAGCAACGGCGTAGAATGGTGCCATCTCCATTGTCGGTGGCGGTGACACGGCAACTGCAGTATCCAAATGGAATGCTGATGATAAAGTGTCGCATGTAAGTACTGGCGGTGGAAGCTCCGTTGAATTGGCAGAAGGTAAGGAGCTGCCTGGAGTTGTGAATCTGTGTGATGCCAAGACTCAATGACTATTGTGTCGCTTATGATAATCTAATGAATAATATATGGCGAATTTATCTATCGAACTATGTTTACAGTGCATTGAGATCTTTATAGTTGAGGCGACCTGATATTAAGCGATAATCTAGTACCTCGCTATAGAATTTCTAGGTTCTCTACAGTAGTTTCAAAAACTGCAGAGCATGTTAGATACTATACACTTGACGCAATAAAAACCGCTTCATCTGAATACCTGACTCATACCACATAGTTGCCTCAACAAATCATCGCATTGACAATTGAGCGTGCGGATTGTGACAAAAACAGTGGTGTCTGATTGCGTGATCATTACTCTCGAATTTCTCACGCGATATAGCCCCGTAAATCACGTAATCATCACTTTTTTCTTATTTTTATTTGATCTGATTAGTATAATAAATCTATATTTGATATTGTTAATGATAAAGGCGGTAATATTTTCTGTATGCCTTATGGCTAGCTGCCTGAGTGCAGGATAAATTCCATTGATGCGCACTTCCGCTGGCTTAGATTAACTGCTGACTCCAGAGAAATTGATTGACGCGTACAAGTATGGCGATCTAGTGACGAGTCCTAGTGGCAATTTGGCTGCGTATGTTGTATCGCATTATGATCGCCAATCTGGATAGAGCATGTCAAAGGTAAATATTCAGTTTGGCACTCTGTAGGTGAGCACTGACGCGTCTCTCGGTGTTAAGGATTCTAGTCCTGTGTGGCTGAAAGAGAATGCACTATCATTTATCAGGTCCAAAGATGGAAAGCAGTAGTTGATGCTTACCACTCTAGAGCATAGCGGTGATAACAAACTGGTGGCAAAGGCTATTGCTGACATCAAGTATCCTATTGATCATCTCAAGTATCACGTCAAGGGTAAATTTTTCTCCTTCTCCAGCTATGTGTACCCAGATGAGCCTACTCTGAAAGGTACCGCAGCTAGGGATGAGGCGAAGAAGCGCGATGAGAAATCCACTGGTCAGGTGTTTGACAACTTGTACATGCGTCATTGGGACAAGTATGAAGATGGAAAAGTTAGCCATATATTCACTGTACCTTTTGATTTGGATAGTAAGGATAAGGTGGTCGATTTTGATTCTGCTAAGAATCTGATGGTCCACCATCCTTCGCTGAGTACCCCAGTGAAGCCTTTCCCAGATGCTGCTGATTATAATTTCAGTGATGATGGTCAGTATCTTGTGTTTAACACTTTTGCTCATAATGGCGAATCACGTCAGGCATGGGCCACTCATACGAATATCTTCATGCTGGATACTAAGGCCCCTCAGTCATTGCGTAAAGTTAATGGCGATGGAGAGGGTGCTAGATCAAGGCCAAAGTTAGTTGGCGATTGGGTATACTTCTTAGAGATGGAGAGAGCAGGCTATGAGGCGGACAAGAATGTCTTATATCGTGTCTGTGTCAAAAAGCCTTGCAGCTCTAATGTTGAGTCACTTACTGGCCAATATGATTTCTCTGTCAAGAGTTACGAGCTAGCTAACTAAGGCTAGATGGCGTTCATCATCTCGGAGGATCGCGGACGCTCTGTGCTGTTGAAATTGAACTTGGCTAATGGTAGATTGTCTAAAATTGCTAATAAGTAATTTTAAGAGTACAGTGTCTCGGATGTAAAGCCTGCCGGTGCATAGAGTGAATTAAGTGGTTAATTTTACGCCATTGTGTCTAGTTATATTCACCCCACTGATGTTGCGTTAGTCACTGAAATTTCTGATGTAGGTGTGTCCTAGATGCATTTATTAACTCACGATAATGATAACTTGGTCAAGGGCACAAAGTATGGAGCTGTTGAGAATATCACATTCACCGGTGCTCGTGATGAGTCAGTTTAAGGTTGGTTTATTCATCCTAGTGCTAATGCTGCTAAAGCTGACGGCAAACTACCACCACTCGCTGTTCTAATCCATGGTGGCCCATAGAGTGCTTGGCTCAATCAGTGGAGTTATCGCTGGAATCCACAAGTGTTTGCCGCTCAAGGTTATGCGGTGCTTATGATCAACTTCCACGGCTCAACTGGATTTGGTCAGAATTTTACCGATTCCATTAGAGGAAACTGGGGATCTTATCCATATGAAGATATTGTCACCGGCGTCAAGTATGCCGTGTCCAAGTATGGCGGCAAGGTGTTCAATGCCGATAACATTTATGGATTAGGCGCGTCTTATGGTGGCTTCATGATCAATTGGCTGAATGGTAATAATCAGGACAAGATGTTCAAGTGCTTCGTAAATCATGACGGCGTGTTTGACAGCAAATCAATGTGGTTCACCACGGATGAGCTGTACTTTGATGAGTGGGAATTCCTAGGCACACCATGGGAGAGTCCTGAAGTGTACAGCAAATGGGATCCATCTAGATTGGTGGATAAGTGGGAGACTCCAACGATGTTCATCCATGGTGCTTTGGACTACCGCGTTCCTCTTGATCAGGGAATTGGCGCGTTTACTGCATTGCAAAGACGTGGCGTCAAATCTCGATTCCTTCTGTTTCCAGACGAGAATCATTGGGTGCTGAACAATGAAAACTCACTGAAATGGCACAAGGAGATTTTCCGTTGGCTGAAAAACGACTGTCCTAGACAATGATTTTTGATATACGATACTTGAATCAAGATATCTTTCACTTAATTTTGTCTCTCTACTACTTTTTAAAGATATAATATTATCATAATAATCATTCTTTGTGTCTAACTCTTCCCTACCCAGCCTTCAAGCGCAAATAATGAAACGCGCACGCGAAACGGACAATTGGCTCTTTACTTGTGATCTCTCTCGCTCGATTTCAACTTCAAGACACTTTTCTCGATCTGACCAAGAAGAAGATAAAGCCTTGCTTGTACTGAACTTCATTATCTTTTCGCTTGCAGTGGAGGAGTATCATCATTTACACTTTAGGGGGAATGAAGTTTATTTTAATCGCTTCTGTTGCCGCTGCATTAATTGGTACTTGTCAGGCTGCTGTTATGGGAATTGACTTTGGAACAGAGTGGATCAAGGTTGGCCTGGTGAAGCCTGGCATCCCAATGGACTTGGTGCTCACGAAGGATTCGAAGCGCAAGGCTGATGCTGTTGTGACAATCAGAGATGGAATTAGGTATTTTGGTAGCGAAGGTGTGAGCTAGGTAAGTTAAACTATTACAATGGGTTTTTAAGTAACATTGACCTCTTTTGATATATGTAGGGAGTTAAAAGACCAAAGGAAGCATATGGAAAGTTAAAGAATTTGGTAGGTCGCCTGTATAACGACTCTTTGGTTCAGTAATTTAGGGAGGGATGCGATAATGAACTGGTTGAGGATTCCCTGCGTCATACGTGTGCATTTAAGCATAAGGGTGGTGCTGCTGATGGCCAGTCGGATACCGAGTTCACTGTAGAAGAATTGATCGCAATGCAGCTTGCGTACACTCGCGATCAGGTGGAGCAATTTGCAGAGGAAGTTGTCAGAGATGCAGTGCTCACTGTTCCTCCATTCTGGACTCAACATGAGCGATAGGCTTTGATTGATGCAGCAGAACTGGCTGGTATTCGCGTCCTGAGTCTAATGAATGATGAGACGGCAGTTGCTTTGAACTACGCTTCCACCAGACAGTTTGATGACAAGCCTTAGTATCATATATTTTATGATTTCGGAGCAGGTAGTACTGTTGCATCCTTGATTGAGTTTCGCAGTATCTAGGAGAAGATTTCACCAAAGTCGCGTATGACCAAGAATGTCACTTCCATCCAAGTGTTGGCCATGGGATATGATCGTACCTTGGGAGGACATGAATTCGATACCAGATTGCAGTAGCTTTTAGTGCGCAAGTTCAAGGAAGGTGTTGGTGCGAAATTGAAAGATGATATTACGAAAGATCACAGGGCAATGTCCAAGCTGTTGAGGGAGGCTAATCGTGTCAAGCACATTCTGAGTGCAAATACTGATGCCCAGGCCTCGGTGGAAGGTGTATTCCATGACATTGATTTCAAGACTACTGTTAGAAGGGCAGAATTTGAGAGCTCTTGTCAAGATTTGCTGAAGAGAATTGGTAATCCGATTGATCAAGTCATTCAGTCATCTAATCTCACTTTGAAAGATATCTAATCGTTCGTCCTAGTCGGCGGCGGTTAGCGTGTACCTGCAGTCTAATAAGGATTGTAGCGTCTTGTTGGAGCTGATAAAATAGCTAAACACGTTAATGCAGATGAAGCTGCCGTGCTTGGAGCAACGCTACGTGCCGCTTAAATTAGTCCTTAATTTAAAGTGAGAGAGTTTTCTATAAAGGATATCGCTGCTCATACTATTAAAATCAGTTATTAGCAGTAATAGCAGCAGTAATCGGAAAGTGCGAGTTCTAGTGTTGCCGAATAAGGAAAGATTGTGTAGTAGAAATTGTTCAAAGCTGGGTCCTTGTTAGATAGTAGAAAGAGGATGGTGTTTAAAAGAGATTCTGATTTTGAGCTCTTGCTGCAGTATGATGCTGACTCAGAGAAAGACTAGTAGTTTGGATGTAAAGAAATTGCGTCTATTCAGATCAGTGGTATCAGTGAGGCTTTGACCAAATACAAGGATCAGATTGCGGAAGATGGCGATACAAAATCTAAAGTGGTGATTTATTTAAACGCCAACGACATGGTATCAGTTGAAGATGCGTATTTAGAGTTGCAGCTATTAAGTAGTGATGATGCTAAAAAGTAACAAAAGGGCGTGGGTGATGCAATTCGCGATACTGTGATGTCTCTGTTTGGTGGCAAATCTGATAGCGACGGTGATGGTGTCCCGTAAGAAGGTTCTTCTGACAACTTGGATGAGTAGTCATCTGATGCAGCAAAAGACAGCGAAGAACCAGTAAAGAACTCAAACTCTGGAAAGAATGACACTCTAAAGGGCAACTCAACTTTGGACAACAGTAGTAAGTTGACTAATTCTTCATCTAGTCTAAATTCAACCGCACAAGATATTTCAGGTCCTAAAGTGAAGATTATCAAACTTAATGTCACTACCAAAGCACTTGGATACATTCCTCTTGATAATCAATAGAAGAAGAATATTATTGATAGTCTGGCTCAGTACAAGAAATTAGAGACGCTAAGAGTAGAGCGTGAGGATGCAAGGAACAAGCTTGAATCTTTTGTGTATTCGTTCATGGATTACTTGGACGTGGAGCATGTGCAGCAAATCACTTTGGATCACGAAAGAGAATAGATCAGGTAAACTCTGTCTGAAGTATCCGAATGGCTTTATGATGAAGGTGATTTAATCACAACGAAGACCAAGGAATATGCTGAGCGATTTAATAAGCTAATGTCTATAAAGAGTCCAATTATGAAGAAGATTGCCGACATATTCAGGTAGCAGGAAGCGAGAGAAAGAAGATTGAATTAGCCTATCTTGACTGATGCTTGTCCAGCAATGGAGGTTTATGTTCGCGCATTGGATCTTAAGTGCTTTGAGAATGAAGCTGCCTCTTGAACATTAAAATATAAACTACTTTATCAATTGATGAACAGTCAGTCTCAAAGGGCTAAAGTAGCCAGGTCGGTAATCCCTCAGGATAATCATCAAAAGAGACAATACATTTCACATTACCCACCACCTAATGATTGATCACAGACTTTTAACAATGCAGAGCATCAATATTAGTCTCTTCATCTCTAATTCACCGATCAACTTTCCCGTAATGAGTACCGCACGTTTTGCATTAATTACTCAAATCGCAGTACACAGCCAGGCACACGGAGCATACGTAAGCCATATCTACAATATCACCATGGCAGAAGCAAGTGGCCCTGAGATCGACTTTAGACGGGCAAGGCATTACCACATGACTCGCACCTTCAGAAGTCACGTAGGTATTCAAAGCATCGCCATAAGACAGTCCAGAATCAACTTTACCGGGAACTATGAAAGCACTCAAGAGCGCCGAGGTAAGCATCGCCTATTAATCCACATCTATATACACACCGCGCGTAATGTGAGCTACCTATTGCATGAAAATAGAACTCTAAACTTTGTGATTAGCTATACTGTTCGAACTACCCATTTCTGCACCACTGTCAATACTCTATTCAGTAGTTTAAGCATTAAAGCGGCAAACGTTCACCCTAACACCCATTCGCTGACATGTGAACACTGTGTTCATAAGCGGAATGTACTCAGACTTAATATCTGGGCTAGTGGAGAACACAAATATCTACTACTAACCGCCAACATCAAGATCATTTTGCATTTTGTAATACCTTACTTGACTATGCGGAAGACCTCCATTCAATGCTTGTGACCGCCGATTAATATAGCAAAGTGCACGACCGAGAGCTGATGATATTCCTCGTGTTTAAGCATAAGACTTTAGCGATAGTTGATACTGATGAATAAATCTATTTTGTATTTCTAACAGATCCAGAGGCAACACTTGCTATGACATGTCAGAACCGTTAAGATCAGAAGTCAACGTCTAATACTGATGATATGATGCAGTCAAGTCATTACCGGTGCCGAATAGAGGAGAAGGGAATATAAACTCGACACGATTACCCATGTGCATCATCTAATATGCTTTAAAATACGTGCATAGACTTTCTATACATGACTAGAATTAATCTCCATCAACGAATGCAGGATTAATGTCAATAATTGCCACAAGAAGAGACATATACAATCAGCCACTAAGAGTTGATCTTGTAATGAAAACTCAATCTCTCTGCGAAAGAAAGTCGCGTGGCATTTGTTCAGGCTCGCGCTTAGAAGAGAAGACGGCTGTTCTTGGTGGAATGATTAGGTGTCGATCGCGACCAAAAGTGGGATGAATAGTCACCGCATAAGTTGGACAATATTGAATTGCGTAATATTGTTCGCGATCTAGCTTATACATATTGACATTACAATATATACATTCATTTTCATTTTCTCATTAAATCGTCTTTTAATTCTCCATTATCATCATCATACTCCATTCGGTTTCATCTCGGTGCCAGTTTAATGAGCTGCTCTGAGATTTCTGCAGCACTAGGCCTCTGAGAAGGATCTTGGGCCCATGCGACTTGTAATGTCTCAAAGAGCATCTGAGCACGTTCATCAGGAAACGTGGCTTCCGGCCTTAGGCCTTGCAGCACCATTTCACTAACTTATGCTGCTATGTAGCCTTTCCAAGCCTTCATACGCGCCAAAATCTCAAACATTACCACAGCGGCCGCGAAAACATCCCTTGAAGGAAGAAGCTACTCAGGCACCTGCACTCTTGCAAGAACCTCCGGTGCAGCGTACATTACAGAATGACCTTTTAACTTATTCCATTACAAACCTTGAACAAAATTGGCCCTGGTTTGAAGTGTGCAGATACCAAAGTCTGTCAGAGCAGCCCTCAAAACGCCGTTAACATCCTAATACAGCAGATAGTTGCCAGACTTTATGTCATTGTGAACCACGGCATTCTTGTGCAGGATCACCAAAGCAGTAACAATATCCATGCATAGAGCATGTTGCATTTCAAAGCAATAATGGACTTATTAAGCATACTATGTCTAACTCAAAATCAGAGACTCCAAGGAGCCCAGTTCATAGTTAAACATCAATAATACATTCTACTGACCATCGAAGCCCACCAGCTTTGCAATCTAATCGAAATCTTTGAATTTCCACATTAGAGAGATCTCCTACTGCACGCTATCCTTCTCTACATTGCCAATAAAGCACTTGGCTGCCACAAATTTTATACCACTCGTTGCAAAAGGGTGTCCAGCCGGATAAGACAAAACTTCTGCCACCTATACTTCAGCCTGGCCACCTTTGTTAATGAAGGAGTCCGGCACCATTCTAAAGTTTTGACCAAGCTTCAGCTCTAAATATGCCGGCACCGCAACTTCCATTGACGTGTTCTAGAATGTCGTCCCACCCATAGCTGTACTTAACACATGAGTCTCAGGACTGGTAACAGTTTTAAAAGCTTGATCAGTCATGCCACCGATAACTCTGGATTACCTCGTCAAATTAGACTACAAGCGCGCCTTGATGTATCTGCGCCTGATGCAAAACATGGACAACAGTACCAGTACCAGGATAAAAACGCATACAATAGCAATCACTGCTATATATAGTGTCATCAAAGAGGATTATCGACTAGGCTACGCTTGTCCTACTGTATCCTCATCAATGGATGATATAACCGTGGCAGACGAACTCAACTGAAAAGAGTTTGCTTTATATGAGATCTACAGTGTCTAGCTAGTTTAGAGCGCCGTAGTATGTATCTGTCCAGTCTTACTAGAGGTAAACACAACACCGACATTAATGCTTGTACTAGGAACTTCAATTGACAGTGTTGCTCTTGTGAATGACACAGTACTCGTAGGAGTGGAAGTGGCCGTTATAGTTGGTGCAATGGTAGTGGTAGTAGTAGAGGTAGTAGTAGTCGTTGATGTAGTCGATGTAGTTGTAGTAGTTGTTGTTGTCGTACTAGTCGTAGTAGTTGTGGTAATCGTCGTCATTGATGTAGTGATAGTGGTAGTAGTAGTCTTTGTTGGCGTGGTTGTTGTAGTTGTAGTTGCGGTTGTTGCCGCACTACCAGTAGTAGTTGTGGTAGTCGTCGTCGTTGGTGTAGACGTAGTAGTAGTAGTCTTTGTTGTCGTTGACGTGGTGGTAGTTGTCGTAGTTGTCGTCGTAATAGTCGTTGGTGTAGAGGTAGTGGTAGTCTTTGTTGTCGTTGTCGTTGTTGTTGCAGTGGTACTACCGAATGACTGATTTTGTGAGTATACTATAACAAATGCTCCCGATGAGCCACCGTTGCTCAGGCTGCCACTTTGATTGCCAGTAGCATCGTAAATGGGCAGAGAGGACGAGTCATACTTACCGACAACAGCCATATTGCCAGACAAATCAACTGCAACCCCATACGCATTGTCATCACCACTGCCATCCATTCGAGCAGCCCAGAGCACAGAGCCGTTGTATAAATACTTGACAACAAATGCTCCATATGAGCCATTGTTCGCCAGGTTGCCACCTTGATTGCCATTAGCATCGTAGATGAGCAGAGGGGACGACGAATAATAACCCACGACAGCCACATTGCCCGATGAATCTGCTGCAACCCCATATGCATAGTCACTACCACCAATGCCATCCATGCGAGCAGCCCAGAGCAAAGAGCCGTTGTATGAATACTTGACAACAAATGCTGTCGGAGAGCCAAAGTTGGCCAAACTGCCAACTTGATTGCCATTATCATCGTAGATGAGCAGTGGAGATGACGAATAGTAACCCACAACAGCCAAATTGCCCGACGAATCTGCTGCAACCCCATTCGCATAGTCACTATTACTGCCATCCATGCGAGCAGACCAGAGCACAGAGCCGTTTGGTGAATACTTGACAACAAATGCTGCCGATGAACCACTGTTGGGCAGACTGCCAACTTGATTGCCATTAGCATCGTAGATGAGTAGTGGAGACGACTAATAGTAACCGACTACAGCCAAATTGCCCAAATAATCAATTGCAACACCTTATGCATTATCATCAAATGTGCCATCCATGCGAGCAGCCCAGAGCACAGAGCCGTTGTATGAATACCTGACAGCAAATGCTCCTTATATGCCACTGTTGGCCAGACTACCAACTTGATTGCCATTAGCATTGTAGATGAGTAGTGGCGAAGACGAATAGTAACCGACAACAGCCACATTGCCAGATGAATCTGCTGCAACACCTAAAGCTAATTCACTACCACTGCCATCCATTCGAGCCGCCCAGAGTACAGAGCCATTGTATGAATACTTGAGAACAAATGATCCATATGTCCCACTGTTTGATAAACTACCAACTTGATTGCCAGTAACATCATAGATAAGTAGTGGAGGCGACAAATAGTAACCGATTACAGCCACATTGCCCGACGAATCTGCTGCAACACCACGCGCAGTGTCACCACCGATGCCATCCATGCGAGCAGCCCAGAGTACAGAGCCGTTTTATGAATACTTGACAACAAATGCTGCCGATGAACCACTGTTGGCCAGACTGCCAACTTGATTGCCATTAGCATTGTAGATGAGTAGTGGCGAAGACGAATAGTAACCGACAACAGCCAGATTGCCCGACGAATCAATCGCAACACTTTACGCATAGTCTCCACCACTGCCATCCATTCGAGCAGCCCATTGCGGCACTTGGACCGCGTAGGCCATCATCATAGCACACAGCTGAACCACGAGTTTCATTTTGCTTTTTAATGAAAAATGGAAAGTCAAAAATAGATTTTTTTAGTCATCAACATAGCCACTGATGGACAAAAATAGCTTTCTATTTCACGGAGTTGCCATAGATGTCTTTGATGGCGGCCTTGAATATCGGCGCCAGAAGCACATCGTTGCCTAATGTATTTAGTATTTACTGGTGCAATCCGTTTACAAAAATTTTGGGTCACTCTTGGTTCACAATTACTTTCACTACTAAAACTGATTCTATGATGATCAATACGCTAATGAGTGAATCTGTTTTAATGATACGGGCTATTGTGCTGTGATAACGGCGGCATCCAAACTTAGTGGGATGTTGCGTATTACTCTTTAAGATAGTCACATTAGAAATATAATAAATGTTTAGTAAAGATTTTTCATCTTCTATCAATTGATACCAAGTTTGTGTTTTTTTGGAAAGTTCGATTAAATTCTGAGAGGTGTGGTCGGTCTAGATGGGCTACAATTTCGAAGGCCTTGTCTGAGCTATTAAAACCCAGATTTGGGAATTGAAAATTCAGGGTTGAAGTGTACTCCATCATCTAATTAGACATGGAGCTAGTCCAGATTGGCGGATGCCTTGGATCCTTGGTAAGGCCCTAAGAGCATGCAATAGGGATAGAGTAAGTCCTGCAGATCTTGATGTTGTGGAGCGTATACGTAAAAGAGCTTCTATCCAACACCAATCAAAAATCACTATTAAGATCTTACGCAACCATTTCATTCATTCTACTTTGAGACACGCTATATTCACCATCAAAACAAGACGGGAAGCCTATATACAAAGACTGAGAGTCGAGAAGAGACACCAACAGAAGAACAGGAGGATGAAATATGTTAATAAGATAAATACTCTATTAACACGTTAAGTGGAAGTAATCAATGTTCATAAGAGGCGCGCATATATACTGCAGATAATTGCCTATTCGAGATCTAAATGATGAGAGAGGCGCGCACTTGAAACAATGTTGATCATCTAAGCCCCACAGAGTCTTCTGTTGATACTTGATCGACGCGTGTGCTACCATTCATGTTACGTTCGAGAAGCCAATAAGTCAGATGTACACGAAAACTCTATGGAGGACCACTCAATAGGCAAGGTAGAAGATAAAACGTGTAAATAAGTAAAGACTATAGTAACACGATGATCATAAAAAGAAAGATGTACTCAGACATCCGCATATATAACTCAAGGCGTGGGAAACATCGGTAGCGACATGAGGCGTGGGAAGATCAGTACGCCACTCAGCACCGAGATGTGGTATCGGCCTCATGACCAGGTGTTACGTTAACACTCATCGACGATCATACCACAAATGATCTACCTGAACTCGTTTCGATCTCAGTAGTCAAGATTTGTCGGGCTCTAGTAGTACTTTGATCAGAGATGGCAAGGGAATGTAGAGTGTTGTCGATTAACTTTTTACCAATTCAGCATGTCGAACATATCGAATTGATGTCACCTTGTCTCCTCGTCTTTTTCATCGTTCAAAGTATTGTGTTGCCCTGCCACACTAACTTATCGCTTATTTCCTGCTTCTGCGTCAAAGGTTTATTGTTTTTTTTTTATTTTTGAAAGTAACTTTGTTATGCCCGACTACGGTGGTAGTAGATATCCTGGAGGTCATCAGTATTAGTCAGAATGGAATGTTCTGTGGGTGAATGGCCAGATCCCAATTCCGTACGTGTATCAGTGCTGGCTTGAAGGTTAAAGTGTAGAAAATGCTCAGTAGAATCTTGTACTGAAAGGTCTACATCAATATTCCAATCCTAAATATATCACCTCGCAGTACATCCTGTTTAAACAGCTAGAACATTATCTCCATCATCCGATAGCTTTCAAGTCTCTATAATTACATCATCTGCCTGGCGATGAATTATTATCTCTATCAAATCCGTAGTAGTAAACTGCGGAACTGTGTGATTAACAAGGCGCGTTAATATTGAAGCATCCGCACTTGAAAGTGATGAACGTCATGGTGCAAATGTATTATGATTTTAATGATGGTGTTATGAGAGAATTATTTGGTAGGAAACTGAAAGGTTTCGTGTCATCTATTCAATCATCATCTGGGCAAGGTGCTGCGGGTAAAGTTATGCGAGGGCGCTTATTGCTGAACAAATCTGTCCGTAAAGAGCTGGAGGAAATTGCCGTAAAATGCAGTGTAAGTGTGGGTAGTATTAAGCGTTTGGTGGACAACATCAGGCGCATAAGTAAGAAGGTGGAAGAGTTGAAAATGCCGTATGATCGAGTGTTATCCGTGTACTATTAGCTACCTGCTGATCTTGTGAGACGGTACTCAATCATCACGTTCATGTATGATTCCCGTATAGACTCTTGCGTTAACAAGTCTGCCAAGTTGAATGTGTGTGATTACAAAGACCTGGAGTACATTGGTGGTTTGATTTTAGATAATTGGACGCTGTAATACGATTAGTTGGAGCAGCAATAATAATAGTAATAGTAAAAATAACTTTAACATTCTTAAGGTACTAGCAACTAGAATCAACGCATTCAATAGTAATACTAATAATAGCAATAATATCTGGGCTTGAATAGTGATCTCGCGTCCAATATCCTTGATGCGGACCAGTATGTGGAGGACGTGGATCCCAAATTGGTGTCAGATATTAAAGAATTGAAGTACTACTATAACTCTAAGGATATCAGCGAGGATTTCAGACTGGTTGTGATGAACTCTCTTATTGCCTCCACCATCAGCGACTCTACTTCCTCTAGTAATAATCCTGCTGATAGTTAAGACACATTGCAATTATCAAGTTTAGTTGCCGCATAGTTGTAACAATAGTATCAGTTGCAGTCCCAGTAATAGAGTTGGAATGTGAATAGCATTAGTGCAAGTGGAATTAGTTATCCGTCAGTGCTGAAGTAGTTGGTGAAAGGTGTGGTGTCTATTGGATCTTCGCTTAATAATAGTAAAGAGCTAAAGAATTTCCTGGTTACTCTATTTGAAAAGATTTTAGAGCCGTGCTGCAATGCTGGATGGTCCATGCAGGATTTTTCTATCACTATGACGAGTATTGAAGATGGATGGATTTCGTATGTTTAATGGCTCAAGATGTAGTAGTAATTGCAAGCGGGGGGTTATCAGAAGTAAAATGTGCAGGATAATCAGTAATAGTAGAAGTTGTAGACGCAGTAAGACTCCACCGCTGCACCTGGTGACACTATATAACCAAGCTTGTTCCCATTTCATAAAACTGCCAGTCAGACTAGTTTGAATAGTGTCAATAACAAAATTCTTGAAGATGATGTGGTTCATAAGACTAGCGAGAGTTGGTAGAGATTATGTCGCGTCATCCGCCTAGCCTCAATGCAATTATATCCCAAATTTGCGGTTTAATAGCAATAATAGCCGCATCAGTAATAGTAGTCTTACAGTAATCCACCTTTACATTAACATTTATCTGCCCTGAATTTGCAGTCCTCCAAGTGATTAAGACGTATCTAATTGATTTGGTTAAAATAAGTGAGTTGAACATGTAAAAGATATATCGCGTTTAATGAGACTATTCAATTCATATGAAATTATTATTTTTATCAGCAAAATTAAGCGTCTCACACAATTGTATAGTCCTCAGCAGAGAGGGAGACGATTTTAGAGTGAGCAACAGGAGCTTCCCCACCTCCACCGCTGCCGTCAAGAACTTTAGTCAAAGCAACTGCACAGAACGACATATCGCTGTTGAACTAAACTTTGACCGGAAACAACGCATTAACATCTTCAGTGCCTTTGATGCTAAACTCCAATGTTCCTGATGGGCTGTCTGCATTTATTAACAACACTCTCCACTCCAATGTCTTCTATCCGTTCGTCAATTAATAATCACCATCGCAATTATTGATCTTTGGCAACGCTCTACACACAGACGCACACACACAACATATGAAATGATATACAGCAAGATAATTCGTTAAACTTACGGCACAGGAATAGAGATGACTACATTCTTCATGACCAGCTTCTCGGATAAAAGTTCATACTCCAGACTGCAGTCCAGCGATCCATTACCGCTCACAGATGGCCACACACTTACAGACAGCGGCACCATACTCTCGTCTTTACTCGAATACCTCCACTTTAGCACTGGTAGATTCTAATCGAGAGGAAACGACTTATTGGCATCTTTAGTCGTGATAACATGACTACTTGACCACAACTATTTATCAACGTGCGGATGAGTCTTGAAGGTAAGATTAGGCTCATCCACAGCTTACACCTGCAGCTTCAACTTGGCCTTGTTCGCATCTTGACATCTTAAAGTCATCTCACCTTTTACTTCAAGATTCTCAAGACCTCCGTCTCTGTGCAGAGTGGCGATAATCTTTTCATCAATAACAACCTGAACAGCTTCATTGCTGGCACTCTATGTCTATGACTACTACGATTGTTATTGCTATTGAGGCGAAGTGGCACCAATAGAGCTAGTCATAGATACATTTCCATTACCGGACAATCCACCTAGCAGTTATGATAAAGCAGGCACATTGGGGATACCTTCATCTTGGCGGATAGTGTCAAACATGCCACCCATCTTCTATTTGGATCCCAGCTATAGTCCCTTCTTGGGAGCGTTAGCTGCCAAAGATGCAGAATTACTACTAGGTGTGGCCAGTCCAACGCCACTCCCACCAGAGCCAAAACTTCCAGTATCCTATCTGCCATACTGAGAGCCGCCCATACCACTTCCAGGCGACACTTTGGACTACTAGAGTGAAGAATAAGCGGAACCCATGCCACCACTACTACTACCACCCATAGCAGCCTTCATTGCCCGCTCAGCTCTCTTCTGAATCTCAAACTCTTTAGCCTTCTTCTTGGCAGCCTCAGCGGCTTCTCGCTCCTTATTCTTCTACATGATCTCGGCCAGCTTCTCTTCATGACTCTCCATGGCAATGTTGGTCCTAATCTGGGATAAGTCAACGTTTTCGCGCAGTCCACCAGCTGATACAATTTCATCAAATGCCATGATCAGGTCAAATGCCTAGCCTGCCACTTCTACAACTTTCATGCTCTTACACAGGTCGGATGCAGTCCTAGCGAAAAGGTGGAGAGTGTCAATATCCTGCAGTATATTAGACTACTTGTTAGTTATGAGCACCTACAGATATATAAATATGTAACACAGCCCTCGCTCCATCAGAAATGAAAACAGAGAAGACCGTAAATCATATAATCACAAGTAAAGACATCACTATTATTAAATGATCAAATAGCTTACCATGTAAAGTTCATCCAATGGTTGGTACACGAAGCGAACACTATCAGTCTCAACAAATGTGTGCTACTACCCGCTACTTATCAACTTGGGAAAAGAAGCAAGTAATCCTTCAATTCTACCTCGCCCAACTTCAATAAATTATCGACTAACCACGGCTACACACATAATATGACATGGTATGAATGCGCGCATACACACATCCATGCACCCGTCATGTTAAAATCAAGTAAGACATTCAGAATTCAACTCCAACTTACCATTCCCGCTCTTTGTACAAATACTAGCAGATAGAACAACCATAACTTGCAATAATTAAAAACAGACGCTTGCACTCACTACTATTAAAAGCGAACAATATATATATAAAGAGCAAGAGATTTTAGGTTAACTAAAGTACGACAATACAGTAGCTGTAAGACAACAAATCGTAGTTATATCTAAGAAAGAACGAGAATCGACAGTTTTCAAAAAGCGCGAGCGAACGAAGGAACGACTTGTTTGAAGAATTAGAAACACCAACATTCGTACGATATCTCTCTCACTCTCTCTCTCTCTCTCTGTATATATTCTGCTATATTTTCTATGCCTGATAGACTGGCATTTACGGTAGAATCTTGATTTGATTTGAGTCGCATTTAAAATGACATTATACTCTTTAAAAGTAGATACATTTTCAAGTGTTTTGTTGTGTTGATAGGATGCGAATCTTAATCAGAACCAGTTCATTTTACAAGTCACGCGATTTAAATGCATAATCAAGAGAAGGTATTTAGAAAAGACAAATTTCATTAAATTAAGAGTAACAAAATTTTTAAATAAAAGCCATCTATTTACGACATAAAACTTCATTTTCCATCAAACTTCGGATGAGCCAATTGCTTCCATGAAAGCTTTTGACATTCGCTCATTACGCAATTTGTTCTAATCAATTCCAGATGCCACAGATGTGAATAGCTCAACATAACGTGAGCGCATTATAGATATATCAAACTTGGAACTTACCTTTTTTATCACCTACTGATCCACTTTCATATTAATAGTATCAGACACAGCTTTTGCGTACGCATCAATTGGCGCTTTCACATCTAGCAGTTGGCCGTTTTCACCATCAAATACAACCTCAGCAATGCCGCCCACTCTGGAGGCCACAATTGGTATACCAAGAGATGCCGCATAAATAGCAGTAAATGGGACACCTTCATATATTGATGTGATCAGGAGAACATCAACATCAACCAAATAGTGCTCAACATGATCAACGTGTCCGACAAAGTGCACACGCTTTATTTCCAGAGACAGCTCTAGACTTTGCATTATGGGCATCTTATCACCATTACCAATGACAACAAAGTGAATTTCTGCATTATTGACTCTTTGTATATGTGCTGCAATGCGCATCCACTTCTCTGGATCTTTCTGCTCGTCCACTCTACCTACGAATGCCACGATGGGAGACTTGGCCGGTATGCCCAACTTCTTTCTCAAGTTCACCTGCCGCAGCACTGAAATCTTATCTTTGTTATACTGATCAAGATCAATTCCATTATAAATCACAGTAAAGTCATCAGCCGGCAAGCGGAACTTGTCTTGCATGTATTGATGTAGATCATCACTTATAAGAACGCGTGAATCCAGAAATTTATGATAATCGACAGAGTATCCATCCCATGCAGCATGTATGGCGTACAAATGGATGAGGTCAATAAACTTGACTTGTGAGTTGTACTCTTATTTAAACTTTCTGGCTATATTGTACCCAAGATAGTTATTGCGGACGAACACAACATCAATGGCTCTAGAGTAGATCAGGTATTCAACTAATCGCATACTACTTTGCCAGCCATTAGCAATTTTTCCCAAATGAAAAATTTCATGACACCAAGGAGAAAACCGTTCTTCCCAGACGTGTACTTTGCTTTCATCTTCGGTCACAACGGTCACTCTAAATTTTTGATGCCCGCCATATTTGCTGTTAGTGGCAAGAGCATGAATCACATCAATATCAACTTACTCCGCTCCACCAACGGTCATATAAGGGATCATGTACAGCACGTTAATAACATCCTGAGTCTTTTATTATCTCAAGTTGCGCATTGATAAGGATGGGTAATCATAGACAGGCGACGATGGAAAGGTAACATCTCTGTCATCAATATGGCCACCGAATTGCACGTTATTAGGCAGAGATACGTTGAACTTTTGGTAATAACGTTGATCTAATCGCTTAATCTTGTGGCCAGCTCCAGCGCTAGATTACTAACCATAAGCTTTCGCATTACGCTTAACCAGCTGCTCCTTTAGCTAATCAGAATTCAGCTTCTGGCTGATAATTTTCCCAGTCATACCATTCTTATGACGCCTATAAAAGAACAGCTTTTCATTCAGCAACTTGCCATGCTTGTTCTCACCAAGCAGTCTCAACCAAAAGTCATAATCCTCCCAGCCATTGAATGTTTCATCCATACCACCAGCCATAATGTAATCCTATCTATTGACCATTGCGAATGAGGGAAGATAATTCTCTTCCAGTAACTTCTTTCTGTCGAACTCCTTCAAGATTACTTGATTGAATTCCCCAAAATGCACTGAGCCAGGGAAGATATACGTCGCGTCTTTATGTTCGCACAACTTTAATGCCAGCTTCTCGATCGTGGTGGCATTAATAAGATCATCCGGATCAAAGAAGATGATAAACTCTCCTTTGGCATGCAGCGCACCAATGTTACGCGCATAGGATAGTCCACGATTTTGTTGACTAACAACTCTCACATTCC
Organism: Amoeboaphelidium protococcarum; assembly: GCA_023515745.1. Classification (NCBI taxonomy): domain Eukaryota; kingdom Fungi; phylum Aphelidiomycota; class Aphelidea; genus Amoeboaphelidium; species Amoeboaphelidium protococcarum. Next base: position 2,648,290 of record JALECJ010000258.1, read on the forward strand.
AGTTACTTAATGTGCTCTGTATCGATGCATCCAAGAGTTGACGCTCGCGATTGCTTGAACCATCGTCAACGATTATTATCTCCAAGTCGCTGAAACTCTAAGCAGAAAGGGCATCGAAGGACTCTTGTGCATAGATACCGCTATTATAATAGGGAATTATAACTGATACCAAAGGCGGCCTTTTGTTAAGCAAATCTTCAGCGATACGGTTGTCGATCAACTTCAGCCTTGTCTAGTACTGGTGGCCCAACTGAGAGATTCTGCCAGAGATTATACTAATCCTTTGATCAAATATTGCCATTTACGCAATTTCATCATATAAAGCAGCACATTGTAATTAAGCCACATTCCCAAGACTAGCTCTAAGTGCTGCAATGTCAGTTATAGTATTAGACAAAGCAAAATCTCCACCATAGACCAATTTCATAACGTTCCGCCATTCAGTTTAGAGCGACAGATAATCACGCGGCTACTACTCATCTCCAGCAAGTGCAACAATCTCATACTAATTCTCAACAGCAACTATAGAAGCCATAGCGTCTTCCAACGCATCTCTACTACTAAACGTTTCACCAGCCTTTAGAGCCATCGTCCAGCGACATGCAGACTGAACAACCATAGTCATCGTACCAGAGCAGTCACGCGCGCTACTCAAGTCACGCCCTCGTTGATCTTCAGACAGTATAGAAACTTGCACATCAGCAAATGATTGTTAAGTGATGGAGTATAGAGTTGCATTCAGTAATTGCCGATTAGAGATATCTCCATGCACCATAATGTGGACACAAGACGCCTACGCATCCGAGTCGACCTTTTTCAAAACTGCGCCTTGAATAGATTGAGCATAGGGAACTATCTCAAAATCACGCCCACCATATGAGTATACTTTACCGCCAAATATTCTTTTGCTAGCTCTCTTAAGTTGCGCATTGCCATCGCCAGAGAACAGCATCACCAGAACGTACAAAATCAACCCAACCACCAGTATGGATCGACGTAATCTTCTAAATCGCTAAACGAACATGATATATTGACTTCTACTACTTGTGCTCTGAATGTGCTCGTAATACTGTGGGCAAGATTAAAGTTAATCAATTCGAACATGGACCTACTACTGGATTGCTAGGCCATCTATAAATAGTGTGAGTATCTAAGTACGGTATGTTGACATGGAAACATCAAAATCGAGCATGGAACTGCCATTGCATTGCTAGGCCGTTTATAAATAGCGCGAGTGCCCAGGTATACAGTAGGTTGGCATGGAGATATGAAGTGAAGAGAAAATAGTTCCATTCAGCCATTTTACTGAACAACAGCTTCAATTCGCATAGAATATTTTTAGCCTACTGTGAAACTATGAATAAGTAAAATCTATATGAAATGTACATGGGTAGATCAAACAGATAAATCATCTTGACCTTGTGTTATGGCGCGGTTTTCATCATTCTGTTACATGTAAGTCTTAATTGACGATATGGTATTCACCATCTTAAATCTAATATGCAATTACAACTTAATGTAGAGCTTTACCTCACTCAAGTACAACCTTGATAGAGCGGATTCGAATTTGTCAGAGTCGCTGAATGGTCCACCGAAATAGTGCCCATTCGCTTCCGCTGCATCTAATAAATAGTTGAGAGTGTGCATGGTAACCAAAGATTATGGTAATGCTGATCTAGATTGGGATAAGATTGGCCACAAAGATCCGCGCTGGTCAGTCTCTGGTCATATCAACCAGCAAGTCGCTGAGAGTCTGTAATCTTAAGGCCATTCTGTCACCCTGGTACATGCTGGAGACGCTTCACATGTACATGGGCTCAAAAAAGACTCTAACAAGATACGCATTCAACATGTAAAGGGGTTTGCGAAAGATGTCTTCGGTATAGATTAGCTGCGACAGTCATATGATGCTTTCGCATGGCTTTAAGAAAACGCGGAGAGTCATTGTGATGCTATTTTAGTGTCCATTACCCATGGTATTGGCTATTACACGGCCCTTGCTAAGCATTAAGGCACCCATTTCAAAAGTGTACCGGTAATGTCAATAGCTGCCGAGCCGTACGCCTAGTATCTGCACAGGATCTCTGAACTTACCGCCAGTCCGTACGATATGATCATAGAGTGGTTTGAGAAGGAGACGTTTAATAATGCGTAGCTATCAATGTCCATCGATAAGGAGGTGTCTTTTTAATCATCTCCAATGGCTTAATTTTTGTGTACAGTAACTCTATCAATAAGCGAATTATAGCAAGTATCTGGTTTGACTGAAGGACTTATTGACTACAATGCCAAATCTTAGAACGATGGCAAAGCTATTCAGTTGGAGAAGATTTCAGTTGTGATTGCGACTTATAATCACGGGTCTTGGCTTGTTGACGCCGTGTAATCTGTGATCAATCAAAACTATCCGGGTGAAATTGAGATTTTAGTCATTGATGATTGTTCGCCTGATAAGGATCATCAAAAAGTGCTTTAATAATTGCCTAACTTGAGCCAATAGAACAGGAAGGTTGTCGTGATTCGCAATGAGAAGAACGTTTACCTGGGCGCGTCTCGTAATGTGGGCATGAAAGCAGCTACGGGCAAGTTCATTATGTTCTTGGATGGTGACGATTAGATGATGCCACAGGAAGTGAAGGAGATTTTTCAAATACTTTAACGTACCAAAGTGGATGCCATTTGTGTGAGACCCCTCTTTTTCACAACTGCAAAGCCGGAGTAGTAGACGTCTGGTAGAGAAGACTGGCTGGTTGCTGGTGGCCCACTACCTGCCGGATTCTTCCTCAATACGTTTGGTGGGCCTAATTTTATGATCAAGGCTGATGTATTGCGTGCCATGGGAGGATTTACGACTGACAGGACCGGTTATGAAGATTGGGAATTCTGGATTCGCTTCTTGATTGCTGGTTACCGGTTTGAAAAGCCTGTATTGCCCATGTATCACTACCGCTTCGGCAACTCCAACTCTATGATCAAGACAATGTCAAACTATGACGGTATTCAGAGAATTCTGCGACACTTACCTGCTCTATCTTCGTCTGATTTGTAGCGCATAGCGAAAATGTCATCTTCGCTCTATGGTAAGCAACCGTCCAAATTCACCATCAAGGGATATGAGAGTGACTAGTATTGATTTTAAAGAATAAACTTTATAATAGTGGATAGTGGATAGTCTAACTTTAAGGTAATTGCTATTTCACAAATCTATTTTCTATTGTTCAGTAGTAATCAATATTCTATAGGCGTGAAAGCATGAACAGCCGCATGCTGTGTAAACTCGGCATACTTCTTGTCTTTATCAACTGTCTGTGCCAGATTAAACATCAGAGACCTATAATTCTCCTACATTCTTCGCTTATCAAACTTGGTCCTTATAGCCGTGATGTTGTCCTAAGAAATGACCAAATCCAGATTCCGTATAACGGCAGACGCATAATTCTCAACACTATCATTGACATCTAGCAGTTGACCATTTACGTGATCATTAACAATTTCCCTAAATGCACCAACATTGGATGACACAACAGGAACTCCCATTGCGAGACATTGTACAGCAGTAAACGGTATACCCTCAAAAATAGAAGTCATAAGCAATAAATCGATCTCCACAATGATCTCCTCCACCTTGTCCTGATATCCCAGAAAAAAGACATGCTCTAGCTGAACTTATTTGGCTAAAGCTTACATCGCCTCAAGCTTATTACCAGAGCCGACGACAAGGAAGTAGGTGGCGTTATTCATCTGCTTAATCGCCGATGCTATTCGTATCCACTTCTCAGGGTCTTTCTCCGAATCGACTCGCCCTATGAATGCGACAACCTTTGCAGTGACAGGTATTCCCAACCATGTTCTAAAGTTTTTCTGCTTTATTTTGATTACATTACTCCTGTTATACAGATTAAGATCAATGCCATTGTCGATTATAGTGAAATCCTTCTCAGGCAGCTAATACTTGACATTCATATGCCTCCTCAGGTCCTGACTAATGACTACTCGCTTGTCCAAGTACTGATGGAATGGAGCTGACAGCGAATCCCAAGAATAATCGTTAGTGTAAAGATGAACAAGATCGACAAACTTGACCTGCGTTCCCCTGTTCTTCATCATTCGCGCCAAGTTATAACCAGTGTATCCATTACGCACAAACACTACATCCACTTGACGCGAGTAGATTAGATACTCCACCAGTCTCAGCTGCCCTTCCCAACCATTGGCCACTCTATCGAGATGAAAGATATCGTCCGCAAATTTGGCAAACTTATCGAACCATTCATGACCTTTCCAATCAGTCTCTGTGACTATTGTTACATGGAACTTTACCTCGGGGGAGTAATGAGACTTAAAGCTCTGGTGCATAGCCTCAATAATATCCAAGTCCACCTTCTCCGACCCACCAACCACCATATAAGGAATGTTATAAAGCACATGAACAACCGTTTAGTTACTACATAAGCGAAAGTGCTTATTGTTGGACGATACTCTGAATCGCAGCGTCTGATAATCAAAAGTACTTTAAGCCTGTTACTATTCAGCTAATAAGCGAGCGCTTTATGCGGACAAGTGTCGATCACCAAATGAGATGTTATACTATTTAGCATATCTTACATCAAGTCGACCGAGGGAAAATGCTCCATCTGTCAACGGTAAACCAAAAGCTTGAGGGTTTCGTTTCTTCAGCTCCGCCAGCCAGTGCTGCTCATTGGGATTCTTCTTGACAATCTGCCCCGTCATCCCGTTCTTGTGCCGTCTGTAATAGAACAGTTCTTCCCTAAGTATCCTACCAGGCTTGCCCATACCACGCAAACGCAGCCAGAAGTCATAGTCCTCCCATCCTTCAAACGTCTCATCCATTCCGCCAGCGTTGATGTAATCCTATCTTCTAATCATGGCAAAAGATGGCAAATAATTCTCCTTCTGTAGACGATTTCCATCATACTCATCCATAACCTTAAAGTTGTACTCTCCAAAGTGAACACTACCAGGATATACAAAAGACACGTCGTTGTACTCTGTTAATTTCAAAGCCAACTTTTCCAATGTAGTGCTATTGATCAAGTCATCCGGATCAAAGAAGATGATAAACTCACCCTGCGCCATCAACACGCCAATATTTCTCGAATAGGAGAGACCGTGATTTTTCTACGTCCATACTTTAATATCAGTCTTGTAACTACTAACAATACTGATCATTTCATTATGAGACTTCTGGTTCGAACCATCATCGATCAGTATGACCTCCATGTCTGACAGGCTCTACCTTTCCAAGCAGTCTAGCGATTCTCTGAGATACATCTCATTGTTGTAGTATGGGATGATAACAGACACGAATGGCTTTCGACTGTCCAATAAATGCTATTGGTTGGACAAAGACAGTCGCGCCAGATTGTTTGATATAGAAGACGTCTTTACAAGAGATCCTGATAAAGTGAGAGCATTGATGGGGTAATAGGCAGAGTTCAACTGTGCGGCAGAATTTGACAATGCATTGCAGTACTCTTCCCCAGAAGTTTGAGCCCCAATAACAGATTTAAATCTGGCAGTGTTGACAAGCGCGTGCTACAGAAAGCTCTATCCATCCAGAGTGCCCAAGAACTCTATATTCTTGTATCCATGGACAGATTTGGACTGAGAATTGACATAGTCAAACAGCAGAATGTCCACAGAGCTATTAGACATGGCGAGTTTAACCAACGTCATCAGCGACTAACTTACAACGAACTCTTGACCAGATTTGACGGTGAGCACGTAATTGCAGTCCTGACCAGCTTCCAGCAATCTCCAGTAATCACAGGGCGAATGAGCCTAGCGGTAGGTTGAGGCTAGAGATTACACAGCACCAACCATCTCAGACATGAAGTAGTCATTGATTACGCGCACATTAAAATTTTGGAATACTTGAGCCTGCAAAGAGATCAGCGTCTTGCGCATTGCAGCGTAATCGTCGCTAGTCTCTAGGATAACGTCTACGCATTGACTCGGCTTCAGTGAAGCAATCCCAGCAGATAATGTCTTGGATCGGAGGCTCAAGTCTGGCAGCTCAAACTCTTCCATTATCTACTGGGCAACTTTGAATCTACCCACATCTTTGTTCTAAATATTATTCTGCAGTGCTATATTGACTAGATATCCAAGAGAGCATAGCAGAAGAAATGCGAACCACAATGTTTTAGGATTGCAAATATTGTGAGTCTGAAACAACTCCTAAAACGGCATCATTGTTGATTTGAGGAACACTTTGAAGAGGATCTTCGAAGACGTAAATTGCTGATTACCAAATCAAGAGAGAAAACTATTTAATCTATGTGTGGAATCAGATTGGAATCTATTTAATTTATCCACTTGGTAATGCCGGTGGCAAGTGATGTTGTCATGGTGGCCAGCATCAAGAGTCTATCTAAAGAAAATTACCAGCTTATGAGGCGGTAACCAAGGCGCAAAGCAATCAGATCCAACGACGCAACTTCACAGAGACAAACAGTCTTAGTGGAAGAGTTTATAGTCTTGGATTGTTAATTGACAATATTTTAAATTAGTTCCTCTTTAGTTTCTAAACAAATAGCTATGCGGGAAGGGCGTTGAGATATTGCGCCAAGTTGGTAGTAGATGATGATTGAGAAGACTCCGCTTTCAGATTCCCCAATTCTTTTTCAAGATTACCAGTGATATATTTTGTTAATTCAGCAAATTAACGTTCATTATCAGAAGACTGTTGTTATGGACCCTTTTAAATCAAATTAACCAATTTATCTGCGGTAAGATTGTAATCTTTCAGTAGATGCGAAGGGAGCAAAACGCGTCCAAATTGCGCGTTGGGAACGACACTGCGCAAAAGATTAGACACCCCAACAACTGAAGCAATCTAATTGATAGAGACATTATTTAGTGACGATGTATGATCAGACACTTGACCATAAAGTTATAACAGGTTTCCGTATGTGGCACGACAATGGTCCTGATATTCATCCAATGTATCGTACCGCTATCGCATGAAATCGTTTTAACGCGCGCTAATCAGAGCCATCACAAAGTTGCGATCAATATGAACTTTATCACGATAGAGCATGATTTTTAGTGCATCAATAACAGGATGTCCCGAGCCTTTAATACTACCATCTGACCTAACGTCCTTGCTTGCTCCAATAGTATCAAATATCCGCTCCACCTGGTCTGAATACCATCTAAAGCGCATCAAACCGGCAAGATCATTTTTCGCCGTTTCTCTGATCTGCGCCAATTCAACATTCAACGCCCTCAACACAAACTGATACTTGTGTCCTGCTGGATAAGCTAAAGATAAAAGATATCCTTCATAATCCTTTTTCCTACATAGAATAATTTTAAATACTCTTTAAATTTGAAGTCAACACGATGCATATATATAAGTTACAATAAGGTATCTCTACAATACACAAATGGGTCCATTACTAAAGGCGACGCGCTCGCTAAACAACAAACGTTGAAATTCCCAATTGAATGAAAGAGAGAGGCGATCGTTCGGCGATTTGTTGATAAAACTTTCTCTTCAGCACTGATCACCTCCGCCTTTAATAAGTATCGGGCTTTATCATTAATCTCTCGCTGAAGTTTAAAAATGTTAACTTTAAAAGTTGGATAAGATTAGATTGATTTGGTTTTGCAGTTCTATGTTACGGTTGGGTTCAAGATACTTTCTCAATGTGATAACAAGGCTGTATTAGTTCATTCCGCTGGCAAGAAGGATGTACTTGACTGTGTCTGCATCCAACTTGAGTTTGAACGCTATGACCGCTCTTAGTAGAAATCGCTCGCTGATTTTATCAAAGCTAATGGTCCTCAGTTATAAGAGAGACTGAATACTACAACAACTGTTGATGAGAAGAAGTAATAGTCTGCTGGACGTAATTTAGTTGATGGCCAGCTTGCCATTTAAGTGTGCGCTCGCCACTTGGATCACATCGTCAAGAATTTGAAGGCGATCAACTATCCAGTCTTTGAGTAACCATTTAAAGTGAAAGATGGTAAAGATTTCCGAATTCCAAATCCAAACTAGTACGTCACCGTGGATCCATGTGGAACTCGACTGGTGCTGCTACCCGCCAACTCTGATGATGTTTCGTATACCACATCTGTGGGTCAACACTCTCCGCTAAGTCTGACATCCGCCAGTGCACCAATAGAGTACTCTGGAAAGAAGATTGCGGTGCTCACTAGTGGTGGCGATTCTTGTGGTATGAATGCTGCCGTTAGAGCTATAGTTCGTATGGCCTTGGTGAAAGGTTGCCAGCCGTACGGTGTTATGGAAGGATACACTGGTCTGTACAAGGGTGGCGACATGATCAAGAAGTTGGTGTGGCAAGATGTTTAAGGCATTCTGTAATAGGGAGGTACTGTCATTGGTACCAGTCGCTGTGCAGAGTTTAGAACGCTGGAGGGCCGCAAGTAGGCAGTGCTTAATATGGTCTCAGTTGGAATCGATTCTCTGATCGTTATCGGTGGTGATGGTAGTTTAACTGGTGCCGATTATTTGCGTCAAGAATGGCCCTCGATGATTAAATAGTTGAAAGATGAAGGTAAAATTAGTGATTAGCAGTTTGTAAAGCACCAACACCTCAGCCTTGTTGGTATGGTCGGTTCGATCGATAATGATATGGCCATGACTGATATCACTATTGGATCCACGTCTTCAGTGCAGCGAATCTGCGAGGCTGTAGATAACATTTCAAGTACGGCCATGTCTCACCAGCGAGCGTTCGTGGTTGAAGTTATGGGCCGCAATTGTGGATGGCTGGCTCTGATGGCGGCCATAGCCAGTGGTGCTGATTACTTTCTGATTCCGGAGTGTCCGCCGGCTGACGGCTGGGAGGAGGAGATGTGCAAATTGCTGCACCAGAAGCGTGCGGCGGGTAAGAGGAAGAATATTATCATTGTGAGTGAAGGTGCTCTTGATTGCAATTTGAAGCCGATTAAGTCGGAGTATGTGAAGGATGTGATCTAGAAGAAATTGAATATTGACTCGCGCTTGACTACTCTGGGCCATGTGTAGAGAGGTGGTGGTCCAGTGCTGTTGGACAGATACATTGCCACAGTGCAGGGTGTCAAGGCTGTCGATGCAATTCTGTAGCTGAAGCCGGAAGATCAGGCTCCCGTCATTGGATTTACTGATAACAAAGTTACGTGTATACCATTGATGCAGGCAGTAGAGGCTACGAGAGCTGTGGCTGATAGGATCAAAGCCAAAGATTTTGAGGGAGCTTTCAAGCTGAGAGATCCAGAGTTTCATGCGTGTTATAGCGCAGTTCTGGCAACGTCCGGTGCTGATGTACCCGATGTGAAATAGGATAAGAAGCTAACCATCGCCGTGCTGCATTGTGGTGCTCCTGCAGCTGGTATGAATCCTGCTACTAGGGCTATAGTTAGATGCTCAATGATTCGCGGTCATGAGGTGCTGTTTGTCAGTAATGGATTTAGTGGCCTGATTGCCGGCGAGTTGAAGAAGGCCGAGTGGGGTGACGTTGACGGTTGGACTGTTGATGGAGGCTCTCACCTGGGAACGAATAGATCACAGCCGGATGAAGATATTGGCCTGTGTGCGTATTAGATGCAGAAGTTTGGTATCCAAGGCTTAATCGTCATTGGTGGATTTGAGGCATTTACTGCCGTGTTGAAGTTAGAGGAGAGACGTGCCACGTATCCCGCCTTCTGTATCCCAATCGTCCACATTCCGTCCACTATATCCAATAATGTTCCCGGTACAGAGTTATCGCTGGGTGCAGATACAGCTCTGAATGTCATTATGGATGCGTGCGATCATATCAGATAGAGTGCTCATTCATCGCGTAAGAGAGTGTTCGTCGTGGAAGTACAGGGTGGTAATTGTGGCTATTTGGCAACAATGGCTGGTCTTGGTTGCGGAGCAACGTGCGCTTATATCCCCGAAGAAGGCCTGTCTCTGTAGACACTGGCCAAAGATTCTGCGCATCTGATTAGATAGTACAGTAGTGAGGGCGACTATTAGGGAAGAGTGATTCTGTTGAATGAGAGCGTCTCTAAAACGTACACCACCGATATTGTATCCGCTATCCTAAAGGAGGAAGGTAAAGGTGTATATGACTCGAGAAGCTCTATACTGGGTCATATCTAGCAGGGTGGCTCCCCGAGTCCAATGGATCGTGTGCGTGCATTAAGATTTGCTGTTGAAGCTGTCAACTTTGTGGAGCGGGTATCATTTGCTTCAATTGAAAAGCACCAGGAAGTTCTCAACTGCCCACAAAAGATATTGAGTGGTTATACACAGGGAACCGGTTGCAATCTGGGACCGAACAGTAACAAGACTGAAGAAGTAGATGGAGTGTTGCCGATAATAAGTCGCCTGGCCGCTGTCAGCAGTGGCGTGTACGTTAATGATCCGTCAAGTGTTGTGGTTCTGGGAATAGAGGCTGGTACAGACACCAAGTGCACTCCGATCAGAGATCTAATTCCGCTGACTGATTTTGAGAACCGACGTCCGAAAGAGGCCTGGTGGCTGCAGTTGAATCAACTAATCAGAGTTCTTGCCAAATATGGATACAGCGAAATGCAATGAAACTACTGTAAAATCTGCTAGTACACAAGCGGGACCTAATGGCAATAATAATGATAATAAGAATGACACCAAATGAAATCCATATATATAAAATATAATCTTCAATTGATCACTTGAGCTTCTTCTTGACGCGCAACTTGTTAGTGTGACCGCACTTCTTCTTACGGCAGTTGGTGGCACGAGGAGGCAGACGGGCATAACATTTACGGCAGATCATCTTCTCACAGTTGTACTTGCTGGCCAGTGCCTTTAGCGATGGCTCAATAATACCACCACGCAGACGCAGCACCAGATGCAGAGTAGACTCTTTCTGAATGTTATAATCAGACAGCGTACGTCCATCCTCCAACTGCTTGCCAGCAAAGATCAAACGCTGCTGATCTGGTGGAATTCCCTCCTTATCCTAGATCTTGGCCTTGACGTTCTCAATAGTGTCGGATGATTCCACCTCCAAAGTGATAGTCTTTCCAGTTAATGTCTTTACAAAGATTTGCATCTCGCTTATGACTTTACTTTTTATTATTATTACTCCTCGTCAAGATTGGAATGCAACGCACGGTTTTGTGAGTAGTGCTTTCTCTAAGCAAAATTCAATGACGATCAGACGCGAAAATTCTAACCGAAATCAACCGAAAATGAAATCGACGCGCGTGTGATCCATGACTTTAAATGATCGCCTACCTACCGAGTTCAGCTACCTGTACAGCGTACGTGTATCGCTAGAGTATGTTACGCGTGCAGACTAAAGTGTGGACGAAGAATAAAATTTTATGAGATCTATAGCCCTTTGCTTTTCAGTTGCTTCTTCTCCAAGATGGAAAGGAGACCAAATTTGATGCGACTCTCTTCTCAACGAACTATCGAATATAGCCTATTTCTTCAGCGATATCGCAACCATCAAGCGCGCTCTAAATTTATCTCTTAATAAATAGATAAGTATTCTGTTTAACTGATTGAGTTTTATGCGTTGATCAATCCGACGCGCATCTACTCTTCAGCAATCTTCTTGTCCATATAAATCATCAACTCCTCTCCAACTCGAGTTCGGATCAAGTTTGAAACAGTTTTGTTTCATTCCAACTTTCACCATCCATTGTAGAATCTTCTGTTTAGAGTTAAATTCGTTAAAAGTAAAGCATAATATGAATTTAAAAGAGTTGATTCCATTAGATCTTGGATCTGAATGTCAAAAAGGTAAATATAATTTAGTTCTCAGTCATAGGGGAGATCAAATGTTAATTTGTATGTGTAGCGGCAAAGATCTTGGACCAGTTTATCAAGCCAGAGGAGGCTAAAGAAAAGAGCCCTGATAGTATAATCCCACCTGATATCATTTAGAAGGCAAAGGGATTGGCCATTTTGCAGGTTATTAAGGCCGGTTTCCTATGGTCTGGCAGAGCAGGTACCGGTGTAGTTATAGCGAGACTGGGCGATGGCTCTTGGTCAGCACCGTCAGCTATCGCCACGGCATCTATCGGATTTGGTGCCCAGATTGGCGGGGAGATGACTGATTTCATCATTGTGTTGAACACTCAGGAGGCTGTGGATGCTTTCAGTCAGAAGGGAAACTTCACTGTGGGATCCAATCTCAGCGTCGCCGCCGGACCAATAGGCAGGAATGCTGAAATGTCAGCCTCAGTCTCTGATTTTAAATAGCCTAAACTCGCCTCCATGTACTCCTACTCAAAGACCAAGGGTATGTTTATCGGAGTATCATTGGAGGGATCGATGATTGTGCAGAGAAATGATGCTAACAAAGCGTTCTATCATCGCGCTGTGACTGCAAAGGAAATTCTTAGTGGTCAAGTGGAGCGGCCAGAAGCTGGTGCGTAATTGTATGCAGCATTGGAGCGTAGAAGTGGTGTTGGATCATCTTCCACCTCGCCAATGGTCAACTGTCCACCATCATATTTTGTCTCGTAACAATCATAGAATTACTCTGCATTATCCGGCAGTGGACCGAGTATTCCACCTCGACCACAACAATTATAGAATGCTTCAGGTGTATCTGTAGCGATTGCTATGTATGACTTTGTGGCATAGAGATAGGGTGATTTATCGTTCAAGAAGGGTGATCAGATTGAAGTGGTAAAGAAGACAACATCTAAAGATGACTGGTGGGTTGGCAAGAAGGTTGGCGGAGAGGGTTAGACTGGAAATTTCCCGGCGAATTACGTGGAATTTAAACAATGATGATTCCCAACTTGAGATTTGAATTTGTAATATATATATTTCTACTAAAACTGGGTTATAATAACTGTAATTCTATTAAAACACCATTGAACACCACCGCTTTAATAAGGGAATCAGTATCGCCATTTAGGACCGCGCGGAGACCGAGAAGGCTTATCCTGAGTGTATGGCTCAATGCCGTGCTTCACGTTATCTATCCAGTGCAAAAGATACTTTCTATCTGTAGTATTAAGACCAGCATCTTTTAATTGTTCCGATTTGGCCGCGATTACATCATCCCAACTCTGGAATTTATCAGCATACTACACCATATTACGTCCAATCTTTCCCAAAAAATCTTTCACTTCATACTTGTTCTACGCTGTCGAGTTGGACGCGTATCGCATCATTTACCTGTATTATTACGATTTTATAGTCATTCTATATACTTTACTTTATGCCTTCTTAATTCCGCACAGACAATATGTGTATTATTAGTGATCGCAATTCTTTGTGAAGGATCGGGATGAATATAGCTGGAGATAAAAGTGTTCAGCGTTACTCTTCAAGTTTTCCGATAGAAAACTTTTCTTAACGCGTCTTGCGGTGTGTAACTTTCTGCGTCTATCGCGTCCCTCTATGGCGACAATCTCCTGCGAGTAAACATCAAAGCGCGAAATTTACGAAAAGTCGTCAAAATATATAGTGATCGACAGCATATTTTATTTATTGCTTTTTTGTGTAATATTGATATTATATAAAATTTTAAATTAGTAAAAAAATATAATGAGTGCTTCGTAAAGTAGTCAATCCAGCGAAGAGTCTTCATTTGAATGGGTAAGAGAGTATTTGTAGATAAAGGGTACAGAGTATTTCTGCGAGGTGGATCAGCACTATATTTTGGATAAATTCAACCTCACCGGTCTCAATTATGAAGTGGCCTTCTTTAATCCGGCGTATGATTTAATTTGCGATAAAATGGATGAGGAGTAGGCTATTAGTTCATATGATCTGGCAATGAATAATGACCAGTAGGGTGGCAGTAATGCTAATTTAAATGTGTCAGCGGAGGATATATAACAAGAATTGATCAAGAATGCGCGCCATCTGTACGGCCTCATCCATGCCAGGTACATACTGACCACCAAAGGTTTATATGCTATGCAACAAAAGTTTAAGAGCGGCCACTTCGGAAGGTGTCCTCGTGTATGGTGTTAAGGTTAGGCGTTATTACCCGTTGGATTGACTGATGTCCCAGGATAGTTGGGCGTGAAATTGTTTTGTGCCAAGTGTGAAGATGTCTATGATCCCAAGAGTAAGAGACACTTGTATGTGGACGGAGCGTACTTTACCACCACATTTCCTCACCTATTCCTGTAATAATATCCGCAGTACATTCCGACGCGTGTTGTCACATCCGGCCAAGTCACCCCGTCTAACAGCAATGTCAGTAGCACTAGTGTCCGCGACATGTAAAATGTATCATAACATTCTAATGCTAGCGGTGATTTGGAATCTTCCATCAGGTATGTACCAAGAATATATGGATTCAAGATTAGAGATTACTCCAAGGTGCTGCCTCAAATTCCACATAGTATTATGGAACAGGCCCATTAGGTGCGATAAAATGAACAAGTATTATAAGCCGCGATGAATTAAAGCGTGGCCAACGTTGAATCTAATCAAATCATGACAGATTGATGATGATAATGTTGGCGGTAATGCTATCTACCATAATCAGTACATTCACAATGAAACCATGTTATTAAGAATAGATATTCACTTTTCTGACACTAAAATCACAGATATTATTATTAATCTGGAATACTTTTCAGTTTAACAAACTATAGTTCTTCCAATCTAGCCTTCAACTTTGGCATTTCACTCAGTTTATGCTCTAACTGCATCTTCTCCTCCTACAGACCAAGACGTCCCTTCGCATCCAAATGACTGAAAGAAATACCACCAGCACCGTCAAACTGCAGAATATAGTCATGATACTGCCACAGCGATGGGCGATGCGACACTGTCATTAATGTGATACCAAGTTTAGTTGCATTGGTGTACATTACTCTCTCGATCTCTAGTGAGACACTGGACGTGCATTCATCCAGGATGGCAAACTTGGGATTATGATAATACAAGCGAGCCATAGCGATTCTCTGCTTATCTCCACCAGAGAGCACCTCCTTCCAATCTTTCACCGCATCATAACCACCTTCTCTATCCTTGAGATTGAGCAGTTCCAGCACCTCCAAGTGCCTGTCCAAATCCACATCAGTTATACCTCTGGCTAGCATATCATCAAAGGTATGCGGATAGATGATCTGATCACGGAATGTGCCCGTCACTAAATAAGGTCTCTATGGAATATAGAATATCTGTGAAGGATCTGGCTTAGTCAAAGTGCCACCATAGACAGGCCATAATCCACCGAGAATTCTAAAGAGAGAACTCTTACCACAACCATTTGGTCCGATAACCAACAAATGCATACCATCCTTGATTTCAAAGTCCATAGATGGCACTAAAATATCTCCATTAGGAGAGACAATGGGGACTTTACGGAAGGAGACCACCTCACCAGACTTGTCAATCTTCACGTCGCCTCTCTATTTCAGCAGAGTCGCCGTGTCCATACCGAGATTAAATTTGGACACTGTGACTAGAGTCTTTTTCATTTTTCCCTAACTGATATCCTGGAATGCCTCCAATAATTCGTACACCCTTGCAGTATATCCAGCCAGTTCACTCACCTCCTTATACGAGTACATAATTCTACCAAAAGCATCAGAAGAAGTCAACAACAGTCGTCGATTAGTAACAAAGCTCTAAGTGCGCATACCAGCTTTATCTCCCTTCTGAGTTGAATTGGATTGCGAAGAAGCGGAAGCAAGAGCAGACACTGAAGAATCTGGTGCTCCAGTAGTAATAGCCTTTTCAAAGAATACAGGAACTGCACAGAGTATTAATCCACAAGCTCCCCAAAAGTATTTCACCACAAAATCTTCAAGCATACCATAACCAATTCTCACTTTATATATGGAATTAACATGCTTGATGAGTGCAGTATAAGCATTATTCAAAATATCCTTCTCCACTGTTGGTATCACAATTTCATCAGCTTTAGGTACTGCAACAACACGATCTTGTACGCCAGAGGTATTCTATGAAAGAGCAAGAGGCTTAAGACGTTTAGGACGATGCATTAGAGCAATCTCTTCGGCATTCTCAATCAATCTGGCATGAGTGAATCTAAACTCTCCCTCCAATCTCTACTCCTCCGCCACCATCTTACCGAATGGAGGCATAAGCACCCGGATAACCCACGCAGAGAAATTGATCACCAGACTTGCACCAAGCAGAGGATCTCCACCCACAGCTCTGGATAACTGCACATTGTAAATGATGATATCCAGAATAGGTTTAGCCAGATTCGAGTACAGCTCAGATAGAGAATTGCAAAACTTTTATACATCCTGTGTAATACACTAATCTGCATTCTTGATTCTATCATCCAAGTTGGCCACCTTGTAAAACATTGCATTACTCATGTACTTTTCATGTATGAACAGCGTCAGTCTAGTTCTAAAAGCAATTCCAATCTTACTCTGCAGGTACGTCAGCATACTATTACAATAGGTAGCAGGTAAAGCAATCCCCATCCACATTACAATTCCCCACAAGAACTGCTTTCCTCTAGCACGCACAAGATCACTGACTAACCTACCATCCAGCTGCGCGACATACACCGACAATATGGTTCTAAATACCAGGAAGAATGTATGTAGAATGATCAGACCCATTTCTTTGCAGTAGAATCTTGGTATCAGGATATTAAGCAGGAACTTTAATCTCTGAAAGAACTCATGATTGATCTCTACCCTTCTCTTGCCAGATTTATCAAATTTCTAAACATCTTTACTATTACTATTACTTCCATTATCATTATCACTCTTTTTCATGGTTGAACTCTTGGATTTAGAACCACCACCACTCATAGAAGATCGAACTTTGTACGCAACAGAGCCGAGTGCAACAAGATACACCAATCTTCTGATATGCCTATGATTTGTAAGTGCCGCACTATACAGAGTACTCAAAGCAGTTGGCATAATTCTCTTAATCTCTATCTTAATTTTGCAATAAGTAAGAGGAAATTTCTAAAGTACGAATACAAGTTTTAGAGGAGGATGAAAAGAAGAGCGAAACTGAATGTAAAAGAGTGAGAGGAGAAATGAGAAAGAAAGAATTCGTTTCGTCAGCGCTGAAGAGATCTGCGATATAAAAGCGAGAAACAAAGATGAGCCGGACAGAGGATTCACACAGAGAGAATATTCACGCGCGTTTCAAGATTAATCTTGGGAGAATGAATGGCTTTTTACTTTGACTGAATGTCGGTATATCTTTACTAATTACCATTGCTAGTTGAAGTTCTGTTTAATGATGATCGTGTGCAACAAAATTATGGCCCAATCAGGTAACTGCTTCATTTCACCCGCAATAGAACCAACTGTCAACCACCTTTATTTACACTTGCCAACTCTTTTTCATTCTATCGGTAAAAAATCAAATAATTTAGAGTGTTAGTCACAATAGTGTCAAAAGATGGAGACATTAAGAGATTCTTTGACATCTTAGATCAATTACCATATAGAGCATTTGACTTCCCAGCCAAACTTTGACGCGCTAAAACAATCGGTTACAAATGGCACTCACAACTATCTGGATTAGTTTACGGATTCTTTGTTAGCGATAGACGCGTATACTATTGGTTTAGGTGCTGTAGTTGTATTTGTGGTGTATATGGCGTTTAAAGGTGGTAGTTACACTGGTTAAGAAGGAGATAATTATAGTTAGAATCTGGACGTACAAAGCTTGTTGCATCAGCTGGAATAGGCAAGGCTGAAACAAGCTGAATAAGAAGTTGCAATTGACAAATTAAGTCAGCAATTGCATCAAGCAAACATTTAAATATAAGCTTTAGTAAAGCATCAAAATTTGCTACCTGTAAATTGTCTTGGATTCGATAAGGATGGAGTTGCTTTGACTTTGCCTCAACTAGATAAGTAGCGCGTGCAATTGCAACTGGATGAATTTTCTGCTGCATAGTGTTTGAGTGCAATGAGATTCAATCAGGTGGTCGAGATACTGGCTGTAGATGTTTATCCATCCAGGAAGCGTTCGATTGATATTGCATCTTTAAATGATGAGACTGCAATCACCTCTGAGTACACCGCGATGGATAATATTTTAAATGCGCTTGCTTTACTGATCAGCTTGAATCACCGTGTGCAGTAGATTTCTCTGTCGTGTCATCTCAATTCTGCCGAGTAAGATCACCGCCACCCACCCGTCACTGCAAGTACCATCAAATTGGAGTAGATAAATACGCTGCAGATTGGAGAATTGTGTGATGCATTGAAGAACACCACTAGTTTGTAGAAATTGGCGTTCACGGGTGTGCGCTTTCTTCCAGAGCAAGTCCAAATGTTGGAATACGCCGCCGACCTCAATCCAGTCTTCCAAGAGATGCATCTAAGCATGATGAAATCCTGATTAAATAGATTCAATTCATATATTACACATGGTATATAAGCACTTCTCTCAGTAAATTAGTGATATGTCACATTCAGGAAGATCATTTTCCAACAAAAAGACTGTCAAGTAAAGTCTCGACTTCAAGAACGGGAAATCTCACATACTTCTCCGGCTTACTAGTCCACGCCTCAATCAATTTTGGATCGGCCGCGAACTTGTTCCAAAACTTGGTGTACAGAGGCATCACCACAGACTTGATGCTGGCAATAATAGAACGTCTCAATTCCTGATCACTGATACAAAATCCCTTCTGCAACTTACAGCCATCTTCAATCATGGCGGCGACATTCTTGAAATGATCTATAACAGCCTCACGATCGTTTTTAGACAATCCCTACGACTACTTGGACACATTCAGACTGTTGGCAGCGACTAGTTCTGCTAGCAAGGGCTTCCAACACATTTAGTAATTATCGCAGTCCGTATTGAATATCTTCTAAATCTGCGGAACATACTAATCACCGACAGTATTCAACATATACTATTTCACATTCTTCAATATAAAATGATGATTATTAATCAGATAAATCTAACATAAAATAGTCTTATCCGAAGGACTGGTTGGCAGAGATGTAGAACTACTAACACCGGCTGCATTAACAGGGCGATAGTACTTTCCTTAATGTTCAACAGTTTAGCATAGACTCTCCAAGGCTTCACGTGCAAACTTTGATAAGCATTTTCTAGAGATATTGGGATCAACGTTATTATTATTGGCATTAGTGGTTAATGAAGAGTAGAATTTCACAGTCTGTAAGAGATACTGATTCTCAGGCACAGTATTGAATTAGAACGAGGCTAGCATTTCACAGATATTGCCATACTCTGAGCAGCAGCGACGTAACACCTGAATAGAATCAGATGTCAATTCATGCACGGTACCGTCAACTGGCATGAAATCTTTATCTTTGCCACTCAAGTACAGCGATGAGCTCTTATGCTTCTCCAAATGCTCCTAATACTGCTGCAATAGTTATAAGCTCGAGTTTATGAACTATGAAATAACTGAAGTTATATCTTGTGATCTCTTTCCAGCTGTGGATACAGCCTCACTCCAAGATACTTCAGCATCACCCGCAATGCCAGAAGATTCTTGATCACTCATCGACCTGGCATAACTTCCACAAAGGACATCCGTGGTGTCCAGTAAAGTATACAAAGCAGAGAAATCAGCGCCGGACTTTTTCAATTTAGATTAAAATTAGTCTGCAGCCTTCAAGAACTGATCAAAAGACGTGGCAACAACTTATTCAAATAAATTAAATGAGCTGTGTTTTCTAGACTTTTACTTTAAAGCCTACTGCTGAGAGGTGCTAGGTGTATTTACATCTGGCACGAGTCTACCGATAAATTGATACTGGTAAGTGATTTAATAGATCAAGTCTTTCCAATACACCAGAAATGGACAACTTCCCTTGGAATACTTTACAAGTAGAGATCTATTAGCTTCCACATTCTTCATGAATTGCTACAGTTGTGCATAACTAGATAACAGACGAGAGTGCATTTAAACAGATTAAACTTCAGCAATAACTTTGGCGTAATTAGCAAAGTTGGATTGAATGCCCAATGGCGCAATCGCTGGATCACTTTCCAACTGCTTCAGGATGGAAGTTTATTATTTTAGAGAAGAAAGCTGCTCAGGCTAGCCATTTTAAGACTGAAGAGATGTCTTGTAAAGAAATTCCAACCTTTCATTGGCAGACAGTATTAGTTACTTCTAACTCTGAATAATCTTATCGGCATCCTTAATCTTACTTTTAGATAAAAACACGCAAGCTTGAGCCAGTCTCTTGATAGATTGAAAGTATTCATCAACATTCTAAACAGTGAGTGCGCCATTAAGAACAACCTACTCCTTATCTGCGGCATTTATGTTGTCCATTACATTCTACAGTACGTCAATCTGACGGTCAGTGCTTTCATGGGCCAGATTAAGCTTCTCAGTGACCTGGTGCAACGGAGCCACGGTCTGCTCCAACTCTTGAAGACGAGACTGCAGTTAATTCACAGACTATAAAAGAGACTCCACCTAGTTAAATGACGCCTAGCTATTCTTCTTAAACTACTCTAATGAATTTTGATACTCTTGTAATTTAGTCATCGTTCCAAAAGTGGTTAATGGGAAACTGGAAAAAGGAAGAAGAGAGATTTGATGAGTTGCAAGTCGATCTACAGCACTGTAGTTGCAAAAATGGTTAAATGGGAACCATTTTTATTACAAAGATATCGCCAAGTTTACAAGGGCAATTATTAAAACGAGTATAATGTATAATAAATGCAGTGATGACAATATTAGATTGTTGAATTGAACGTGCACTTTAAAGGCATTCAATCAAAGGTGGTCGAATCTTTAGCGTTATAGCGCGTGCTCTGATTGGAGAAGGAAAATTGGTTACACAAGAGCTATCCGGAAAAGCGTTCATTAGATAAATGAAATGCCCACAAACTTTATTCTATTGAAGTCTTAAAAGCTTGTAAATAATAGGCACTTTTGATTATCACTGTTGAATATGGCTCAGTCTTGGAATAGATTCAAACAGGCAACGCGCGAAACATTGTCAAACAATTCAAAGGATCAGAAAACTGATATTCCTTCTGATATCAATGGACTGCTATTGAAGGCAGAGTCAACATCTACCCTGCTGAAAGATTGTATTCAAAAGGCAGCAACACATTTTAATGGCGGTACGTATCATCATTAGTATGAGAGTAGTCAGGTAAGTGGTTCATCCGCTCAGTCAGCCGGAAAAGTGCGCGTAAAACATGCTGATGATCTATCCAGAAGCCAAACGCTCTATATTTTAGCGGAGGCTATGGATAACTTGTCATCATCGTATCCTCATGATGAATTCACAAAGCAGTACTTTGGAAGTGTCAATAAGGTCCTTTGCTTGATGGCACGTAAATAAGCTGAATTGAATGATAAAGCGTACGAATGTTTTATTTAACCAAAGCAGCTGATGCTAAAGGAGAACATCTAAGGCGCGGACGATCACTATGAAAAGTTGAAACAACGCCGACTAGATCTTGATGCGAAAAAATTTAAGCTTAAGCAGGAAGTGAAATCAGCTAATGGAGATGCAAAGATTAAAAAGTATGAAACTGAGGTGCAATTGGCTCAGGGAAAATTTGATTCTAGTGCTAATGCTATTCGCGAGTTGCTAGTGCCTTTGTCTAATGATGCAGACACGTCGGCGATGCGTAGAGTGGAGACTGCTCAGACATTGAAAGCTATGCTCAACTTTTATCGCGAATGTGCAGAGCTAATGGAGTAATTAGATTAAGGACTGGATTTGGATGGGATAATAGCAGGTCATCAGACGGCACCTCAATCTAATAACTATAATGTTGACAAGTTGACTCAGTCCATGAATAGCTCCGTGATCAATCAATCCACCCCACAGTCACCAATGTCTACTCAGAGTCACGGCAGAAGCCACATGACTCAACATGCATTCACGTATCTCCCAGCTCAGAATACTGCTTCTGCTTCATCTAGTCGCCCTCATTCTCCGTCAGTGAATCCTCATCCATCTGCCCCACCTCTGGATCATGCGCGACTCTCACAGTAAAATATTCCTCCAGTGTTGAAACCAAAGCCTCATCTCCCTGTGCCGCCCGTTCTGAAAAAGAATTTCAAAATGTTCAAGGCCGTTTTCAATTTCGACGCGGAACAAGACGGCGATCTCAACTTTGTCGTAGGTGACGTGATTCGCGTGTCTGTGGACAATGGTACTCCACTTGATCCATCAGCTGCCGCATGGTGGAAGGGCACCAATCTCAGCTCTGGATTATCTGGCAATTTTCCATCTAATTTTGTGAAAGAGATTTGATAATTTTATAAATAAAGTAATTTTGCAATTATATTTATGATTGCAGTATAGACTAAATATCACTTGTTGTTATCGTAGCGATTTTACGGAATATTCGTTTCAATCTCTTGACAGGCAGGCACATGTTGCTCGCTCCATTTTGTCTTGATCATCATTCCAACCGACGTTAGTTAATCAACAACAAATCAATAAATATTTGTAGTGATGCCTCCCAGTCGGAGACGCTAGTAATATCGGTAGTTGAATGATTCTGCTAATGACAATGATGAACAAGCGGAGAATTATTAAGAGCTGCCTGAGTAATAATATCAAGCTGAATTTACTTTTGTCTTAGATACGCACCCTGCATTCTAGTAGCAACAGATATCGTAGTAATAGTAGCAGCAATAAGGATTGGGCTCAATTACAAGAGATGGACCTGTGACAAGAGCGATGGCCCGTAGGATGTTGGGTAATCCATTGAATGCTGATAATCGCTAAGGTGATGATCAAATACATCAGATGACATTTGAGCTAGTTATGCGCCCGAATGAAACTGTCCAGGTTGATATTCCGTCAGCTGATTCTCAGCGGTAGACTCGGCGGCATCCGTAACAGCGTCGATTTTAGTAGAATAATTTAAGTACTAGGCAAGACATTGGAATACAATTTGCTAATCGGCGCACCGTTGTGCATCAAGACGGTGATATTATGAACTAAGGAAATGCGGATAACCCGTTCACTTTTGCTGATGTCATGAATGGTCTAATGCACCACGGTGGATTTACAGAGATGTTGTTGCGCCATTTATTTTAGAATGCTATTAATGATTTTGGTCAGTAAGGTCAACCACCTGCCTCAAAAGAGGCTGTAGATGGATTGAAAGTGGTCGACAAAGTGTGTCAATCAGTTTTGGAGACTGATCCCAAGTGCGCGATTTGCTTAGAAGAGTTTCCATCTGATTGTATCACTGATAAATAACAAAATCAATATGCTACTGCTAATCAGCCCAGTGAAGATACGATGTGTATTCGCGAGATGCCATGTAATCATATATATCACCAGGACTGCATCGTTCATTGGTTAGAGAGAAGCAATTATTGTCCCAAGTGTCGTTATGAATTGATGACTGATAATGAAGACTACAATGTAGGCGTGGGTGCACGCATGAAGAAGCGTGATGAAGAGTTGCTTATCAAGGCGCAGTAATAAGCTGTCAATCATACGGAAGAGGTGTCATAACCGCTGCTTTCTGCTTCCTCAAGATCATCAAGCTAGAAGAGGAAAACCTCCACAGCCGACTCTCAGACCAGATCTCTCAGACCTCGTCGCAAAAAATGATAGTATTTGTTATGTATATTTATATAGCGGTCTATGCAATAATATTTCTTCTTCATTACTCAATACGTCTTGAAATGTGAGTACTTAGATACGCCTAAACTCAATTAACTGTCGCTTCATCGATGTGAAACGCCAATTGTTTCAACTGCTCTCGACGTTTCACCATTCGCCTCCCATTGTTGTTTTTGGTTGGTTTCGTTGGATCGCGAAGACAAACAATAATCGTTTCGCATCTGGAGCCAGTGCTTTGCTGGTGTAAACAAACAATTACGTCGCAAGTGGGCTTATCTCTCATATCTAATAGTTTATACAGCGATAAGTCGGCTTTGAAATATAGTATAAAAGGTGTCATTAAAGTATCTGAATTTTCCTGCGATACATTGTGCATAATATGGATCATTAAATGGAAGTTGAGTAATAACAATAACAAGTTCAGAGCGAAATTGTCAGCGCTGTCACTCAAGATATCCGTCATAATTAGATTTCCCATTTGCATGAACCGAAGAATATGATATCTAGAGAGAGTTTTGGCTCGGAGAGTGGTAACAGCAATAACATGCTCATTCAGGACGATATCCATGATAAGCCGAAGCACAAGAAGAGCTTTCTCTAGAAGGTGTTTCCGTTCTATAGAGGATCCACCCCAGTGGATTTCAGTCAAAGTAAAACGGCCAGTCATCACGACGGCATTTCACACGGTCAAGATTCGCAATTTGATTACTCTAGTGTTCGTCATAAGGCTAGTGCTCATCTCCAAGTTACTGGCTAGGAGGGGTAGCAGTAATAGTAGGCTGCAGGTAGAATTCAGAAGCTTCCGTTTCACCAGGCCGATGTTGATGATCATGTGGAGATTATCAGTCCTCGTATCAGGCCATTCTCTGTTGCTCTGAGCAAGAATGGTTACAACAATAATCATGGTAATAGTAAGGTGTAGCCATAGTTGAAGCCTTAAATCAGTGCAGATAGTATGGATTTGGACGCTGGTCCAGATGATATCAAACTGGCAGCGGTCAAGTCAAAGAAACCGGCTCTACTTAAGGAGGTCTCCTAGCCAGCTATGCTTGAATCCACTGCGAATGTTCAAACTGATCTGGAATATGAAAAGGCAAAGCTTGATAAGTCTCCAGTGGTATCTGCGTCAGCATCTCCAGTTATGAGGTTGCAGAATAAAGGCTCCTCTCCGTCATTAAGTCCAAAAGCTGTAGCTAAAGACAGGCCACCCGTCTCTTCTGGTAAAGATATATTTTAGAGAGGAGATAGCCCGCTTTTCATTTAGAAATCAACCAATTACAACAATCAAATTCATGGTAATGTCTCTGGCGGTCATGGATAGTAAGGCTCGATGCAATAGTAGAGCAACTAGCATCTAAGTCCATTGTCTGCTCTTAAGGCGTAAACTACTGCAGGCACCTAGTCATCCGTTGGTTCATGCGGTTCACCAGAAACTATGACAGAGAAGATTTTGAGCTAATACAAGTTTCTGAAATCTTTCACTAATAGATATGCAGTTGGCGACATTTTGGGTGAAGGTGGATTTGGATTTGTGGTGTCAGCTCTGCCTAATCTTTAATGTGTTCCTGAAGAAATGCACTCATCTGTCAAAGAAGTGGCTGTTAAGTTCATCATAAAGGACAAGATTCCGATAAGATCTTATGTGTATGACCCGCTGCTATAGACGTCTGTTCCTTTTGAACTTTTCGTGCTGAGGAGAATTGATCATCCGAATATTATAAAGTTGGTGGATTGGTTTGAAGATGCTGCATTCTATTATCTCGTCACTGAAATGCATGGCTCCGAGTGGGTGGCTGGTAGAAAGGTGACCAAGGCTAATAGCAAGTCTTACATCAAGAAGTATAAGGAGAAGCAGCATAGTGGTTATATGTCTGATGATAGCTCTGCCAGTAGAAAGTCTGAGAGAAGAGCCTCAATGGACCTGTTTGAATGTATTGATGTTCATTAGCGATTCAGTGAAGATCTTGCTAAAAAGGTGTTTAAACAAGTGGCGGATGCGATCTACTACCTGCATCATGATCTGCGGATAGTTCATCGTGACATCAAGGATGAAAATCTTGTAATCGATGCAGAATATAATGTGAAGTTGATTGATTTTGGTGCTGCCGCTTTTATACCTCAGGATGTCAGCAGATGGTTTAACACATTTCATGGTACACCTCAGTACTGTGCGCCAGAGATTATAAAAGGTTAGAAATACAGAGGACCTGAGGCTGAAATATGGGCTTTGGGTGTGTTGATGTACACTATGCTATTTGGTGAGAATCCATTTAATGATCCCAAGAATGCCATAGATGAGCATATGAGTGTTCGGTAACTTGCGCTGGGTTGTGGCAAGCCTGTATTTATAAACTAGCAGTGCTTAATTGATCCTAGGCAGATGCATCAGAGAAGATATGTTCCATCTCCTCTAAATCCAAAGCATGATGGCATTCGTAATCTGTCCAATACTAGTTCATAACGAAGCATGAGTCCAAGTCTTGGACACTCCCCCTTTTTTAAATCAACCAATCTTGCAGCTGGTGCTCATATGTCTAACAAGAGTGAGATGGCCAATTTATCAATGTAGTAAATGCACCTGGATGAAATGCATTATCGGAGCAAATCACCGTCACTCTCTTTGAAATAGAGCAAAGATGAGATTAGATTATCAAGAGTTTGTGTGGATCTTCTGGATGGAATGTTATGTAGAAATCCTAGGAACCGATTAACTATCGAGCAAATCGTCAGACATCCATGGTTCATTGACAATATAGAAGGTGTCATTATGGAGGAGGATGACAGCTGATAATAAAATTCTGCATGGATTATCTTTATGCCTCTGTAAATGTAATATTAGTAAAATTAACAGTTTGATGAATGTCTGATTGACAATATAGTATTGATTGATCAAATTGGAAAAAATATTACTATCCTACCACATGACTATTCATGTAGGATCTCAACTATTCCCCATCTCATTCCTTCTTGTTCAGTCTCTCGGCCTTTCGCAGTGCTCTCTTCCTGATGGACACCTGCATGTAGTAAGTCTAATGAACAAGAATCCATTAAGGGACCATATTGAGCAACTTGGCCATTACATTATGTGCAAAGTATGGTGTCACGTCATAAGAAGTGCCAACTCTTGATAAGGCGCTTGAGACGTAAGACTTGGCGGTCGGAATCATCATACTAGGACGCGATATCTTACTCATATTGGACACCACAAAGTAAGTATTATGATGCTCGACATGGATTCCATACTGCTTCACCTCCTGGGCAAGAGCGACAGAGAACGTCTTCAGGAACGATTTAGAAGCACTATAAGTTTGCAGATACGCAGTTGGTATTAAACCTGCAAATGAGCCAATATTCAGAATCAAAGCGTTCTTAACCTATTTTGCCTGGCTACGTTAAATCATTCCGTTCAAGACAGTTTTAGTGATGCGCAGAGTGGCATCGCAATTGACACGCAAGATATTGTCAATCACACTCTGCTCCTCTTCAGCGAACGGTGTCGGGATACCATGGTTCATAGCCACATTATTGACCAGGACAGTGATTTTATACTTTGCAGACAGCTGATCCAACGATTTCCAGTTCTTCTCAGTGATCTTGGAAAAGTCAATTGCTTCGGTGACAACTTTAGCCGATGGACTCGCGCGCTTAATCTCCTCTGCGACGGCGTCCAATTTGCTCTGCGTACGAGACACCAGAATGATGTTCAGTCCTTACTTTGCCAACTGCAGAGCATACTCCTTGCCTATACCATCTGTAGAGCCAGTAATCACTACACCATTTACAAAAAAAAACTTTAAATACTCGTAGTAAAACTATAACTAAAAAGCATAACTTACACGCGTAATGATCAGCTCCACCATACTTGGCCTTGACATTCACACCGGACGCGACAAAGACGTCGTAAACGGCCACGAGGAGATTCAACAGTAACTTTACAGCGACTAAGAAACCAATACCGGTAAGAGCGTAGATTAAATGCGCATTTTCTACATTAAAACTTTGTAGTATTTACGAAAGTAAAATCAAGAACTTACTATGAACAAAGTCGTTCATTTTGTAATAACTTTATACGGTAATTTATTGTTTGTATGATTGTTCGACTGTTAATAAGAGAAGTCAAGTGCCGACTGCGCCAAATCTTTCAACTTGAACGCGCAGTTAAAGTATGGTCTGGAGATTAAAGCGACTCTTCAGTCAAGATGTTCAGGCATAAAATATCACAGACATGGCAATAGATAGATGCAATGGTCATAATTTATTAAGCGTTGGAAGTGATGCAACTATAAGTCTATATGAGATCAATCCTAATGAAGATCAGCATCAGCCCTGCCTCAAGCGACGTCTATTGAAACCACAGTCACATAAGCATGCCATATCTTCAGTCTGCTGGTACCATCACGATACCGGTCTATTTACTACATCCTCTATGGACAAAAGTGTCAAAGTATTTGATACATAGCTCATGCAAGAGTCGTACCAGTTCAAAATAGGAAGTGTGGTCTACGCGCACGATCTATGTGCAAAGAACCTTATAGCGTGCGCCACTTCAGATACCAGATTGAGAATTTGCGACCTCAATTCCGGTGCTTTTGCATAGACTCTGCATGGGCATTAGGACGCTATATCCGCGGTGTCATGGCATCCGACGGAAGAGTATATACTTGTTAGCGCGTCAATGGATAAAACAATAAAAGTTTGGGATATTCGACGTGGTGGCGGTGCGAAAGATCAATGTTTAATGCAGTTTGGTTCAATGTAATAGTAATAGGATTAATAGTAAAGACTAGTGGCTCATAGTGCTGGTATTAATGGACTTTAATTTTCTTCAGATGGAAAGTTTTTGTTGAGCACCGCCATGGACTCTTCTCTTTGTAAGTGGAACTATAATGCAGATTAGGGTGACACCTCAAGAAGTTAATTGAATGATTAGCGACTTTTGAATAAGTACTTTACACTGAGACGGATGTCTATCATCAATGCCTAGGAGCTACTCTTTCCGAATGATGATGGCAGTATTTTGGTAATCAATTTGAACGACATGCAAGTTTAACAAGTATTAGATGGATGTCATTTCGGACGTGTCAACGTTGCACTGACGCACCCGACAAACTCAAAGGTTCGTATTCTCATAAATTTTAGATATACTATCATACTGTCTTGTTACTGTTAATGATGCATATGTAGATAATGTACAGTGCAGGTAATGATGGAAGAATTGCTGAGTGGACAGCAGTAAATAGTCAAGAGTCGAATCAGTTGTTGCCAGAGTGGTAAATTCTTGATCCTGGAGATCAGTGGAGTGATTGATCTAGATTTCTCACTTATAGAGACTTTGTACGTTTAAAATTTACTGAAAATGAAGAATAGAGAAATTTATTGAATGTGCTAATAGTACAGTATATAAATGTTCATTTTAAGCTCATCTCTTTGGCCTTTTCATAGCTCAGAATCATGATTATAGACACAGGGACACTGCTGTACAATCGTGCCATCAATCCCTTCGTTAGCAAATGCTTCAGACCTTCACTCTGCACATATTGTTTACACGCTTAAGAAAAGTTCTGATGAGAGTCAGAAATTTACATTCTGGTCTTGATTAGATCAAAGGGATGGGTGAGAACTGTGCTTGAACATCCAGCTATCGCGCCCGACACTGCGTTGGTAGCATTAGAGTCAAGAGATGTAGATTCTCGGAGTAGTCTCTTACTCATTGCGTAGCTGATCCAATAGAATGCCGAGCCAGATGAATATGTAAAACTGGATAGAAGGGATCCTTTGTAGAACCCAGACAGTCCATTTAGTCGGTATATGTCTCGCATTATGGATGAGATGGATGTCCGCAGAAAGCCTTGATGTATGAAGCGCTGCGTTACAACATCCGCAGGTACAACTACAACTTGAGAAGACAGCGAAGACAGAGATCCAGCTGCCAAATTGCTTACAATATCTTAGGATAGTCGCGATGATAAACAGACTCGAAGTAGACCACTCTGCTCCTGCACGGAAGACGGATATGCAAAAGTTGACGCGACGGCATTAGCGCGTGTCTCTCTGCTCACGTACGATTATACACTTGTTTCAACCCGCTCACGTACCCATTCATACGTGCTATAGTATAGAGCCTGCGATGGAAGAAGACCTGCAAGCATTATGCTCATTCCTTTGAATAGTCCGGTGACTCCCTGCTGCTGGAGAATTACTTTGACGACACTCAGCGAGGTGTTTTAGGAGGATGATGGTAAACGGGCAACGATTGACTATTATGGCAGAGCTGGGTTGATATTGTTTTACTAAAGTTACATCTAAAGACGAGTCTTCACTACTGTTGAAGGATAGACAGCCACGCGCGCAGATGCCAAAAACGCTGAACTATACAAGAAATACTTTGACTTATCCAAGTCTTGCCACTTGATATCTTGCTCGACGCTTGGATTCCTAGGCATATTGATATTTAGATTAAGCGTTATCGAATAGCTGAAGTGAAATTCTAGTTTACGAATGGAATGTGTTAACTTCCATACCTCCGTACATCAATTGACAAGATTGGTGTGATTGCCAGCGAATCAGGTGGGCAGGTAATATGTTTCGGAATGTGACTTGTATTAGGCCATGTTGGATGTACTTTCTAGTCTTTCCGAGGTTCATTATTTCAATAACTGGTCATATTATAAAATATTACTAAGCATTATAGATGGGAAACGCGTTGTTCAAGTAAAAAGCTGAGTAGAAGGATGTGATTGTAACTTTAAGCGGTCAACTTCGAGATGCATTGGAAATTGATTAACTTGGAGACTTGTCCGTTATCGACAAATTATTTCTGAGCAACAATAGACTTGAGTCCCTCCCTTAAGAGTTAATATAGTGTTTGGTATTGCGCGAGTTATCATTGTCGTCTAACAGATTCGTGACTATTCCGTCTGTTGTGTTTCAGTTGCCACATTTGACTAAACTCTCACTGTCTAATAATCAATTGCGGCGTGTCCCGCCAGAGATATAATATTTGCAATAATTAAGACTATTAGCTCTGGCTGGCAATCAAATTGAGGAACTGCCTTAAGAGATTGGTGAGCTCAGTAATTTAATTGCATTAGATTTGCAGCGCAACTAGTTATCCTCACTGCCTGAATCTATCGGTAATTTGCGCTCACTGGAAACCTTTATGGTGTCGTAAAACTAATTAACGCGTTTACCAGACTCTATAGGCTAACTGATATCGCTATAGATTTTAAACGTGAGCAAAAATAGCCTAGTAACTTTGCCGTCATCATTAAAGTGGTGCTCAGAGTTGTGTGAGCTCATTTTCTTCAAGAACAACATCTAATCTCTGCCAGCGGATCTGTTCTAATAAATGGTAAAGTTGTAGATACTTGATATGCACGCGAACTGCCTTCAAAGTATCCCTGCAAGCATTGGTAACTTGAAAAAAGTGTGGCGAATTAACTGTGCCATGAATTAAATCGCAGAGTTACCTCAGTCCATTTATCGTTTGCGCTCTCTGCGATGGCTCAACTTGAACGATAATCATCTTGTGAATATCTCTAGCGACATTGGTCAGCTTTATGAGTTAACTAAATTTGGCCTGGTGTAAAATAGGATAACCGAATTGCCATAAGAAATAGGGCTTCTGGGATCGCTCACTAAGCTGGACATCAGACGTAATCCAATAAGTTTATTACCATCGAATATTTTGAGCCTGAATCTAAATTGCCTAGTGATGGATGATATATAATTTGAAGAGAGGGCAACTGGTCTGCTAAATCATCCGTAAACCATCCCTCCGTTGCAAGAGCTTTGTCTTCGTGCACTCTCAGAGTTAGACGGTAATAATTTGCATCCAGCCGATAATATTCGCAATGAGAACCATCATAGTAGCGTGTGTCAACTCTGTCTATAGAAGATGTTTGACTACAAGTTGGAAGTGGTGGAGACGCATTACATCTAATAAACAAGCAGGCATTTCTCAGTAAAGTACGAATTTTGCTCCTATAATTGCTTAGATATGTTTAAAAGGTAAAGAGTCTGGATGCCGCTTTAGTTGCAATAAGTTAAAAATTATGATGATGAAACTGACTGTGACTAGGCGCTATCTGTAAGCCTATCGTCATCCACTCAAAGTTGGCTATAATGTCCATAAAGAGACACCGCGTCTAATCTTGATGCCCGTATGAGATTTCAAATCTTAAAAGACGCGATCAGCAGGCACTCTCACTGCCCTTCAGACAAGAGACTTTATGCGTGGTAAATGTATATCTAGGCGCGATTTAATCAGAAAATGTGTACATTTAATGATGAATGGCTCATCAAAGCTGATCATACTTAGACATCCGACGATTATCTCTCTGAGTGAAATAGATGTGAAATAAATGAAATGCAATTCTTATTGTGCGATGAATCGTTAATGAAAGATCTGATCTGAATCGATCGAGGATCCTTGTGTGACTCGGCCACAGAGAATATTTTCTTTTTTTCAGCAGCAACGGTGTGAATTTTCATTCTCAAAAACAGAAATAATATTTATACGCCACTCTCTTAGCTTAGTCATCGATTATTATACAGTTATCTAGCCGTGTTGTGTTTTAAAGAAAGATGAGTCAACTTTAATTTCCAAGAGCTTCTGTCACCTCTATAGCTTCTCTTTAGATTTTGAAAGAGTAGATTCAGCCCAATCTAATGGATGCTATTGATGAAAATGTTCCTCTGCTTGATGAGACGCGTTAGAGTGATGATGTTGGTGGATAATCCTCATTCGCTTAGACTACTTTTAATTCTATCAATATCCTGGTAGGTGTTGGTATTCTGTCCCTTCCTTTTGCTTTTAAACTGGCTGGATGGTATTTGGGTGTCTCGTTGCTGATTGGCTTCATGATCTTGACTAATTACACTGCTCGCATTATCGCGAAATGTATGGATTATCAAGATTAGGACCTGGTTGAAACTATATAAAGTATGGAATCTCCAGTGTTATATTAAGAAAAAGCAAAGCAGTAGCCTTATAATTTACGTAGCTCTGTAGCATCATATGGATCTCATGCTTCCACATAATTTAATACTCCCGCACCTGAACCACTAATGAATAAGATTGACAGTTTTACTGAGGAATCACCAGCGGCGACATTAATTAATAGCACATCTACACAACCGAAGCGATTAAATACTTACTCTGATATTGGGGAGGCTGCATTCGGTAGGAGTGGATAGATTTTTATAATGATTCTGTTTACTATGGAGCTAATTGCTGCCGCAGTAGCGCTTATTATCCTGATTGCAGACTCTCTGCATGCGCTATTTCCGTCTGTTGATTTATTGCTTCTAAAAGTTATCGCGTTTGCCTGTGTCTGTCCGTTCACTTGGCTTAAAGATCTACGTGTGCTCTCCTACGTTAGTTTGGTCGGCATCTTTACCATCATCAATCTGCTGTCTGTGATTCTGTACGATGGCGTGACACATACCGAAACTCCGGGCAGTATTGTTAATCCTGCGCCAACCACTGCATGGCCTATCAATGCATACAAAATACCACTAGTATTCGGTCTATGTATGAGTGGATTCGCTGGACACGCCATTTTCCCATAGATTTATCGTGACATGAAGTAGCCAGAGAGATTTGGCACCATGTTGAACATCACTTATATTGTAACTTGCATTCTTTACGCGTCAATGGCCACATTTGGATATCTCATGTTTGGTCAAGGGACATTGGATGAAATTACAAAGAATATCGCTCAAGTTCCCGGTTATAATCAAGTGTTGAATGTCATTTGTATTTGGATTATCGCCATTAATCCAATGACAAAGTTTCCGCTAACAATGTCTCCAGTGTTTACAACTTTTGAATTCTATACGCTCAAAATGCTAAAGTAAGAAGAATCGTTTCTCATAGGTAGTAAACGGTATTCTACAGTGACATGCAATTTATGTGGTGGTAGCGGACCTACTGTCCGACTACCGTATGATATATTCAGAATCTTGCTGAGGACAGTAGTATCGAGTCTTGTGTTATTCATTGCCATTATATTCCCCGGTTTTGAGAGGATAATATCTCTACTGGGTGCCTTGTTTAGTTTCCTGGTCAGTGTGATATTCCCTCTCTTCTGCTACTTGAAGCTATACAGAGGCACGTTATCACTGGCTGAGAGAATGCTTAATATCACGATTCTAATTGTAAGCTGTATAATGGCTGCCACTGGAACTGCTTGGACATTTATTCCGCCATCAGTATTTGGTTGATGCATTAAATGTTTACATTGTACACTACAGTTTATATCTTCTCTTTCTATACTCGTTAAATGCTTTTTCACTCTTTAACATTAAATCAATCTTTTATATTCTGTTGGAACACTTAGTACGTTTTCATTCCGCTGGCAATGAGATAACAATGAAATGTTAATAGACAGGACAGGGGACATAGAGTAATGCACAAGATTGCTTATAAACACGACCGTAGCACCATGATAGACCAGTGATGAGATCGCGGGTACGGGTAGATGTATGTGAGGTACCAAACAATTAAAAGCCATTCAATAAGCATAAAACTAAAGAAATGTGCATAATTATCGCGTGAAATATCTTTGCCCAAGTACCAGCAGTGATGATCGAAGCCTTTAACACAATGATTACACGTTCGACAATGCCGACTGCCAATGGGGAGTTGATCTTCAATCTTACAATGCTTACAACTGAGACTGAGATTGATCGGATTAAATGTTTTTAATGTGACGTCGTTTTAAACTTTGGCAATAATTATTCCCGGATTAGATGTTAACAGTCTGTGCAAAACTGACCATCCACACATTCGAGCTATCAAGATAGACCACTCAAAATAAGACAAATTGACAGCATTCAGTAGATTATCAAAAATCTACGTACCATAAAGACTAGATATTGCAAGAGTATTCAGCGCGTAGTATAGCAATAAAAAGACACGACGAGGAGCAACAACTTCATGTTTAAAATAGTTACTCTTTGAATCTGATAATTAAAAAGTTTTCCCTTGTTGACCGCTTAAACTTTAAGACTTCTTCAAACTATCCATACTTCCAAATGCAAAACAGAATTTGTGACCGCCACATTAACGATAGTATATATAAGTTCTCTTGACAACCTAATACCAGTGCGCATAAAGGAGAGAGAAAAGGTAACAAGTGGTCAGTGAAACGGCGATCGGAATGTTTCAACTTTTGCCTCGCTCTGAAACAAAGTAACGGTTACTCCCTTACACTGCGTACTGTACCGTATCTTTGTAGTCTGTGTTAGTATTTCAATAGTCATCTCGACGTTATACAATGGATAATCTTTCGATTTTACTTAAGGATTTAGACGGATTTGAGACAAGAAGCAATGCAGTCTAAAATTTAATGAGATAGTTATCTCATAGTTTATAAGTAGAAAATGTCTCCAATAGTCAAAATGAGGACTTGGTACGCGCTCAGTGCGACGCTCTATGTTGGTGTCTCGGTGTAAACTCGAAGCTATCTTCGTACTCTGACACTCTTTCAGGCTTGAGTCAGGCTATAAGAAATCAGTTACTATCAAACGTTTTGGCTGGCATCGTATCTTCTAGTCACCCTCTCTCTGATGATACTTTGCGACTATTCGGCCGTTTGCTGCGCGAATTGGTAGCTCAAGATTCAATGCAGTATGCAAATATGATTATCAATATGCTTTTGGATTGCAGTGGTGATTATGAAGACATTATGGCTGTGCTGTTTTAAGACGATCCAGACGTGATAATAAAATTAGATTTCACGACGCGTTTTCGGTTGGCTTAATGTAGTTTATATTGCTTCAAGAAGGAGATTGCTTGTACTTTGTAGTCTCTGTCTCTGCTGTTAACTGATTTCGACATTAAAGCCTTCGTTCATAGTGATCCCTTCCTGTCTCAAGTTGTATTGCATCCTGTGATGTTGGAGTTGACCATTAGGCATTTGAGTTCGCTTCCTTTTGATAGTCTCTTAGCTGAATTGCAGAAAGTACTACAATACTCGAGATAAAAGAGATAATCATGAAATAGAGATGATGGGCGATGTATCAAATTAATGTTTCGATCTACTCAAAGGCCGCGTTAAATTAATGTCATATCAATCTGACGATCTACCTTCCAGGAAAATTATCCCCAGCAAGCGAGGTCTAACAATCTCATCCACCTAATCCACAGCCACCGTTTGTGTGTACTTGGAGGCTCAAAGCTTAACAGAGTTAAATAGCTTTGTACTTTCTTGTTACGCAGCCTTCGACAACCTTTCTGCCTCAACACTTACGATTCTTTTTTGGATCACGTCTACATATTAACTACTTCGTTACTAACGACCATTCCGGCTGCACTAAATACTTGGTTTCTAATTATTGTACCTACTAAGGAGCCAAGTTATAAGAACCCTCAACTTGGAAATCAATTGCATCTTTTAGGCACCTCTTGATGTAACTGTTTGACAGATCAACACGTCAAGTCTTGTCATCGAAACAAGAGCCAGCACACGTAGCATCAGAGTAATGTAATTGTTTCAGGGGACGGCAAATGCGGAACATGCATACGCCATGTTGTTAATTGTACTCACTCATAACTCACGCTAATCACTTCAATAGTTCAAGGTAAGAAGGCTTCTCAAACACGATTTTTTAATTCTCACTTTCATTGCAAGTACCGTGCAGCACATAGACAGTAAATAATATTCTAACTGTTGAACATTGTGGCATATTCCAGTCACCCTGGCACTTGATTTACTAACTATAGATGCATTTTACAACGTGACTTTCTCACTTTTTCTAACAAACAATTAATAATATTTCAGCTTCTGTCTCTGCATTCTGTAACAATCATGACTCATCAATTGACGCCTTCAAATACTTATCTTGCATCTTCAATGGCACTCTGATCTCAATACTTCCTTCAAAGAATTTCCCTATAACGCTTGTTACATATTCACCTGTGGGCAAAAATAAAGTTCAAAGGACTGAGACCGCCCTATCTACAGTAATTTCATGATCTTATCATTCTGGTTTCAATCAAAACGAGATCAGTGTGTGTGTTGTATCCAGGTAAGGAGCAAAGTTTTCACCTCGCCGACAATGTAAAGCTTTCTTATTGTTGTTTGCGCTTCTTGTATTTAGTACCTAATTAAAATAAATTAATTAATTAAATTGAATTTAAATTAAATGACTATATATCGCCGTATTGGTGAATCTCAGGAACTGGGTGATAGTCAAGAATATTAATCTTCATCTGGCTAAAACTAATACGTCTTTCCATTTACTAAATCTAGAATTATAGAACTGTTTCACTTTATCTTAAAGTCGCTGTACTATGTTGAATTGATTAAACTGCTCCGGCTCTCTGTGCCTTTAGTATTGACTTACTGGTTCTTTGCTACAATGTCGCTGGTGTCTATGCACTACGTTGGATAGTCTGGGGATGTCACTGCTCTGGCGGGAATATCTCTTGCATTTTCGCTGTATAATGCCATCGGTTACAGCGTTGGTTACGGTATGTGCGGTGGACTGGATACTCTGGTTGCATAGAGTGTCGGCATGTAGAGGAGAGGTGATAGCGGTAGTATTGTATCTTAATAGCATTTGCATGGCCGAAATTCTAGATCGCGACAGTATCTCGGCACCACACTGTCAAAAGCGTTGGTGATAATCTGGATCACTTGTATTCCCATCTGTCTCACATTATGTTTTTGCGCTCCGATTCTTATTAATATTATGCGTTAGCCGTATGAAGTGGCGATGGTTGCGTAGACTTATTGTCGATGGTCAAGTCCTGCTATACCACTATTCATGACTTTTGAAGTTTATAAGCGTTACATTTAGTGCCATGGGGACACTACGGCGGCTTTTATATCAATGCTCATAGGCTGTCTTGTGAATTGGTTATGTCATTACGTGATGGTGGGACAATTGAAAATGGGCTACGTCGGTGCCGCAATATCTCTTAATCTAGCATATGGATCGCTTGTTGTATCAGTTCTAGTATACTTGAGGTACATCGCTAATGGTAGAATCCCGCCGATTATATTTTCTAAAAATACCTTTAAAGGTTGGACACTTTATTACCGCCTCGCATTACCAAACACTTTAATGATTTGTGCCGAATGGTGGGCTTTTGAAATTTGTGCTCTTCTTGCTGGATCTATTGGACCAATCAGTTTAAGTGCTCACTCTATTGTGCAGAACACGGTCTACTCTATGTACATGATTCCTTATGGACTGAGTATAGCTTCTGGCGTCACTATTGGGAATTACTTGGGTGCAAATGATGCCATTAGATCAAAGATTGTTGTCAGATTGTCTCTTGCTATAACGATACTCTCTATGCTTGTAAATTCAAGTATTTTGATTGCAAATGGTGATAGAATAGCTAATGCGTTTTTGCACGGAGAAGGTTCATAAAATTAATAATAATCTGCAGAGATTGCGCAGGCTTCCAAGTAATTAATGGCTCATTTCATCTAGTAATTATTACCAGTCTGTGCTTTTTATCAAGTTTTTGATGGAGTGTAAACTTTATCTTAAAGTATTCTTCGTGCCTGTGGAAGACAGGAAATGGGTGCTCTGTTCACTCTTGGATGTTATTACTTGATATGCGTTCCTCTCGGCTATGTGATGGCATTTGGATATGGATTCAGTTCATAATTGCAAGATTTCGCTTCAAGTCTTATGAATGTCACCACATCTCAGGAGTCATCTTCTATAATAGTAAAAGTCGGAAATGAACCTCCTGCTAGTGGATTTGGCGTTTTCGGGCTTTGGATCGGTATAGCTACTGCCATACTGTGTCTTGGCATCTCAATTGGAATATTTGTGCTTCGTCTAGACTGGGCTGCAGAGTGTGAAGCTGGCGCTGCTCGTATAGCTCAAGATTCTGCACACATGTCCAAGTAGGATATAATCACAATGAATGAGCTTGACAATTCATCTGTTACTGGCCGTGATGAAGAAAACCTGCAGCTACTAAAGACTTCCTCAACAATGATGTAAATCGGTCCTGACAATACATAATTTACTTTTATTAATCTGGTTAATTTTTATAATCGCGGCTAGTATAGGCTAAACTTAATTATTCATTCAATGTGTTTCTCCTAGAGCTATAGAGAAATGTGCTCAGATAACAGATTGATAGCCACCGTGTTGTCTGCACCTCTAGGCACAATGACATCGGCATACTTCATAGTTGGCCTCACGAACTCATCAAACGACGGCTTCACAAATCTCTGATACTAAGTAAGGACCGAGTCAAGCGATCTACCTCTATCCGCAATATCGCGTCTCACTACATTAAATCACGTAAAGATTGATGGTGGTGATATAGAGTGAAGTAGTTATAGAATGATAACTTACAGCGCCTGGCTAAGCGGATATCGTCGTCAGCATCAACAAATAGCTTGAGGTCCATCAACTTCATAATCTCCTAATCATACAATGCGAATATTCCCTCAAAAACCACCACTGACGCGCCACTAATCTTTATACATTCTTCCAATCTACACATTTACACTAAAGGAGAAAATGTCGAAAACCACCAGATACAACTAAATATACCTTGAGTGAGTCTTGAAATCATAAATTGGAATATCAACTTCCTGGCCAGACTTGAGCTGATGCAGAATTTAAAAGAGCAAATCAAAATCGAACGCGTCTACATAGAAACATTAAGCCTCGGTGTGATGGAGATAAACATTAGTTGACAATTATCAAATATATCTCTTACTGGGATGATCAAAGTCATATTCTGCTTTATTAGCTGCAGCAATCTACTCCTTTGTGAGTATTTTGTAGAAGCTATCCATAGATATCAGAGCGACGGAGGAGACATCCAAATTGCTAATGATCAGTCTACACTCTCATAAGAAATCATGCTGTGATATCAATCCAGGTAAAATCAGTGATTAAAACTTACTCTGATACAGAAGTTTTACCGCTAGCACTTCCACCAGCGATACCAATAATGTAAGTCTACTTTTATGGAGATGTGACTGAACCGTTGCTCATTATTGGCATACCATTCGCTATTAATATTGGTGAAGGGTGCTTCTTCTCTTTGTAGTAAAATTTGCGAAAATTTGAAAATTTTTGGATCAAAGTTTTTATGTGATCGTCCGTGAACCCACCCTTATGGAATTCCCACGCCTGTATTTGATGCTGTGAGTTTTAATGATATTTAATTCAATTTCACCTTTATATTTTTTACTTTTATCACCTCTTACTGTAAATAGAACCATGTTGCTGGTTAACGCCTCAGCATGCGATCAGCGATTGTCCCTAATCATGTTCACAGGAGCACACACTGTCGATTAGAATCACAAGAGCTTTGACTCACACTTCAACTAACTACGATCATCAGAATTCTCGAGTTGCCTCTGTATTTGTCATCATTAAATATAGTTTTTATTGCTTTTAATTAGCTTGTAAATTTAAGCAATTTTCATATACCGTATACCTGTGATATATTGAAATTGAGATGGTGTTACATTTGTCTTATAGCCACAACAGGGAGAGAAGCCTTAGTGGTGATACGTTACACGCGCAATGTACTGCGGATAGTCGCAGTGGTCCAATTTACTAGGAAGATTATGATGAGCTTAATATTGGCAGTAAAATTGATCAAAGTTAATCCAAGTCGGAATTATCAGTAAATGTGAATTGCATACCAGCAGAGATTGTGCACGCTGTCTTGTCCAACTGTCAGTCTGAAACGTTGTTGATCGCTATGCAGATCAATCAGAAGTGGCGCACAGTAGCTGGATCGATTCTGTATCGCGATCCATTCAATCTTCCCTTCTGGTTATGTAACAGTAGCGGTGATAATGGTGATGGTGGTAAGTATGGATTTAATTAGAGTCGCAGGAATCGAAGCAATAGTTTATCATCTCTGTGGTCCCAGGATTCCCACATTGATGGAAGATAATCATCTCACATCGCTGCAGTATCACCATCTTTTGATGAACGCGGTGGTAGTTCTAATAATGGTGGATGGTTATCCAAGATGTGGAAACTATTGACTTTTAATAGGAATGTAAAAGACGATTTGCAGTCTCAATTGGATTTATTTTTGTTGGCTCTTGGTAGAGTAGATCTTGAGCATGGAGGAGGATCGAGTAAGAAGCGAGCATTGACCTTTACACCTTTGCAATAATAGTCTTAGCAATAGATTTAGTCTAGATTTAAGCGCGTACGTTAAATTAAAAATTTATAAAAGTAATAGTCGAAATCAAAGGTGTCATTAGATGCCTAGCCGTATCCGGCTCTATTTTCGTGGATTAGACACTTGGATTTTGGACCGTTGATACAGGCAGTGGATGAAGAAGTTGTAGTGGATGATTTACTTTTGGATTTAATCAGTGGCCCATTTTAGAATAGCTCATAGTTGATATCGATCAGTCTGGGAGGAACTAGTTTGATCAGTGATTAAGGCTTGCTGTAGTTGTCATTAAGAAATTGCACCAGCAATATAACTAAACTTGATCTGTCACATCTTGCGGAAATTACTGAGCACTCATTGTGTCCACTACTAATGTAAATGAAGTACCTGCGATGTATTAATCTGAAAGGTTGTAAATAAGTTGGAGATACTGTATTGAGAACGATAGCCACGTATTGTCCTCATATAGAGAGATTAAGGCTGGCAGGTACAAAGATTACAGATTATGGTTTAATGTGGATATCTTAATCGGCGATTACTAATTTGCAATATTTGGATTTGAATTGTTGTAATGGTATTAGTGATTAAGGTATAGTAGCTGTAGTGTAATCTTAGTCTGAATTACGTTGGATTGATTTAACTAGATAGAATAAGCATAAAAGTGCAGCTTTGGTGACTGACGCGTCCATAATGGCAGTCGCTTAGAATTGTCCAAGATTGGAGTTACTAGATTTATCATATTGCTCACAGATTACAGACGCCCCGCTGATATCTATTACTCAAAATAATTACAGATTAAAGTCACTCTCTCTGAAAGGACTGAACCTGATCACAGCGGACAGTGTCTTCGCTCTAGGAGAACTGCGCCGCACCTACCACAAGCTGATTTGGTTGCAGATTTACAATTGTCGTAATATAACATCTCAAGTAATAGATTAGATGATTTAGAATCTTAATGATGGTTGGCGCAAAGGTCCTTATGATAAATCTGTTCACACTCAAGTCATGGGCGCAACCTGGTGATATTCTGATGCTTAGTGTCATCCTTATACTGTATATCCTTCTCATTGCGTAGTCAGTACAATATCGTGGTCGCAAATGGAGATAAGTAAATTACCAAATGTAAAGTAATGCATTGTTGTAGTAGTTAGTTACTAACTAATAAAATTTTTCTATTGCAAACTTTCAAATGTCTCATTTACTCTCTTCATTACTACTCTTGGTACTGTCAGAGCCGTCTGCCTGGTTCTGAGCCATTCTGCTCTTGTATACAATCTCAAACATCTTCATGCCGGCATCCTTCAACTCTTGAGTCTTGGTTCTCAGATCCTCAGCCTTGACATTGCCATCTCCCTCCTGGGCCTGGGTAAGAGCAGATCTCAGTTCTTGGATCTTCTCCTAGATTTTGGACATTTCATCCTCACCAATCTTGCTCTTGTGCTCATTCAGATTCTTCTCAGTCTCGTAGATTAGACCATCAGCCATATTGGTAGCCTCGATCACATCTTTGCGGTCCTTGTCAGCGGAAGAGAACTGTTCAGCTTCCTGGATCATCTTCTCAATCTCGGTATCCTTCAGGCCAGAGGATGCAGTGATAGTAATGGACTAGTCAACATTCGTGGCCTTATCCTTGGCCGAAACGTTGACAATGCCGTCCGCATCAATGTCAAAGGTGACTTCAATCTGAGGCACACCCCTCGGCAATGGAGGGATACCGGTCAGCTAGAAATTACCCAGCAATTTATTATCCTTACACAACTCTCTCTCACCCTGGAATACTCTAATCTCCACCTGAGTCTGACCATCGGCAGCAGTTGAGAACACCTGGCTCTTCTTAGTTGGGATAGTGGTGTTACGATGGATCAGACGCGTGAAAACACCACCCAGAGTCTCGATACCTAGAGACAGAGGAGTAACATCCAGCAGGAGGACACTGTTAACTTCACCACTCAAAACACCGCCCTGGATGGCAGCACCGACAGCTACAGCCTCATCGGGATTCACAGCCTTGGACGGTTCTCGCTTGAACAGATCCTTGACAATATCCTGCACTCTTGGCACTCTGGTCATACCACCAACCAGGATAACCTCATCCAGATCGGAAGGCTTAACGTTGGCATCAGACAGAGCCTTCTTACATGGCTCAATGGTGCGGTTCATCAGATCCGCACACAAAGACTCAAACTTGCTACGAGTCAGGCGGAGATTGATATGCTTAGGACCGGTTGCATCTGCAGTGATATAAGGCAGATTGATCTCAGTCTGAGGCACGGAGGACAGTTCAATCTTGGCCTTCTCTGCAGACTCACGGATACGCTGCAAAGCCATCATATCCTTGGACACATCCACACCCTGTTCCTTCTTAAATTCATTAACAATGTACTGCACAAGGCGGTTATCGAAATCTTCTCCACCCAATTAAGTATCTCCATTAGTCGCTTTCACCTACAAATATACACATTCAATTAGTTATAAATCTGTCACAACTGCACTTGTATGTTTGTATAATCTGATGCATGGTGCATACGCACATATATCATATAGCAATTAAATCTCTTCAGGTATACAATTTTTGGTTACCTGTCATCATATATGCTCCGGTCAAAGAGCAATAAGACTGGGGCGGTAACTTTAGTCATCATTAGAGAATATAATCGCTGTGTGATACAGTGTACGCACACTCACCCATTTATCAGATTATACATACAT
This sequence comes from Amoeboaphelidium protococcarum, assembly GCA_023515745.1. Lineage (NCBI taxonomy): Eukaryota > Fungi > Aphelidiomycota > Aphelidea > Amoeboaphelidium > Amoeboaphelidium protococcarum. The sequence goes on from JALECJ010000258.1 coordinate 2,691,638, forward strand.
ACATGCAACTAAATATAATTATCTTACCTCAAAGACACCAGATTGCAGTTCAAGAATAGAGATATCAAAAGTACCTCCACCCAGATCGTAGACCGCGATAGTCTTGTCCATATCAGCCTTATCCATACCGTAAGCCAGAGCGGCAGCGGTAGGCTCATTGATCACACGCAGCACATCCAGACCGGCAATCTTACCAGCATCCTTAGTAGCCTGACGCTGAGCATCATTAAAGTAAGCAGGCACAGTGACCACAGCATTCTTCACCGGAGTACCCAGGAACGACTCGGCATCACTCTTCAGCTTGCCCAACACGTAGCCACCAATCTGAGATGGAGAATATCTCTTACCATTAGTATCCTCGACCCAGGCATCACCATTGCTGTGCTTGACAATCTTATAAGGCACAGTCTTTTTCATCACTTAGATTTCAGGATCATCAAATTTGCGACCGATCAGACGCTTAGTGGCAAAGAAGGTGTTCTATGGATTGATCACAGCCTGACGCTTAGCAGGCACACCAACCAGCAATTCACCATCCTTACTGAAAGCGACATAGGATGGAGTAGTTCTTGTACCTTCAGCATTTTCAATGACTCGCGACGCTTTACCATCCATGAGTGCATTACAACTGTTCGTAGTACCCAAATCGATACCAATCACATTACCTTTCACCTTCTTGCTCTGATTGTCGGCAAGTCTACGGCTACTCGATGTAAAGGATCTAACAACGCGTCCATTCATATTAAACATACGCGTGCCTATCATTTTGTATATAGCGGATATATTGTGGTAATCAAATTATTGCTGAAATGATTGTTGCTGATTAGAACAACGTCACAATATTTTTTTTTCACAACGCGCGAAAAAAACCTGCAAAGAATCCAATCGAAAATCAAAGCACGCTCGATCAAAGTTTCTAAGGTTCGCTCGTTTCGTTCGATTTCTCTCATGAGGGGCTAATGAGCGCGATTAAAGAAGCAATTGCGAGTGATAGTGAGAGTGAAAACAACTACAAAATTTATTTTATCAGTCTGGTATCATCATTTAATCATGGTTCGCGCAGTTTTTGAATATTCTGCTTCACTTTAACAGTCATCTACTCTAGAATAAATTTGCGCATTAGCGATATTTCAGATGGTGCTTTGATATTCTCCTACTTGATACTGGTCTACACTGTTACAGCTTCATTGTTCAGCTGAGCCTCTGATGCGGATTTCCCATTTCCGGCCATCATTTATTTGGCAGACGTTGGACGCGATGGAGGGAAAACCTTCTTTACAACAGATGATGATTATTGCTTCATAACTGGTGGAATCGCCGCTCGGACGTGGTGAGCAAGTTTCATGAACGGATTATCTCTCACCTTACACAGCGATGAGCGATCAATCATGGATCCAGTATGATGCTCCACAACACGCTTTTCTGTAGCATTTTTAACAACGGCAGATTTCTATATAGCTTGGGAATTGGATTTCTCTGATTGAGTTGACAACTTGCAACCTTATGGCTCTTAATCTTTGACAATAAATGGATTATTCTTTACTGTGCCTTAGCGAACCAATTTCTCAACGACGGGGATGTCGCTCTTCTTTACTTATGCAGCATCTCCTGTTGAATCATCAAATTTCTAATCACTTTTTAGGAATGGATTAGATTTCAGGTTCTTTGAGATATCAGAACGCCTTAGAGATCCGACAGACTTCAATTTACTCGCCGGCTGTGAGAAAATGCCCAGAGTTTACTCGGCTCTTTTCTCGTGATTGTTAGCAATTACAGACTCCATTACTTGCATATAAATGATGATTTGTCAACTGATACTGAAAGCTAAAAACTATTCAATGCAATTATAAGTAAAAAATGACAAGATCCGGCCAAGATAATGCGCTGTGAACATTGTCCTCTTCATTGTTACCAAGACAACGCCTTTCTAGTAAATCAACCAATCAGTCAGCATAACGACCAGAAGATTCTCCATCACAGCATTAAGATCATTTCAGACCATAATCAACGTTTCACACAGAGCAAACAATAACGTGAAACGATTTTAGAACGCGTTAAGGTTGAATTTCTATCATCTTTCGACGCGTCGTCTTTTCTTGCGGATTAATCTAAACACGGGCCTAATTCCATTCTTTCTTGGTGACTTTATCGACCGATTTCAAATCGTAATTAATGCTTAGGAGAATGAGTGAGAAGGTTATATTTTAGTTCAATACCAAGACGGGTTTAAGTACTTCTTATGCTGTGGCTGCTCTGAGTGGTCTTCTTAGTACTAAGAATACTGAGAAGAAGGAGTTTATAGAGTTTAAAGTTAACAGTGATTTGGCATGTTGGGAGTTTAGTCCATTGTCTAGATCTCTGCCATCCGCGTTCTGCAATTAATCATCCATTATGAAGTATCTTGTGCGCGCTAATGCTGGCGTTTCTAGTCTTTATCCTTTGCATGAAGTTTAGAATGCCATCTAGATTGATCGTGCTCTAGATTTGTTGTCCACCGCGACTGAGTCTACTCTTGTATCAATCGTCGATCAATTGGTATCTGATGGTATCTTGAATGCAAAGAAAAATATAACCATTGCTGATGTGAGTGCATGGAGTCTTGTCAAGTCATCTGCCGTTGTTGATAAGCTACAAGGATCTTCCAAGGATTGGTTCTAGTCTGTTGATGCACGTCCACAATTTGTTGATGCTGTGAAAATAATCACCCATTTATGCTCTGCTTAACAAGTCACTGTACCTGCTACTACTGCTGCAGCTGCCGATGGAAAGTCCAAGAAGAAGGCTGAGAAACCATAAAAGATTGATCAATCTACTTAGTAAGAAGCGTCGCTACCCAGGGATATTTAGTTTGATATTTCTCACGTGTAATCTGCCGATTATGACCCTTTATCAGTTTTCAGATATGCGCTTGGTGTACAACTGTAGTAGTAGTTGGGAATTGACGCCAAGTTTGCTGCTCAGTCTCTTGAAATTGCCAAAGGTGGAAATGCTGCTGTTGCAGACTTTAGTGTTCCTATTCCAAAGCTGAGAATTAAAGGGAATCCTACCAAGATTGCTGCAGATGTCGCCGCCAACTTTAAAGTCGATGATGGATATGTTAGCAGTTTATCTAGTGACGGACCGTTTTTGTCTATCAAATTAGACAAGAAGAATCTGCTTAATTAGTTGATCAATGCTGTGCATACGAAGAAGGAGCAATTTGGACAGACCCCTTCACTGGAAGGGTAGACTGTTGTGGTGGAGTTTAGTAGTCCTAATATTGCAAAGCCGTTCCATGCTGGCCATTTGAGATCAACCATCATTGGTAACTTTGTTAGGAATATTGCCAAGGCTAATAGTGCCAAGACGCTGGCTATCAACTATTTAGGTGATTGGGGAAAGCAGTATGGATTGCTAGCTGTTGGATTTGAAAGATTTGGCAGTGAAGATGCTCTGAAATAGGATCCTATCAGACACCTGTTTGATATCTACGTCAAAATATCCAAGATGGCCAAGGAGGATGAATCGGTGAATGACGAAGCTAGAGCCTACTTTAAGCAGATGGAAGATGGTGATGAGAAGGCGCTGGCGTTATGGCGTCGCTTCCGTGCATTATCGATTGAAAAGTACAAGTAAATCTATGCTAGGCTTAATATCGAGTTTGACATTTACTCTGGTGAGAGTATGTATAGCACAGAGATGTAGGATGTTCTGGCTGAGATGAAGTCCCTCCAACTTCTGCAGGAGAGTGATGGCGCGTAGATTATTGATTTGAAGAAATTCAATATGGGTGCAGCTGTTATCTAAAAGTCTGACGGTACAACTTTGTACATCACTAGAGATATTGCCGCTGCACTGGCCAGGTATCGCGAGTATAAGTTTGACAAGATGATCTATGTTGTGGCCAATTAGCAAGAGTTACACTTTAGGCAGTTGTTTAAGACTTTGGAATTGGCTAAGCATCAGGACGTGTCAGAAAAGTGTCAACATATTGGATTTGGCCTGGTCAATGGTATGAGCACTAGGAAGGGTAATGTGGTATTCTTGGAAGATATTCTGGAGGAGTCCAAGTCTGTTATGTTGGCCAAGATGAAGGAGAACGAGACTGCGTTCAGCCGAATTGAGAATGTCGATTAAACTTCGGATACCATCGGTTTGAGTGCGGTGTTTATCCAGGATATGGGCGGTAAGAGAGTCAAGGATTATGATTTCAATTGGGATAGAATGACCAGCTTTGAGGGAGACACTGGTCCATACTTGCAGTATGCACATGCAAGATTGTGTTCTATTGAGCGTAACTTTATCAATTACTATCATAAGGATGTTTTGGGCACGCCGATAGAGTATTTGGAGGCAACTTATTCTCCTCCCCTTCCTTTATCCGCTGGAATATTGGCTAAAGCTGATAGTCCTAAATTGCAAGATTTGGCGTTTATCCTCTCTCAGTTCCCAGAGTTGATCGCTGCCATTCCTTATCGCGGTTATGAGCCTTGTAATCTTGTGGTGTACCTGTTTGCTATCTGCCATAAGATTAGCTCGTGCTTGGATGACGTTTATGTGATGGATACCTAGAACAAGGTTGCTGACAAGGAGATTTTGGTTGGAAGATTCTGGACTTATTGGGCCGCGCGTGTTGTACTTGGAAATGGTATGAGACTGCTTGGATTGAGGCCTCTCACTAGAATGTGATTTTAAGGTTTCTGGGATTATTAATATGAAGTGAGCGATATAAATGTGGTCATCAGAATATTGAAGCGACTTACTTTATTTTTAGTTCTTTAATGCTTGCTTTCAAAATATTGATGTATATAAATCCATTCTCATCTTTTTAGCAAAATCATTGGGAAGAGTGGTTAACAGATTTATAGTGTGGTCGAATTATAGAGCACTCTTAAATCATGGCACAAAGTCAACGTAATAGAATCTCTAAAATAGTACTTTATTCAACATATCACATACAAAAATAGTGCTTCATACCACAAAACTGGTACCACATCCGCAAGTCTCTTTAACGTTCGGATTGTTAAATACAAATCCTGCACTCAGCTTGTCTTCTTTATAATCCATTTCACTTCCTATCACGGTCATGAGAGCGCGTCCTTCAATGAGGAGAGAGAATGGCGACTCTTTGACAATCTGCACCTCTTCATCGAAAGCCTCCTTCTTTGGAGTCCATTCCAGAGCATAAGCATTTCCACTGCAGCCTTTAGTCCTGAGGAATAGCTTTATGTATTTATGTCGCTATCCAATATCTTATTATTACAGTGACGTGGATGATTGGCCTTGTGAATTTTATCTCTCGTACAACGACTGTAATCGCTACTTAGCAGAGGGAGTTATACTTATGGGTGACCTCAAAGGAGGCTTTGGTACAGCGTTTCGTCCAACTGCTCTTACTACTGCATTCATTATATATAAAACGCAATCGGATTTTAGTAAAGAATATTAATGTTGATCTTTTATCAGCTGAATAAATAAACCGAGATCAAGAGAAAGAGAAGGAATGATCAATCAACTGAGTGCTTTAGATCAATCAGCATTTTACTGATCTCTGGAATTTATGCAATTATAAGTTGTCAAACATTAGGAAATATCCGGCTCTCACTGCATACTTGTTTAATAATCATTTGATGAGGTCAAATTTGTAATTGATAGTGCATTGATCGAACACTGGCAATGTACGCCGTAAAAGTACCACTAATCAACTGCTAACTTTAAACGCTCGCTTAGTCTCTATCAAGTCTTTGGGCAAATCTGAAGGCGCGCCTCATTTCAGAAATCTCACACGGCCGAAAAGTGAATTGCAAAAGACTTGCTCAAATGTACAGTACACACATACACAACTAGCCATACTCTTTACCTTAATCATAATAGAACAAAAACGGCAAAGGATGATGACAATAGAGAACTCAAAACAGCGCTTATTCAGAGAAAGTAAAAGTGAATTTACGTGTATTAAAATTCCAAATCACATCAGCACACACTTAAATTTTCTTGCAGGCTTGCTCGCAGCCACCTTCCCCTGCTAATTATCTTTATTAAAGCGTCTAATTTCCCTGACCAGACTGAAGAAAGCCTCATCAACGTTGATCTTACTCTTCGCACTAGACTCGATAAACTTGCACTGGAACTTCTTTGCCAAATCTCTACCCTCCTGACTGGACACCTGTCGTTCATTCTCCAGATCGCACTTGTTCGCCACAATAATAATCGGAAAGTAGTCTTTATCCTTCACTCTCAGAATCTGCTGGTGGAAGGTGGAGATCTCTTCAAAGGAGTTTCTGCTCGTTATACTGTACACACACAGGAAACCTTCACCGGTGCGCATGTACTGCTCTCTCATGGCGCTGTACTCTTCCTAGCCGGCGGTATCGAGCACATCCAGCAGAGCCACTTCATCGTCAATCACACACTGTTTGCGATAAGAGTCCTCGATGGTTGGATCGTATTCATCAACGAAATGAGATTGAATAAACTGTATAGTTAATGCAGACTTTCCAACACCTACAGATAAAATTAATGGCGGTTATGACGAATATCAATATGGGCAATAATACTAATGTAAGCTTACCACCACCTCCAACTACCACAAGTTTATACTCTCTTAAAAACTAATTCTTTGCAGTCATTACTATTCGTACGTACGGCAAGAGTGGATATTATTCAGGAATTACCAACAGCGATTGAGCCGTAAATAAATTTAATAATAATCAAGGACAAATATAGACAATTTAATTAGCTACCAATAGCAGATGAATGAGCGACAATATGATGTTTGTTGTCGCAGCAAGATGTTCTTCGCCTGGGTAGTGATGAGTGAATTGCTGAGCTAAATTTAACGATCCGCTTCAACACAGTGCAGAGAAAGAGAGAGAGAGAGTGAAAAGAGAGAGCGAGCAAAAGAGCGAGAGGGAAAAGCTCCTCCTTTTAGTTTGTGTGTTGCCGTTTGTCGTCGCTCTCTCGCCCCGTCCGTTGTCAGTCAAAGAAAGATCGCTTGATGCTTGATGCTCATGCGGCTAACAAAGATCAATCAAGAGAAAACTTTTTTGAGGATCAAGTCGAGCAGTCCGCAATAAGAGTAAATTTTTATTAGCGGCTGACACTGAGGAAAAATCATACAGATCCCCCTAGCATCAAGCATAAAGTTAACGCACTTGTCTTTGATTTAAGTGAACGCGAACATCAAAGTCACGCTAAAATCTTACTTAATCTTGCAAACAAAAATTGTATTAAAATAAAGAACATAGAACTCTATTTATACACTTATACTTCACACAGTGATGGCCAGCAACTTTCATTATCGGCCTTTGCTGAGACCTGTAGGGCCAATGTTATCGAAAATAGGAGATGCACGCAGCATATCTGGAGCTATTATATACCGAACGTTACTACCTCGGATGAAGGCGTGTTCTATAATCTCTTTTCTACCATCTCTATGCGTCAACAACACGCCATCAATAGACGGTTCTTTAGGAGGAGTTTACGCGGACTGAGTAGATGGAGGAGCTGCCACAAGTTGAATATTCATAGAATCCTCTGCATCATGTAATAATCCGCGATAAATTTCACCACTATTCAGCTCCACAGTCACAATATGACCAATACATTCATGCAATAGCTTTATAGGCACGCTCACTGACATTTTTATAATAATTTCAAGATTCACTTTTACTGTAAAGAGTTCAATACTAAAGCTTGGGAAAAAAGAGAAAACACGACTTAACAAATACACAACTCGCAATATTTTACTACAAATTTACTCATTATATCTGCAACGAATTAAAGTACAAGATGGTACAAATCAACTAAATCATTCAGTCAGCTATTCAGATACATCCCCGCTGGTGTCGATAGTTACATACACGTCAGATCCGTATTAGCGCATAGATTCAACTCTAATATCGCCTCCCCAGTATTATGCGAAAGCCCGGGCAAGCTGGAGACCAATCTTGAGCGGCGACTTTGACGATGCAGAGTGTCCTGCTTGATCTGCCGATGGAGATGAAGATGTATGAGAATCGGACAGTTTACCAAGTAATTTCGTGTCTTGCGGCATATCTAATCGCTTCTTCGTGATACTTTACACCTGGCTTTCATCAAAGTGTTTCAGCAGCTGATTATGATGACAAAACGACCATAAACTGGTAGTAATTGACTCGTTAGGCAGCACTTTCTACTCAAATCCTCCGCCGTGATCCGATATGCGAAATATAACCTGCCTAGTACTCGGAGCAGAGCTAACGCTAGGATTATATTCTGTATATCTCTAGTGCTGTTGCAGAGCTTCCCGTTATTTTCTCTGGTGATCCTATTCAATCTCTGGACATATAGTCACGTATATGTAGTCACATTATTACTTTTTATTGAATAGAGTTGCCCAAAGAGCATTTTTGATCAGCTCAAACAGAATATACTCAATATGATCAGTGATGTACATGAATTTAGTGTCCAAATCACCATCGATCCTCACCTCCGGGATCTTATGAAATGATTAATGAGCAGAGTCCTCTAATTTCTACTAAAGCGACTCTATCGCCAACTAACTACATTACTTTACAACATCCACTGCAGATATATCAGGTTATACAATACCAAAACCATCACTTTCACTCAATTCCTCTCCGCTGAGTTCCCTCAAATAATCTTTACTACGGATAATATGTTACTCAGCCAGAACTCTTCGACCAATTCGTGTCTTTAGCAGATCATTAACAAATCTATCCATTTAACTCACTTGAATGAAAGGTCCCTATTACAGTGTATTCTAAGATTTCTGGGGATCATCCCGCAGTGATAAAGCTCTGAACGAAGCTCCGCATTCAATGATACCAGCTGCCAAGTTCGGAATAGCCACTTCATGCATCTTTAATAATCGCTGCAACAAATCGCAAAACTATACATTATCATCCAGCGTCTTTATATTGTACTTAAAAAGGGCTTTATTAACACCAAGATTTTAATCATGACTTTCCAGACATTAAGGACGAGCATCCACACTCAATATTTAATCGAATCCCGTGCTCAGCTGCTCAAACGCTTCAAAGTACAAGCCATACACCAGATTAATCCTCGGATTCCTCCCAACGATGAACGGTAAAGTCTAATGAAAATCTCTTAAACGATGAGCCAATCTGATGCAAAGCTCTTTTCTAACATAGTTTGCGCTGCCAATAATCTTGTTCAGCGTCAGGTGGCGCGAGTAAAGGGACAATCGATTCAGAGTTAGGACATCTGGAGTGTGCTGCAAGAATGGCGCAATATTATAGGACTTGTAGAATTTGGACTAATCGCTCGCAAATACACTGCCAGTACCATACTGACGATATGCATTATTTCTATTATACTTATTATGGTACAGGTGACTGCTAGACAATCGATATATAGGCCGCATGATTTTCACGACAGTGTTGAAGAGAAAGAAGAAACGACGTGAGGCTGAAACTAAGAAAATTCAACGCCAAAAATTAAATCGAAACTTCTGCTTCTACTCATGGTAAGGATTGTATTTACATCATCATTTTTGAACTTGATTTTCAATGGTAGTTTTGCTGGATGATTTGGCACTGATCACGATTTACTACTAACCATCGCGTCTTTCCTCCACGCTGGTAATAGAACTAGTCGTGGCCAGAATCTTATAGGAGGAGCGGGCAGATGCCGAGGTTGTTTCATTTTCATACGCGAGACCTGAGCGCAACTTCTCACGGGATCTCTCAATCTCATCTTCCTGCTCCTCCTCGCTTTTGGATTCATTTATACTTGCCAGGGAACTTGATCTAGAGCTCTTCTTTGACTTTATCAGCACCTCTGGAGCGGTTGTGGTCACCTTCCGCGTTACAAACTCATCAGTATAAGTTTCTTCCAAAGTGAAATCATCGACATTTCTGAGCACATCATCAATATCAAAGCCAATTGATGCAGTTTCAGGAATACTCTAAGGCCGGTCAGAGCGAAATAAATTCTTGAGGTTGAGCTTAGACTTACTCCTACGCGTCTCTTTACGTGCGGCAGTCTGCTCTTTTACTTTCTGAGGAGAAGTTTGTGGTGGTGGTGATACAACGGGTTTATCGTTGCCTTAACCCTCCTCGTCAACCTCCTCCTCTTCTGCATCTTCTGTAATGGTCGCCTGTCGCTTTGATCCTCGACGATCAGCCAATGGACTCGGTAACAAATTATCCCATTATTCGACGTTTTTATCCGCAGAAACTGGAACCATGTCCACATCTACCTGCTTGGCCCATTTGAGACTTCCTCTCCTGGTGTTGGATGCAAATGCGGCGAATAACTAGCTGGAATTTGGTGACTACGATGAAGAGGCTGGTGAGTATGGCCGATTTTTTGAAGCAGCACTTCCTAGTTGAGCCGATGCGGCAAAATCGCGCCTTAGAGGAGTTTAACTAACTGGTGTTGCAGCGGATTTAGGCCTTGCTGATTTTTGCAGTGGACTTTCAGCAGCAGTTGTGATACTTTGTGTAGATTCAGAGTATTGCAAAGGCGTTGACTTTAAGCTCCGATTACTGCTTTAGCGCGTTGGGTCACGGCGCTTTACTTTAGGAGATCCTTTGGTTGATGACAGAGCGGGACTTGAAATCGTCGGGGACGGCTAGTAATTGTATGCAACAGATTATGCAGCTTACTTGATTTACGAAATGATTTTGTCTTTCATATCGCCCAATGATATATCAGTCTAATATTCATTTTCGCTACACAATCGCAGGTAGTACATGGCACTCAGAGAATCACAAGAATCGACTCGGATAGATTTCACCATATCGCGTATTTAGAATCCAGCCATGTGAAAGCCATACAAAGTCTTAATCTCGTTCTCTCCCAAATTTGAGACAAACTTCACATCAGGATTCTTAACATCACTCGACGAAACGTCCATATCATCTACCGACATGGTACCCAAACTATTCTCAAGCGTCAATTTTGGAATTGGCGACCCATTCATAGCCAAAGAGGAATTCATTCCATCAAACCACTTATGTTTCAACATCATGTCAATACTCACTCGCTTAGATGGATCCAATTACAGTATCCGCGTGATCAAGTCTTTAGAGGTGGCATCTAGAGCAGAAGGGAGATCATACTCTAAGCTCATAATCTTTGCCTACACTTTATTGTCGTTTTCGTCATCAAACGGGAGATAGCCACAGACCAGCGTATAAAGAATTACACCTAACGACCAACAATCTGCCAAAGTACCGGAATACTTTTATCCCAGTAGAATCTCAGGTGCACTGTAGGCCACACTACCACAATACGTATCAAGTAGCTTATTTTTGGTATCAACTTCGCGGGTAAAGCCAAAATCAATCAACTTTATATTAAAATGGTGGTCCAACATGATATTTTCCAGCTTCAAATCTCTATGAACAAATTTCATATCGTGACAATACTTCAGAGCTGATACCAGTTGATGAAACAGCACCTTGGCTTCTCCCGGTGAACCATCATCATTGGTCACGGTCAAAGGACCTTTATTTGTAACATAATCAAATATTTCTCCCTGCGATGCATACTCAGTAACCATGTATATCTTGGTCTCTGTCATGACCCCTTCATAGAGTTGAGCAATATTCGGATGTTTCAACTGTCGCCACGCGTCAATCTCTCTGGCCAGAGTCGCAGCATGAATCTTGTCAACAATCTTTACTGCAACTTGATTACCTAATAGATTGTGTGTAGCCAACTTGACTTTGCCATATGTCCCTACAGTAATAGATAATTACTTCTACTGATAAGTTTATCACAAACTCTCACCTTCTCCTATTGTTTTGCCAAGCGTGTAATTTCCAATCTGTTTCACATTTGGAGATCTCAATTGACGCAATAGCTCACTCTCTGGTACCTACAGTGTTGAGTTATATTCAATATTCACTGTTATATCTGAATAATTATAGTAGATTTACCTGTGATTTATGTCTACTATGCTGCCTTTAATTCATGTCGAGATAGATATCGCGTATTTAGATAACAAAGTCCATACGTATATTTATAGCCTTTTCATTAACAACAAGTACATCTTTGCTGATTTCAATTTTAATTTATTTTAATCGCCCAGTTATCATACGGAGTAGAATGAGTTAAACTTGAAAGTAATATACTGCATGATGTGTAATTTCTAATGAATTTACTATTGAGTTCTATCCTGCCATATGGCGTCTCAATGGTTGCAATTTACATTATCGGAATTTCTTTTATACCGAGATTAAGACTGAAGTTTGAGTGTTAAGACACTATAATTATCAGAACTAATAATTGAGTCTCTTCCGAGTCGTATTTGACTTAATAGATAGAAGGTGCAAGATTAGAGGTAACAGTTTACCTACAATGATTGCAATGAAAGCGTGCAACAGTGGTGTCAACTGACTACTCTCATAACAACTAAAATGTAAATTCACTTTTACGTATTACGATGAAATATTTTTTAAGCAACAAATGACACAGTATATATAGTGTTGCCACCGAGCCTCGACATTATTAAACGCGTCCTAAATTGACCTCCAATATCTGTTATGTGTTCAAATTCTACTATGTGCATCAATTCACTCTACAGTAAGCTGCTCGTTTCAACTTCTTTCTAGCTTATTCAGCTTTTGATAAATCAAAACTCTCTCTACTTTCCTTACAGCTTTCTAGTTATTATAATTATCCCGTTTAACTACTAATGAAGCGCTGTTGACTGACAACAGTGCCTTAATCAAACATATACCTCGTCTCCTCCATTGCGTAACGAATTTAAGTTTCTCCTTAAGGAATGTTATGCACATTCCTGTGGGCACTATGGTCAGCAACTAGAAAGTTAGCACTCAATTGAATTGATAATGTGTTTTGCACGCAACAATATCTCACTAAGATTGGAAATTCAACACCATACATAGTCTTGATCACACGGTAGATCACCAGGTAATTTCCATTAACAATCGCGTTCGCGTATTTAAATGTGAAACGACAGTTGATTCCCTTCACTTCATCTGCTTTCGTGCCTCTTTGTTACTGTCTGAAGACTTTCTTCCAAAGTCGTCAGATTCACGGCTTTAACACCGTAAATTGAACGTAACCACACGAATAATCCTGCATGGCAACGGAAAGGCCGGCTTGTTGCGATTGCTTCTGTTTGTTTGTTCCATCCCATCGTGCGAATAGTCTTTTGCAGGTTCATTTAGCTTTCTTTCTCCTTCGGCCGATTCTGTTTCTCTCTCCCTTTTGTTTATTGAATCTACTACGGTACTCTATCCGATATACAAGAAAGAGCTTAATAATGTCTTAGCAGTATCCTCCGCAGTATTAGTAGCAATACGGTAGTTATTCGCAGCCTCCTTAGTAGCCAATGTACCCGCCTTAGGATGGGTTTGATAAATAGTCTGGTCCTTATGGTTATTCACCATAATCAGGGGACAACAAGTAGCAGTAGTATGGATCTACTAATCCGCTGGGTCCGAACGGCGGTGCTCCTAGTGGTGATTCGGCTGGAAGACTTTAGCCTACTTCTCGCTATCCTGATCTGTGGGCTACCATATTGTTTGCCGTTCACTTATTGGCATTTGTCGTTTTGTCTTACTTTGGCCTGTCTCACATTGCTTAGGGTGGCCTGGGAAGTGCCTAGACTAATAGTTCAAGCAGTGGGAATGGCTCAGTTAGCGGCAACAATACATCCACTCCTCTGTCTCAGACTGCCAAGAATGGTCTCATTGCATCGCTGGTTGTCGGCGCTGTAGTTGCTCTGGGACTGAGTGCTGCGTATACTGTTTTGATGAGAGTCAGCGGTCGCGGCCTAATCAAGGTGTCAATTATTGTAACTTTACTGCTGAATTTGGCATTTACAGCTTTTGCCTTCTACCTAGGTGCATGGCTGTTGGCTGTGATTAATCTGATCTTTTTAATTCTGTCTGCTCTATTCTTCTTTTTCGCCCGCCATCGTATCCCGTTGGCTGCATTGATCATGGAGAGTGTGGTTGGAATAACTTCTAGGTACCCATTTACTTATACTGTGGCCTTCTTGAGTCTGCTGGTCCAGTTTGCTTACTCTGTGTATTGGGCATTCTCAAGTGTGGGAATATCTTCCAGATTTGATGGTCAAGGTGCATCATAGACTGTTTTGCTTATATTCATTGTCTTTAGTGGCTATTGGGTATCTCAAGTGCTGATCAATACTTTACATGTCACCATCAGTGGTACTGTGGCCACCGCGTACTTTTTGGAAGGATCCTCGATGATGCCGCGCAATCCAACTCTGTAATCTGCCAAGCGTGCATTCACCACTTCGCTGGGTCCTATTGCATTTGGTTCACTGATTATTGCCTTGATTTAGACTTTGCGATTTATGTTGCGTCAGGCTGCTCAATAGAATTCTATTTTGGCTGCTATTGCTGATTGCATTATCGGATGCCTGTAAGGATTGATTGAGTACTTTAACTCTTACGCGTACGTTCATGTCGCCGTATATGGCAAGTCATTTTGTGAGGCTGCCAAGGATACTTGGAATCTGGTGAAGAGTCATGGTATTGACGCGATTGTGAATGACAGTCTGGTTGGAACTGTACTTGGATTCGGTAAGATTGCCGTCGGTATGGCCTCTGGTACTGTGGCTTATGCTGTTGCGTACTTTGCAATTAGAGGCACAGCTGACTGGAATGATCCTAACAGTGCTGCCTTCTTCTTTGCCATTCTCATCACTGTGGCCGTGTTCTTGATGGGTATAGTGATGATGGGCATCATTGCTATGGTTGTAGAGAGTGGAACATAGACCACCTTTGTTATTCTGGCTGAAGATCCTGCTGCTATCCAGCGCTCCAAGCCAGAGTTGTATGAAAAGTTCAAGCAAGTCTATCCTCGCATTGCATGGAGAGTTTGAAAAAATATAATTGGCTCCTGCTGATTGATTGATTGATTGAATGTGTGAAAGTGAAAATATAATTCTTGAATTTTGAGCTTTTGATGTACTTTCGCTTTATCAGTCTCTTAAATTGCTTTAACCGACAGAATGCCTAATACTGTAGTTGCGTTATCAGTTGCACTAATAAGTGCAGTTCTTTTAAGTTGGACCATCTTGTATTATAAGGGTAATAGAGATGCCGCTAAGAGATTGCCATAGTAATGTGTTGCTCTAATTGTTACAGCCCATCCTGATGATGAGTGCATGTTTTTTGCTCCGCTTATACGACTGATGGTGTAGAATTCAAACTAATTCTCCGAAGTATACCTGTTATGCCTCTCCACTGGCAATTATGATAATTTGGGTAATCAACGACAATAAGAACTTTTGAATGCGGCGAGCGTATTAGGCTTGGACGAAGATCATGTATTCTCTCTCCATCACCCGTCCATGTTGGACAGTCCTCACACTTACTGGGAGTCGCACGTTGTCTCTGATGTAATCAATGATTTTGTACGTAAGAATAAGGTGAATTGCGTGTTCACCTTTGACGACTATGGTGTATCTGGTCATCGTAATCATATCTCGGTGTACAATGGCGTGAAGCGGATGATTTAATCACAGAACATGGCAGAGTCGTCGTCAACTGGTTAGAATGCAAATTAACTATCAGGCCATGGACGCGTATAAGCTTATGCATTGTAAAGCGTTTATCTAATTCGGAAATACATAGGCCCTTTGGACCTGATTTTAGTATGCTCAACTTACCTATAACGATAGTTGTCATACTCAATAACTACAGCGAAATTTTCAGCATTGAGTAACAAGAGACGTGACGACAAGTTTCGAGATATTAACGATACCACATCCGTTATTATAACAAGCGATTTGTAAGATGTCATTTTGGCTAACTAGAGTATGCTATAACACGGTTCATAGATGGTATGGTTTAGGCGATTGTACATAGTCTTCTCTCGTTATATGTATGTAAACTCCTTCAAACCGATTTAATGATGATGGCTAAGATATTACTGAAAATCAAGATAGCATTTTAATACAGTATTGCCTAATTAAAACGTATTTATTTCTATTTTTTTTTAAATCATCGAATATCGCCAGTTCCATCATCATCGTTATACTACGTAATCAAGGAGAACACTTCTCAACTTGGCATTAAAATTCATTCGCAACCTTTAAGGCGGTCTAATAAAATTCCAATCTTTAACCTCCACCAACATCTGCATTACTTCCGAATATGCAGCGAGACACTTTAACATATGTTGAATCAGTAGAAGTGACATTGGAGGATCGTGTCCTATCTGAGGTTGATCGCAAGTCTACACAGTCTAAATTGCTCAAAGACTATTACGCGCCTTATGCGAACCACCATCCACCAACCAGAAATGTGAATTGAGGTTCCTGAATAATCTCGCTCACTTTCGTAATGTCAGATTTTTATTGCTCAGTGTACGCAGATGCCTTGACAATCTCGGATAATTGAGTAAGTGGAACGACTTGGCCTGCTTCCCTCTGAATCTCATATTACTTTCGCAGTGGAAGGATTTGGGTGATTGCACGCGGGAAATGGACAGGCAGAACGTGCAGAGATCCAGCGCCTTGATCAGTCGTTTGCATCATCTTAGTAAAGCCTTAAGTTTCATGTCTGACCTGTCCCAAGAACATGGCCATTCTCTGCGGACTGCAGTTGAGATCATAAATTTCCATAGCCGTGAGCAAATCAGGCAAGTATCGACGAACCACATTATCAAGTGTACTAGCACTACCATCAAGCATCCTCAAGAGATCACACTCGGTCAAGGTATATCTGATAGAGTCAGCCGGACATTTCAGCTTTGATGGCGCAATTGACTCTGGATAATCAGGCGACTCCATCTAATCAGAGTAATCTTAGGATCTAAGCGGAGCACGTAAAGGATAATTAGAACACCCAAAAGGTCCCTTTTCTATATCCTTGTCAATGATAATCTTTTATTCTGGAATCTCCGGATTCTTATCTGGAATGTCGGGAGCAGTCTCAATGGTCACACCTTAACGTCCACCGCTGTTATTCAGGAATTTTAAGCCCACATAAATGGATGAAGCAATGATTAGCAATGCAACAAAGATCAAAGCAGAGATCAAAAGCTTCTACTTAGAGCGATAGGACTTTTGGGATACGGAATCTTTTAGTAACGCAGCTTTCTCAATTTTCAGCGACTTTTCTTTATCATCATCAGGCAGTTGAGCCTTGACTGAAGTGCTAAACTCCTTCAAATCTACATCAACACCAACTGGTAGCGAATCTCGTCTAGGTGCAACATATTTGGGCTGAGTTAATCTCAAACTTTACAGCTAAGCCTTTGATAAAGCAGGACCATCTAGATAACTGCGATGCTTTCGACTTGTTTTAGATACCCTTTTAAAGTCGGGATGTAAAAGATTATTCTGACCATTCGGCGTTGATGATACATCAATACCATTGATCATTTATAAAGCGCGAAATCTGGCATCAATAAAGTCTACTGGCTTCTCAGATACCACATCAGACTTATTGATATCCTGAATATCTTGGCGAATGATGGCAGATTATTATAATGATAATCGCGATTGCTCTGGCCAGTGAGTCTAGATTTACGGCGGAGACATGAACATCGCAGATGCAGGACGCGTTACAGCAGCATTAGGCTTTAGAGGAGGCTGGTAGGAGCGACGCTTTTTACGAAGCTTGATAGGCTTTGTCGCTTACTCAGGGCGTTGTGACTCTGGGATATTAAGCACTTGCTGCACTGGCGCAAGAAATGGCTCAGCCGGAGCAATAAAATTCGCCACCGTGTTACTTTGAGCTGATTCCAAATGCTCGCCATCATTCTGAGATGTATCACCATCTTCAGGACTGTTCAGGTAGGTAATCTGAGGAGGACATAACGGGGCTGGTTGCTATTAATCTTATGGCGATTGAGTTGGAGATGGAGCATCTTTTTCAATCAAAGAGGATGATCTAGCTGGTATATCTTGAACCATTTACTCAATCTCGGTGCCAACTTCATCAAGACGGGATATCAAGGAGGTAAAAAATTCGTCACCCTAAAGTTACGACTGCTGCTAATCCATCTATGTATATCTATCTATATTGTGCGTCTTTGGTGGATGTTCAAGCGGAATAAAGAACATTGATCGTAAACCCCTTATAACGTTTCAATCTGCGACGTGATCATTCGGCGCTACTTGCAGTCTCGTGCAACATGGTAAGTTGACACGTATCACAAAGTCCGCAATATCCTTGGCTGCATAAGTTGGCATTAAAATTTCTATCAAAAAAATTTCCAAAGAATTAAAACCTTTAATGAAGTAGTGTGTATGAAGGCAAACAGTTTATACAACCATCAACCAATATTCGGATTTTTATCAGAAGTTTCAGGCGATTGACAACCTTCTTAAATGATCTGTTCCTGCTTAGTGAGCCTCAACATAGTAGCTTAAGCTATAACATCGCGATCAGGAGAATCTTCAGCGTTAACAGTGCCGCCGCCACCTAACCTATAAGCGCCAGTGGTAAACGTTTATCCACTCTCTATCCTATCCCAATCTGTGACAATTCCATGATCTCGTTCACGCGTTGTCGGCTTCCCGATCGTGGTTGTTTGATCCATCACATGGCGCTCCATTTTGCGGCATAAATGCCAAAAGTCTGCATTATGTTCAGAGTGAACCTGATGAGTCAATTCATGGACCAACACACTTCTAACATCATTGTAATGCCTGAAACCAGAGAGATCATCAGTCCTTAATCTCAAAGCAATGGTCTGACCACCATTCCTATTGTAACCGAGGATTGTCGGATGCAATACGGGCGAGATTTCAATCAGCTCACCAATAATCCACCGGTTCTCTTACATCAGACTAACAATGCCCACATCCACCGAGAGTCTATGAAGCATCTACAAAGCTTTTGTTTGTATCTCTTACGTGTCATCCAGAACTTTGAAAGATTAAAAGTACTTATACACGGCTGTTTGTGCATTGCGTTAATTAGTAGACACTTGTTCTCTGGTTGCTTTCGCTTGGCCCGCATATCTTTTCACATGTCTGTCCACAATGCGATTCATGTCATTGATGTTCTTTCTCTCAGTGCCGATAAGAGTCAAGTTAATTACCACTTCTTTAGATGAATTAGAAAATATTTCTCCAAGTTGTCGACTATCATCAATAGTTAGTGATAATCCTGTGCCCAAGAGCTTCTGCTGCTCTACCTCAACTCCCGTCTTCCCTTCCAAAGTCTGCTTCAACTGAAACAATGTGGCGTCAGATGAGACTTCATCCACAACTATTTTCTACTTTCTGAAATGTACTACAAACTGCATTATTAATGTTTAGAATGTTGATAAGTTAGTGACAAAAAAGAATCAACTAAAGAATACAAAATCTATTTCCAGATTATATAAGCATCTCATGACCATCATCAATCTTGCCGCAAAGCTTCGAAAGTGTTCCGACACGCTCCAATACACTATTGAAGCAGTTGTGCATCTTCATCCTACTGTTCCTCAGACTCTTTTACAGATGGCAATTTAATGACTGTAATATTTTCTGCTAAAGACATTTTTGTCAACTATTTCCGCCAGAAATGAGACTCTTTTCTATTCAAGATCATGATAGATCTGCCTGATTTACCAGCTCTCGCGGTTCTTCCAGCACGGTGAACGTAAGATTATACTGAAGGCGGCGCGTCATAGTGTATCACCAGTAATCCTTGTTCATCTTGAAAATCAACACCCCTTGCCAGGGCATCAGTACATACCAAAATGTTAATCTGACCTTGCTAAAACTTTTTAACTATCTACTAACGAGCGTGTTACGGAAGTTGTGACGAGTAATAAGCAATAGAAAATTTCTAATCGCGCTCTAGATCCACCTCGGTAGCATTACGATAATCCACATAATATTCAGATAGCTCTCCAGAGATACACAAATTGAGTAATTTCTATGCTTTATCCACGTTATTAACGAAGCACAGAGCTTTGGACACCTTCAGATGACGCATAAGGTATGTCAGACAAGCTGGACGCGTAAACTCACTTGGCTCAGGAGTGGTAACGTACTATTACTATAAAGTTGTGGGCAGCGAGTATTACTAAGAAGATAATGATGATGCTAAGTTGTCATTTTACACTCCACTATCGACAGAGGCTTAACACTTTAACAGAATCGGATTGTTCAGACGTAACTGAGATAAATCACCAATATGTTAAGACAAAGTTGCCGATAGTATAATCTTTTAGTATACCAACTTGCGACTACTCCGAAAGAACATTTCAGCATCTAATAGAGGGTGAAAGAGCGAGTTATTGCCATCACCATTATCATCATCATCATTGACAAAGTTGACAGCTTCGGAAGACCAAGGAAACGAGCTCATTCCACTGTTAGAGCCGTGAATGTAATCTAATAACACTGAGAGCCAATCGTCACTTATATTAGACTGCTGTAAAAGACCATCAGCCTCATCTAATATCAAGTACTTTAAATGACTTAGGTCCAATTGATTTTCCAACTCACCGACTCCAATTATATGATCCATGAGTCTATGCGGAGTAGATATAATAATATCGCATTTAAAAGCCTATTGATTAAGAGGATCTTTACTCAGATCCGCAATAATTTTCAATCGCTCAGCGTCCACGCCATTTGCAGACATTTCAACGATCGGTTTATCGCAAGATGGGTTATGCACTCGGCGTTTCTTGCCATTGTTGTTCCCACCATACATTGAGACAGCTTTGATGAAGTAACATAATCCTTTAGTACTATCGCTGCTGTACGAATTGACTAGATTTAAAATACTCTATAGCACAGCCGCAGTTTAAACAACCAGATCCTTTGTGGGCAAAACGATCAAAGCGCGTGGCAGATGATATCCAAACTAGTCGCGCCCGTTACTACCCACTTTCATGGTGAAGGGGTCATGCAGTATATAATTCAACATTGGCAATATATACGCAAGTGATTTACCAGATCCAGTAGGCGCAGATATAAGTATGTCGCTAGTCAGAGCATTATTGATATCATTGGCATTGTCGGTATTCCGCCACGTCTATTCTAGCACAGCCAACTGCACGGGAAACAGATGATCAAAGCCCAACTGCTGCAAAGCCTTCACAAGACAGGGATGTATATGGCTTATATCAGAAGCCTTGAGCGACTCTTTACCGGCTGTCAATTCGCTATCAAAATGCACAATTTTCATTTTTACTCTACTACTTTTGCTGTGGTAGATCACTCCGACGCGCTTCTTTGTTAGATCAAAGTCGTAAAGGGGGAACACTACAACTGAAATTCGCTGTAACCCTTTTAGTTGGACTATATACTAAATCGATATTACAATGTTTATAGTAAGACTTTCATATTTCTACTAATAATCATATGCAATTGAATTATTTGGTTAAGTTGTAGAGCTGTTTGAGTTCTAATAGTGTTATCGTGTTGAATAACGCTGATAATGGGGTTGCCTTCCTGTTTGTGTCTGCATCTGATGATTGTGGTGATCATGGTCAACTTTCATAATCGATGTAACAATGGCACAGAATAAGTCACAGAATCTATATAATCAACGTGTTTGTTGAAGATTTATAGTCACTGTTTTGGACAATTGAAGAATTCTAGTCCTCGTTTGCCTCCGAACGTTAATAGTTGGTGTTGCACTTAACTAAGCCGATCGCCGCTATGGCCGAGATGATGAACATCTTACCTTTGCCTAATCAACGTAATACCTGGAAATTGGTCATGGTGGAATACGGTTAAACTATTTTATTTCGGAATGATGCTCAAGCTGGCAACTCGATTCAGCATGTCTGTGCTGTACCCAGTGGTAAGTCTTTGGGTAGTTGTGCGTGGAGAGTGAGAACCAGGTGTGGACAATCCATCGCTGTGATGTAGTCATGGTCCATGACTGGAGATAAGTTTTGCTAGCCTTTGGATTTATAGTATCAGTTGCATCCAGGTGGAAATAAGTTTGACGCGATTATTATGAATAGTACCAAAGTCTTTATTGATACTCATAATACCGCAACTGAAGGCTCTTCTCCTAATCGTACACTGGTTCAGACTGTTATTAAGAATATTAAAGATAATCGGAGATCCGTTCTTCTACCTATATTACCTAATAAATCTTAGTTGAATTTGCTATCCGGCATTGATTATGTATTTGAAATGATGGACAATTTATATTTCGGGTTGAAAAGCTCTAATCTACTGCATAGTCAATAATCGGGAAATACTTCAGCTACAGGTATAAAAGCACTTGGTGGAGTTAATTACCCAGATGGTCTTTCGAGAAGGGGTGTTAAAATGTACCTGTGCTGCAATTATGCTCCCACTTTATTGAAGATATTTGAGGCATTCTGTATAGAATGGGCTTCGCAAACCACTCCTGATCTTAGTGCTCTGTCTCCAGCACAGTAGATACAAGTGGATACAAATACGCTGATCAATAGCCAATCGATTTAACGTCTTAATAAATTTACGCAATGGATTAGAGACGGAGACTTGGTGCTGGCAGAGACGGCTTTAAATCCGCAGTTGATACAAGAATTGGGTGCTAATCATCAGAGTTCCTCCGTATTCGTATGTTATCAGTTTAATCGGAAGCTTGCGTAATACCAGTCCCCTGCTGTGGACGAGACTCTTGTATTTTCGAAATCTCTCCTATGTCTCAAGAGGCGACTTCATATAATACTGACTGATAAGTCATTACCTGCTATCCCATCAGAATTGGTCACATTTGACGCTGAAACTGTATCTCTGTCTCGATCGCTTGACTCTACAACCTAAGGAAAGTCGGTCAATGCATCGATAGATAAAAAAAGAAAGCTGAATCCTAATGCAAGTGAGATGCCGCCTAATAAACGCTCACTTTTGTTGGGATCTTCTGATACTGCATCGTCTATGTAGAGCTCCTCTGACAGTGACTGGGTGACTTGTTCGATGATTCCATTTTAATGCGGAACTTCAAGACAGGAAGTGTACACTCTTTTGAAGGCGATAAGACCTGAGAATGTTTTACTGGTAGGTGATAATGCTGATTTGGTTCAGAGTGATCATTGCAAAATGAGTGCACTGAATGCGATGGCTACGTATGGATCTGCAGCCGTACATGATCTGCCGCATCTACCTAAACTGATGCAAATTGACTTTAATTAAAGTTCCTCTAACGATGATGATGCTGTGGGATTCATTCTCCATGGCGATAAGCAGCAGACTGCCCCTTTGCAAGCTCTTTATAAGAAATTGGTGTCTCTACCTGGTGAGAATCTTGCGATTAAATGTAAAGGTACGCTCTTGGAATTAAAGCAGACATCCAACAGTCCAGGTGCTACGCGTTCGATAGCTGGTCAGGATTTGGAATCAAAGTATGAAGTTTCGTTATCTTCCATGTAAAATAAATGATCTCATTCGCTTGCAGTAATAGTTCCAACATGTCGTTACTATCTTCTATTTTAGTTTTAATCTAAAAATTATGAGGCGAGAGGTTGAACGATTGGCGCGTCAGTTCTTATTGAAATGTACTTCCAGACATCGATTAACGGTGTAGATAATATCAACAATATGGGCGACAATAAGAGAACCATTTAAAGAACACGAGGCGAACCTAGAGAGTTCGCCATACCTAATCGCAGAGATGTGGTAGATACACGTCAATCTTCTGCATCGAGTAGTAGTGTTACGAGTCATGCGTCTTCTCATTATTTGTAGGAAGAGCACATAGATTTGTATGACTACAAGATAGGAGTTCAAGATTTAGTTACTGAATTGATGCATGCCTCCAATAATAGTTCTCAGCCATTTGATATAACACCTGCCCAGATAATAGAAGTAATGATGAATGTAGAAAGATTTGGTAGTCTGTGCTTGTCTGAAATGAGTCTCGATGATCGTTAGATTGCCACTTAACTTGGTATTGTTGTTTCTGATCCAACTACAGATGCAAAGGTGGAAGATTTGCGTGAAATTCAAGGCGCTTAAAATTTGGTGAAGTATCTTATTGAAAGCTGTATCAATTTAATGCATTTCAATTAAGTAAATCTTACTTTGTATAAAAATGTTGAATTGCGTTCAAGAAATGTGTCGGCGAATTCCGTTCCTGAACTTACTGCTATGACATTGAGAGTATCCTCTCCGCTGACGAGTAAGCCTGATTTGATGCTGAGCATCAAGAGCCAGGGAGATCAGCTTAAACCGGATTTGGTTGGTCCTTTGATTGAGGTTATGAAAGATTCTACTTTAAAAGCTGATTATTGTTAAAGTATTTCTTCTTAATAAAAGAGCCCTATATTTTATCAAGCGGCTGATTACGGCATCTCATTCTTACAGCGCGTCTTCCCTATGCTTTCCAGTCATAATGTTACGGCTATATTTGGTTAGAACTGGTATGTGTACGTACCTCTAATGTCTCATAAAAGCATGTGTATTCTGCGCGTGGATGCCACCATGTTAGCCGACGGTGGTAGATTTGAAGTGATGTGCTCTGATTTGTATCAGGATTAAGACATGGCGAAAATATTGTGCGCATGGCTAAGTTGGGCGGTTGCTGTCATATCTCAGCTGAACTTTAGGAATGATGAAATTAATGGTCGCGACTACAAAAACTGCTGGATGCCACCTCAAGCTATTAAGAGGGTTTACTAACAAGTTGATGTTTCGCGATTGGTTGCCCATCCAAGTTATTACAACCCGCTTTATGTGTATTTACCGGAAGACGAAAGCCAAGATTGTGTATTTAAACTCCTGAGTTTCTGGTCTAATTCTTCAAATCTACTTGCCCCTAGTTTCTTTTTACAATCTGATTTGTTCTAAAGTGCACCTCGAATTCCAGGTACTACTATATTGCAAGGCCGGCAAGTTTACAAATGGAAGATGGATAGCTTCTTGTTACAGATGCCTTTTTACAGGAGGGGGGATTTATTACACTAGCCGCCATCTGATTATGCCCAGCTGATCAATGTACTGTTACAAGTGATAAACTTTCTCATCAGAATGAAGGATGAATTTAAGATGGCTCACTGCGATATTCGGCCTCAGAACATTTGCTGGAAGTCTGCGCGTGAAATCATACTGATTGATTACGATCTTGTATAAATTCTGAATAAGCATTCTCGGAAGCCAGCGGACGCGAAGGACAGTGGCCCAGATGACAGAGTTGTAAATAATTATGACTTGTGGTCAGTTGGCGTGCTGATTCTTTAACTGTGTCTGGAGAAAAGTTCGTTTAGTTGGCTTACTATCGTGGATTGGCGTAATACTGCTAGAAACTGGCATTTGAATGTCCCCATGACTATTGATTTCCCTTCAACATTCCAGTGGAAAATTCAATACGCGCCACATAATGATCGTTTGTAAAATTTGGTTTCAAAATGCTTGTAACCTCAAAATTTTAGAATCAGCTTGGAGGAGATGAGGGCTTTACTGTAAGAAGAAGATGCGATATTGAATGTTAATGAAATTGTCTGAAAACTAGTTGCTTTGAATTTACAAAGTTCTAATTGAGAATCAGTAGTATATAGTTTTACAAAATTTAATCTTTTCAAAACCTCATTCAGATAAATTACGGATACATAGGACTTTTCGATCCAAAAGGACCGTGGGAATAATTTTCGTGTTGACTTGGCGGCCGTTCCCTCTTCTCAAACGTAACAGTTGTTCTAACATCACACCTTCTTTAACTGTATCGTTTGAATAGAATTCAAGTCGCTTAATATACATCGGCCACCGTTTATTTTAAGCCAGTTATGTCAGACTAAGCATTTGGTGATTAAATTCCCTTCGCTGATCCAGCGGTACGTTCTTACTGAAGCATTCATCGCATGTCATATAATACAAGTTTCAGGCTTTTGTTGTAGTGGTACTAACCTGATTGGAATAGCCCTTACTTTAATGACTCGCACCGCAGATTGAGAGCGTACACAAGAGAGTTTGTAGAGAAGCACATTATGCCAGATGTGCAGGATTGGAGTGAAGCGAACGATTCCAAGTGGGTTAAACCTCTGCTGAAGAAGCTGGCCGATGCTCAATTCCTACCAGGCATGTTGGGCATATAGCCGTGGCCGACCAATTACACTGATATCAAGCCGCCGTGCGGTATTCTACCTAATGAGTGGGATGCATTTCATGAGATGGTCGTTCAGGATGAGATTGCCAGGTGTGCGTCTGGTGGTGTCATGCTAGGCCTTGCCGGTTATGGTATTGCACTGCCGCCAGTGCTTCACTTCGGGTCTGACCGCTTAAAGTAGAAGATGCGCGACGTGGTTGATGGCCGTAAAGTCATTTGTTTAAATGTCACTGAACCTGGTGCTGGAAGTGATGTAAGACTCACAGTAATTTTATAAGTAATCATTATGTCTGTTTAGTGTAGGTTAGCGCAATTAAGTGTACAGCTAGAAAGACTGCCGATGGAAAGCATTACATTGTGGATGGAGAGAAGAAATACATCACCAATGGCATATTCGCAGACTATTTCACTGTGGCTGTAAGGACCGGCGGTTAAGGCATGGGTGGTATTTCATTGCTATTGATTGAACGTGACATGCCTGGTATCAGTATGCGCTTGATGAAGATGTAGGGAGGTTGGGGAAGTGGCACGACATTTGTGATTTTTGATCAAGTTAAAGTTCCAGTTGAAAATCTTATTGGCAAAGAGAACAATGGGTTCAAGTATGTAATGTATAATTTTAATCATGAGCGCCTGTCTGGGATTATCCATGCCGTCCGCTTCTCCAGAGAGTGCTTCCATGACGCTATCAAACATGCTCATTAGCGTGAGGCTTTTGGGAAGAAGCTGATTGACAATCAGGTGGTCAGATACAAATTGTCTAATATGGCCAAGATGATTGAAGCCACACAAGGATGGCTGAATGATTTGGTATGGCAGATCAAGACGATGCCCAAGGAACAGTAATTGCTGAGACTGGGAGGACCGACGGCTCTGCTAAAGGCTCAAGCCACTCAACTGTTTGAGTTTTGCGCCAGGGAGTCTTCATAGATCTTTGGCGGCTTCTCTTACACTCGCTCCGGCAAAGGTGAACGTGTTGAGCGTTTGTACCGCGATGTTAGAGTCTGGGCTATAGGTGGTGGTACTGAAGAGGTAAAATTGTAGTATTACTGCGCGATATTTATTATCATCTTTTATATGTACAATTTATATGAGTGTAGGTAATGTTGGATTTGGGAATAAGACAAGCGATTAAAGTCGCTCAGCTATTTGGTGCTAAGTTGTGACACTATTGTTTTTCTATCACATATATTTTGATCTTCTTTACTTACTGATGCATTGATCTTAAATTGATCTTTTATATAATGGACTTGGAGTTTCCAACGCCTGATCTTTCACATTTTAGTAAAAATGACTATGAAAGAATATACGAACCTTCCGGTAATATTGCTCAATTTAGTATAAGAGCATTTGTTTGTAATCGCGGTGTTGTATCACCTTGCTAGACCCTTTGTAGAGGACACCTTTCTGATGCTCGACGCGTTAGAGACTGATCTTGAATAGCTAAAGTTGATTAATCCTTAAATATGTATTGAAATTGGGTAAATTTGTTCGTTCGCTCTATCATGATAATGACATGAATATAACTTACGTTGATAATAGCGTAGATCCGGCAGTGGTGTGATCTCAACTTTTATGGCTTAAATTCTCAAGTCAAATTAAGCGCGTAAGTTGTTCAATACTCGAAAGATATCCCTAGAATTACTTACTTTAATTATTTAGTCTATCTTTGTACTGATATAAACATTCATGCATGTGACGCGACTCTGAGAACTGGATATAATAATAAGGTGAGCTTGCCCGTAAATTGATTGTATGTCTATAGATTAACTTGGCGATTATTTAGGTAGATTGACTTGAACGTTGTTAATGATTGCTTTGCAAGTAGTTTGGTGCAGCGATTGAGAGGCGAAGTGGACGTTATGATTTGGAATCCTCCATATGTTGTATCATCTCATGAAGAAGTTGTATCTATTGAGAAAGTGCTCAGTAGTTAAACTCAGAGTATGCAGGATGATCATAATAGAAGATCCGATTAAAGTGAAGTCATCTGGAGTTGTTCTGGCGGTGTCAATGGCCGCGAACTTATTGATCAACTACTTCAGTCACGGCAGATTGAGGTAATTTATTTTCTTTATATCCTGATGTGTTAGATGTTGCTGTAAAGTTTGTCCAATTAAATGTAGACTCTTTTGAAGGTTGGTGGAGTATTTTATCTGCTTGCTATCAAGCAGAACGACATACAAGATTTGATCGCACTTGGTCGGAGGCATAATCTTTTAGGATCGGTAAGATGGCCGTCAAGTTATACTAAAGCCTATTAAAATTATCAATAATGGTATCAATTTGTCATTTAGTGTGTAGATCTTAATAGAGCGAAGGGCTGGTATTGAGTACTTATACGTGTTAAAGTTTATCAGGCAGTCCAGCATGTCTTGACTAACTACTAAAAGACATCGATTTGATTAAATACTTCACAGGTATAGAAGCATCACTAAAACTTTGATAAAATTATAATGATTATATTAAAATAGATTGAATACATTAAATTATTCACTCTACTTTTGTATACAAATTATAATCAGTTAGGCTAATCAAATTTATGCATTTGATTAGATAATGTGGCTGCCACTAGTATTAAATCTAAATGCGACTGGCGTTCATTGTGTGCTTCATTGCTATCGGTAGTATCAGCATTTTCTACTTAGGCCTACGACTATTTTACAGCGACTCGCTAATCCCCCTACTAAGTCTATGGAACCTTTTATTACGATTCCTAAAGCTATTATTACCACTCATTTCCTGACATTGAATTCTATGCAGAACCTGACACGGACTCTGATGATGAAGTCTACTCAACTTGACCGGCAGTATCTTCCACGGAACTTTCATCTTCCGCAGCAGTGTCTTGACCATCGCTACTAGGATAAACCATCTCAGCACCACCGTTATCATTCAGACTCGCTTTCAATGGTGATTGCACATCTGAAGGAGAAGCATTATAGCTATCAGAGGCGCTTGCATCAGCCTCGGGCATAGTCTCATATGATGATCTCGAGCCTTGATCCTGTGATGACGACTATTAATCGGCAGTACTCTTCTTTAGATATCTTCTCCTGGCGTTGATGAACCAATTGTTCAATTATGTAGGTGTAAGGCCAAGCTACTTGCACAAATCCCGCTTCTGACTCTCTTTCGGGTACGGATTCTACTGATTATTGAAAAGCCAGCTCTTGAGAGCCTGCGTCACATGCTTTGGTAGATTCTCCCGAGTCCTTCTGTTGGACAACATGGATGAAAGCGACGACGAATCTTGATATCTAGAATGTTGTTATTATTACTAGTGCTGCTATCGCTCCATGTGTTACTAAGATCTACCCATTTAAGCACTGTTAATGTTTGTTGGTTCACTAGCATTAACACCATGATCAAGTGGAGACTGCGTAAACATCTGCTACTAATACTAATGGTGCTACTATTACAGCGAATACTGATGTTGATGATGGTGGTGGTGGTGAGGATGATGCTGTGGATTCTACATTGGTGCACGAGCAGCAGGAACATAACCGTGTTGTATAGGATGAGGACGATGTATTTACTAATGAGAATGCTAAACAGGCTGATTACCAGGATTAGGATATACAATAAAGCCTTGTTACTACTACTACTACTACAACGGCACCTGATTTAAGCTCTTCGCACTACCACCGCTACTCGTGTTACTATTGAACTGGGCAGAGGATCTTATACTTCCACCAGCAGTATTACTATTAGTAGGATCAGAGAGCCCACTTCGCTGGCTAAGTCCACTTTCGCTGTTAGATGCACCACTCGCACCCAATGGCCATGGCTATCCTCTTGGCTAAGATTATGAAGGCAAATATCCTGACATACCGCTGAAGCTTCCGCCATACTACCACTATTACTACTACTATTGTTGTTGTTGTTATTGATGGTGATGATGCTGATGGCTCTGAAAGCCAGAACTCACTTGCGATCCAATAGAAGCACCTTCCTAAGCATTGTAAATAGTGTATGTGCCATATCCTGATGTCCACTTAGTCATAGCAGATTGGCTTGTATAGTTATTACTCATCGCCCGCCCCGAGCTAGCGTCATCCCTTGACAAACTTTGACCGCCGCGCTGAAGCTAATTACTATTTATCCGAGCATCGATCGATACTTTTCGACCATCGCTATCACTGGCCGGACATATATCATCAACTCCGGGTAGAATAATTTTTCTCTCTGCAGCAGCAGCATCATCATCAGCTGTAGTTGCTGCTGTTGTTGTTGCCGCTATGGGCGGGAGTTTTCCGCTGTCCATTGCAGAGCCTAGACCGAAAACAGAAAAAGCGATGAGCGATTGGCGTTCTGTATAACAACTCGGATGAGCGATTGACAGGAAAGTCAGGCAAAATATTCTCACAAGAAACTGGCGATCTAAGGTTGACTCTATTATTAATCTTTAGTATGTTGCAACGTGTGAACATACTTTATGCCATTTATAATAGGACTAATACTGGGATAAGCTATTCTACAATGGTCAAACAATGAGAATGGTTTCTCACAAAGCACATGGCGTCCTATCCGTGTTTGTCCCGTCTTAAACGAGAGCACACGACTTGCCAGAGAGAGAGAGAGAGAGCGCGCGCAAAATGTTTATGAAACAGGTGGCGTCATTTGCCGCTGATGGCTCATCAGCTGTTCATAGCAGGCCCAACATTTCGCCGAAGTGTGGAATCGATGGAACTGTTTACGTCACTCACTGTCTCACCACTCTATTAATTGAGATCTGTGACAATTTCCCATCTCAATCTATGAGTTGCAATTAGGAGTGATAGGATTTTAAAGACTTTTGTGCTCATCTTAGTACGGATCTTGATTTTAATAACGTTTCGAATGACGTAAAAAGCAGTTGTTACGCACAATCGACAGTCAATAATGCCCTTGATGTGATTCACACGATTTGTGATGTTGTTGACTCGTCTACGATGGCATTCTCTTTTATCATTACACCGGTTGTAAGTAGATGCACTGGTCTTACAATTGAAAATTGAATCATGTAGCATTAAATAAAAGTTTTAAAACTGTTAAGTGACGGTGTGAGACGATCTTTATAGTTGCAACAAACACCAGGTCGATTGCAGTAAAGTGTTGTTGTGAGATTTTATGGAGCCAAGTCGCAGAGACAAAAAGCGGAGGAGCACATTGCAGATATCAGTCAATAGACTCCTAAAGACTAAAAGAAACCTTCTGCGTATCCAGCAGAGAGTAAGAACAGGGAGAATGAGCTGAATATCCGCCCACCATCGTCCAAGAGTTGGCGCGACGAATCTTCTGATAATCGTCAAGAGACTAATAGCAATACATGGTCAGACGGAACTGGCTGATGGTGATATTTGAAGCGTGACGTGTCTAAAATAAATTGATCAATCATCAATCTAGATTTTTATTACTAGATCACCAACTTAAAGCCATGTGCTTGAACCATTACAGAAATCCTTAATCCTTGGGCCGGTTATCATCAATGAAATACATTCCCACAATTCCAGTGGTGGTGAAGCTCAGAGTGACACCCAATCTCTACAGAGGAGGTAGATTCTAGAATGACTGCCAGATATTACGCGATTTTAACTTATTATCTTGCACCATTTTAGTCAGCGGATAAACTAAAATACGACCAATACTACTTGATTGAATCAAAGAAGTGAAGAAATCCGCCTTGTAAAATAGCAAACTCAAGTGAAGGATGTAAAAGAAGAAAGTGCAATCCGTATAATATAACATTATAAAATTAGACACGGTGCTTCATTCAAACTCTAAATTGATAGTCTGTCCCAGCTTGGCGTATAGATCAGACTTCAATTGGTTCATTTGGCCTTCAATTTCTATCAATTGATTATTAATCTAATCAATCTGCTCCTAAAGAGCTGAGGATCTGCGCTCTAGAAATTCTTGCGCGCGTTAATACTCCATGTCATAAAAAGAACCTCCAATCTGCACAGGTATGATGTGCTATTAATTACTATTCTTTTAGCCAGCGCTAGACTTATTATTATCTACCTCATCATCGTCCTGAATATCCAAATCAGTGAGATCTTCATCCACATCTTCGAGTAGGACCATTTCCTCGACAGTCTCAAGAGCGTCTTTAGTGGCCTGTAGCTCATACAAAAGTCCAGAGTTGTCGTCGCCAAGTGCCAGCTTCTTCTCTGTTCTTCGAATATTCAGCTTGGCGAACTAATTGATTTTACTCTAATCTTCCCATGTAATTTCCTACGCGTCCTTCTCTGCCTGCTTCGGCAGCAGTTTTACCATTGTTGGGGTGGCCATTTTCTCTCTTTCAAGCGGACGCTGCTGAGTAACGAAGAAAAGTTCATCTATAAGAGAAGAATAGAAGATTTAATGATTACACTTTATTATTAATAAATAAATTCACGTATAAAGGTAGGTAAAACTCCGAGACAGTCAATCAATCAATCACTTAACCAGACGTGTCTGAGACCTTCAGCGCAGGTCATTCTCCGCCTTGGATTGACGACAAGTAGATTACATACAAAGTCCACAGCCTCGTCACTCACTTGATCAAAGTACTCATCAGGGAAGAAGAATTCACCACGCATTATCTGGTCCAGAATAGGTTACTGAGTGTCAAATGGGAACACACCACCAAGGCAGACATAGAAAATGACTCCCAGAGACCACATATCTGCAGATTTATCGTATCCTTTCTTTGGCTTCTGCACATTGATGTCGCGTGCATTTTTATCAACGCAGTAATGCCAAACTCGAGGATCTACAATCTCTGGTGCCATATAAGCCGGAGTACCCACCACAGACTACAAGAGGGCGGCAGATTGCATGCTATTGGTACCGGCCACCTTATCGTATATAGTCGCAAATCCAAAATCTGCAATCTTAACTGTCAATGTACCATCATCCTCATTCTTACAAAGCAAAAGATTCTCAGGCTTAAGATCACGGTGCACAACATCGCGATCATGCAAATACTTCAGTGCCTTGATCACCTACATGGCAATAACTTCGCGCACCAACTTTTCATCCAGCCTTTAATTGGACATTATAAAATCCAACAGATCACCATTGTTAGCTAGATCCATCACGATATAAGTATGGCGTGCAGTGTCAAAGAAATTGTGCATCCTCACTATGCCAACATGGTCCAACTTTTGAAGAATATCCAATTCTCGCTTTAAAATTGTCGGTACTGAACCAACCTGACCATTCTGAGCGGAATTTTTTTTCAACGGATCCCAGAGCTTTCGCTTGTCAATGATCTTGATTGCCACCGCTTACTTTTGATTGTGCTTGTACCAGCCCTTCTTGACCACACCATACTGCCCAGAGCCAATAATCTTGTCCTCGATATTGTAATCAGACATCAAGACTATAGCATCTTCACTATCCATTCGCTCCAGTGCTGCAGCCTGAGCCGCAGTGCTTCTGATCAACTCATCACTGAAATCTTCCACAAACTTAACCAACTACTAGCGGTCCATAGTGCTACTTATCACTGAATTCCTCATCTGAATAACACCAATTTGCTTTTGAGTTTACTTCCTTTCAAACTCCAACTCAGCTGGAGATAGACGATCATCAAGAGTCCCAATACTAACGGGACAAGGCTTGGTGAGAGTATAACACTTTTTATGACAATAGTAACTGCACAGCTTACACTGGTAACACTGTCTACCATCGTCACCCAACTCCTTGTGACAATACTGGCAGCTAAATCGAGTCAGGAGCTAATTTCTCTCATCAGTCATTGGCTGCAGATACGTAGCTCGGTAATCATGACCGCGGAATGGATGAATCTTTCGGTGAGTTGAGCCTTCCAGAGTACCAGCAATAATATCAGGATACTTGACAGCCTCAGGCTCAGGATTAGCCATTTTGACAATGTTCTTATTGAAAATCTCAGTGAGTGGAGGTGGGGGATCAATGGGCTTATACTAATTTCTTTGCAGACGCATCAGTGTATCACCAATCGTACCGAATGCACGCCTCTACTTTGTACCATTCATAGTGTCATTGTTTACGCCATGATCATTACGCGTCGAGCCATACGTGCCATCCAGATTCATGGAGCTGTCAGCAAAATCTCTTTAAGCCTCTTCAAAGCCCAGAGAGTTAAATTTCTCACTTGACGGAGACAGCACTTCTTTCATCATCTCATTGGGATCACAATACCAAATGGTGTTAAAACTAGGACTATCAGAAGAGACATACGCAATCTTATCAAAGCAGTGGGTGTGAAGACAAGAGCCACAATCAAAGCACTTCAGCCCTCTCTTGGTGTCTCCCCAGATCTGCTCACCACACTACTAGCACTGATTCGGAGTGACAAAGGAGTGGCGAACATACTAATGCTTCTTGATCAGATTCTTTGACCTCGATTTATTATTATTATTATTATTAGTACCGCTATTGTTAGAAGGAGAATGTCTGGTTGAAGACTTCATACTTCCAGATGTACTCTAATTCATAGACGTGATATCACCTTCAATCACCATCTGAATATCATCATTATCAATGCTCATATTACTATCAGATTAAGCGGATCGCAGGGAATCAGCAGTTTAAACCTTCAGATGACCATTATTATTCACCATTAGACGGTTGTGCTTCTCCATCATCTGCATCACTTGATTGATCATCAGAGGGGAGAGGCCACAGGTTGGTTTACACGCAGACGCACATTACTCATGGCACACGAATCCACACTCCTTACACTTTAACCATACTTATTACTAATGCTGCAATTACTGCTAATACTACTAATTGTTGTAGTTATTAGGATGATACTTCCACAGACCGTGAGACTGAAAGGACGATG
Source organism: Amoeboaphelidium protococcarum (assembly GCA_023515745.1). Taxonomy (NCBI): domain Eukaryota; kingdom Fungi; phylum Aphelidiomycota; class Aphelidea; genus Amoeboaphelidium; species Amoeboaphelidium protococcarum. The sequence goes on from JALECJ010000258.1 coordinate 2,726,399, forward strand.
CTTTTCCACTATCTGCTGACATGGCCATACCACTATTAGCTCTGCTGTGTTGAGGCGTTGGAGGCGCCTTCTCTTACTGACATTGGTCACATTTGGCATTTCGATTAGATTTATTACCACCAGCACTGTTAAAGATAGCACTGAACGACAAGCCACCATTCTTTGAGGGCCACGTATAAGGAGAGAATCTATGAGGTATCGCATGTCTGAGGATAAACTCTGGTGAAGCCATGCTGTCAATATCCATGCTGTTTTTACTTCCCTTACTCTTATCCATTCTTTATTATTATTATTGCAATTACCACTACTATTATTATTATAACTATTCAAAACAATTTTGACACTGATATACAATCAACTCCTAATTATCAAAAATGAGTCAGTCGGATTACACAATACGCAGATGTTAAACACAATTACTACTATTAGTATTAATCCACAAAGAAGATGGAAAGAACAGGCGCGTGTTTATCAGAGAGTCTGCCGTCTGGCTGTGTCTGTATAGCAATTGTTGTTCAGAGTGGAAAAAGGTGAAGACGCGTGAGTGTAACAGCAACGGTAATTGTACGCGATCAGAAGGCTCAGAAACGACGCTAATTTCAGTCGCGGCCAATCAGAGCGTGTGATATTCGAACACCACGATCAAAATGGTAACTTGAGGATTCTTCCGATTGATATTGCGTGTTGCACAGATATAGGAAATGCTAATCGAAATTTGCTGATTATTCAATGCTACTACTAGATCAATCTTTATTACTCAGTCCGTATGCTTCAGGCAGTCTTTCAACGACATATTTACGCGATTTGATGTACATGATGGGCACGCCGGGGATTTTGCGGATTCTCTGCTTCAACTGTTTATCGCATGTGGCCACGAGAAAGCACGGATGAGCCGTTACGCGTGATACAATGCAATCATCCGCGTATGTGCCTTTGTGCATGCAAGGGAATCTTTCCACGCCTTCAGTGCTGAGGGCAATCTTGAGAGCAATCCGGTACTTGGGACCAAGTTTCTGCAGTTCAGCCACCACACAATCAGTGATGCACGGTATGCATTTAGCCAGTAGACAATCCATCATCCCTTTGACCAAATCAATCTTGTTCTGAATCGAGAAATTTATAAAATTAGTATCTATAAATACGTGATATGGAGGACCCAGGGATTTGTTGTATTTAAAAAATAGAGATGATGCCATCTATGGGACATTCTTCACCAGTTCAGATTCACTCTTTTCCCTCTACTGGTCTTTCTTTTGCTAATTCTCTTTTCTACATTATACATGAAGATCGTGGTTATTGATAAATAGATCAGTAAAATACTCTCATTCAATGATGAAGCTTACAATCGAGAGTCTTTCTTGGATATTATCCTCTTTAATCCAACAGCTTTAGTCTTTTTCTATTTCCCCATTTTGTCTCGTTTTCGTCGCAAAGTGAGATGGGATGATGGCGAACTATTGAGTTTTGAGTGATCGTCGATTATTGCCGATTTTGGTTGAGAAAGCGATTAAAACGTATAGAAAATAATACTATTCAAGTCAACAGATTTACTCTACTACAATCGTTCACTTTAATTAAGCAAAGACGGGATCAGATCCATTGTTGACCAGGCAGAATTGTTTAATTTCAATGGAAGCATCTTTAGCCTAATCTGATGGAATGAGGGATTGCAAATATTGGGATACAGTTTCACCTTCAGAGCCAAATATAAACTATTGATGATATAACGCGTCATCGCCATAGCCAGAGATCTTGGTTGGCCTCATACCAATGATATGATTACACAGCTTTTGAGACACTTGGCTCAAGACTTCAGCGCTCGGCTTCTAAAACTTTTAGCCTTCCAACTAGAATATGCATCCACTTTTACCTAGCACTATTTCCATAGAATCATCGGAGGACACTTGATCGGGTCTAGCTGCTGCTTAGTGAACTGCAAATCCCACATGTTCCCAGACTGAATCCAGCTGCGACACAGCTGGAGGAGAAGGTACAACAAATACTGACTATACTCTGATATTCTCACCGAGTTTACTAATACCATCCAAGACGGATTACTAGACTAAGACGTTGCTCAATTAATTTGACAGTTGGCCACCATTCTCACCTTTCAGATTAACCATCGGAGACTCCATCAACTTGCTCATCACCCGATCATCATCGTGCGTGTATTTACTAGCAGGTAGATGTGATGAGCCAAGTAAATGAGAGGAAGATGCGGACATTAGAACATTTGAGCCATGATAAAGCAATGCAGTGGATGCAACGTTCACCGCCAACTCCTTAAACAGATCTGTCTAAGCAACAAAATCAGTCTCGCATCTCAGATTAAAGATGGATGTGCCAATACCGCGTCGACTCACAACAGCAACCAGGCCATCATTCAACTATCGCTCCATCTTCTTTTAATTAATTCCTGCATGACTTTACTGTATATACTTGACCGCATTATCGTAGTTATTATCCGACAGCTCTAGAGCTTCTTTGATCTTCATCATTGATAGGCCTTCAAATTAATGACGGAGTCTCATCACCAGCTACTTATCCGCTTTAACCGCACTCTCAACTACAGCTTTCGCAGCCATACCATATTACTAATAACGACTCACTGAAAACAATTACTTTGCCAACATTTTTTATCTCAACTTTATATTATATATTCTATATTTTGAACACTTTTCGATCGAGAAAATGACGAATTTTCACTTTCTTTCTTCTCCCTTCTCGCCTGCAATTGTTAAAGATTCATTCACCCTTCTTCACTCCTCCTTATCTAGTGAAATTTGTTGATTTATTGAAAATTACATCACTATCGGTACCAATAAGGTGTATACAAAAATAAATACAATATGGCTGAGCGAAAAGTAATAAACAAGTATATACCGCCTACATTTAATGCGGAAAAGATTGAATTCTTTAAATCCAAGAAGTAGGCCAAGATAAAGGCTAGAGTTATGGCTCCATTCAGTATGCGATGCGAGAATTGTGGTGAGTACATTTATAAAGGCACCAAGTTTAATGCAGTAAAAGATAAACCACACGGCGAAAAGTATCTGGGAATCTAGATTCATCGATTAACCATAAAATGTCCTGGATGCCACTGCGACATCTCGTACAAGACTGATCCGAAGAATACTGATTATGTTATAGAATCTGGCGCAACGAGGAATGTTGAGCAGTGGCGACGTAATGCGCAGGAGGAGAATTAGATTTTAGAGAAACGGTAGCGGGAAGAGGAATTGGATCCATTGAAGAAGTTGGAAAATAAAACTGTGGATGCTCGACGAGAGATTGATATACTGGAGGGACTGGATGCATTAAAATCGCGGCAGGATGCACTTGAAGCTGTAGATGTAGATCAGGCAGCCAAACGCGTACGATTTGATATTGCTGATAATGATGATGCACGGGGAGATAATGATGCCACCACATAATAACTATTAGATGAATAGCGCGAAGATGACGAGAGAGCTAGATTGGCATTTAAAGGCAAATAAAAGATGAAGTCTCATGAAGATTCGCTGTATGGTTATCCGCGGTAAAGTCAGTTTGATACCGTGTCACTTTTGTCTACGCGCACTAACAAGACGTCATAGACAGCTAAAAGCAGCGCCTCCATAGCTACTCTGCTAAATAATAATAGTAGTCGAGACAAGACCAGGATGCGATAAGCTCTGGGTATTGTAAAGAAGAAACCTCAATGATCACTCTTTTGTATGATAATAATCAGCATGTTTAAAATTTTCATTACTGTTAAATCACTTCCTGATATTTATGAATATAAATTTTCTGATAATACCCGTTCTTAATAACTGTACCGGCAAGTCATTCTAGTTGATACTTAAGTTTTTAGCCATGAACACGAATAGGGCGAACAATTGTCTCTATTCTATCTCTCGCTCTTTCGTTCGTTCATCGCCGCTTTGTCTTTTCGCCTCTCTGTCCCAATTTCAATCGTCTGCTTGAATTACCACCTTGGAATCAACATCGCCTGTTCAATAAGTAAGTTAAACTCGGTTGATTAGGTGTAAGATGGCCGACCCATAATTATAACAAGATGTCGCTGCCATTTAATAACATCAGCGCAATGTTAGGTAGTAGCTGCTATAATAATAGTAGTAATAGCCGCGACGTGAATAATCCACAATTGAAAAGATTCTCACCACAGTGTCACGTATGGTATTGATATTCTGGATTGTGAGCTATGTGAAGAAGATGGTTGCTAATCCTGGTACTGATGGTAGCAGTATTAGCGGTGGAATTTAGCAAGGTACCTCCCCTGATGGTCCTTCATTTAGCTCTTGTGCGTGGTCTCTTGGAGATTAGTTGTCGGTCAAAGTGTTTGTGTCCGAGAACTGGTAATTTCAGCCATACGCTGCTTAGGATAATGTCCGCCTGGTCTTTGATGAACATAAATTCAAATTTGGAGATTGGGAAGATTAACGTCATCAAGATCTACAGATTTAGGTGTCTGATAGTGTAAAGTCACGCAATGGTTCACTCTATGCTCACATTCTGATGTAGTAGTAGGAAAGTCAGGCTGCTGTAGAGGAGTAAAAGTCTGTGTACAAGCGAGTATTACTGACGCGGTTCATGCGCAAGAAGAAGATTAAATAAGTGAAGAATTTACTTGCCAGTTCCGACTCTTCTGATCTGGTTGATGAGGATAATAGTAATAAGGTACTTGGAGATGCAGGAGATATTGAAGATGGAGTCTACGTATCTTACTGGTTAAGGAACTTGACACTGAATGTGATCAATGATGTTAGTCCGATTTCACTAGCTTAGCTGGCTCAGATGCCTCATATAGTTCATCATACTCAGTTTGTGGATTAGAAAAGATCTTAGTATCTGCCAACATTATTTGTGAATGATTTCTGGATTCTGCAGGAGGATCTGTATGATCGACCTATTAACTCATCTGCGGACAGTCTCACTCTATCCATAGATCTAGCGCATCTGTCCATGTGGAAGTTTTAGATGATGGTCCAGATGGATCAGTCTTTCAAGTTGTAGAAATCATGGGGTACATCGGATCAAGAATCGGATAACATTAAGCGTATGCTGTATGAGACCAACATTTACTTGCTAGTGATCACTTTCGTAGTTAGTATATTACATTCTGTATTTGATTTTCTGGCTTTCAAGAATGATGTACAATTCTGGAGAGAGCGTAAAAATGTCGAAGGGTTGTCTGTGCGCACCATCATGTTAAATGTTCTCATGCAGAGCATTGTATTCCTCTACCTGCTGGATAATGAAACTAGTTATCTCATTATTGCTTCATCTGGAGTTTCGCTGCTGATTGAAATGTGGAAGGTGGGCAGAGCAGTGAAATTTGTCATTGATCGCAACCACAGATCATTTTATGGCTTGCTTCCTTTTACGATAACTTTCAAGTCTTAGAGCACTGCTGGATAGAATGATGGTGGTGGTAGCGGAGACAGCTAGGACGAAAGTGAAAAGTTGAGAAGTAAGCTGTAAACAGACACTGAAGAGTATGACAGAGTTGCATTCAAATGGCTCTCGCTGGCTTGTATTCCTCTCTTGCTAGGATACACCGTGTACAGTGTGATGTATGAAAAGCACAAGAATTGGTACAGTTTTGTTGTAGGTACAGCTGTGGGATTTGTATACACTTTCGGCTTTATTGGAATGACTCCTCAACTGTTCATCAATTATAAACTAAAATCTGTTGCGCATATGCCCTGGAAGACGTTTATGTACAAGGCTTTGAATACATTTGTGGATGATCTGTTCGCATTCGTGATCAAGATGCCTACACTGCATCGACTGGCGTGCTTTAGAGATGATTTGATATTCCTGGTGTATCTGTACCAGAGATGGATCTATCCTGTGGACTAGAAGCGTCCTAATGAATTTGGTCAAGTAGGTGCGGATGATAAAAAGTCTGATAATAAAGATAAAGAGCTGTTATTAGTTGCTAATGGCTCGACAGATTAGTCATAGGAAGATGATAAATCTGTTGTAGAGGAGACCAAAAAGGATAAATGAAATCTATAAACAAGACCCATATTTATAAAAAAAGTAATTGTTAATCTTCTATTTCAAAACATTCATCCAAGTGCAAATTCGCTCATCTCCAAGTACCACAAGATCATTGAGGAGGAGCAGACTAAACTTTTCCATGAGGTGCGTCGCGGTCGTACCCAGGTTGGTATTTCTGGGCAAACGGACCAGTCTCTTCATTAAACGCAAAAGCCGCTATTACAGCAGCAATCGTCACGAACTGAGCAGCAATACGAGCATGTCCAAACTTGTGCACTGTAGAAAGAGCCTTATTCTAAAAATCTCTGTACGCAACTGCACCCATAGTACCAGCCCAGCCGGCGAATATCAACTTGTAACGCTAATTCCACGCCACTTGCTTCAACTCTGTCACGTATGAAGATCTTGCCTCTTTTACTAAATCGCTATGAATATGGTTAGTAGTATTGCTATTATTGTCACCGTTACTGCTAGCATCAGAGGCATGCGTGACAGCATTGGCAGACTTTGGAGAGTAAGAGGAGATTTTATAATGACCGCTCACCTCTGGACGATCCATGTATCTCATGTAGTGGATAAGTGCCTTATCACTGGCAATGGTAAACCCGGCAGCAGCACCAGCGACCATCAGAAAGAATCTAATAGGGACATTAGTACCGCGTCTGAATCCTTCGCTAAACTTCAGGCCGCCATACACCAAAGACGCACCCACAGCTCCACCAACAGCTGTCCCATAAACAGCTCTCTTCAGCACATACTTGTACATGTCAGACTGATCGACAGTTTTCATATACTCTTTCGCATCCATCCTTAATTTGTAAATAATAATCTAAACTTTCCTGCTTTAGCTTTCAATAATAAACTAATCGAAATATCGCAATATATATAAAGATATAAACCGCTTTTCACAATGTGTGAAAATATATCTGTAATCACTAAGCAAATGAAAATCGAAATCAGAAAAATGACGTTGCGCGTCAGTCACTTGGCCGATCTTGTTTCACCGAGCGAGGCACAAAGAGAGAGAGAGATCGGCCGATTTTTATGGAACAATCTAACAGCGACTGTCATTCTGTCATTAAAACTATTAGAGATAAAATCGCATTTCATATTATATAATCACTTTGTTAGATTTTGATATGGATTCATACGCTGCTGTTCTCTAATCACTACAGGAACTGCAGAGCTGGGAATACTTCCAGTTTCGGTAATTACGATCGAAATGTGACTGGCGGGCGTAATGTCATGCAATGGGAACAGTACTTTCAAGTTCTTCAATTGATGCAGCTCCACATTATTGGATGCATGCTAGGACTACATTAACACGCTGGACTTGCTCAGATGCACATTGGACTCGCGTCTCGCTCTTCCCGAACCAGGCTATGACTGCGGAGTAGGCTAAGTCTTGGTATTTTAGGCCTAAGAACTGTTGCCTCCCTTAGAATCATTACCCGTAGCAGTTGGATCCTTGATTATTGTTCCATGTGCGCTCACTTGAACAGAGGCATTATAATACTTTTGAATGTCCGTGATCAAAGATGGGTCACCCATTTCATTCTATACATAGCTTTCCATCTGTACGCGATCAGAAAACTTGTAGCCTTCACACAGTACAACAACAGGAATGGCAGCCTATTATGCTATTGTGCACACTAAGGATGTTCCAGCTCTAGACATAAGCGCGCCATTAGATAGCATTCCATGAGCGCCAATGATCACCTTCGTAGCGCTGCCGCTCATCAGCAAATGGAGACCGGATAGCTAGGTGTAAGAGCAATCGATACCTTGCTACATCAAATGTTCCATCATCTTGCGGCCTTCAAAAAGCGGACGGCTATCCACACATACAACACTAAATCTGACCCCATCACGTCTCGCCTTGACTAAAGTCTTATACACAACGGTGGAGAAGGCATACGTCACAATGACATCCCCATCTTTAATCTTTCGCATTGCAAAGTCTATAATGGCTTGATCAGCAACAAATATTCTATCGTTGGCATACTATATCAATTACTCGTCCAGATACAGCTTGGCATCATTCTCTGGCATATCCGGGGCGATGGAAGATATCTCAAGCTTTATATATCTGATCACAGCGCCGGTGCTAATAGAATTGGGTCGGCATGCAATGACATAGTTGATTTGATGCTTAAGGTACGCGTCTAGATTGCGGCTAAGTAGATCGTTCGGAGGGGTGGTGTAATCCGCGATGACTTCTCTCAGTGCTTGGATGAGAGCTAATGCACGTTAGTTGGATCCCATAATCTTGTAATGCTTAAATTAAAGGCCCAGTTTCATCATCGCCGGGTGAATGTCTACCTGCTGCTTTACTTTCATGATGACTGTTGTGTAATAAAATAGGAATTTCTATTTCTATTGAGGGCCTAGTAAAAGAACTGAGCTGGAATAAAAATTGAACGAGTCGTTTTGCTTGAACATCGCCGAGATCGAAGCGCTTGATCAGTTGAACTGCCTAAGAGTCAACATGAGATTGATAGACTGTTGTGTCTAAAATCACTGCTTTAAGGTTAAATAATTGTTAACACTAAATTCGTGGATGCTGTGTGCTCAATTATTATGGTATAACATGCTGCTACATGGCGACTGCCGATTGGTCAAGAGGACCTTTGGCATGAGGTGACACGTAACGCCAACGTTACATAGGTTGCATGCTTTTACAACCAAAGTACATCAGCGTCGTAGGTTGAGAATCTTTTATTCTTCTTCTCTCTTTATATAATCCATTGCAATATTGCTTTCTATTATAATAAGCTTCTAGATTAACCTACTTTAGAAAATACTACTACTTTAGACAATATGAACTTCAAACTGCTCACTCTTTTGGCTCTGTCTTTGCTGGCCTCTAATGAAATCCACGCGCTGCCTTCCGACTCTGCTGTCCAGCTGCAGCGCCGTGGTCTTGGTGATATGTTTGGTGGTAGTGGTCGTAACTAGTAACGTGGTGTATAAGACTATGGTTAAGAAGACTTTGGTAACGCTTTCGGTGATTATGAAGGCGGAATGCCTTCTTAAGGTGGGTATTAGTAGTAGTAGCAGTCCGGTGGCTTCGGTTCAAAGATTAAGCATGGTTTCAAATCCATGTTTGGTGGCTTGAATGGTAACCGTTAAAGTCAGGGCCGCTCCATGGGTCAGTATGGCATGAAGAAGCCTGGTATGTTTGATAAGATCAAAGGATTTTTTGGTAGCGGCAATGGCGGTGATGGAAATGATGGTGCTAGACGTATGGGCGATTTTGGTGGTAAGCAAGGTTTTGGTGACGTAGAAATGGGGGGTTATGAAGGGAGAAGACGTGGTAGTATGCGTGCCGGTGGAGAATACGGTGATAGCGACCAGCAATATGGCAATGCTGATGAAGGTGAGGATTACTACAATGATGAGGAAATGCTCTGATGATCTTTAATAACAATTCGTTTTACGATCTTTACTCTTTCAGCATTTATAGTTGTGCCTCATGCTGTTATCTTGATTTCATCATACTTGACTTCATAGCAAATTAAACATGTTTAGTGCAATGTGAAAAGTCGCGTTAAGGTCATCACAATATACTAATTGAGCCTCCATCCATAATAGTGGCATTAACCCATTGAGTACCGGGCTCGCGCGAAACGACGAAACGACGAAAAACGCAAATATAAATGTTGGGCCTGAGAAGCCCAAACACCAAAACATTAATATAGTCGATTCCACTGATATAAACTTAAAAAATTTATTGACTTATGTAATTTGAATGGTGCTTATTCCATAGAAAGGGTGTCCAATTTAAAAAACATGTTAATTTGTCCAATATATAGCGAACAGTTTGTATCAAAGAAGTCCCGTCAGTCCCAGATAATGAACAAGATCTAAACGTCACATCAACCGCTATTATTCTCTCTACAATCCTATAAACATGCACATTTTTCAAATGCTTATATTGTATCTTAAATCTCAGTTTTATAAACATAATCATCTGCAAGTTTTAATATGCATAATAATTCTGGTAAAAGTACACGGTGTAAGCTAAGAGAGTCACGTCGTAACGATATCTGTAAGCAGCTTCAAGTGGTATCATAAAAGCTATTAAAACCATACGCGATTCCAAATGAACTTCATACAGCTTGAAGCTCCCAATAGTATGTTTATGTAATCTTCCAGACATATAGGAGTGTTATGAAATGGTATCACCTCCTTTGTTATGTTCAACTGCAAGGCACGCGAGAACATATACAATTTTGAAGAGTGCAACTAATTTTTGGATAATATTATTACAATATTCATAATCAGCATAAAAAACTACATATAAACATTAATTTGAGACTTTTACTATAATTTTTTTTTCTGCTAAAATAAGAGTGATTTTGATGTTTGGGCTTTTCAGGCCCGGCCGGTACTCAATGGGTTAAATGGGTGTCATGAGCCTAGATAAGAACATTGTACATCGTACTAAAGTTCATACACATGTTTTGTTGCATGAAACTCTAAAATCGTGGTAAATGTGTAACACAAGCATGGCGAGCGTCATTGGTTTCAGATGATCTGATTGATCAACCAGACAAAACATGTGAATTGATGCAGCATCCGAGCCTATTTTCATCTATATAATGTGATTTCTCACTCATTCTTTTATTTCCATAAGTAAATTATTACACAATATTATAGAAAATTAATCTCTAGTAATCAATACTCAGTATGAACAAGATTGTAGCGTTATTGATGTTAATCGTCGTCGCGTTGATGGTTGTTCAGGTGCAGGCTGCGCCTAAATTCCGGTTCGGGTTTAAGCGTAATGCTGCTACTGCCAGTGGCCCTACTAGAAGCGCCGCCTCTCAATCGTCTTTGCCCAGTGTCGGATAACCTTCTCCCGCCTCTGTCGCGCCACCTCGCAAGACTGGATTCATGAGTAAATTTAAGCGCAATCCTGTAGGTTCACCAGCTACTGCACAAGCTCCGGACCCGTAAAGTCAATCTACTACTGGCACACCTGCTCAACGTCCTGGTTTCTTTGGCAGATTTCGTAGTGGTGGCGGTGCTTAGCCTTAGCCTGATGCTGCGATGGCAGGGTCGGATCCAATGGCAGCCGCTCAGCCTCGTGGTCTCTTTGGCCCGCGAACACCGGGTGGCTTCAGAGATAGACTCTCTTAAGGCTTGCAAAGCGAGTAGTTTAGAGGAGCTGCTGGAGGCGTAGCTGCTGGGGCCCTTTCCATGATTGCCGGTGGTGTGGCACAGCATTTTGGTGGTATGCCTGGGCAGATGGGACCATACGGCTAGAATCCTTCCCCTTTCGCAGCACGTTCGATGACTCCATTTCCTGATAGTCCTATGAGCCATGGTTACGGATACATGAACTAACACCAGGGAAGCCCTTATGGAGGTAATCACGGGATGAATAGTATGCATGGTGATCAGCCTCAATATTTTGATAACATGGATGATCCAATTGATAAGTATGGACAACCAAATGTGAATGCTGCTCAACAAATGTCTGCATTAAGTTAACCTCCAAACAATTTTGGTAATGCAGGTCAGTATGGCTCCGAATTTAGTCAATCTCCATTCTACTAGAGCGCACAAAACGGAGGTCCTTATGCTCCTCAGCCGTACTGATTTTACAGAAATCATTAGGGTGATAGTAGAAGTTTGAGTGATGATTAGAATAGTAAAATCGCTACATTTTCATAGAGCAAATTGTTTTATTTCATAACTATCAATAATTACAATTCTGATGATAATACTCATTCCACTTCCATTGGAGCCGCACCACCCTGGTCAACATCCATGGCAGTGGTCGCAGCAGTGGCGCGAGAGGTATTCTCAGGCAAATTGACAACATATCTCTCAACTTCACTATCACTCAGCTTTGCAAACTTTCTATCTTTACCCACAATAGCAATTCCAACATCCTCAGGCTTCATTTCACTCTCATCCTTCTTGGAAGCGGCATCCTTGTCATCACCGGATGCCTGAGATGATGCTGCAGGAATAGCTTCTCTCAAGGCTAGTAAGGCGTGATTAATCACCTAGTCCAGATTGCACTGCTCCAACTTGTCAAAATGCTTCTCCAAGTACGTTCTGCATGACTGAGAGCGACCACCAATAGCATTTGCATAGTAATCGAAAACATTACCAGATGGCATAAATTCGTAGATATGAGGCACGCCATCATCGTAAGAGACGACGAGGAAACCAACTCCGAACGGACGAGAACCGTATCCTTAAGTATTGCTCTACGCCTTATCTGCGATTCTACTCACCAACTTGAAAGTGCTTATTGGAGACTGGAAAAGCATCTTGGACTGCAGAGCTGAAGTTCTCATAGAGTTACTGAGCAGGCGAGCGTCACTAGACAAGCCAGAGTAAGACAAACCGACGTGGTCATCAATTCTGATAATCTTCTCCTGCCAGCTGCCAAGTTCTCCAGACTTTCTTCTCAGGCACACAACTACAGCGTAATCCTTACTCTTCACAGCGACAGTGGCAGATCCCTGTTTGACAGCCTCCATAGCATACTCCAACTGGTGCAGTCTTCCCTACGGCGAGAACGTGGTGACATCATTATCGTACTGGTTGCGAAACATTTTAATTTTATCGCTCGTGTTATATAACTGCGAGTTTTAGTATTTGCAAAAGAAACTAGACTAAAGTAGTGACTAGTGTGCTGTTACAGAAAACCGCTTTACGAAAGGGACCTATAAAGAAAGAACGGGCGGAACGTTCAGAGAAAGAGGGAGTGAGACCCGATCTTGTTCAAGGACAAAGCGAAACGCGTCTTCCTTCTTTCAAAGTATGGTATAGAGAATGTTACAGTTTTACTACCTGCTAAAATACCGTGAGCAACAATAGTACCACCAGTGACATGACAACACATTGAGTATCAGTAATAAAAATTCAATTACATGACTAGACATTTCCGAAACGTATTTAAACGACTTTTACATGGAGAGTTCCCACTTTTCTCAATCATAATTATAACAAATACAGGCTACAAAACACCAGATATAAATGCAAAAATCTACTGTATGAACAATGAGATTTTTAATGTGATGGGAACCATGCGTATATATCCTCTTGACGTGTAATTACGACTGTACTTGGGGCGAAACAGCACAGGACGCGCGATGGAACAACAATCCCGACGACAAAATCATCTTTCCGCGCCATTCCTCTCTTTCGTTCCTCATCTTTCTTCTTATACAATACAAACGACCTGTTGTGTTGCTCTAGTAATCCAATTTGGCAGTGGACATCAGATACACCAGAAATAATTAACATTTTAAATGAAAAGAAGTAGATAGAGTGGCACTCCATAGCCATAAGTTGATTCTATTCCTGAACCATTGCCTGAATAGACTGAGTAAGATGCGGAAAGTGTGGAGGAAATCAATACTGCTGATTAGGCTAATGAGGATGAGGTAACAGCATCTCCACAACAACATGATGCACCTGTTGTAGTCAGAAAGAGAGGACGCCCAAAGAAGAGTGATATTATAGCTGCGGAGAAGGCACGAGAGGAAGAGTAAGCTGCACTGGAAGTCTTGCCTGCACCTGCAAAGTTATTGGAATTGTACCGTCTGTTAGCTAATGAGAGTAATGCCATGGTGGAGGATTCGTCAACAATTACTTTGATTGAATTGGTGGATCTTATGGATGACCAGTTCAAGAGCAAGTGGAGAAAGTATTTAATTGACAATGCAGAGTATGAAGACATGATGGAGCTTGTTCGTAAAGCTGATAGTATCGAAAGATCCAAAGCTGGCAGTAGTAATAATAACAACAACAATGCTGACTAGGACAATGATGATGCTGAGGATGAGGATATGGATGGTGATTTGATTTCTGGTCGCAAGAGTCGGCGTGCTGCATCCAAAGCTAAAGAGCGATTGAGCACTTTGGGGAGTACTCATGGGAATACGTTGATTTCGAATATGAATAATAACAACGGCACTAGTAGTGGAGGTAATAATAATACTGGCGATGATGGTAAGCCTGAGACGGTGACTGAAGATAGAAGGCCTTCAATTGAGGAGGATTTAGGAATCAAGACTTAGACTGTGCGGGATGCCAAGTTTGCATTTAAAAAGATGATCAATGGGAAGCCTTACTTTAGTTCTTCTTATTAAGATGATCAAGTACCTGTTGGATTCACCACCAAGTCTGTGTCTCTGGTTTAAATTAGACAGAAGAACCGTTAAATGCCTAAAAATGGGAAATCTCTAACACTTGGTGATATTTGTCCTCCTATTTAATCCAGGACTTCTAGCACTCTTCGTTGCGTGGATCTTGCAAAGCCAATACCAATACCTGATCTAGAGTCGTCCAACTCACTGTGTCCGCAATATGATTCTGCGCTTAGTTTTGGCTCATACAATCCGTTTATAAAATGCAGTTAGGATGATTTGGTCGGATTAATGGCTGATTAGGACATGTTGAATCGGCGTTATTAACACTTGAAATAAGCTAGACAAAAGCCGAATTTATCTACTGTTGAAACTCAGACAAGCTTGGTGGACGTTGTGGGAGAGTAGAGATTTGAAGATCTTGTTAAAGAAGGTAAAGTGGCCAATGTCAAAGTTGCAGGAGATGATTTACACGCTATTGCCAAGAGTGCTGGCATTGACATTGATACGGAAATAAAAATTCTGGTCAGAGAGCTGGAGTCTAAGGATTCAGATATAAACTAGTAGCTTGGCCATTTGTCGTAAAAGCTGCGATAAGCCATGCGTTGTTATATGAAAAGATTAGATTCTGTAAGATGCAGTGAGGATTAATACTATTCTACGTAGAGTTTATAAAGTGGCAGAAAGCGTAATAATGTTAGTATCTCTGCTGGTAAGGACATTTCTGGAGATGAACTATATTTATTGACGAGTATTCGGCAGCAGCTGTGTATGCTTTTGATTAAAGCTTCTGGTTAGAAAATAGCTTTTCGAAGCGAAGATTGTTCGGTGGCTCAAGTCGACTCTTTAATTGCAGAGCGTGAAACTTCTCAAGGCAACATTTAGCTGGAGATTCCTAAGCCTCCCAGCGGTCATTTGCCGATGCACATGCCTGGACATCGTGGTGGCAGAATGTCTTATGGTCCAGGTGGAATGTCTTAGCCTCTGCGTCCGGGAATATAATGGAAATGATTGATTATAAAGTGTGACTTGATTTAATTTATCCACCAATTTTAAACTTTGGCCTTACATTAACGACGTATATTATGCGCGATCGTTCAATGCTGCTTTGCTTGATTAACTGCCCAACCAAATGAGATCTGGCGACAAACCGGATCACGTTCTAAAGATTTCATTTTCTGTTTACACTGTTTCTCCTATTCTAAATGGTTTGAATAAAATAAACATGAACGCTATCAGAATCGATTAATTAGCCAGTGAGCTACGTAATGTAAGGAATGTTCGAGGTGATGTTCAGAACGTCTGTCCTTAACCCAAGTTGGAATGCCTTTTTTCTCGCAAGGATCCATTTTTGTTGACTTTTGATCCTTGAACAATAGACAAAAAGCATGTACAATTGATATGTCGTTGCTTCACTTCATTGACATAATTTAACAAAGAATGAGGTGAAAATGATATATTATGAGAGTAGAGTGAGGCGAGCAATTTAAGGAATAATGTGAACGATTTGGTAAATGAGGTGGAAAATCTAACTGATGAGGTGAATAGTCTTAAAAACAGACGGCCATCTACGTTTAGGCGCGTGATATATTCTAGGCAGTAAAGTATAATCTGTTCAAGGAGCACGGGGATTAATAAGAGGAGTTCAGCCCTCATAAATTTCATCCTAGGTGGTTCAGTTAAATGCTGTACCAGATTTATCAGGATAATATTGAAATGAAAGAGCTGCTGAATACTCTTTACTCCAATTTAAACTTAAGTATCAACGAGGTGGCTCACCAAATAAAGGATGAGTATTTAAGTAAATAGGCACCTGACTAGTCCAACAAGCAGACTGTCAAGGACCTGTTGTAAGCTGCCTCGACAGATAAGCTAGTGATGCTGGAGCGTGCAGTGAATTTTCTGTATGATCACTGGAAGCCGATTTCTCGTGATTTTAGAAGTGCTCCAGCTTCACGTAGCCAAAGTCATACTACATGAAGATGAGTGCTGCAATCGAACAAGAATCACTCTGATAGATTTTTTGGCTATGTTGGCTTTTGGGTTTTGGTTTTGGCAGATTCAGTGTCCCGCGGCAAGCGCCATTGGTGGAATTTCGTTGCGTCTTGAGTTAATACGCGACTGTAATTATGACTCCGGAGAATTTCAATAGCAAAAGATTCAACAGATGTGAAAATTTTTTATATTTTTAGAATCTTTTTATTAAATGGTTACTCTCTGTAAGCAAGTAGATGAATGTGAAACCTGAAATGCTGGCCTCTTTTTTACTTACATCCGTATTGTCTTCAAATTAGCAATCATGCCAAGATTAATGCATTGGATTATTCAATATGGAAGCAGAATGGAATCTGATAATATATATATATATATATGTATGTATTGTGACTGCGGCATCTTCTGGCAGCAGAAAGAGTCAAGTGTATTTGGAGTTATTATTGCGTGGCAATAGGTTGCTTTGAATGGAGGAATGCGTTGGGTATACAAGATGTTCGACCGTCAGAAGAAACCGTTCGGTACTGATACAGAACTGTCCATGAGAGATTTGATTATGCATATATTTCCGTGGTCTGTACGCTGATAAATAAATCAAAAGTGGATTGATGAAATGGGCTGTGGAGTCTGCAGTAATTTTTGTGGAAAAACTCAAACTATAGTCCAGACAGTAACTCCTTTCTAGCATAACCATCGGTTCCACTTGCTTCTCAGCCATCTTTTGGCATACAGGGCCATGAAGACATGCAGTATTCATCTTCTTGTATCTCTGTTGGCATTTCTGATTGACTCTTAGTCCGAGTATAGTGATACTGATCAAGGCTGATTAATTGAAGTCTATTGCATGCGATAAAACTATATGCGCCTTTTCACAAGATGTTTGTCTAAAATAAGGCAAATTGTACCTCGTAATAATAATTCTCGTTAGAAACAATAGATTAACAGTCGAAACAGAGCATCTGTTGCAATTCCCAGTGATATGCCAAGTTTAGTCTATGTTTAGAGTTTGGAGCCTAGGATTCGTATTGCTAGTCATCCTCTTTATTGATCTTGACGAACAACCTCTAGTTTGGATGAATAATGAATTTCTTCCTGTTTGAGAACAATTACATTGGTTAACACGGTTACATTTTTTTTTGCAAATCCCAATATATCTTCCCGTAGGCTGCCATTGTGTATATAGTCTGTCCTAAAATCAACTTTCACCCAATTGGTCCAGCGGTTAGGATCCTTCGCTCTCACCGAAGTGGCCGGAGTTCGACTCTCCGATTGGGAGTTATTTTTCTAAGTTTTTATTTTCATACTTTTTGAAGCTATGCCTGGGAAAATATGAGCTTGATACAAAGTCTAGTTACTTTAATGGGTTCTTATCAACACCAAAACAATGATGTTCGAATACTTTTTATCTCTCTTACAATCCGAATCTTTATCCACGGTGATTACTCGGATCAGATACAGCTATAACGCGTCAGGAAGCAAATATAATAATTCTATATCTTTTTAGCCACGCGTCAAACTGTATGTGTCAATTTGGCTGTAAAGTAGCAGGACAACTCGTTCATTTGCAGTCAATCTAATCTTTAATCACCCGATTTGGAACTATCTCCTGTTGGCAATTCGCGTGCGTCTAAATGTACAATGAGTGAGAATCGCATTAATGATAAAAGACTACAACATTTCTTTACATATAAGTCATAGAAAAGTTTCAACTTCATACTCCGAAGAGTATTCTGTTTACTGTTTTCGCTTGAAACTGTTACGTCACTATGATAAAATCTTGTTTCACATTCTTTATTCTTCGTTTCACCTCGTTCTACGGAGCTTTCGTTACACTATCTTTCCACTCTCCGTTTTCCTACCTTGCATATTCGTCTCAACAACATTCTAAAATGTTCTATAACGATTAAATTTTGGCTAAAAAGGGTGCTCTGGCAAAGGTTTGGCTGGCTGCCCACCTGGATAAGAAGTTGTCCAAGGCTCAAATATACCAGACCAATATCAAGGATTCTGTGGATGACATTTTGGAAGGAGACGCGTCCATCATTGCACTGAGACTGTCTGGGCAGTTGCTGCTGGGTGTGGTCCGCATATACTCTAGAAAGACTAGGTACCTGCTCGAAGACTGTAATGAAGCTTTGGTCAAGATTAAAATGGTTTTCAAACCTTCTAATGTTGAACTGCCTGACGAATAGGCAATGGCTCCAAGAAATGCCATTACACTTCATGCTGAAACGGATCCTGTAATTCATTTTGGAGTTAGAAAAAATTAATTCATGAACAGACCAGAAGATGAAGGTATTGATTTTGGTCAATTTACGGCTGATGCCAACTCTAGTATGCTTTCTATCTCCACTCCTCGTCGTCAGTCAAATGCTCCATTCAAGGCTCCATCCACCAACAAAACTGCCCGCCTGGATGATATCACACTGAGAGAGAATTATGACTTTAGTCTTTCTGGTAATTTATTTTCAAACCTGAATTTTGGGACTGATTTGATTCCAGAGTTCAATCAGATGACCGGTCCTCTATCCACGGTTCAGAGATCTGCCGTATCTATATCCAATTTTGGTGGTCCTCTGGGAAATGAATCGTTCAACGAAGTTGAGACTGTTAGAAGAGATTAATCAAGAATTGGTGATTTTCAAGCCGACCAGTCAATGTCTAGATTCAGTTTTGGTCTCGGTGGCGGCCTTGGAAGTGTAATTGATATGGAGTCTGTTCGCAAGTTTTCTATAGGTAGTATGAGTAATTTTGCTCCTTTGGTACATGATGATGCCCAAATATCTATGAATTTGGACACTATTGAAGAGAATCCTCTGTTAAAAGAGATATCAATGTCCCTTCCTCCTACTCCTTCCATGCAAGGGCGTTGCTTTAATAACGTTGACAGTGATTAGCCCGCTGGACAAGTGATAGGCAATGAGAATCTGGAAAGTCAATTAAAGCCTCCATCTTCTAAAAAGTTGAAGAAGACCGTTGCTGCAAAGTAATAAGCTCGCCGCAAGAATAAAACCATAGCTCTAGACAATGTACTTGAGTTGTCTAATTCCGAAATTGCTCGTCAATTGAAAGATACTTCTAATATTTGCAAAAAGTGTCATTGGGCTATCAATTTAACTCCTACTTCAGTCGGCCAATCTTATGCAGCTTTGAAAGCTCAGTAAGATGAGAAGATCTTATTTGGTTAGAAATATTTTGATCCTCCTTAGTCACGTCTTCCTCCTCTGAAACCTGATGAATTGATTGCAGACCCAGTTGTGTCTGGATTGGATAATCATCATGTACCGTCTGTAAGAGCCCAAGAATCAGATAATCTACCTGATCAAATGGTTATTGATTCATTCAATGACAATATCTAAGAACCACCGATGTTGAGTGACAATCAACTGTTACCAGATAATGATAACAACTACCCTCTTGCTGAAATATCAATCTACTCTCCGGCTGTTGATAAAACTCCATTTTAATCTATGCTATCAGCTGCAGTTGATGCCGAGGATCAAGAAAATCTCCTGGGTGCAAATAGCGTCAATGGTACCCCGGTGAGAGTAGCAATGGAAGGCGGCACTCTGGAATCATCCCTGAAAAAGCAGTCTTCGCTAAGCGGAAACTCTATAAAGACAATCAAATTGTTGTAATCAAAGTTCCAATCCGCTCAGAGTGCTGAAGGAATCTGCTTGTCACAAATATCCTCCAATGCCAAGAGATCTGATGTTTGCAAGTTTTTTCTAGAGTTGCTGCTGTTGAAATCTCGCAATATCGTCAATCTATCCTAACCTGGTCCATATCAAGACATTAAAGTCACTCCCAATTAGGCTGAAATGTAAAAGGTTCAAGTTGGAGGTGAATTTGCCTGAGATCAAAGTTGCTGGTCATACCAAGGCATTAATAATTATGAATCCTGTAAAGTTGTGAATCGTGAGGAATGAAAGGGTATAGTTTAGTAATAATACTGATATAGCATTCCACCTGCAAATCATCAAGTCACAATCACTTTTGTCTTCTGCTTTCCACGGCCATTATCCAAGATGCAATATACAGAGCCGTTTCCTTAGTAATCACAAACAACTTCTCCTTGGCCATAAATAAAATGGCAGCAGTTAACACACTTTGCGTCAATTTAGAACCCAATCCCTTGTACAGACCAGTAACACCCTCTTCCTTTAAGACAGTCTTGATTGAATTCAGAGTATCGGCATACTTTGGTCGTGTATCATTACTGCCTTTGTTCGCGGTGCTTTTAGACGAGCTAACACCAGAAGACGCGACCTTTTTCTAACGCAACTGCATCCTGCTCTTTATAACAATGTAAGGATAGGTGAGGAAGGTGGCCACCAGTTTCGATAATGCACCCAAGATGAAAAAGTCAACCTCAGTCAACTATTTCGTCTTTTCAATTCTCTACCGCAATTACTCAAACACCATGTACTAGATTGCAGGATTCGACACCAGTATCAGCGCTGGACCAACTCCTTGCCACAGCGACAGCAGACCATCCTCCTTAATTATCTGCATCAACATGGCAATGGTACCGCTACTACTCTGATCGTGAGCAGATGCTTTGGACAACTCATCCTCACTCAGCGATGTATTACCCTTCCCACTGGCCTATCTAGTGTTCAACAACCACACAGGATTAGTTATAAAGACAGTAAGGCAACCAGCCAAAGTGCCAGCCAGCAGGTTCTCCATGACACTCAAGTTCTTCAAAGGCGATAATGATGACTACGTGGTAGTAGTCTTTAGGGCCAACAGCTGGGACTTGGAAAACTCATAAAAGTAATAGTACACACCATTCGTCAACGCTATTCCAAACAAGGCACTGTTAATCCCGCTGTATAAGCCAGCGACACCTTCATACTTGACAATTTTCTGGAATGCATCCACCAGGCCTTTATACTGCTGATTCGCATCACTCTACCCACCCGTCTTTTTATTCTACTAAATCTGCAATCGAGTTCCAACAGTGATCAACGGATAAGTCAGTGCCATCGAAATGATACCACCGCCGGCACCTACATTACATTAAATTACGCTGGGCAGGGGAACTATGCGATATATATCATGCGGATTGTATACGGAACATACCTGCAATAGCGTGTATAACATTATCATTCATTTTATATAAGTCGCTTCTAAGTACAGCCTAAAGATTATTGTTAAAAATGAACAGACTTACAGTATTGCACAATAAGTACTGTGGTGTAAAAGATATGTCAAAGGACAGTTGAGAAGAAATTCTGACACGAAACAAGGACGCGAAAGTTTCCTCCGACAGAGCGCGCTTTGAAAACAAACTATCTTAAATTCTGGTGAATGATGATACAAAAAGCCAGCGATGCTCTACACTCTATCTAGAAGACTTTATATAAATACAACTGTTCTCTTTCAAACTATTGAATCCAAATTCTTATTAATTAATTCACGTGATGATGGATAATTTAATGATTCTTCACTGATCGATGTGACACGAACAGGGAATAATGATAACGAGAATTCCTCAAAGTCCTGTTTCCGTGACTCGACGAAAGCCATTTCATTCCTCCCTATCAGCAATCTCTTTATCGTTTATATTCAGTAAACATTTCACTTGCTGAGTTATAAAAGAGAATTTTAAACAGGATAATATTATATTCTGAATGATGCATGGATCGAATATTATAGAGAATTAATAGCCATCAGCGGAGGATTTCAATCCTAAGCGATTCAGGAATTACTCTCTCAAGACCTGGTCTCCTGTACTTCTTCCCTCTGCGCCATTGTCCATGCAGTAGTTGAAGCGGTCCACCTCTCTCAATGCCTCGGATATGTTATAGAATGGATACTCTATGAAGAAGTCTGATTATTTTCTTGCATTATAGGAGTTGAATATGAAGCCATTTATCTAGATGGACTTGGATGCACAATCACACAAGTTAATATTCAAATTTCTGCGCAAAGTATTTGGTTCATAGTACAACATCAGTGAAGAGACTGTGAATATTGAATTGTGTACAGATGGTATTACAAATAAACTACTCAAGGTCACTATTGCGGACTGCGATAGAGAAGATTCGCTTGTTGTCCTTATTAGGATTTACGGTCATGGTACATCCTCATTGATCGATAGAGATTCAGAATTGATGACAATGTTCACTTTGGAGAAGATTGATTTAGCACCTCCTTTATATGGACGTTTTCTGAATGGCTTCTGTTACGGATACTCACATGGACGAGTGTTGAAGACTCGAGATTTATTTCAAGATTCTTAGGATTAGAGTCATAGTTCTGGTATTTAGTGTTGGAGATTAATTGCAAGAGCATTAGGTGACTGGCACCGGCGAGTTAAAGTGCCAATACCTACAGCTAGAGATTAGTTATTTGAATATGTTCACGAATTGGAAGCTTTCAAGTTGGATGGATCACCTTCACCTAGATCTCGGAATGGATAAATTCCTCTATCTCCTGCTAATAGTTAGATGAGCGGCTGTAATAAGAATGGTCCTCTCCCTTGCTTATGGAATACTGTTGAGTAATGGTTTGATCAGATTGAGTGCCTGGAATAGATAAACGGGATTAATATAAAGCAGTTGTAAATGGAGATTGATGCGCAGAGATCAAAGAATGTCGGTGGTAACGTTGTATTTTGTCATAATGATCTTCTTTCCGCTAACATTATTCTGACTGATTAGTAGTAAATTAGATTTATCGATTATGAGTATGGATCTTGGTCATACGCAGCATTTGATATCGCTAATCACTTTAATGAGTTTGCCGGATTCAAGTGCGATTACTCTCGTTACCCATTACCTCAGTTCTAGTAGGAATGGCTTAAAGAATATCTGGCGATATTTCAAGACTAACCGGCAGCATCGATATCTGATCAAGATGTGATTTAGTTGATGTAATAGGTGGATCATTACCAGCGCGTCTCTCATCTCTACTGGTGTGTATGGGCGCTTGTCCAGTCCCAGCTCTCTGATATTGACTTTGATTACTAAAACTATGCGCAACTCAGATGGACTCAGTACTTGAAATTGGAAAATAAACTTTGACATTCTTTATTGAATTTTTTTGTTTTTACTGTTTGCTCTACTATACTATAGCAGTTGCCATATGCCAACATTGAATTCTTCTTTCAACAACGTTCGTATAAATCAATATCGCAGCGTGAAACTGATATTGTTCCTCGCGCTCCACACACTTTAAGCGTTCTATCGAGATTGCTCCAAGACCATCGTTGTCTTTCGCTGACCATTTGGAGTTGTTGTTTCAATTCGTCTCGTCGCGCTCTCTCATCGCCCCTTTTCCTTTCTAGTTTCGGCTCTTCAGACTTTCTCCTTACTCCATTGTGCTTTCCTTATAGAAAATACTGTTGGTATTACAGAGTGCCGAATAGGAGTAAAAATACTCATGTTGTCTGCTCGTATGGATAGTAATTAGTAGTAATAATCGTCTTCTTAATAGCCTCTATCTCCTGAGCAAGACGGTGCCTAGTAATAGAGTAAGTTAAAGTTGCGTAGTAGGAACAGAGACCAGTAGATTAGGAAAAAGTATGCACCATCCTCTCCAGTGATCACTACTACAACTCCATCCAAGTATGGTCGTTAGTCTTCCTAGTAATAGATCGGTTCGGGTAGAAGTTCATCCAGTAACACTACTCCTCTTGCATCTGCAAAACCGGGTACTGTCGCTTAGATGATGCCATCTAGTCCGGTGATTGTCAATGATGCAACAAGTGTCCGTGATGTGTGTCGGGCAATGGCTGGTCATCACATTGATGCCGTTCTGGTTACTCAGAAGGTTGGAAATAGTCATGAGCTGTGTGGTATAGTCACTGACAAGGATATTGCTTTCAGACTAGTTGCCCAAGGTTTAGATCCACAGCAGACCTAGATTGGAGACATTATGACTAAAAATCCAGTGTTTGTGGATGAGGATGCTAATGTAGATTATGCGATGAACTTGATGTTTGAAGGTCATTTTAGACATTTACCTGTGCTGAGGAAGGGAGGTGGAGCTGTTGAGGGTGATGGTGCAGAGTAGAGTCACAAGATTGTTGGCCTGTTGGATATTGCCAAGATTCTGCAGCATATTCAAAGCAAGATCAATAATTCTTGGGGTACTGTCACAAGATTGCTTGGTGCTTTTGAAGCATTTTAGAAGAGTTGGTACAATTTTCAGGCTGATTAGACTATTGAGAACTGGTTTAAGGAGATGAAGGATCGTATGATAGAGCCGGATCTGGCGGATGTTGTCGGTACCTTCAGAGATCATAAATCCGTGGTGGATGTGAGCATGGATGTGAAAAGTAATCCTAGCACTAGTAATACGGCTGATAGATACCGCATCCCATGCGTTAATGTTAAGACTAGTGTTCGTGAAGCTGCAGAAGTCATGAGACGGTACCGATAGACGGCTGTGTTGATTTACTCTGTAAGTCCTGAGTAGGTGATGCAAGGCATATTCACGACCAAAGATATAGTGCTGAGAGTTCTTGCCACTGGTACGATGGACCCTAGTACCACCTCGGTCATCCGCGTCATGACTCCATAGCCAGACTTTGCAACTGTTGATATGAAGGTGAATGATGCACTGGATAAAATGTATCGCGGAAGGTATTTGCACTTGCCTGTTGTCAAATTCTCACCTGGAAAGACAAAGGCCGATGCAACTGTTGTTTATATGAGCGAAATCGCTGGTCTAGTTGATATCCTCGGCCTGGGATATCGGGTGATTGAGGGGCTAATTGAGTAGTAAGCTGCTCGTCCCAGTCCACGCATTTATTTGCAGAGTTCTAATAGTGTCGACGATGCGGCAGGAGGTGGTGATGGTGATGATGATGCGAATCAAGAGAATCGTATCGCAGATGAAGATGCGCCTGGTCCAATGTGGTCCAAGTTTTGGGAATCCACTGCTGAGGAGATGGAAGCGGCTCATCAGCAGCTACATAGTGGTCAATAGAATTTTAATAGTTCTTCAGTCACCAGATCCACTGCCTCCGAAGAAGTTGTGCATGAAAGAGTTAACCCTTCATTGACTGGATCTCAGAGTACAGTTGTGCCTGCTAACCAGCAAGTTGACAGTTTTGTCTTCAAGGTGAAGGATCCTCTTTCTAAAGCTAGGCATGTCCACAAGTTTACATCCAGATATATTTTGTCGGGTGCGGATGGTGATGCAGATTCTTAGAAATAGGAAGATTGTCTCTAGTTGCTGGTGGAGAAGATTTGCCAAGTTATAAACTGTCAGCTTATCACAGATCCAGAGTATTAGAGTATGAAGAAGGAGGCGGGTAATAAGGAAACTGAATTGTATGAGGGATGGAAATTAGTGCCTTAGAATGGACCGGCGGCGAAGAACAGTAATAATCTGGTGTATCACATGTCAATTCTATATAAAGATGATGAGGATGATTTTATCCGCTTAAAGAGCCAGGAGGATTTGCAAAGCGCGTGTCTCACTGCGCAGAGATTGAATTGGACAAGACTTACTGTCGGTCTGTCTATCCTGATCGAGAATCTCAGCACTAAGGAAATTAAGATTGTCACCAATTATGACGATACAGGCGCGCAGTCGGCTAGAAGTAAGAGTCTTATCTATAATCACAGCGACGATGAAGATGATGTCGCTAACTTGTTATCATTGAAAGCAAGTGCATTGAGTGGTCAACATCCAAGGACATTATAAGCCACTAGCAAGCATAGTCAATTGGGATTCTACGTTGGTGCAACTGGAGTCATAGTGGGCGCAGTATCGCTGGGAATGCTACTGGCATCAAAATTGAGACAGTAATGAAGAACCAGTCAAATGTGCATGAATCAATCATTGTTTTATTCATGCCTAATAATATTCACACTCTAGAACTTGAGGATAAAAGACGCTCTTTTACAATATATGCAACCACAGCCATGAAGACCGAGACGGCTAGAATGATGAGAACTTTGTCTGTGAATTCTCGTTGCGCCAACTTTGTTAGAGCCTCATCAGTTTTACCAAGCGCGTGTTAGAGCTCCTCGCCGTACACATTTCCAGTATCATTCAACAACTTTGATGAGCTTTCTACATACACGGTAATGGATGTGATTGAGTTAAGATTCGCAAAGATTCATTATTCTCATGAAGCATAGTTTGTTATATACCTAACGACTTGAGAGACTCTGCACTTCGCTCAATCTCTGCACTCATTAGCTAACTTGCCCGCTTGAGAGCATCGTTAACACTTCTCTGGACTGTTGATTAAGTGCGATCATTATTGTTGACCGCTGATGCAGATGATGATACCTTGGATTCTCTCTAATCACCCATCAATTGTCGCCGTTACTCGGCATCCTACTTCTTCACGTGAGCTTTATAAGCATTAGTAATCTTTCGGAATCTTGTGATTAGACTACATCAATAATACGATCGGTGTATGGACATTTATTGCACACGGCTAAGGCTACGATGCTCTCTTACATGTTTCGGTACTAATCACACTCTTGCAGATCATCACCAGCTTTTTTGTTCGTGTCGTTCCCTATAAACTTTCCTCTCAATCGAAGAGCCTACATTTGATGCATCAGCATAGAAGCAGTAAGAGATCATAGACTCACCATAAAATCACATTACCTCCAAGTCTTGGTTAAATCGCTCTAAACGTTCGCGCAATTCTGCGAATCTCGAATCCAACTTCTATTGAGCTATTATTGAACTCAGAGCCAACTAACGCTCAAAATCAGCCAAATCTTCATCCAATTACATTGCCTGTTTCAACATTGTAGATTATCAGTATTCTAATAAAGAGAGAGAGCTTGTGGCGATCAATATATGGTCCCGGGATAAGAAAAGCCAAGTATAGTTAACAATCGCGCTTATTCAGTTCGCTCTGCTCTTGATTCGCTTCGTCTTACTGTAGTTGTGAAAATCAGTCAAAGTATATCAGCCAGTCGATTATAGAACTATAAAGCACTTAATCACCTCGTGCCTTTTATATTAAAATGTCTGATTATAATGATTCTGCGTCTGATAATGAACTGAGTGATGCGTAAGCTATTGAAGAGTATTCATTAATTGCGAATAGAAAGAAGAAGAAATCTGGTGGTTTCCAGTCCATGGGTCTATCTCATGCCATATTTTAAGGTATCATGAAGAAGGGATACAAAGTGCCTACTCCCATCCAGCGAAAGTGCATTCCCGTCATTCTAGGATCATCTGCTGAGGGAAAGTTTGGACGTGATGTGGTGGCAATGTCTAGAACTGGATCCGGTAAGAGTGCCGCGTTCGTAATTCCAATGTTGGAGAAGTTGAAGAGTCATAGTGTGAAGATTGGAACTCGCGCCCTGATTCTGAGTCCATCTAGAGAACTGTCCTTATAGACGGCTTCATTTACGCGTGATATTGCCAAGTTTACTGATTTGCGTGTGGTAAATATCGTGGGTGGCGATTCGCTGGATGATCAATTTGCCATGATAGCGACTAATCCGGATGTGATATGTGCCACCCCGGGTCGTTTAGTGCATCTGATGGTGGAGATGTCTAATGTTGACTTTCTGTCTACAGTTTAGTATCTGGTGTTTGATGAGGCTGATCGTCTGTTTGAATAGGGATTTGAAGATTAGATGCGCGAGATTGTGCACAAATTGTCGCCCAACAGGTAGACATGTTTATTCTCTGCCACGTTACCCAAATCTTTGGTCGAATTCGCAAAAGCCGGTCTACAATCTCCTGTGTTGATACGCTTGGATTCAGAATCAAAGATATCGCCAGATTTGGATATGATGTTCTTTGGTGTGAAGTAGGCGAATAAAGAGGCGGCTCTGCTCTATTTGGTGAAGCATGTAATTAATACTGACAATGAGCAGACTATCATCTTTGCATCCACAAAGCATCATGTTGAGTACTTGAGGGAGTTGCTGTAGTCTTTTCTTTAGTTGGAATCCTCTTATGTATACGGCTCCATGGACCAAGTGGCGCGTTCTATCAATATTAGTAAATTCAGATCTGGCTAGACTAGATTTCTGATTGTTACTGACTTGGCTGCTCGTGGTATAGATATCCCTTTTTTGAATAATGTTATCCATTATGATTTCTGTGATAAACCAAAGCTGTTTATTCATAGATCTGGTAGAGTTGCAAGAGCTGGTAGAAGTGGACGATCATTTGCTCTGATCACCAATGACGATCTGGCACATTTGATAGATTTGAAGTTATTCCTGGGCAAGACATGGAGATTGGGAAGTGATATAGCGGATAATGTGGAATCCAAGATGGTTGATTATAGAAATGAGGTGATTTACGCTTCTTTTCCTTAGCTTCTCATGCAAGAGTTGATGGAGAGTGTAGATAGTGCCCTACTTACTCAGGATCAGTTGTCAGCGTTGAAGAAGTCTAGTTAGAATGGATATAAACTGTACAAGAATACTCGCTCTTAAGCATCCAAGGAGTCTCATATCTAGGCTAGGTAGATTATGGAGTACGCTCCTCTGGACTCTGTCAAGTGTGGTGTTCACCCGTTCCTTCGTCAATATATGAATGCCAACCAGCTGCAGAGTGTCAATTTGATGGAGCAGTTGCGCAACTTCAGACCTTAAGAGACAATCTTTGAAATCAGAAAAATGGGCCTAAATAAGCACCATAAAGAGCCTGATAATGCAGCTGACATGATGAAGAATAGGCGTGCGTTATTATCTCCTGCTATTGCCAAGAAGCGAGAGAAAATCTAGAATAATGCCCAGATGAGCAGCAGCAGCAAGTAGAATGTCGTTGATAATGATCGCCCCAGCGGTGATAGTAGTTAACTAGATGATGTAGAACTGTCTCAAGTGTTTGACATGACTTCTGGTCAGCAGAGTAGAAAGCGTAAAGCTGCACCGGAAGATTTTAAAGATCAAGAGTATTATATTCCGTATGCTAGACAAGATGCCTCAGATGAGCGCGGATATGCTGTCAATGATCTGAATTCTCCATTTAACAAGATGGCTAGCACAGCAGCACTGGATATCGTGGCAGATGATGAATCCGGTCTCAAATCTCAGGGTCATAAGAGTAAACTCGTCTGGGATAAAAAGCAAAAGAAGTTTGTCAAGCAGGGACAGATTGGATCTGACAACAAGAAGTACATGAAGTCTGAGAGTGGTGCACTGATCCGCGCCTCCTACAAGACTAAGGCTTTCGAGTAATGGCAGAATAAGAATAAGGTGTCTTTTAGTGGTAAAGAAGATAGCCAGTTTATTGAGCAGCTCACGCACAATGGACGGGTAATGCGAAATGGAAAAGGTGGGCGCTTTAGACACAATAAACAGACTGCGCCGAAACCTCTCGATCCCAAGAGTGTTGACTATGAGCGGAAGTTGAAGAAACTCAAATCACAAGGTAAGCAACCACGTACCATTAAGGATGAGTTGAAGAGTAAAGACGCGATTGTGAAGGAGCGCAAATTGAAGGAGAAGCGCCGTGAGAAGAATGCCCGCCCTTCCAAGTAGTCCAAGCAGAGTGGTAAACGTCGTCGTTGATAAGCACATGAATACTACTTGAAAATAAAATCATTTTAATCATTGATTTTCTTCAATCAGTCAGTCATTGTACCTTTGTAGTATCAATCTGATTGCATCTCTGCCCCAGTCCAGGCCGTGGTTTAGTGGCTATGCAGAACCGCTTGAGCTTTACAATCCACATCGCTCCTTGACTTGATCTTCAGTGAGACACGTCAGCACGCCAAACACCACGGGTTTGTTCGATCTCAACTATACATCCATCAGGCCTTGACTCACCGCACTGGCAATGTACTCAAAGTGCATAGTACCGCCCTTGATCAGTATACCCACAGCGATAGCGATGTCAAAGTCCAAATCTTGTAGTACGCGTTGACACTCCAAAGGCAGTTCATAACTTCCAGGCACTGAAAATAGCTGATAACGCGTCATTTGATGATCATCCAACACCAGTTTGATTCCATCCACAAGTTGCTTAATGTACGGCAAATGCCATTCAGCGTGAACAATCGCAATCTTGACATCTCTCACATTCTCAGTATTGAGTCTCTAAGCAGGCCCAGCAGGTACAGTTCTCATCTTTAAAATCTATCTAGTTTCCCTTCTGATCTCGTGTGCTTTGATTTGTTTCGGATCTTCACGGAATAATTATGGAGCCACAGTGTAACGCGCTCTCTCTTTGTTCTTTGCTCTCTCTGTTCTCTCCCACTCCGCTGCGGAAAGAACTTTTGTTTTTTGCTTCATCTGCTGCCATTCGTTCACCTCTGGGAATATTGACTTTTTACGATAGATCTTCTGGAAAACTTCGCCTGACTCTTTTTATACAGTATATGGAACGACCACCTAATATTAATCTTGGAGATTTGGTTAAATAGCTTACCGCGTAGCTATGTACATCTCTCGGTGGTGTCGGTGGTGTTAGTTCTGGACGAGATGCTCTTTGCCTCGAAATGCAGCGACACAGTAACACCCTGAAAAAGATTTATGCTCTCATCAGGTATGTTAACACCATTTACGCTCAGCTGGGTAATGAATATGTTGATATGCGCAATCTATTCAAGTTGGAATCTGATCAAGTTTTTAAAGTATTGTAATGTGCAGATGACTTGTTTTAAAGTCAACGATCAGATCACCTCACACCGTCAAGTTCCATTAATCAAGCTCTGAAATTGGTTACTGCATCATCCTCTATTGCCCATCATTATCCTTAGTCATTATCTCTGTGTTAATTTGAATTAAGCGCGAAATAATATAAAGATATTTATGACATTTTGGACCGCAAGATTAAAGATTAATTGTCAATTGAATCGCTCTTATTACCGTCCACTGCCGGTCTTCGATTCTCTGTTGATTATGGCATACTATCTATGGAAAAGCCATAGTGGTACAATGTCTATCTATCGTTGTCTTATGATATTGCAGTTAGGTAATACTATTGGATAGTGCTGCGAGTGGAATTTCTCATGGTTGAATTATCCTCTCAGTAGAGCCAGATGTGCGCAGATTATTTGCATGGTATCGCGATCAAAGAGTTTTAATCTGATCGTGCGGATTCCACAATTGCTAATCTTTATGAACATTTGGATAGATTATCTCATGAGTTTATGCTGGAGAAGTGTATATCATGGCTCATACATAGTAGCGAATCTGAATAAAGGTATGGAATTGACTTGATTAGTGTTGAGGATGATGATGTCGGGAATATGGCGGACCGTGTACAGTCAATATCTTTTTCATATTGGAATGAATAACAGAATAACATTTTGCACTTGCGAATATAGTAGAATGCTTTACTGCTCAATACTGATCAACCCGCGACATTACCAGCTCTTTGCGGGCGGTAAATCGGGCTTTATGATAAGGATTATAAAGTGATTCATACGTTCGAATTGCCCTCCGATACTTTGGAACAAGTTCTTGCGCAGCTGCTCTAGTAGAAAGCTCTGATGAAGTTGGATCGCCTTTAACGATATCTAATCTCATAAGGTTATAACATCAAAGATGGTACAGACAGATTGCAGTTCCAAGTGGAAGACTTTCGCTGGCCTTTGAATATCAAGATTAGTGTTTAAGATGGCAGGTTCTCTGTCTCAACCGTAGATATTGATGTTTAAAGGCATTTCTCTGATTAGCTTGGCTTGATAACTGCCTCTATTAATTCAGTAAATAATTATTCTAAAGTCATGTGGGTGTTGAAGTGCTATGATAAAATCTGTCAATTGCATTTACTTAGGGGAACAATGAAGGTGTTTGGGTTTAAAGCGGTTTAATATTCAGATGTCCTTTTGGGTGATTTAATGATGCCTTCTTCCGCGTCTGCTAATGGGTCTTTAGGAGATGATTTAGAGTACAATACATGTAGACTCTTATAAAGTCCAAGAGTTGGAGTGTTTGAATTGTATTTTATGAATATACACTAGCGTCATCCTACTATAGCTCTGACTGTGAATGCAGCAGATGAATCTGGAGATAAGTTGATTAAGTTATCTGCGCACTCTACAGTTGACATTTCATTTGATTTTAAAGAGTTTGCACTCAATTTGAATGGTTCTGTGGGTGATTAATAGCTGGAGTAGTAATTGTCTACTGTAATTACTAAAATGGCTATTCAGTTTGCTCAGGCTCAGTTGTCACACCAGATTGAGCGCGATTTGGTATCTCCCAATGGGCGACTAATGGTGCAAAGCAGAGATTTGAACGATATGAGTAAAGATCCGCTTATTTAAAAGATAAAAGGCAATCTTGGATGTAAACACGTTATTTATCTGTATTGCTCTGAGTATATGTCCAGGTACCTGTTCGTTCAACCTCCTCTCGAATCAGAAGTGAACGCGACTCTGCGGCGAATTCTTATATTTATAACTGAGAGTTAGATTAAATTTCTATTCGTATATACACTGTAGGAGTAAGTATTGTATCATGTTTATACGCTGAATTCTCTAATTGTGACGGAAGATTGCCTCCGTGTGGCCATTGCATCTTTTGTCTAATCTGTTCGTATAAAGAATCTGACTCTGCTCCGTACTGAGATGATTGTTACCGAAGATGATAGTAGTGCTCTTATACAACTTAGTGATGAACGCTAGATTAAATTCACTTGGGAATCACGCGGTAGATCACTCGGCCAAGGTGCATATAAAGTACAATGTGTTGATCAAAGCGATGCCTCATAAAGTAACCAATTTGGCAGTCAATTGAAGCGACTGGAAGTAGAGCTAAACAAGGGCGATAGTAAAATTGCACAACAAGTCATAGAGCAATTAAAAAGTGAATAATGATAACATACAGTACATATGTATAAAAAGTCAGTTCTATTTCATGTGAGTGATCAAATTAAGTTTTAAAAAGGATACCCAGATCATTCTGGTGCGTGATTAAAGAGATAGCTAATGCTCTCTCCATTATGCGTTCTTCTGATAGCCTCAGATAGAGTGGCGCTGATATCGAGCACTTTAAGCTTTGGGCACATCTACTTCTTATCACTCTACGGAATGGTATTAGTGACTACCAGCTGCTCAAGCAGCGAGTTATTGATGATCTCAATAGCATTCGCAGACAGGATTCCATGAGTGACCATGGCATAAACTTTAGTGGCTCCAGCATCAACCAGAGTCTGCGCCGCCAAACTGAGAGTGCCACACGTATCAGCCATATCATCCACGATAATCGCCACCTTGCCATTGACATTACCAACCAGAGTCATTCTGCTCACTTCATTAGCCTTCTTCCTCTCCTTATGAATGATGGCGAACTCCAGATTGAGGCGATCAGCAATGGCCACAGCTCTCTTGGCACCACCAGCATCAGGACTGATGATCACAGCATTCTAAGAGTCCGGAATAGAGTCGCGAATGTATTTCAGCATCGATGGCTCGGCGTACAAATTATCTACCGGAACATCAAAGAATCCCTAGATCTAGCTAGCATGCAAATCCATAGTAATGACATGATCTGCACCAGCGACAGTCAGCATATTGGCTACAAGCTTAGCGCTGATAGGCGCACGACTCTTATCCTTCTTATCCTATCTAGCGTATGGAAAGCATGGTATAACAGCGGTGATACGTCTACTCGACGCCGTCTTACATGCATTAATCATAATGAGCAACTCTAGCAAATGATCATTAATCTCACCGCAACCAGACTGCAGTATAAATACATCTTCATCACGCACAGACTCCCCAATGGTGACTGAAGTCTCTTGATTTGAATACTTCACCACGGCGCACTTTCCCAGTTCAGTGCCCAAGCGCATAGCTATCAGGCGAGCTAAATCAGGATGTGAATTACCGCAGAACAATTTAATAGAATTAGTAGCAACCATAGCTGACTTGATATATTTATAAGACTATCAACACTGTAAACTAAATATATGCACAGCTATAGAAATTCAGGCTGGACCAGCGGTAGGGATTCAACGCGGTGGAATTCAACGGAAACAACGCGCGCGCAGAGATTTTGAGCAATTTTTTATATCGATGAAAGCAGTTCCCGAAACGCGTGCATCTTCCACTGTGCTTATTTCAACATCACTAAGTAATTGCTTTAAGTCCTAATTATATCCGCATTTATCTTTCTAATACGCGTCTAAGACATGATCTTGTTTCAAGTTATCCAAAGCCTTGTATTCCCATTATGGTTCCATAAAGTGACGTCATTTCGATTAGTAATCATTGATGCATCATTACCGATGTGAATCTAGAAAAATTTCATCCACTCATCTCTTTTCATTCCTCTTTTATAACTACCAAAGCATTTAATATAAGTGATAATTAATTATGAGTTTGCAA
The DNA here is from genome assembly GCA_023515745.1 of Amoeboaphelidium protococcarum. NCBI lineage: Eukaryota > Fungi > Aphelidiomycota > Aphelidea > Amoeboaphelidium > Amoeboaphelidium protococcarum. Next base: position 2,760,755 of record JALECJ010000258.1, read on the forward strand.
CAGAAAATACAGTAGGCTGTTAACAAATACGCAGTGTTGGTGTTTAGTAAGACTTATTGCCCATACTGCAGAAACGCAAAGAATTTGCTTGAGCAGGTGATCAAGAATGAGGTGGGTGACGCCAAGTTGATTGCTGGCTATCGCGTCTATGAACTGGATGAGATGAATGATGTCAACAACGATTTTCAGGCTACCGGTCAGTAGATTCAGGACTAGCTGAAAGCTATGACTGGCTAAAGAACTGTGCCAAACATATTCATCAATTCTAAGCATGTCGGTGGCTGTGACGATATTATGGCTCTGAACAGAAAAGGTTAGTTGGTGACAATGTTAAAGGAGGCTGCGTAAAAGTCTAATGAATAGTGATAATACACAGTACATACTCACTTAAAGAAATTTATTTTATTTAAAACGTTTACTTTCTATAGGGATGATAGCCTTTGATCTGATTAGCACTAGGACTAGCTTGAGTTGGAGGCCTGTGAGATGAAGGTCTTGCCATTGCTTTCTGCGTTGATGAAACGGACCGTCCCGTAGCACCGGGCCTGGCGGGAGCTTTGGCCGCGAAACTGAGCCAGGCATTCTGTTTCTCCGCCGCTTCTTTCTCGCGTTTCTCCATGCGCTCTTCAAACGTGGCCTTCTTTCGCTTACGCACCGGTGGCTACTGTTATTGTTACGACTGTACTCCATGACTACTTGTCGGAGGCTTATTAACACTTTTCTTTGGGAATTTCTAGTCCGCGGTAATATTCTTCTTCTTGTCATCTTCCGTTTTATCATTAGCGATAGGCAATTTCTTCAGATCGCGCTTATTCACAAACTCCGTGTTGCCATACTGAACGTAAGTGACCAGATACTGGTCATCGCCTTTCGATGCATCAATACGAGCATCATAATACTTGCCATCCTGCTAATACTTGGCTTTCACCAGCTCTCCAATAAAAAATTAAGAAATCTCGGGAAATACCTCAGCTTTATCCTGGCTCGATGATTAAAGTTATGACTGAGCAGTCTCTATCAGGTCGCATAATTCCATCTTCAAAGCCAGCAATTCCTCATCATTGGGCTATGCTTACAGTTCCGCCTAAATTTCACTCAATTATTCTTTTAGATCTTTTAATTCTTACTCCAACTCGCTATTGACCAATGTTTAACTATGCTCATCCGCCATTTTTCTGCTTTTACGATTTAGTCTTCTTTCAGAAATCTCTATTTCAACAAAAAAAGGATAAAGAGAGACAGACGCGCTTGGTTAATGATGTTGGTTGGTTGGAGTTTGAATATTCGCAAGTCTTAAATACCGCTTAGATTGTTAAATACATTCAGATTAAAGGCTTGCTGGAATTGCGGTACAACGTTGGAGAACACCAGCAGAGACTATATGATGATGATGTCGTGTAATTAATGTCAGGCATTGCAGAGTATCCCTTAACAAGTTCCGTCATATAAAGTAAAGGACGCGTATTAGAATTCATATTTTTAGTTATTCCAAATGCCTGCAATTTCTTTTGATATAGATTTAAAATCCGTTCGCTAACAGTATTATAAATTGCAATAAAAATGTCATCCAGATACGTATGCCAAAATTGGTAATCAGTAGCAAGATGAATACGCCAGGTAGTGGTCTGCGTATGTTAATACTGCGTATAAAGTTTTGTAAGATCCGCTCAAGCGTTCTTAATATATATTGCAGATACTGAATCTAGTTGATCACGATGGAGATATTGAAGAAGAGTCTTAGTCATCATCGCAACTTCCGGATATGAATGAATTCTTAATCCAAATGATGGAATATCGGGAGGAATTGGAAGAATAGGGAGATAATCGAGAATTAGTCTAATAAATAAAACAAGATTAGCAAGAGCTGATTGATCAACTCTAATCTGAGTTTGCCAAACTCCTCTCATTGGATCAAGTCTCGCGGCAAGATTCATAGACTATCCTCATACTAAATACTAAGCTGAAATACTATCAAAGCCTGTTGGAATCTACGAAATAATGACTTTTTAATATATAAAATGTTCTTTACCGTCTTCTTATATTTATCCGTGTTAAGGTGCGAGTCAAAAGACGCCACACGCATACACACACGCACACAGTCCAGACCGCTTTTGTTCAATTGAGTCGAAACGTTTCGATGATTCAGTCAGTCCTGGCCAGGGGGAAGATTTAAAGCACGGAGAGTCCGCTTTATCAATATAACCAAATTACTTACCTTTTTCGTAGTCTAATCGATAAATAAATAATTTATTACAAGTCTCTGTTTGGAATATGAACGGAATTACTATATAGCGATTTCATATTAAAAAGTGGTTGGGTAAGCGGCCGCAGTATACCTATCTTCTCGTTGCTATTGCTGTCTTGGCAATGATCAATCTGATCTACTTTATGTTTATCAGAAATACAGAGCTGATTGACAGCCAGCTACCGGTGTAATGTAGACGCTCCACCTGCTCTAATTCCATCAAGTCATGCCAATAGATGAATGCCGCGCATTAGAAAGATCCCGCGTCACTGAACAAGGTATTTGTCACGTAGTTTCTGTCTGATAATTACTATGATGGGGTAATGACTCTTGCCTACTCCGCTCTTAAACACCACCCATCCGTGCCATTTCTTATCCTGTATCTGGAAGAGAAGGTGAGTTAGTATTATGTTGAGAGGCTGTCCAGAGCTGGATTCATACTGGAGCCCGTCACTTTGATTAAACCGGTAGCTGGCATGGAGCCTCCGCCTCATTTTTATGATCAGTACACAAAATTGAATATCTGGAACATGACCCAGTACGATAGAATGGTGTATTTGGATGCGGATGTCCTGATTGTAGGCGACGTGTCCGCGCTTTTGGATCTGCCTTAGTCTGTACCGCTTGCTGCCGTTGGCGATGTTTGGGAGAATCAGTCCAACGGGTATAGAGATACATTCAATGCTGGCGTAATGTCTCTCATCCCTTGTAGCAGAATGTTCACAGACTTTATGAGGATTATGTCTTGTCCGGACATTTATCCCGCTGTGTGGGCCGAACAAGGTCTATTGAATTACTATTTCAGACATGGACTGGTGTTGATGGATTACATTTATAATCTGAATCTTGCCCTACTTCGGTCATGGGGATAAGCTGATCTTCGTCGCACTTGGGATAGATTGCTGCCTAATGCTAGAATTATCCATTATACTCTGTATAAGCCATTTTTGCAAGCGAAAGAGTTCAATATTGATCAGAATTGGAAATCGGTATACGCTTAGTGGAAAGAGTACCATGATGAAGCTGAGGCTTTCGTGAACTAGCATAACCAAGATGATTGACTTTTCTAAAGTACAGTGCCAAAAATATAGAATATTCAATTCATAAAAGATTCATTTCTTATTATCACGTCAAGTAGCATCTATTTTCAAACTAGCCCCCATAGATGCAGTACAATAATCACATGAATACCAGCGATAGAATGAACAAAATTGATGCAATAGCTAGAGTTATCCACCAAACAACATAGAACGCTTTAGTCCAAGATCTGCTCCACTTGAACTCAATACCTCTGCTACTTCGCTGTCCCTTATTCTCCAACAACACTAAAGGTTCAACCCCAGCATCGTCAATTACTACCTCTTCTTCATTCGGTATAACCGCTACCGGCACTTCTTCAACATCCATTGTGGCAATATCATCAGAAGATGATTATACAGAAGACGTATTTAACTACTCAGAATTCTACTAATGTTCATGCTTCTATCCAACAAATACTTCAAAGAGCAAGAGTCCCAATCCTAAGAAACTACATGTGACTGCGAACACAGTCCAATTAAGGCCATTATTCAGATTTGACACGTTCCCCTACGAATCGTATTGTAATTCAACTTTCTGACTGGCAAGATATAACGGAGCTAATTCCTGATACCATTCGACACCAAAACCAATGTTGACCACAGATGACACGAGAATGACATAACCAAGGATCCAATGCAACTTATCCGGGTATAAATGCGGTGGTTTACCAGCATACCACAAAGCATTACTGAGATAACCCATTATCAGCTAGAGTGGAATGAGAACAAACATCAATACAACGCCCAAATACGTGTGTCTATTCGTCCATCTAAAGCTCCATTTCAAATGATAAAACACAATGATAAATCCAGCAATGGCAATCAATGTCGCCAATACCTGGCCCTTCCAATGATGAAAGAACCATTTAGGCACTATGTACTTCATATAACGCGCCAGCACTGCGAAAGGGAACATAAGGACAATAAACGCAACGGTCATTGCTGCCGAGTGCCACAACACCTTCCATTTCCACAACACTTCGCCGCGCTTCAATCTGTAGTTAGGATCGTCCAGATAGATACCGCCAGACTATCGTTAATCTACATCTTGATCGGCATCAAATAAATTAACCAATTATCCTCCAACAGTCTTGTGATGTCTATCGAAACGACTACCACCATCTAGGATTTCAGAGTGAGCATAGAATAAAAGTATAGTCTGATTCTTGGTGAACTGAAAGTCATATTTATCGCCAGTCTCTAATTTACGGCTAAACTCGCATCTTACGTGACCATCTTTGGTGGAAAGAAGTTGCAAATCATAATAATCTTGAACGCCGCCATATTATTCATCAGTACTAGGCTCAGACTGTGTATCTGACCAGCGATCAGAGACAACACAATTTTATGCATTGCTATCCACATTAACAAATACCATATCGACATTGTTCATAGTACGTCTGCCATCCTTGTCATTGAATGCCAGAGCAAACCATCTGTCGGTAAAGAATCCGGGCACCAATTCACTGACTCCAAATGTGACCACATCATTGGTGGTGTCAGTTCTCCAGTCAATCTTGAATTTGTTATCCTTTGTGACAAGCTATTAATCAGCACCTGCAAGTAGCAATACCGACAAAATACACAATACAAAACAATATAAAGATAACATGTATATTAATTTAATGTTTTCAGTAGTAGTGACCAAAATAATAAACACCAACAAAGCAAAAAGACTATAAAACGTCAAAATCACATCAAAACGCGTCGCTCTTCAAATGGTTTGGTACGGTAAGCGAAAACTTGCCCCCACAAAAGGGCCATGCGGTAAGCGTAATTTTGTTACATCACTGTTATTCGCGCGCTGATTCAACACACGAACGCCTCCCACCAATGTTTGAGTTATTATAATCTTTAAAACGATGCTTCATTATAGAGCATAGCCCCCTTAAAACGCTTTACATGATTATTTCTGGGCAATATGACTAATTCTTTGTGGTGTCTGGTTACCTGATAGGAACGAAGATATCTCGGATAGCTTATCCAATAGACTCTTTAATAATATTCCATCACAGAAGAGCACTACTTGGAATAGATCAATGAACAGAAATAGACTACAGTAGATTACTCAACCATGCAGCGTTACACTGTTACATCGGGCGTGATCGATCTCTTCTGCCATTCGACAGGTCGGCAGCGGCGATTCAAACTGCAGCAACGTCGTGCCGATCATCGGCTTGATTGTTTAAAAATAACACACTAGCACTTACTGTCTACTCCTCTTTTTTAAAGTATTCTCAATTAAAAGCAATTAATACTATATAATGTCAGTGATATAAGCATCTGCTGCATCTTTTGCAATACTTTTAGGCGGATACTATGTTATCAAATAGCAAATACCATAGGCTGGACCGCGATAAAAAGCCTGGATCGTGACACTAATAGCATCCTTCGTAATGACAATTGGTAGCTTTTATAGCGTGATAAGACTCATCTCTGATAGTGGATTCAATATGAGTATACATCCTGCACATACAGAGCTTGACATGCAATTAAGCTGTTTTTTCGTCTGTTATCTCGTGCTTGACATCCTTATCGGACTGGTCGAATATCGGTAGAATATAGACATACTCAGTGGATACGTGCATCATCTCTGTTATTTTTGGCTGGTCACACATCTAATAAAGATATAACTCACTGGGCCATTCATAGTGATGGCAGTCATGGAACTACCCACACTTGTACTCTCACTCGGTCATGTCTGGAAGTCGTTGAGAAATGACAAGATTTTTGGATTCACCTTCTTCTCTACGCGTATTCTATTCCACGGATGCATGATTTACAAATTCTACTACCTCAAACTGCCCATTGATGGACCGTGGTGGCTCATTGTAGCCGGCATCTATCCATTGCATCTATACTGGTTCAATGGTTGGGTGAGGCAGCAGACGCGTCTCGTGACCAAAGTGAAACAACAGAGTGACGAAGCTCGCGAATAGAAACAGATTTTATGCGGGCAGTAGAAAGTGCTCCTGAATGGCGGTGAGAAGACGAGGAGTGACGAGATGTTGTACGACGGCGTTATTTTCGAATAGGAAGAAATCTAGTAGACGAATCTTGTCTGAATCAATTGGCGGCTGGTGTCATACGATTACTCCTTAATCATTTTGGACTTTTTGAGATTCCAAGACAATACAGTTTAATTCACTTATAGGCGTTACTTTTAGACTATCTCGTATTTTTAGTAAGCATTGATAGGACAATGGTTTACAAAGTTTATCAATTTTAATAATAAATGACTACTGTATATTACACGCAGTTGAGACAGCGAGCGAAAACTTCTTTTTGCTTTTTATTCCATCGGTGACGCGCATCTTTCTCTCTTTTTGCTTATCTTATCAACATTCTGTTCTACAAATTATCTGGTGGATCGTTTAATTATTAAAACAACTTAATTATGGATCAAAATTGGAGTGTCATTAGTTAGAGTAGAGACTTTGATCTGAATGTAAATTTTTAGTATTCAGTTTTGCTCACTGTGCCGTCACTGATTCTCTTCTGTTTTGGTGCATATCAACTGATTTCAGGTGTGTAGTTGGTCACTATTTACCGTAAAAGAGAGCGTGTGTGGATATCTGCGTTTAAATGTCTTTTGCTAGTTGCACTATTTGCCTTTGCTGTGCTATTCACCGTTGATGGAGTTGTAAAGAGTATTCCTAGTCAGATTGCTGGAGGATCGGTTGTGATAGTGTCTGTGTTGTTTATCGCGATAATTTTAGTAAAAGTCGGACTAGCTTCATCTAACCCAGTTGTGTGCATATATTACATACTATTATTAGCCGCTCTAATGATTCGTACCAGAACTGCGTTTATGATCGAGTCAGAGCCGTTAGTATTTCGTGTCTGTAGTACAAGTGCTTCCGCCACCGTATTTCTGCTTTTTGTGATTGAAAATTGGCCATCCAAGCAGGCGTATGATTGTCATGCAGGTGAGTGTACACTTATTGGTGATACTTGCGTAAAGCCTTGTCCGGAGGAGCGTGCCACTTTTCTGTCCAAGATCACGTTCTCCTGGCTGAACGGCATCATGACGTTGGGATACAAGAAACCGCTGACTGATGATGACCTGTGGGATTTGAATTCTGAAGATTAAGCTTAGGTGTTGAACGCAAAGTTCTAGGAGAAATGGAATAGCCAGCTGTCTCGGTAGAAACCCTCTTTGGTGAAGGCTATATTCTACGCAGTGGGTATGCCGTTTGTCTTTGCTGCATTTTTCAAGTTGGTTTAGGATATTCTTGGCTTCCTGTAGCCTTAGTATTTGAAAGCTATTATTGATTTCATCAGCAAGATCAATAATAACAGTGATTCTGATGCCAATGCTAATAAGCCATCCATTCAGGTAGGCTATATAATTGCTGTTGCGATGCTCGTAACTGCTGTCACTTAATCTATCATGCTTCACCAGTACTTTCATCGCTGTGTACGCACTGGATTGCATTTGAGATCGGCACTGGTGACTGCCATCTACTAAAAGTCTCTTGTAATATCTAATGCTAGCAGGTAAAGGTACAGTACTGGTGAAATCGTTAATTTAATGTCAGTTGATGTTCAGAGATTCGTGGATCTGTGCCAGTACTTGCATATTGCGTGGTCAGGTCCTTTGTAGATATGCTTGGCCCTGTACTTTTTGTATCAGTCAATGGGCCCCTCAATATTTGCTGGTGTAGCTGTGATGATCATTATGATTCCTGTCAATGCTGCCCTTGCTGTACGAATGCGTAAGCTGCATAGAGCATAAATGCTGAACAAAGATGGTCGTATGAAGTTGATGGATGAGATTTTGAATGGAATTAAAGTTATTAAGCTGTATGCTTGGGAGAACACTTTTATGAGTAAATTGTTTAAAGTCAGGACTGCCGAGTTGGACACTTTGAAATCTATTGGACTGTTGGCTGCATATCAGTCTTTTACCTGGTCGTGTACTCCATTCATGGTGTCTTGTGTCACGTTTGCAGTGTACTCTGTAACTTCAGGTTAGCCTCTCACTACGAGTCAAGTCTTTGTGTCTATTTCATTATTTAATATGCTTCAGTTCCCACTTAGTATGTTTCCGTTCGTGATCAGTGCTCTGGTTGAGACTTCAGTGTCATTGAACAGAATCTATGCGTTTTTAACTGCTTAAGAGCTCGACAAGAATGCAGTGAAAAGAGAATAGAAGGTTTCTTTAGAGGATCAGTATGCTATCGAGATCAGTAATGGTTAATTTGCATGGTCCTCGTAAGATTTTCCGCTGCTGCATGATATCAATTTGAAGATTAGACAAGGCGCTTTGACGACAATCATTGGAAAAGTTGGTTCTGGTAAATCATCTCTATTGTCGTGCATTCTTGGAGACATGGTTAGATTGGGAGACACTCCTTCTGTAAATGTCAATGGCTCGATTGCTTATGTCGGATAGTAAGCATGGATAATGAATGCTTCGCTGAGAGACAACATTACTTTTGGTCTTTCTTTCAATTAGCAGCTGTATGATACTGTTGTTGACGCTTGTGCTCTGCGTCAGGATGTGGCGATGCTTCCCGCTTAAGATATGACTGAGATTGGTGAGCGTGGTATAAATCTATCTGGTGGACAGAAGCAAAGAGTCAATCTGGCGAGAGCAGTGTATTCTGGTGCTGACATCATTCTACTGGATGATCCATTGAGTGCAGTCGATGCTCATGTGGGCAAGCATATTTTCGACAAAGTACTTAGTCAGACTGGGTTATTAGGTAAGAAAACTAGAGTTTTTGTTAGTCACGCTATCTAATATGTACCAAAATCTGATTTTATAATAATGATTGATGATGGTCGTGTAATTCAAGGGCCTTGTACTTATCAGGAGGCAATGTCTTAAGAGTCGCATATCGAACAGTTTATAACCACCTTTTTAAACCAAGACGATGAGCTTGATTAGGCAGAGAACGATACTATAATTTCAGAAGTGGCTTAGAATGAGCAGTCAATTGGCAGGCAAACTGATGGTAGAACAGTAGCCGATTCTCGTGGATAGTCTGAGAAATCCCTAAGAACTATTGCTGACTCCAAGTCTAATAGCGCTAGTAATTTGATTCCTTCTAATGTCTAGAAAGTTGAATTGTAATAGCAGTCCGGCCGTCTCATGATGAAAGAAGATGCGGCTATTGGATCAGTGGATAGATCAATATACTGGGCTTATGCTAGATCTTGTTCATTTAAAGCTATCACTGTCGTATTAGTTTTTCTGATTATTGCTCAAGTCGCTCAAGTATCTCAAAATCTATGGCTTAAGAATTGGGCCTCTCAATCTGAGGCTAACAATGGAAACATTAATGTTGGTCTCTACATTGGCATATATGCAGCCATTGGAATTGTCTACTCCCTGTTCAATGTTACTGTCACCATTTTGATTTGGGTCTTTTGCGCCATCAGATCCTCCACCGTATTGCACGAGGATTTGTACAATGCCGTAGTTAGAAGTCCAATGGCGTTCTTTGATACCACACCTTTGGGTAGAATTGTGAACAGATTCTCTAAAGATATCTACACGGTAGACGAAGTTTTACCTCGTAGTTGGAACTCATTTTTTAGAACAATGTTCTCCGTGTTGACTACGCTGGTGGTCATATCTGCGTCTACACCGCTATTTCTAGTTATGGCTCTGCCTATGGCGATTATCTACTATACTGTGCAGTAGTATTATTTGAGAAGCAGTCGCGAGCTCAAACGTCTAGATTCTGTTACTAAAAGTCCTATTTATGCTCATTTCTCCGAGACTTTGGGTGGTGTGTCAACGATACGGGCATATGGATCAAACTTGAGATTTTTGCAAGAGAATGAAAGGAGATTAGATCTGAACCAGAGAGCATATTATCCGTCAGTGTCATCTAATCGCTGGCTTGCAATGAGATTAGAATTTGTTGGATCATTGGTTATATTTGGCTCTGCGTTATTCGCTGTGATCAGTGTCGTCCATTTTAAGAACATAGATGCAGGTTTAGCTGGTCTGTCTATCTCATATGCTTTAACTATTACGCAAAGTCTCAATTGGACTGTGAGATAGAGTTGTGAAATCGAGACGAACATTGTCAGTGTTGAGCGTATTGTAGAGTATACGAAACTTAAATCTGAGGCTCCTGCAATTGTTGAAACTTATAGACCACCTTTGACTTGGCCTGCGAAAGGTATGATGGAATTCCGGAATTACTCTACGCGATACCGAGAAGGATTGGATTTGGTGTTGAGGAATCTTTCATTTATCGTTCAGGCCGGAGAGAAGATTGGAATTTGTGGACGCACTGGCGCTGGCAAGAGCTCAATGATGCTGGCTTTATTTCGCTTGGTGGAGCCTGTATGCGGTCAGATATTCATTGATGATGTGGATATTACTTAGATTGGTTTGTAAGATTTGCGCTCAAAGCTCACTATCATCCCTTAAGATCCTGTACTATTTGCGGGAACCGTGAGAGAAAACTTGGATCCGTACTTGAAAGTTAATGACAATGAACTCTGGGACGCGTTGGAGTCTTGTCATCTTGCAGATCATATCCGTTCTCTACCTGAAAAGCTTGATGCTGTAGTCTTATAGAATGGCGAGAATTTCTCTATTGGGTAGAGGTAATTGATCTGTTTGGCGCGGGCTTTAGTTAGAAAGTCAAAGGTTCTGGTGTTGGATGAAGCCACCGCGAGTATCGATGTTCAGTCTGATTCTTTGATTCAGTAGACTATAAGGAAGGAGTTTAAAGATTGCACAGTATTGACTATTGCGCACAGAATCAATACGGTGATGGACTCTGACCGTATACTTGTGCTGTCTGATGGTCAAATTGCTGAGTATGATACGCCTGAAAACTTACTGAAGAATTAGAATTCAATGTTCTATGGACTTGCTAAAGAGGCATCATTGGTGAATTGAGTGAATACTAGATGAAATTTGCTATATTTTAAATGCGCGTTTACTCTATCTCAATTCCATGAATCCGTATAAATATACCAACGCGTTCCAACTACCCTTTTATCTTGCTATACAGTGTTAACGTAGTTCTTAAAGTATTCTTAAAGGATGGATAACAGTATACAACCGATAAAACAAGTTATAAATTCAGTTTTGTATTTAAGATGTTCTAGATACATCATTTAGCTATACGTTATCACTGACCGAATCTGAAGGTTAATGCGCAACTTCATGGTCATGTGGATGAAGTAAGAGCGTGACTTTGTGTCCAATATCCGATCCCAGAGCTTAAACCTGTAGTCCAACCTTGCGCAATGTGGTCCAAACTGCAAAAAATAATCCAATGCAGCCAGTGAATACGAATGGACCGACTAAAGCGTGTTATTTAAAGTGCACATAGCAAAGAGTGCCCACCAATGCACCAAACAGATATCCCGCCATCAAAGGCACCAAAAACTTTAATTTCCACAAAATTGATGTCTCTGCGTCTGGCTATGATACCGCTTATATTCTTCTGTATCCAATAGCATTCAGTCGCTGTCGCAGAGGAATGATCACACGCATCCTCACCTCTTATCCCAACACAATACCAAAATCTGTGGCACATCCAGTCATATGAGTGGTTCTCAAAACAGCACCGCTGTAAGTCGTGCACAACGCATTCTATAAACCACATGCCATTGCGGCAAAGTACTCAGACCACCACCAGTTATTCAGCTTGACCTGATTATCGGCAACCAAGTACGAGATGAACAGCAATCCACTTTCAATCAACAGAGCCCATCCATACGTCCGCCGAAGATCAAACGTCTTGGTTCCACTGACAATCATTGCACTCACAGCTGAGCCGGCCATAAAGCTGAGCCATACCATCGATATCCGTGCAGCATAGAACCAGTCTTCTAATGCGACATAAATGGCAGACTTTATCATATCTCCAGAGATGTGGGCCACGGTGCAATTGTGCAGACCAGCGATCGACAAAGCACCAATGTATCCAGCATTAGAGGAGAGGAGAAACGCTCCGATGATCAGTACCTTAAAGTTATCTCTCTGAGTTATATTGGACATTAGTAATTATTACTACTTGCGGACTGGTGCGCATCAAGTGGCAGAAAAGTTTAAATTTCATCAATGGATACCATCACTAATGACGGTTGATGATCACAACTGCTTGACAACGTTATCGTTCTCATTGAGGCCTGTTCAAATAACTTTACATGGAAATATCAATGGTAGTCACTACAGTCCATAAAGAGGGATGTGAACCTTGAGCGCGATTTAGAAATATACAAATGAAATTCATGCGAATGGATTAACATGAATCTATTGTAGCAAGATTTCAAATAGCAGATGCCTGATTAACTCTTCAACTCTCTCAGAACGCGCACTAAATGGCCTAAGGACTGAATGTCATATTGCTGGTGACAAAATCTTGAACGATCGAATAAAGCTCAATAACTAAATTTTAATATGAATTACAAAATTAGTCATGTCATTCTCCGTGAGAGCAATAATACGAATGTTCCAAAAGCTCAACTGCTGGTTCTATCAGCCCTAATTCCGGTAGTGAAAGCTGAGGTGATTCAACAAACAAACAAGTAAAGTGATCAGTTTTCCGGCCTATTTTGGTTCTGTTTCAGAACTAAAACTAGAATTAAACGAATTAAAAATTAGTTAGACTTAAGAGATAATAATAATGAAACTATTACGATCGGTACTTTTACTAATTATTGTTGGTATCAGCCATATCTAAGCTGAGTTTAATATAACAGCGATAAGTGTGGATAATGTTCCACTTAATCAGAGCGTAGTACTGCGAACTGTTAGAGATCAAGGCGACAGAGAAACGACTCCTCCTGGTGGAAACGATAAGCCATGTGGCTCCAGTGGATCGGCATCAGCTGTCACTGAAAGATAGTTTTTATACACAACGTCAAACTTGACAATTAGCGGGCTGATTTACATGGGTTATGGTAGCGGTAATGTCTCAGCGTCTCTGATGATGGGTGGAAATCCTCAATTTACCGGTGGGCAGGTGACTACTCAAGGATTTCTGGTGCCGGCCGTCACTAATATCCCGTTCCCATTAACTACACCTAACGGTACCCAGTGGACTCTGTCTCAGATCAAGCCGCTTCTCCTACTGAATGTTTAAACACCGGTGCCCATCACCATACAGGTGCGGTACACCAGTGGACCGAAAGATTATTATCAATGCATTGACTTCACCCTTCAACCTCCTGTGACAAGTTTTGCTGCAGTAAGGAGTTTGGATTTCCTCTTTTTGGCAATATTCGTGACGCTGGTGATATTTTGATGTAATTTAATGTAAAGATTGTGAGATGAATTGTAGTTTAGATCTAAATTTGTTCCTTCTATGATTATATTTATAACCATTGGCGGATAATCTAAAGCTAGATCACTGAGTGTGAGCTCTTCTTTATCTAGCCTTGTCGATCGCCCCTGTCCAAAGCTCGCCTGTTAAATTCTTTCGTCTTCCTTCGCCAGCTGAGCGCGATCAACCCAAAACGATCAAAGTTCAAAAAGATTTTCAGTCGCTTGTTCATAATCGCGATTAATTTAAATAGAAGTCCTAATTATCTTAATCTTAATAATACTCTAAATCGTTAAATGACGACTGTGGAACCTGCTGTATCTCATAATTAGCAAGCTAAATCATCCAAGATTGCTCACAAATCTGGTGGTAGAAATAAGAGGGATGGCGCCAACCGTCGTCCTAGTGGAGATCGCCCTGCCGGTGGTAAGACGCGTACTATTGATTAGGCCATCGTCGCTGAGGCTAAGGCTCTGCTGTAGAGCGGAAAGCGCCCGGAGAAGCCTGATTAGATCTTGTTCGATCGCAAGCAGAAGGACTTGCAGAACGATATTGATAAGTTGAAGGTTTAGCTGGACAAGGTGCGTGCCAAGATTGATGCTGAGAGCAACGAAAGTCCAGCTGGTCAGGCTAGAAGCGAGTTGAAGGCTTAGCTGGATGCTGTGAAGTTGGAGCAGGCTGAGCACGAAGCAAAGAAAGCTCGTGTCAGTGATGAGTTGAAGGCCGCCCAGGAACTGTTGAGAAAGAAGCAGGATGAGTTGAAGGCTGCTCGTGATAAGCTTCCGTTCAAGAGTGCCTCTGAAGTTGATCGCCGCTGTGATGAGTTGGAGAAGTTGGTATCCAGCGGTTCATTGCCAGTCAATGAAGAGAAGAAGGTTCTGTCAGAGATCAGTAACTTGAAGCGTCAGAAGAAGCAGCTGGATGTTTTCAATCCTAAGGAGGATGCTATTGAGGAGCAGAAGCGCCGTGTTGACTCTCTGCGTGACACTCTATCCTCATTTGATCCAGAGTCTCGCCGTCTGAAGTAGTTGCATGGAAAGACCTACAAGGAGCTGAAGGTTGTTGAGGAAGAGCAGAAAGAGAACAGAGGCAAGTTGAAGAAGATTTACGATGAGCGCAACGATCTGTAGAAGAAGCAGAATGATCTGAACGATTAGAAGAGATAGCTGGCTCGTGAATACTATGCCAAGAAGGATCTGTTCAATGCTTTCATGAATGAAGAGCGTAAGCGACGTGATATTGAGATGAGAAAGCAGAGATAGGAGATGGAGAGAAAGAAGAGATTGGAGCGTGTGAAGCAGGCTAGAGAGAATGCAGAGATTCCAGCCTTCTCCAATGAGATCAAGACTTGCAATGCTCTGATGATTCTGCTGAGCGGTCTCGTCGGTGGAAGCGATCTGTTGGATGCTGAAATTTTGGGATCTGCTGCTGCTTCTCAGGATAGCAAGATGACTGTGAAAGCGCCTCGTGAAGTTACTCAGGATGCAATTTTGCCAAAGGGATTCACTGCTGCGGTTGAGTATAAGAAGAAGGAGGACTTGGATGAGGTTACCATGCAGATTGGTGGTAAGAAGGCCAAGGCTGCTAAGGTGAACAAGGCTGAGAAGGAGAAGGATCTCCGCTTGGACCTGGGTGTCCTGGACCAGTTCTGGAACTTGAAGATTGATGCTCCATCTGGACGTGCTGATGTGCCAAAGACGATTGAGGCATTGAAGTAGAAGCGTGTATACTTTTTGGAGAACCAGGACCGCGTCACCAAGGAGAATATCCAAAAGGCAACTGAGCTGGAGGCTAAGCTGCTAGCTGAGGAGGAGAAGTACTAGAAGGAGTAGGAGGAGAAGGCCAAGAGTGGTAAAGCTGATTCTGCTGCAGATGAAGTAAATGCACCAGCTGCTGATAATGGAGACGATGAAGAGGATAACACAGACTCTGTTGACCAAGAATGAAAACTATTAAGTTACATCTCTCTTTATTATATATTAATCTTTGCTGTTCCCTTTTTGGTTCTTGTACATTTGAAACATTTTATATTTTAGTTTTCAGTTAATAGACGATCTTTCAGTTATATCCTTAATCTGCCTAACCATATCCTTAATCATATCTTTGATCTCGGCTATATCCATCTTTTGCTGCATCATTTCAGCACCGGTTGACCTACTGTATACGTACACCAACCTTCCCGACTGAAAGAAAATCCATGGCAAAGGAAACTTGGCTTCCACAATGGAATTAACCAACTCTTCTTTGATGTTTAATACGAATCGAATGACGAAAATCCAGCGAACGCAGCCAACCGAGGCACAATTTATGCCAATTCGACTCGCTTAGCATCCAACGGTTTACAGACAAACAGCTCATCCTGGGCTATGAGATATTTCAAACCCAGATACGCGAGCTGAAGTTCCAGCTGTTCCCTCTTATCCAAATACCATTTTTTCTTTGTGGATGCCTCAAAAAGGGCATAGAATGACGCGTTGCTTTTGTAAACCAATGTTGAATCCTTATCAAGATCCTCTTGAGAAGGAGGAGGAGTGATCTGGCAGACTGGAGTTGTATAGTTCAAGCTTTCCAGAGCAGCTGAAAAATCAACATCATCATCCTTCCCAATTGATACGAACCGATCATCGTCATTTCCGTCAATTGACCATGAGCCGTTAGGCTTGTCCAAATACAAAAGAATGTCAGCCTGTCCAGACTTTTACCTTTTAAAATCAGGATACAATTGCTTCAATAGTCCTAACGCTACAGAATTTGATAAAGACGCGCCTTTCGTAATAAAACCAATATCCTCGCGATATCCAACACCAAACAGACGACGAAGATGTCCTTGTATATCAATGCGAGCCATATTCTCAAATGTTTCGGTAATATCACTATGAACTCTGGAATTGACCTCTTGATGATTACTCTGACGCGTAAACAGAATCTTCTCTTCCATCAGCCTGTCTTTCTCCTTGCGCAGGCAGGTGAGCTCAGCACAAGGCGCTACTTGAAGACTTCTGAGGTTGGCCATGATATCTGCGGGCCGTCCCTCCGCAATACCATTCAGCAGTCGTTGCTCCGCTTTGCTCTTTTCACCTTCTGTATTGCAAAATTGATTTCGTGTTGCAAAACAGCAATTGCTGCCTTTGATTCATCAATTTGCTGTTGTGAGTTCTCTGTGGTCTACTGAAGAAAAACTCCGTATCTCCTTTGGTGTGAACTTGAAGCGTTGTTTGTTCGGTCTTCATTGTTTCATCATTGACGACAGTAGGTGGTGTCTTTGCCCCTTCCAACACTTGATTTCACGCGTATTTAATCTTTGCAATTTTAACATTGACACAAGTCACACCGTAAGAACGTGTCATATGCTGATTAAACTTTGATTTTTAGGACCAGATGTTGAAGTTAGGTGTTCTTGTCACGCGTGTTACTACTGCCTTGAAGAGTCGCGCACCAAGATCCTGAAAGGGCGGATCACAAAACGTGTAACACGAAATTAAATGAACATGATTGTATGTATATTGAATTGTGATAATTTCAAATCTATGCGAATACTGCTAATAATCATTTCATTGTACAATATTGGAGCTCGCCGTTTCAAATCGTTTCTTTCGCCTATCTCCTTGTTTCTCTGTTCATCTAAATCCAGTCAGTCATATAGTGCAGTAGTTCTTTCTCCATAGTTAATCAGTAACAGTATGGTACGACCACCTTTATAACCCCCTGTGTTAGGTAATAAAATCAGTTTTTCAAATTCTTATTATCAACTTATTTTCATAACCTTAACTGAATGTTTTGTAGTTAAGTATAACAATTTCTCGGTAGTCTATGTGGCATTCTGCTTCCTTTGGATTGTACCGATATGGCTTGGTACAACTGCGGTGTATCGCGCACAGCTTCCATTCGATAGGCTGAGCAAGTATGATGCATGGCTAAAGAATCAAGTGTTCAAGTATCCCCTGAATGTAATGCTCCATATTCCTCAGACAGAAAGTGATAGGCTCTCAATATCTGCACCTGATATTTAGACTGCAGTGGAATAGTTGTTACAGGAACATGGTTCACACAGTCATTCATTGAATTGCGTTTAATGGGACCTCAGAGTTGATTAGATGGTGTTTGATGATATCGGTAGTTCTGTTAATGTTATTCCCAGTGCGTACAACATACAGCTTGTGGCTTTGGACACTAGTAGAATACATATTCTAGTAGAGGATTAATCCAGATCTCTCATTCTGTAATACCCAAAAGGTCAAGATAGTGGGTATATATAGCATCTGATAAGTGAAGTATTGGCGACTATTTTGATTTAAGAGAGTTACCAAATCAACGATTAGTGTAATTCTAAGCAGCAGAGCAGTAATTAGGTGGTGCAACACTCTGCATCATATCATTTTTCATTTAGACTACTAAATGGGGATTCTGATTAATAATTATACGGTTGGGATAGTTCTTTAGTTCATTAGAAGTTTATGGAATAGTTGTTACATCAACTCTAGATCATATCTGACGTTAGCGTTGAATATTCAATGTAAGATTATGCAGATCTTGCAGTATAACCTTCATCATGTTAAAGTGTGGATTAATAGAATAGCGTCAAGAGTCTCAGCCGCAACTTGAAAGATGATGTTGAGGATGATGATAATGATGGTGAATCTGTTAAGGGGCAACAAAAGTTTTGTCTTTCTATGGAACAGTAAAGTCATCTAATTAATTTTGGTAAGTGGAAGTTGGATTCATCTAGTAATGCTTCTGTTCATGAACTTAATTTTATTACGTACATCCCAAGTCGATAGATCAGTCCTTTGTATCTGCAAGTTGATAGTCGTTATGGTTAAGGCAATGAGTCATTACCTTCTCTGTCATCTACGAATTCTATTCTGCTTCCTCGCTGGGGTGGTATTCATGTAATAAGTCAAATTACAAAGTATAGAGAGGATTATGATAATGATGATAACTACAGTAAGTAGAGTAGTGCAAGGGATAACATTTAAAAGCTGAGCAATGATCAACTGAGTATTCCGTTTGGGGTCTTCATCAGTCAAATTTAAACACTGTTTGGTGTATAGCCCGTCTGGCCTTCTAATGATCTTAGTAGGCACGTTGAGAACAGTTATCATTTAAAGGTACAAGAGCATTAATCTAAATCTGGAATATCTGTGTGGTAGATGGATATCCTTATTAGGAAGAAGATTGCACAGAACATCATTGATACATTCAAGTCTATTCAAGCACTGTAAAAGATGCTGGAAAAATTGACCAACATGGCTGTATCAGACTCTATAAGACAAGAGTTG
Organism: Amoeboaphelidium protococcarum; assembly: GCA_023515745.1. Taxonomy (NCBI): domain Eukaryota; kingdom Fungi; phylum Aphelidiomycota; class Aphelidea; genus Amoeboaphelidium; species Amoeboaphelidium protococcarum. Next base: position 2,779,608 of record JALECJ010000258.1, read on the forward strand.
GACCAGGTCTTTGATCACTTGGATGTGGCTATGAGATATGTACAGAAGGATCAACGTTTTAGTACTGGTGTAAAAGATTCTGTAGATACGATCACACCCGCTGATAGAACATCAACTATTATCACGTTGATGGATTGTTATTAAAGCAGTAAGGCTGCATTAGAATTGGCTGAGAAGGTCTTTTTTGATCCCACGATGATGTCTCTGCTCTACTTTCCGAATGAACACCTACTGGCTGTATATGCCCCTCTGTTATTTCCCGTGTTTGTGCCTGTTTTCATGTCTGTGCGAAAAATGTTATCTACTTGAATTATGAACTATGAATACAAAAATTCGCGTCATTGTCATTAAACTCTTATTTGCATTTTTATTGATCCCCTATGTATTGCTCTCAAAAGAGATTGGATGATTGTCAACTTGCGCCACTTCGATCCTCGTCTCATTGACCGGATATGGGGCACTATCAGCCATACAATACTTTTATCTCAAGCAGCCAATGCAGAGGTATATTTACTACAGTAAAATTTATTTTATTGTAACTCGACTTTCTGTTATGTAACATTAAGATCGCAACACGAGGGCTAAATGTGTAACCTTATTGTCGCACCCACAACGAAGATGGCCAATTAACAGTTGACACGTGAGCCCCGCGTGAACTCATCCTTAATCAACTCCTTAAGTAAGGTTGCATCAAAAATTTTTGATCTTTTCTCTTTTCTGACTGTATCCATCAAATACTATTTATTATAGAATAAAAATGCTGATGCTGAGCAGTTTGATAATCAATATATTTTTGGTTTGTGTTGTGGTTGGCGCTCCCACTTAGAGGAGTGAAGACTTGTCACTATCTCAATCCCAAGGCCATCCGCGCCTTTTTATATACTTACCTGGGTTACCTGTGATTAAGCGATATCCTCAAGATGGTAATCGTGATTATGGTGGCCGTATGGGTGATTATGGAGGCGGTATGGGTGATTATGGCGGCGTTATTGACTTAGATGAAGCTGAAGATGGCTTCGATATTGACTTTAAAGAAGCTGAAGATGTCAGTGATGGAATCCCACCTCAGGTAAGGGGTGAAGTTTAGTCTGAAGCGAGTAAATAATATGAATATGATGATCCGGAGATCAAAAATGAACTAAACTCGCTGGCTTATAAATACAGTGATCGTAGTGACATGAAATAAGCTTGGGAAGAGTTATGCGATTTTCAGGCCAAGATGATGCCACGTAAGGATTGGTGGATCTCACGCTTGAAATTTTTGAATTCGATTGACGATGTCAACTTTGCAGTCGACCTAATCAAAAGTCTTTCATAGAACTAGATTAGGTGTCTTCAACTATATATGCCTCAAGCTGCTCCACTCAAAAACTAAATAGTTGACGCAATTGTCTGTGGATAAGCTTGTGTGCCAAGAGTCTCCGATACCGGGAAATATGATAGGGGGTATCTCCCAAGACTTGGAAACTAAATCAGTAGTCTTTTTAGAAGACGATCTAAAGCACGCCCGTGAGCGAGTTTCACACTAACACTGGGATGGAAATTGGTATAACAGTTCAGACTTTTACTCCAAGTACGATTGAAGATTAGCGCTCAATATTGGGCAGTTATGTTGAAAGAATAGAGAATAAACATTTAAAATTAATCAACATTCGTCTTTATTTCACCCTTACTTGGAGACCCACTCACCCATCATAGTCACAACCTCGTCAATATCGGTGAAATCAGTTAGTTCATTGGTTGTTTTAGCAAGTTTCTTCACAGAATAATCACAAGCCCAACAAGCACATCACGCAGCATTTCCTCTCAATTAGTAATGTTGTTAGCATTAGTGTTATTAGAAGAAAGTAGATTCAAAGATGATCCAGATCTAGTCATATTACTACTAGCGGCCGCAGATGTCCTACTTGTCATACCTGTATCCCTTTGTGGCATCTGAGGTTACTACGCCATCCCTGATTAGCCAAAGCTAGGCTTATTAGCAAAATTTACTGCAGGTTTTGCTTAATATTACAAATTTTCAGTAGAGGTGGAGGCCAGCCTAGTATTGGATCCACTGCCGTTGACAGACTTGGGGATAACCTCGACATAATTAGCAGGAAATAGACCCTTCTTACCATTCAAATCGCCAATCCACCAACCTTCATCCACCTCTTGGATGACAGTCACCACGTCCCCTTTATTCAGAGACAGTTCATTCTTGTTCTCCGCAGTAAAGCTGTAATTAGCTCTGACAATTTTACGATTCAAAGCATTAGTTTCAGGTAGTGTTGGAACTGGGCGCTGACTTACGTTCTCACCCTGCTGATACTCACTCACTTGACGACTGGGCATAGCAGTTGTACCGCCACTAGCAGTGCTATAAGTCATTGCTGATCCAAGTCTATTCTGACGCGGCACCTACAAAGCACCGCCGTCTGGTTGCAGCATTTAAACTCCATTAACAGGCACCTTGCGCGGAGTCTCATTGCTAAAAGAATCATACTGCTCACTCTGATGATCGCCAACCTTCACACCTTCCATATTCTGGTTCAAACTGGATTAGGAAGCTGAGAAGAAACTCTTTGGCCCATGCAGTCTGTTACCTGCCAGTTGTTTATTAGCCAACTTGCGCTTACACTCGCCCAGTAGATCGACCGCCTTCTGATGATACTCGTACTGAGCATCAAGAAACTGAATCAATCCGTCCAACTGATTCTATTCTTTATCATTTAGCGAAATCATCAGCGTCTCCAGTTCCTACAGAGTCTCTTCATACTTTAGCTAAGCTGCACGCATCTCCTCATCCAGGTTGGGATTCTCCTTCTTACTCTTTTGCAAGCGATTCACCTTTGCATCGTAATCTAATCTCCGGTTCTCTAGCTTACTCTTCAAATGTTTGTACGTCTTCACCTCTTGCATGTACTCCTCCAATCTGGCAACGAAACATTCTCGCCCAGTAGCTGCAAACTCCTGCTGAATCTTTCCAACCATATTCTCAGCTTCACCCACTTTGAGCAGAGCTTTACCATACTCTGACTCCTCAGGTAGATCTGAGCCATGATCGATCATCGCTCCACCAAGGTTCTCCACAGGCAACTATTTGGCACCCTTCTCCAGTGCAGTTTCCTTCTTCTTTTCCAGAGTTTTCATATAAGCATTAGATGCTTCAAGAATAGCTTCAATGGCATCCTTCCTAGCCTCGGTTCTTGCCTCCAGTTCTTTAAACTCTTGACTTGTTTCATGCTTACTTGCACCGGCAAACTACAATATCAACGATTATATCCAGAAAAGTCTTGTTGTAATAATGGCAAATGAGATTTGTGATATGATACCTTTTCTCCGACTAACTACAATATCAAACATTTCAATTAGACATTAATTAGATACATATAACAAAAATCTTACTTGATTCAACTTTCCAAAATTCTTGGCAATAGATTTCATGCTTAATGAATGGGCTTATACAGTAAAAGTTCAGCAGTAGTTTTACTTCAAACAATATGATGATCTTACCTACACGAAAACAGAAACAATGGGCAACTCTGCTCGGTTTCTCATTGCAAGTCGTTAACGCTGAGCGAGCATACAAACTAGACATATCCACATTTGACCAAAAAAAAATATGTAAATAAATATACTAATAATCTTTAATGCAAATATAATCACTGAGATTAACGCGAGCTTGAGGATTAAGATGATCTTGAGGATCCTTGCTATGTTTAAGTTTGATGTCGTTCAGCAGCATCGCCTTCTAAATTTCGTTAATCATCATCGTCGTCCCTGCGTTCTTCTTATTGTGAAGCATCTTAATCCTAGTATCCTGACTAATAGGCATCCTCTTCTTCAGAGTCCGAATCTGAATAGTCATCCGCGTCATCGTCACTGGGAACAAAATCCTCATCTTCCGACTCGACATAATCGGGATCATCAAGATCACCGGGAAGCTCGTCCACTTGTGATGCTTCTGGATCTAGAATCATCCTGCCTTTGCCTTTTCCTTTTCTATCTATGGAGGATTCGTGTTTTTTGCAGTTGTCATGCTAAGCGTCCGCATCGTCTGTTTAGTTGTAAGATTCTTTTCCATCCGAGGCCTCATTATCAGCATCCAGCTCTTGGAATTTTCGCTTATTTGATTCCATAATACGTAGCAATCGCAATACGACAGGAAATTTCAGTACGATTCCGCTCCAATCACACTCCTCTCGCCCTCTCCTTTTCGAGAAAATCACACGGCCCGTCACACCGCCTACGAAATGCACCCACAGCCACATTAAAATTAATTGCCATCATCCTCCTATCACCACTAATATATAATATGTAATTATTATTACATTTGTCCACTTTGTCATTTATTTATATATATATATATATATATATATACACCTGATACGAAATTCTCTGATTCGGGTCCTAATGGAACTGGGCTGCTGCTGTGCAACTACAGCTGCTTCAATCAGCGCAGGGAATCTCGTGTGAGTTAACTAACTAAGTAGAAATGGAATGAAAAGCTACGAAAAATTGTTGGAATGAAATTAATGATATTACCACCGCCAATGTTGCCAACTGGCATATACAGCCACCTTCTTTTCTACCAGCATCATCAACTTAACGTCGTATTACAGACGCGACCAATCTACTACCAGTCAAAAAATCTAATCCGCCCAGCTGATCAAAATGGTCAATCATTTGCTGGCAGCTCTGATGTTCGCATTAGCCATCTTGGTCTTAGCTGTTTCATCTTCTCTTAGACGCTTTATCTTAGCACGCTCCTCAGCGGCCTCATCATTCCAAACTTGCTTCTCTTACGCGGTCAATTATTTCCATTGCTGTGGCCCACCTTTGCCAACTTTCGTACAAAATAGAAGATAGCCGGTCACTGAAGGAACTTTGAGCTGGCCATCTTTATTCCTCTTTAACTGATGCCGTAATGGCGCGTCGGCTGGCTAATCTAATTACACAGGCTCGTCTGCATCTTTCAGCACATCAATGGCAACACTACTTTTGCCTTGATTGCCTGAGCGCGAGCTGAACTCGTCCATAATACTCAGAGCTTTATCTTTCATTGGGGCAAGGATAGAATGAGACCACAGCTCATTGTCAGGATCTTTTAAGCTCTTAAGCCAGGCCCACATTGGCTGATTACCTCTCAACACATTCAGATTCTCGAGCACAGTGGCGACAGGCTATCTAGTAAGCTGCAAACTCTCAAAGATAGCATAAGCAGGCTACCTGTTTGCATAACTCTTTCTAAGTGAGTCATTACCACGTCTGTACGCCCCACCATCATTCTCGAGTTTCTAAACACCAGCACAATGCGATAAAATACCAGTGCCAAAATACTCGTCATACAACACATTAAAAGTTTGAGGATTAGGCACAAAGCTAAATGCATTGATAGCTGAGCCACTACTGGCGGACACTTTGCAAGCTTTCTTCAACTCGTGTTCGCGATACGCTGCACCAAAGCCCTGCGCGTCAATAAGGTATTTTAGCATAGAGTGAGTCTATTAAACAAGAGGAACCAAACTCGATATAGAATCCTCAGCCTTTTTGACACGTTGCGCTAGCAATGCATTCTGCTTTTGAACTTGTTAGTATTAAGAGATGATGGCGGGTGAGATGTCGACATCCTGTTCATAAACCTGAGGGACTTCTGCAAATTGTTCTAATACTAACTCTCGCCATTCTTTGAATGAATCCAGACAATATGGCTGCAACTACCAAATGTGAGACGCCGGGTATTCAGCCATTAGAAAGACCGCATCCTAGCACATAATTTCTGCCAATTTGTCTAACAAATCTAAGAAATGCTTAGCAGCCATATCAGTTTCGTCTTGCACTAGATCAAGCACAACACGCCTTGCTCGAATAGAATCTGGAAATACTAATTTCTTAAACTGATCTGGCACTCTTATCAATGCCCGAGGTACATAATATGATCCCTTCTCTTACGCTCCACTCAAAAGACGCATTGGCTTTAAAGATAAATTAGTCAGATAGCTGGTTTCCAAATCGTCACCACGCCATCTACCATGATTTTATATCTCAGCGCGATCAACGTCAAATTCTTCTAATAGCTACGCACCAGCCATTCTATTTGCATGTGTCACTTTAGATATTTTAATGCCCAAATCTTTAAAACATTTTGAGAAGGCTTGATGCTGAGTTTGGTAAGTCATTGGCGACTTAGCATCATCAGTAGACTTTAGCAGAACCAGATCATACCACAAACGTTTGGAAGAAAAGTCGGGGAATGTTCCAGGAGCGTCTTTATACCAGCGATGCTGCAAGTAAAACCCGGTGGCTGCCAGTGGACATAGTTTAACATCCAATGCCCTAAAACAACCGGCGTATTACCGCCTGCCAGCCTTATTCGTCTTTCCTTGATTCATCGTAATAACTAAGGCCACTGCAGGAGTGGGACCTAATGCGGATTAGGCTGGATAAACGCGGCATGCCATATCAGACAGAAGAATTCGACGTTTCTCATCACCACGCTGCAGCATAGCATCCCCCAACAGAAAGTCCATCCTGTTCCTCAACGATGCACTACTATTTTTGAGGAAAAAATAGATACTAACTTTTAATCTATCTTCTTCAGTATACGTATCGTTAAAGTGCTGCGTTCCCTTATCCTTATATTCCTTCCGCTTTCTATCAATCTCTGAGCGTAGCGAGATTGTCAGAAGCTTCTTGACACCGCCTTCACGAGGGTGTCTCGGCGCACGCTCCTACGGAAATAAACTTGCCTAGTAACTCCAAAGGTCAACTAAAGCGCGAGTATGTAGGATCATAATATTATGAGATGTACTGGAGCCCTTAGCTCGTGCATTGATTTACCTTCTAACAGCAATGTTTGATACGACATGTCTCAAGTATGCAACCAATTTCACTTCATATACAAAGTCAGTAAGTTTAAGCCTGCTACAAAACTTTCTCCACTCCATCACCGGCCCAACATAGTTCTTCTACGTATTAACAGGGCGCGATTAGCGAAAGTCCCGTTCTATGGATGACAAGATTGATTTAGCTGCGCGCGGCCCACCGCGATTTAGATATGTACTAAACAAGCCATCCTATGGCAATTAATGGGAATCTGTGACTACATCACTCTCACTTTCTAGATCTTAATGAATATCCCGTTGTGCGTCTTGCTAATAATCATCGTCAGTGCCATCCTCTTCATTAGATTCACTTTAGACTCGAATGTTCTCCGCAAACAGAACTATCGTGTCATTCTCCAATAAGTCAAACTTAGACTCTTTATATTTGGCCAATACTGACAACAAACTATCTGCAAGCTCATCAGACTGAGACTTAAGATACTGATATAGAGTCTCAACATAGCAAGTCGCCGGGCCTCCATCTCTGACTCTAAACTCATGAATAGCTCTCAAACATTATCTCTCTATCTCGGACAACCCCTCTTCATCCTGATTAGGAGACTACTCATTCTACGCGTTAAGCTAGTCTTCGAGCAGCATATCTAAGCTAACATCCTACGGCTCTTCATCTTAAACATCATCGCGTCTTAATTGAAGGAGCAATTCGGCATCATCGCGATCCAAGTTACTATCAGCACCGGATCCACCAACACGTTCATTATTCACAAAAGGACCAAGGATGCTCTATACATTATGTGCTTCAAAAAGATTTTATTCCTACTATAAGATTCGCAATGCTAATTCTTTATCCCATTTCCCACTACCATCCATGCAATTAACAATAGTGGGTGTCGAGTAGTACTCCTTCACACTCGTACGCCTTTGACGGCCACGCCCACGTGCATCATCAGTCTCAGAAGAATTAGACAGTATACTATCGTCAATAGATGTCAAAGATAAATCCAATTAAACGTCTGAAGATATTATATCACCAGGTTCACTCATGGTAGACTTGACTATGATTCCACAACTGTTTTACAATTTTTCAGATATCGGTAGATTGAAAAGAAGCAGATGCGCTTAAAAGAGTTGCTATAGCTCAGTAGCTCAGTAGAGTAGTTTATTATTAGATACTAAAGTATCGTAGTGGCGTGCTTAGGTAGTACCGTTAAATCTAATGCCTCGATGACTAATGATACGTGATATTAATGCACTCAATGCCCGATAAAACTATAACAATAGTTGAATGACATTACGATTCGATGACTGAAAATACAGTATACTGAGGTTCACCGACTAGGATACGACTCTCAATGAAACAATTATGATATTATGAAAAGGTCAAAAATCTATTACAGCGATATAACATATTTTATATTTAAACACTTGACTTGAGAGGAGTAAAAATTCAGAGTATCCAGTAATCAGGCTCTATCTGTTTCATCGCGGCACATGAAGCCTGAGCACTTCAGACTATCGCTTGTATTCAGTCACATTTACTTCAATGTATAAAACAAAAAACTATTCTTACACATTATATTATGCCGAGTACAGGCTGAGGCATCATATTTGAAGTTCAGCGGTGAAGACTATCAAACACGAAGAAAAAAATTTCGAAAAAATCTGCTTTCCTCAAAACCAGTGTTGCTTGAAACAAATCCAGCCCCTCCGCACCGGAAAAGGTATTGGTTTGTTTTTAGTTCTCTCTCGGAAAAATGAAAAGACTCTCAAATCTTGTGCCTCAAAATGATCCCCCTTGATTCGCAGCACTGGAAAGTCGGAGTAATTGTGTATCAATATTGAATTTATGTCGGTTCTAATAAGATAAACTGTAAGGATTCGACAATTGACGCGTCGTACTTGCCATTATCTGCATGCCAAGCCAAGTGTATGCAAAAAAAACTTCTGAGCGACAACTCGTTATAGTATTAATTTTACTAGTGAGTGTCAATTTTTAATCATTAAGATTTTAACTTTTAATGTATCAACCACGATAAGGCATTCCATACTTTTGGACTTTTAACAAGCATGAAATGGCTCTTCGCCTATTTGCAGTCCTCTGCTGTTATGTGTGGTGACTTTCCGATGACCACAATAAGGGAAACAGACTATTTCTGCACAGCCTACCGAAAGTACATTAAAATCTCTCCTTTAGACAAAAACTCCTGCTATAAAGCTGCTCTAAATATTGCCACAGCAGACCGAGTTTCAACTTGAGGCCGGTCCATGTAAACAGCCATTACACGTTTGAAAGTCTTGATATTCTATTCAACCATGGGATGTTCTAGCAATAGCGGCAATAATTCAACGTGTTTAGGGTCTACCAACTGCCACACAATTTTTAAAAATCTCTCAGTTGGCGGATAGTTCTCAAATAAAGACCTTAGTACCGGCAAATCCTCCAACACAGCGAGAATCTGCATAATTTGACTTAACAAAATGTCGATGGGATATGATGCCTCGTAGAATAGACGGATCTTGTCCAAATCATTTGAAATAGAAGCCTGCACAACTTGCAGTTTGAGATGTACCAATAAGGACGTTAAATCTTACGAATGAAGGTCTTCAGCCAGCATCAACTCTGTTATGACTTGTGGTTAGGCAGATTCAACAGCCTGATCAAAGCATTGTCGTCTAAAGTAAGCAAACTGACTGGCAGATGACTGTTCTGCACCCTAAAATTTTTAGACAACGATTGCTATTATTTCTCTCTGTCCTTACTTGCACGCTTTAAGTAACGAAGGAGTCAACTTCATCACCAGCTGAGGATCACCAGGCACCCAAGCTTCTTGAAACAATGCAACATCATTCTAAGAGATCGCAGCTTTTAAAGCGCGAATATTCTCACTTTAAATTAGAGAAGATGTCAGTCGATCTACAGGCTGTTTGTAATTTATTTTCTAACGCCATCCGTCTATCTAAATAATGGATACTCTCTCAGGCAACAAAGTATTGGTAGCATCAACACCCGATTTCCATGCAGTAATCAATATGAATACCAGCATCAAGATCAAAATATCTCTTTGATAAAACATGAAGCCTATCTATATTATCATATGTATTGCATTATAAGAAAAAACAAACTTTTTATGGTGATTTTGTTGAGATAATTCACACGAGATGCAAGGAGATTGCAACCTCGAGGCAGCATCCAATCATGAAACTGTGAACCAAACGCGCTATGTCAACTCGAAACTGACAAGAGCAAATGTGATAGGATTTAGGCCGTTTATAAAGATATATCTTGTGTATATTCTAAATTTTCAAACATAATTATATAATAGAGGAGTTTTAATCATTGCGAACGACTGAACAAATTTTTCATTCTCTGGCGCAGTTTTAAATCCCTCCACCATTGCCATAATGATCTTCTTGGCTTCGTCTTCAAAAGCTTCATGAGAATCTTACGAGGTGAATCCTTAGATTTGGGTAAAGCTTATATTATTTGACGGATATCCTATCGCGTAACGGCTGGCGACTATCCAATAATGAATATGAGACTCTCATTACCGCCCAACACCGCCAACTAAAAGTACTACAGAATGTCAGAAGTAGACAAAATGTTCCTACTAATGATTAATTTGAACATTTGGGCCACCTTGCCAGCGTCTGCCAGAGGACGAAACAATTCTTCATTCAAAATCTCGTTAATAACATTTATATGTTCATCAGAGACTGGAAAATTTAATAGCAGAGACAGGAGACTTAACGATAGCTCCTGTTTCAGCTTGTCCCATAACAGATCAAAAACGTATTGTTTAGGCGGGTATACATCCATCAAATCTAATAAAGTATTTGCATGGGTTGGAGACTTTACCACTTGACTAATGTAACTACTCAACATGTCGTCCCTGAAGTAGGCGGCCTCATACAAGAACTGAATAGGACGCGCATCATTCCCCCTCAAAGCCTTCTATGTCTAGATACTAAACACCAAACTCATGTCTTCAGAGTACTCCAGCAGTAAGCTCAATATTGATGACTATCCGGTTTATAAAGCCCGCTTGAAGCACTGATCCATATTGTGTCTACCCAGATAAATGTTTACGCCGCGATCACCTGTAGGCTTCTGTTCACTCAAAGCAAATTATCCGATCTCGACGCGTCCCTATGAGCAAGCCTGCAGAAATACAGATGAAGTTTAACCCCAGGTATCATACTTGACACTGAACCATGCCTATTTAAACAGTGCAAGATCATTAGTTGTGACAGCGGCGGCCATTTAATCCACAGCATCATTCAGATTTCTTTAATCAGCAAATTGACTTTCATCACGCGTAACTTCACTTGCAAAATCAAACCCATTATATTTATCATCGCCGCCATAGCTCTTTAATTACAGACTATTCTCATGCGAAGTATCAATAATAGCAGGGTCGACCGGCAGATCCTCAGCTCCAGTATGAGATGCTGTGTCTGTGTATTGTCCATTAACGCGCCCCGATGTAACCAACATGGCACCATACGCGACACTCAATATCATAAGCTTCATCATATATTTCCTACAACTTACTACTAATTTAAAATGACTTATTCGAAATTACAGATAGCAAGATGAGAAGCAGATCAACTACAGATTTTGAATGGTGAAAGTGAAAGACTATAGAATCACTCAGTCTCCTTGAAAAGTATTATAGCCCCTTTAGAAATTGCGCAATCAATACACTTTTTATTCAATTGGAATATACTCGTTATATATCTCAATGCAATGTAACAAGCTATAAAAACAATATCATTTAAAATCTATCGTACACTTCACATCTAAAGCACATACTTATACATGCGATAATAGCTTGGTAAAGTAGGATTCTCCCTCCCAAACTTGGTGCGATCTATCTTCAAACTCTTTTCGTTTCATCGTCCACTTCAACCGCTTCTCTTTTCATTCATTACTTTATTGCAAGTAAAAGTTTAATTACACTTTTTGAATTGTTTACACTAGTTTAGTATAGAAATTAAAATTATTCTCCATATACTGTAGTAATAAAGTTGAATGTTAAAGAGAAGAAATATGACTATTCAAGATTGCTTAGAATTTTTATCCACTAGTTACTCGCCGTTCCATGCTGTGGACAATGTGAAGAAGAGACTGCTGTCTGCCAATTTCTAACAACTATCAGAGGGTGGGGCGGACTGGCAGTTACAGGCTGGCAAGTCGTACTTTGTAACTAGAAATTAGTCATCTGTGATTGCGTTCAAGATTGGAAGTGGTTTCCAGATCAACAAAGATAAGTGTGGCTCTCTAGGCATTGTTGTTGCGCACACCGACTCTCCATGTCTCAAGGTGAAGCCTCGTAGTCGGAAAGTTGCTTCCGGATATGGCTTGGTTGGTGTCTAGACGTATGGCGGTGGTTTGTGGCACACTTGGTTTGATAGAGATTTATCAATGAGTGGGCGTGTCGTTGTCAAGAGTGGTGCTGATGAAAAGTTATTGGAATCCAGGTTGGTGAGCTTTGGGAATGATGCCATTATGCGTATACCAACTCTGGCCATTCATTTGGATAGAACAGTGAAGGAGTCTTTTAAGTTTAATGATGAATCTCAGTTATAGCCTATTTTGTTGAATAGAGTGTCATAGTAGAATGATGGTGGTAAGGTTAATAGTGATGATGATAGTAGTTCAGATATTCGTAAAAGTCATCATGAGGCTTTATTATCATTAATTACTGAGAAGTTGCAGTTGAAGTCTATGGATTAGATTGTTGATTTTGAACTGTGTCTACATGATACAGTTCCTGCTAGACTTGGTGGTTTGAAGAATGAGTTTATATTCAGTCCTAGATTGGATAATCTGATGATGAGCTATTGTGCTGTAGAGGCTTTGCTGAATAGTGCAGGCGGTGATTAATCAAATGAGTGTGGAATATCCATGGTCACTCTATTCGATAATGAAGAGGTTGGTTCTGATTCTGCTTATGGTGCCAATTCCAATTTTTTGCCTTCAGTTCTGAATAGAATTGTCTCATCTTTTGCTTATTCTAAAGACTCTTCAAGTGTGGGAAGTGTTGAATCTGCATTATCTCGTTGTATGGCAAGTTCTTTATTAATCTCTGCAGATATGGCTCATGCGATTCATCCAAATTATGCTGACAAACATGAGCAAAATCACTAGCCAGTTATGAATGAAGGTGTGACTATCAAGATCAATGCTAATCAGAGATATGCCACTACTAGTATTGGGTCATCAATTCTCAAGCAGATTGCGTAAGATTACAACTAGAAGATTGCATCAAATGGTAGTAATAATAATAAGCCTTTGAAGCTGTAGGAGTTTGTGGTGCGCAACGACTCTCCATGTGGAAGTACTATCGGACCTATTCTATCTACCAAGATGGGTATCTAGACTGTGGATGTGGGAAATGCGATGCTGAGTATGCACAGTATTAGAGAGTGTTGTGGAGCTGAGGATGTTTAGTAGGCTATTAATTTATTCACGCAAGTGTTTAAACATGGTTAACAATTAGGTGGATACTAAGTCTAAAATGCTTTAAATTGACTAGATCACCATGATGATGAACCTGGCTGGATTTTAGTCTGATTTTATAAGAGCAAGAGGCTTTAATTTAAGGTGTTGACTGAAGTGAGTGTATGGATTATGAACTAAACTTGATAGTAATAAAAACTATGTAAATTTTATCCAAGTGCCATCTATCTAGACTCTTAATAGCTAATAACGCTCCTATTGCTGAACACCATTTAGACTGATATTGAGAAGTCAAGAAATGAACAAGTCGAATACTTCAGATTTGAGGAAGAGAACTAGATCGCCGGGAGATACACAACGTACATTACCGTGTAAGCCATTGGATAAGTACGGAAAGTGGTACCAGAGAAATTTTAGAGCATTCTAATCGTGCAGAAACTTGACCACAATCTATGAGACTTTCTTCTCGTTAACTGCCAGAATAAGCAGACGTTCGGTAAACCTTTAATCCACCTTATTTTATAACTCTAAGCCCCAATGATTCTTTAAGTGCTAAATTACAATCACACACAACAAGTACTCTTTCCACTAGTAGAAACAATAAAAGAGAACTTCAAGATTCAGACAAAATAACTCTGCTGATCTAATTGACGAGGTATCCTACTATAAGAGTAGGAGCAGTGCAGCGTGAGAGAGATGCAAAGCCTCCCGGTCCATGCCTCGATGTAAGCACACTTTAGACAACTGAGAATACAATAGAGACAGCTCAGCTTCCTATTCCACAGTCCATGTACACTTAATATCTAATTTCATCCGTTGAATTAGTACAAGCAAAACGTGATAAATCAAAAGTGATGCACTTTATTTGACACTTCCATCCGGCTGAAAATCTCCTCCACCATTCATTGAGACAGCATCCACCTAGCCGAGTATATCAACTGGATATAACGTATCCAATTATCGCAAAATATTTTGCAACTGAGTGCTAGTTAGCAAGTTCAAGAGTTCACTAAATTGATCTCCGTCCAGACTCAAACAAGCATCTAGGCCATCACTTAAATCAGTATCAGATTTCATGGATTGCAACTACATATCCTCATCCTCTCCCTCCTCTACTTCAACATTTCGCGCCAATTTAGATAAAGACTCGGCAATCTACCTTACATTGGCACTGAGTATATTAAAGTAATCGTTATCATCACCATCATCATCGACATTATTAACATGGTCAATATCAGGATTATTAAAGACATGAACCAACAGAGTCTGCTCACTTAACTTTGTCCAAAAGCTCTAACGAGGTTCTGAGCCATCATCCATTCCATCAGATTTCTACATATCTTGAATCTTATAGAATGCAGGTATCAGCTAATTCAAATCCCACTCTTTAGGCACGTTACCGTTCATATATTTACACAAAGCCACCATCAGATTCGCTTATTATTATTACTCAGTTGTGATATCATCAACTTAGGTTAATATCTTTTCCAAGTGGTTGATATCTAAAAATTAATGGTCTTGCTGAATTATACAAATAAGATACGCTCGTAGTAGAGTAAATAGAATCTTGTTCTTGTTAGAGGGAGCATTATCCAACCACCAAAGCTGCGTGATCTAATCATCATAAGATTGACCCAAAAGATAACTAAACACCGCATATATTTGCCGAATGCAATTCAATACAGACACGTCCTATACCAACTTGGCTTGTAACAGCTTCATCAATTTTCGTCTGAACTTGTCCAATGCATCCAACTTTATTAATTACAGCGGCAGCATGACAAGAAATCGAACAGAATCTCCTAGCATTGCTTAAGTCAATAAATCAGCAAATAGCAAAGATTATTCAACATCCTTGTTAAAGTCAAATGGGCGCTCCGTATTGATGCTTTGGATGTCAACAATAAGCTACAGATCCGTCTTCACCTAGGATCGACACTTATCTGGACAGTACAAAAGGCAATCTACAAACTATATAAACACTTCATCGCGCTGCTTCTACTCAATACAGTTTATAATCTACTAATATAACCGCCTCGGTCTGATCTCCGTATTATTATCATCTTCCTAAGACAAGACCATACAGATGCTTTTCAAAGCGGTGATAAACTTGAGTCTGATATGATCAAAATGTCCAGGACCTTCATCCATAACAGAATCTGTATTACCAATAGGAAATTAAGTCCAGAAACTCTCATACAGAGAACGCAAAGCATCTAGATTACGTGTCCTTTCACAATACTATATCAGAATTTCCCAGACTGTTTAAATTAATAATAATGAATCTGATTTAGATATTATTACTAAAGCTTTCAGTAACCACTAGAATGACGAATCTTGCGATTCAGGAGACACTCTTTAATTCGATAATCTAAGCAGATGGTAAACTATAACAGTCTAGGCTTAAGGCCACTTTAACTCACCTTGATAATCAAGCTCAGTTTGATTGTCATCGTCACCAGTCGACTATAACTAATTGGCAAAAACTAGCCAGAACGACGTGGATTAACAATAAAGCCTAATAACATCAGCCTTTACTTGTAAGCATTGGTATAATTCAAATATTCGCCCACATAACAACTTTTAACGCGCACTCAAAGATTATACCAAATTGTCTAGTTCTATAAACTTTTATGGCTCTAACGATAAGTCCAGCAGGTGAATGAGAGCATCAATAGCGTTCTATAACTCCAGCTAGTTGCCCCTCTGTACAGTGGTGCGATAATACGACTCATCCAAGAGCAACTTGTATCCCAACTAATTTAATAAATTCTCATCCATCATTGATTAGTATTTATTAAATCTCCAGTAGGTGTGTTGAACGTCTTAAAGAGATATATGTTACTAGATTAGATCAAATGACTTAATTCGCGCGGATAATAAAAGCTGAAAGTTTAAAAATGAAAGAGTGAATGAGATCAAAGAAGTCTCCAAATGCATTAAAACTGTATTAGACATTTTTTGGGGTATGACTAGGAGCTGCTTGCTAAATCTAATTGAGTGGATATTTAATGTGCTGAATGTTGTATATCTAGTGAAATGATGTCGCCGTATCTTTTCTAGTTGTTACAGCGTAGTTTCAAGTGAGATTGGTCGTCGCGTGTTGAAGTCATAAGCCAATGACAGTGGTGATCACTCACCAATGTTATAGTCACTGATAGCTTTGACGCGGTACAAAGTGGTAAGTCTCACTTACTGAATATAATAAATCAACTACACATTAAGCGAATTTGTTCAAACTTTCTGATGCCAAGATAGCTATCAAACTTGGTAGTATCATAAACGGTATAATAGACTCAACTGTCATTACTATATTTTTACTTTCAAACCTAAAGTGTATTAATTCTGGATTTAAAAGCGGAGTCTTCTTAGCAGTCAAATAATCTCCAAACGTCAAGATCTCCAATAGCACTGAAGAAATTAGGCGCACTTGTCTTGGATATGATAGTGACACTATCATCATCATCACCATCTGAATTCGGAATATTCTAGCCTGAATGAACTACCAGCAATCTCTTAATCTTATAACCCAATTAATGAACGTACTTGATACTACTCAATAGTTCTTGGCGACTGCCAGAAAATCCCTTCAAAACTTCACAGGTCCCACGCTTGCAATAAAACTTGTCCACATCAGTAGTGTGCCAAGCATTTGCAAGCTCTTGCTTAGATATTTTGTTGGCAAACTTTACCTGCACAATGTACACAATCTTTTTCGCAACACAGCGGTAAATGATGTCAGGCCCCATCATGTGATTTGGAAAATACACTGAACTACCATCAAAATTGTTAGTCTGCAACAAATACGAATCAATGGAGTGACTGCACACATTAAGACGCTACAGCAAGGCGCCATCACCAGCAAAATTGGCTACTAAAGCAAAAGCGACAAAATATTCAAACATGTAACCAACAGCAGTATCAGGCTGAGGTAACATACCCGCTTATTTGGAAAGTTCATAAACAATGCTGCTAAATGGTATGAAATAGCGCAGACACTCAATGACGGCGTCTTCAAGAATTTCCACAGTGGTAAGAGAGCCCAACTACCCACTGACAACAAAGCCCAATCCGCACCGCACTATTTCAGACACCTCACTTTGTTACAAAAACATTCTTGCTCTTCCAATTAAGACATATGAGAACAACGCGTCGGATAGTAAAGAATACATAGTTTCATTGCCAAAATGACGCATGAGAGGATCTTTTTCAGCGTTCATACTTTACACAAAATAATTCAATGGAAATATAGGAGACTCCACCTAAGTTATACCTAACATGAATGCAGGAAGAACTTGGTCAATGTCTTACAACCTCAAATACTCATCCAAGATATGCGCAATAAATCGAGCCCGACCATGGCAAAGTCTAAAATCCCCAACTCTTTACACGACACTTTCAACATTGTCACACCGGTGATAATTGAGTAACCACCTCGCATAATTCTTCACTTCAAGCTAGCTTAATGGTCTAAAGTTAGTTATAAGTTAATAGCTCAACGCTGTATTCTTAAATGTTGCAGATGATAGGTATTCGTCCATAAAATCAAAGTTTATCCCAGTACCAGCCACTACCAAGTTTCTAAAGCCCCCCAAAGCCTTAGTTTGATAAATAAGAGAGGAGAAAAATGGTCTGACATTGGCGCTGTTAGGTAGTAAGTGTACAAATTCGCCGTCCAGAGCCCTCTGAATCTCATCAATAGCCAATATTGGATATGAGTCGCATTCAGCGAACAAGACAACGTCTGCGTCAACATATTATGTATAAATGCGTTTCCCATTTAGCATCAAAGTAGCCAACTTTTCATAAATCAGAAAGAACACATCTTTTCCAGCAAAATAATTTTAAGGATGCATCTGACATAACAGAAGCTGAGGATGACAATTGACGCCATACTGTTCAATCAGTAACTTGCAAACATGAATGCGCACAAAATACAGCAGTTAAATCAATCTTCGTGACATATCAGTTCCATACGTGCCAGTAAATCTGCCAGCAAGCAGACTACAATGTCTCAAATCACCTGAACCTATGCCACCAGATTAGGGATCTAAAGTAAAGTAGTAGCCTCCATATTAATACAGCAGTTCGAGTACAAGACGCGTCTTACCTGCTCCACTCAGTGCTAAAACGATTTTCACGTCATCCAATCCATCAAACCTTTCATAAACATCAGATGTGACTCTTCTATCAAGACAAGTTTCAAGCCCATTGGATTTAAACTGTACATCACCAGGAGGCGTCCAGTTTGATCCTACTTCCTTTCTAAATCTGATTTTAATATACTCCACAGCTCCATCTCTATTACTCATGTCCATATTCTTTACCAGCTCTTCATCAGATAGAGATTATTTCATGCCATTGCCATTACTATTGCTATGGAAATAATCAAAAAGTTTCTAAGCCAAGGTCAAATCAGCATTGTACTGTCTAAGCAATACTTCCCACTAGTCAATCCTAAAAGAGCAAAAAAACTCATACAATAAATAGTCTTTTTTAAAACGTTCAGCTAAAGCATGATATCCTACACTGTCCAATAAAGACAATAAACCATCTAGCGATGGAGATTATGTTTATGATGATTAATATCCAGTGCTAGATTACTTAGACATTTCTTTGTGATGGTATTTTCTCTCACTTTTCGCAATTGCACTTTGGGCGTGAGATCAGCCGATCTCTCTTCACAATTAGACGAGTTGCGCTCCATATACACTCAGTACTAAATAGAAGATTCATTAAGTATACAATGCCACCAAAGAAAGGAAATAGTAAAGCAGAGGCAGCGAAAGCCAAGAAGGAAGCTAATTAGCAGTAGAAAGATGCTCAGAAGGCACAACTTCGTGAGTAAGAAGAGGCATCCAAGTGGGAGTCTGGTGCTGATACTAAGCGTTCTAATAAAGCCGCTGCCGAAGCGTAGAAGAAAGCAGAGTTATAAGCGCGTAAAGCTAAAGCCAAGAAATTGCTAGAAGAGGAAGAGTCTTAACTGAAGGCTACCGCTGCTGCTAGTGGTAGTTCTGGTAATAAGAAGGCCGGAGCAGTTACGCGTGGTAGTGCAAAGGCTGCAGCCAAGAAACAGTAAAAAGTTGAATAGTAGCAGGTGGAATAGTAGGCACTCAATGTCGAAGAGTTTGCCGCTACTAACATTGATGATGCTCTTGATTTGTTGGATGTCGCGGCCACTACAACTTCTGGAGGCGCATCCTCTGGTGGTAAGAAGTAATAGTTCAAGACTGGCAGCGGTGTTACAGAGATCGAGAAGCATCCAGAGCGACGCGCAAAAGCTGCATATAAAGCATATGAAGATGCCAATCTGGCTCGATTGAGGAAGGAGAATCCGTCGCTCAGACTGACCCAAGTGAAGGAATTGATGTGGTAAGAATGGTAAAAGTCACCCGAGAATCCATTCAATAAGACTGTTCTCAGCTATAATGCAAGTAAAGATGAAGAGCGAGATGCTGTGGAAGCTTTGCGTAAACAGACTGAAGATAGACTCCGCATTAAATGAAATTTTTAGTATTACAGTACATTATAATGCGTAAATCATTGTCTTCTAAGTTTAGTAGCAATTCTATTGATCATGTATCATCTTTCGGTATCATTTTCTTACTATAGCGTCGAACAATTGTGCTGCATTGAATCGACAGCCTAAACGTTGACACAGCAGAAAGATCCCACTAAGTTTCCTGTGCAGAGTGTAAGTCTCTTCAGGCGGTGGAGTAAGACGATGTTCTAGCATTATTGGAATCTCTGATCTCACCTAAGTCGTGACGCCAGTGCGGCCAAAATCATAGATCTATCCGCCATTCTTTCTAAATGGAACTGCTAGAGTGAACAGAGAATTCAGATGAGCATTGATCATCATTTGCGATTCATATCCAGTGAGATAACCAATGTCCTGGCTCAACTTGATGGCATTGTCACGATCCATATCCACCGCGCTAATGAGCAATTGTCGATAGAGACTCACGAAATTGTTATCAAAGCTCTTGCTGGAACCAAAGTCTAGTAGAACAACTTCAATCTTATGCTAATTATATAAGAAATTTGACCAGTTAGGATCAGTCTGCATAAGATTGTACGTGAAAATCTCGTTCAAGCACAGCTTTAACATACTTTATCCTATAGCATTTAATCGCTACTGAGTAATTCTAGAAGAGGGTGGTGATAATAAATTTCCAAATGTAATTCCATCTTTCCACTCAGAGACTAATACATTATCTGAAGATATGTCAGTGAACACTTTGGGGACCGTTACTCTCACAGTATCTCTTGTAAGAGTCTCATCATTATCCAGATGCTATGAGAACATGGTCATCATCTACGCTTCACGCTTATAATCACATTCTAGCAGTAACTCTTTCCTTGCAGCCTCAAGTGTCTTGTCAAGAAAAAGACCTTTAGGTAAGAGTTTAGAAGCTAGCAGAATCAGTTTTAAAGTGGAAAGATCCGAGATGATTGATTTGGCAACATTTGGGTACTAAATCTTCACCGCAACAGGTATGAGACCGGATGGAGACTTAAATTGGGCATAGTGCACCTGACCAATAGATGCCGCAGCTCTAGGTGTCTCTTCAAAATCCTGAAATATATTTTTCCAATCACTTCCCAATTCCTTAATCAAGATTGGCTCCACCTATTCAAATGGCACATAGTAAGCTTAGTTCTATAGTTATACCAGAACGCGTCGCCACCCCTCTGGCAATATTTCAGAATCCTACAAACTCAACATCTGACCAAGTTTAAGAGCAGCTCCTCTCATACGAGACAGTGTAGAAACTATAGTATCTAGATTATCGGACGATTTTATCGACTGACCGCGCAGCATATTAACACCAATAGATAAACCCAACTGACCATAATTTACCAAACGCGACATTCTGGACGCTGGAACCTTGGCAGCGACTAGTTATTTCTTTTCATTTTAAATTACAGGTAAATCTTGTTCCGATTATTATAAAGATGATGAGCCTGAAGACTAGACATTATGCGCGAGATTGTTTTTTACAGACACTATGCGCGGGGGCCGCAATCCAGATTAAAGCCTATTAGATCCCGTGGAGACTATGGATGGCGATACATTCAAGACTCTAGATGTCTGGTGCAGGACTTAGAACAAATCAGTAAGTAGCGTATGGTTCCCTCTCGTCATAATGAAATCAGGTAAAAATTATTATAAACGTCAGAGTTTTCCAATCGCGAATCAAAGAAACTAAAACATTCGTCGAATTGCCCTTAAGAAATGAAGGTTTCCTAACTGTAACGCAATCTCCTAGTTCGTTATCTCAATTTAAAAATTGAAGAAACACTCACATTGAGTCAGTACTTATAAGCCTCCATATTCAACATTAAATCCATCTACAATAGACCTCAAAATCACAGTCTATAAATCTCATCATAAATTGACATTGTTGAAACAGATGAACGCGTCATTGAACCTGAAATGACTTAGATGGGATCGATGTACATGTGCAGGAATAATGAATGTCATTTCTACAAAAGGGAAGTCGGTCTGAAAGCGAGTTTGATCTGTGGATGAATCTGAAACGAGTCGCCTTTTTCTTTGTCGCGTCACGTATCATTTTCATTTCCCACCGCTCATCGTCGTTGTTTTGTTGACTGATTGTTGCAACGGTCGCTTCCTTTGGTCGTCGTCGCTCTCCATTCCGTTTCAACGATAAAGAGAGAGAGAAAGAGAGAAATTAAGTCTGGCAGTTTGAATACACTAACACTAATTCACTCATTCATTCACTCACTTAGTTCTCAGTTCTATTGTTTCCACTTTTAATACTCGTCTCTTGTGGTCAGCATTGTCTTGCATGTAGTCGTCGTCTACCGGTAATTGTAGTGATAGTAGTACTGGTGGTAATAATAAATACAATAAATTGCATAAAGAATCTGGAGGCAGTATTAGTAGAATTAATAGTCTCCCTGCACTGATGGATAAAGTTAGAAAGCCATCATCTGCACAATCGATGCATTACTCATATTTCAAGTATATCAAGTTTGTGTTCGTCATCTATGTACTGCTATCTATGGCGTATACAAGTACTCATATTGTCTATATGGCCAAGTCTCTTGTTTCGAAATAGGACGGTGCTTCATCAGTGGGAGGCGGTGGTAGCAGGAACGGTATGAGTAATGTGCAGTTAAGAGTGCGCTCTGCCAAGTAGAGCCCACTATCTAGGCTTACTCAATAGAGTAGCAGTATTGACACTGCAAATGGTGAAATTGTATCTGATAACTAGCCTACATCGCAGAAATGGATCGATAGGTTGAGGTAACTCTCACCTCTGCACTATGCAACAGATAGTTCTGTTCAGGCTTCTGGTAACCCTTTGCACCAATTGTCTGATTCTATTCTACATAGCAAGTTATTCTAGCATGCACTAAAGCCATCCAGTCTTACACCGTACTACTTGAGAATGTCTTACACTCCAAAGATGGATGACATTACAATAACCACTCTGATTACAATTGGTAGATTACCCGTGTTGGACCAACTAGTTCGCAAATATCATGGCCCGGTTTCTGTGACTTTACACCTGCCGGATGATGAGAATGTCAAGTATGCTCTAGATCAAGTTGCCGAGATGACTAAGTAGAGTGCAGTATTTGCCAAGTATGTCGATCTTCACCTGGTTATCGATAAATTCGACAGGTAATTCAACTATTGGCGCAATATAGCTAGAATGTTTGCAAGATCTGATCTGATCATGACTATGGATGTTGATTTCTTTATATGCACCGAGTTAGAATCCAATTTTGCATAGAATATACCACAAGAGCTGAAGACTAAAGTGATGGACGCCTCGGCAGTTCTAGTGGTGCCAGCTTTTGAATTTAGTAATTCTGCCGTTGAGTTGGAAGTGGATTAGTATCCGTCCACTAAGCAGGCGGCCATACCGTTCATCTAAAAACATCATCTGGTAATGTTCCATGATAGTTGGAAAAGAGGACACGGACCCACAGATTATGCTCGATGGGTATAGTCAAATCAGCCGTACCAGGTGACTCAATACAATTACAATTATGAGCCTTATGTACTAATGAAGAAGGAGGGCCTGCCTTGGTGTGATGAACGATTTACTGGGTATGGTGCGAATAAGGCTGCGTGTTTATATGAGATATTTCTGTCTGGTGCAGAGTTTTGGGTTATGCCAGACGATTTTCTAATACATCAGCGACATCCATATCCGGAGAGTGATAGAAGAGTGGAGAGAAAGTACAACAGGCGTCTGTATGATGTATTCAGAGAAGAGGCTTGTTATCGTTATGGTAGAATGGGTGCTGGTATTAAGTAGAATTTGACAGCTATTGATGATAAGATTTGCGGCAATTACATTGTCGCCAATAGTGGATTCTGATCACAAAGTCAGTTGGAGTATTACAATCAATAAGTGGTTCAAATCAATGAAAGAAGCTGTGCATGATGAACGTTTCGTTATTTTTATTATTATTGTGATTTGGTGATGAGGATGATAGTGATGATGATAATGAAAGAGGACAACACAATGACAATATAAATGTTTCAAATTTAATCAAGGCTTTTGCTATAACAGCTTTTAATTTTAACTACAAAACAAGATTATATTTATTTACAGCACATTGGGCAACTAATGCTCCCAATTTATCACATAAAATATTCAGATGGTTTGTTGCGCTGAGGGAGAAAACGCTCTTGGTCAGGCACAGCGGAGAATATCTTGAAGCAGGTATCATCAATTTTCGATACCGGACTGGCGGGAACATCTACGTCATCGATACACAAAATGGAGGCCACATTACCACATCTATAACAGTAATTAGGTGCGGACCATACAGTAACCAAATTCTCATTGGGAAACATAAACTTGTATCCTTCTTAGACGAGCTAATGAGCACGAGCAATCATAGTGAGGCCATTCAGATGATTAAACTCAGATGTCACCCGACTTCCAAATAACCAACCAGCACCTCTAGGTGACACTGCCCAGCCTTCAATATCTTCTGGATCACTCCACATCAGATCGCAGAAAGCACCGGCATGAGGAATCTCTTTTACTCGATCAAGCGATCTGATACCATCAATGGTCGAAACATCCGGACTCAGTCCACCATGCACACACAGCACCCGGCCGTCAATGATGGCAGCCAAGCCCAGGTAATCGAACACTTGACACGAGTATCGCCATACATTTGCATTACCATACTTTTACATGCATTCATCGTAGAATCCGTATACCTGCGTAATCTGTCTACTTTCATGATTCCCTCGTAATAAAGTTATCCTATCAGGGTACCTGGCCTTAAGCACAAGGAGTAGAGTCCAAGTCTCCAGAGAGAAGTAGCCGCGATCCACAAAGTCGCCCATGAAAATGTACTTGGTATCCGGACACTCACCGCCAACATTAAAAAGCTCCAAGAGATCATAAAACTGACCATGAATGTCACCGCAAATAGTCACAGGACTAGATATTGGCTGTACATTGGACTCTTCCATCAAGTAGGACTGAACAATCTCACACAATGTCCTCATCTATTTCTCCTACAAAGCCTTACACTCTTTCACCTCAACGAGCCACGAATCCAAATCAGCTACAATACATTTACATAGTTAAGCTTAGATTAGGGTCTTTTTAATAAATATCAAACACTACCTCCCATAATACTCACTGCTATCGATTTATTTTAAAAGTCAAATCCTCTAAACTGTATACACACCTACAAGGATGCAGCTAATCTCACGAATTTCCAATTTTGTTTCAAGAAAAGAAATTTCAGAAAGCTCCGCGTTTTGAAGGAACGTTCTGGCTTTTCTAAACGGCTTTTCCAGCGCAGATAGTGAATCGTCTTCTTTTGCCGCTCTCAGTCTTTCTCCTTCTTCTTCCCTTTGTGGAAACGTTTATAGTTAAAACAGCTTGTTCATTTTTCGCCTTTTATAACGTCAGGATAGTCTATATATCGTAGAATCACTTTTATTTTAGATAAAATGACTTAGTAAACTTAGCAAGTGGTTGACTTGTTTGCCGGAGCCGGTAGAGGTAATAATCAGAGAGGAGTTGGTGCTAGTGCTCGCCATCTGGTCGAGTTCAAGTGTGGTAAACTGAACAGAGTTGGAACTCAAGTCACGGCTGATCCTCGTAAGGGATCGTTCTACCTCACCAAGAATGAAGATGATTAGCTGGTTCATCTGTGCTGGAAGAGCCGTGAGAATGGTGCTATTGGTGCTGCTGTGGAAGATGATCTCATCATGTTCCCGGGAGATGCAGAGTTCAAGTTGATCCCACAGGCTAACGGTGGACGCGGAGTGTATGTCCTCAAGTTTAATACCTCTTCTCAGAGACTGTTCTTCTGGATCTAGGAATCTTTTGTGCTGGAAGATAATGAAGCCGGCAAGGAGAAGGAGAAGGAGCTGATCACTAAGGTGAACAAGATTTTGAAGGATGGACCAGCAGGAGCTGTATCTTTTGACATGCCTGTCGGACAAGACGGTGTTGCCGGATTGCTGCAGGGCATGGATAATGCAGAGCAGAGACAGTTAATGGACTTGCTGAGACAGCAAGGTCTGGCTATGGACACTGATACTGACGTGAGTGGATCTGCTGCAGTTGAGTAGAATCAAGATGATGTTGATATGGGCGGAGACTCGCAGAATCCCATTCTTAGTCAGTTTACTCCAGAGGTGGTCACACCTGCGCTGAGTAATAATTTACTGAGAGATTAATTGTTTTCCCATCATCCAGGTGGTAATTCTGACCAACTAACCAATTCTCAGGTATAGAGTCTAATCAGAGACCCCCGCTTCGTGGATTAGGTTCAGCAGTTGCGTGAAAAGCTGCAGAATGGATAAGCTGATAATTTATTGCAATCTGTGGGAGTCACCTTGTAGCAGTTGCAGTAACGTGGAGGAGATTTGGTATTGGCTTTGCTCAAAATCATGCGTGAACGTTAGTCCAGATGATCTCCTGGTAGTTTTTATTATATGAGTATTGTGAAAATGAGTACTTTTTGAATGTTTTACGTAAATTCGCAGAGTTCAATTATCAACTGTTGAAACTTCAATTTTATTAGTGACAATTATGATCATGTTTATGATGCTTGTGGCTTTTATACTTGGGCTACCTCTCATATGCATTCCTTTTACCATCAGCTTTCGATTATGATGAGCCACCTTGGTGAGGATCATTATTATTTTAATCATTGTCAGACTCTTCCGCATCTTCATCATCATCATCATCATCATCCTTGACGTAGATGCAGCAAATCTTACTTGACTTTCTATTCAAATTCTCATTATCCACAACATCATCTGCCCATCGAACTCTATTCTCAGACTACTATTCCTATTCTTACTATTACAACTATTGTTCAGTTGATTAAGAATTAGATTAGTCACCAACTACAATGATAGGCTACTAGTTGCGGACGATTCGCTCTTAAGGATTTTGCTCTGTTGAATTAGAAGCATCTTCAACTACAACAGTAGCAGATCCGCGAGATGACGATCCTTATTACTATTGACTTGACATTTTTAAAGTAAAAGAAGTTGAATATTAAAAATGTAAATATCACAACTAATCAAAAAAGAAGAGAACAAGAAATACTATTGGACCAATCACATTATTGAGGTGGCCGCATTGTGAAAAGGTTCGATAATTAATTTAGACACACGCCTAAAATACAGAAAATCGCGTATATATAGACTTAAGATTAAGTGTTTCAGACTTGAGAAATTTATATATATTGAATCCTTGGCCTTGGAACATTTGTACACAGCAATGATCAATCAGCGACAAGCGATGAACTCAAGAACAGTAACTAAAGAACTTTGTTCGAATCAGGAGCAGGCGATTTAGTTACACAAAATTTGGTGCGAGAGAAATTTCAATTTAAAGGAGTAACAGAGCTGGGCTTTAATCGACGAGAAAATTGATAAAAAAGATTTGTGAAAATTCTTCTCAATCAATCCTAATTGTTAATTAACTCGTCATCATCTCATCCTTCACTTGTTGTGAGAGTTTATAGGTTAATATTCAAAGTATCACACACACACTTTCTCATATAATAGTTGCGCTGTATATCTAATTCTGTTGTAATAATTGGCACTTCTCTCAGAGTCTGATCTATTCCATTATATACGGCAATATTGTAATTAGTTTGTACATAGTGTGCATAATAGTCAAATACCCCTGTGTGTAAAATTGTAATATTAATAGTATATATCTACCTCTTTGTCTGTGTGAATGAAAATGATGAATAACAATAGTAATAATAATAAAAGCAAAAATAGCATTGATAATAATGCTGGCCTTGAGAAATAGGCAGATCCGGTGAGACCTGCTCCTGTAGGGGCGTCATCTCATGCTGATGGTATTTCCGCTGTACCGGCGCAGAGAAAGCAGTAGCTGCATTAATCTCGTTTCCCATTTGGATTGCATGATGATGGTGGTTTCAGTGATCTGATTAAGGATATCAGCAGAAGTAGTAGTGCGCCACCTATTCAGCCTTTTATGAATGGTGGTGGTCTCGGTGCTGGTAAGAATTCTCAGTCTCCGCTGTTACCATCCAGAAGTCGTTTGGGTATGAATGCGACTACGGCTAGTCTCTTGCTCTAGGATGATACTTTGGACACTGCTAGTGATGGCGGTCTTTTTGGTATCATGAACAATGTTGGTGGTGGAATTCAGTAGTAGTAGTAGTAGCATCGCGATCAGTTTGCAGATATCAATGATCAAGAGCCGGAGGTTGTGTAAGAGATTGAGAGTTTCATGTCCGCTAGTGAGAGAGGATCCTCTTCTTATCAATAGCTGCCTACTCCCGGGTACCAGAGTGGACAGGCTTGGTAGATTTGGGGATCGCCTAGTAGTGCAAGTGCAGCTATTGGCGGTGGTAGTGGCACTAACGGAGCCAATTCTGCTTGGACCAGCTCTGACTCCAGGCCGAACCATAACCATAATCATCATCATCATTAGTCTCCTAATTTGATGGCGAAGCAGAAATCTGTTGGGTCTCCACGTTAGTAGCCGGTCGGTCGTATGTAGGTTCATAATGCTCCTGAGTCTGCACCTATTTACAGTCTGCATTAGTAGCAGTAATAGTAGTCTTAGTAGCATCTTGGCAGTCAGGGAGAGGCGTAGTACCGCTCAGCTGTCGGTTCTAGTATCAACAGGACACCATCACCAGGTATGATGTACAGTTAGCAGTAACAGTCGCAGAAAGCTGGCCGCCTCCCTAGTGGTCATGTTGATGTTGGTGCTGATTTGCAGTGTTTGAGATTGGCTTCCAAGACTCCGCCTCCTCCGGGACTTTCTATATAGTAATTTCAGAGCCTGGTGGCGCTGCCTAGATCATCTTCTACCCCTCCAACTGCTGCTATGAACGCGTTTAATGGTAATAATGGTACAGTGAACAGGGGAGTTTAGCGCTCTGGCTCTTCCTTATCTGTGCACTCTCACCATCATCCAACGAATCAAAGCCCTATGATCAGCCACTCGCACTTGAGTCAGTCTATCGTCATTGATGATATCGAGGAATCTGATGATACGCATTTGGATAAGGATATGATTGCTTCTATTCGTAATTTTGGTCTGTCGGATGAAGATGATTTTGGACAGCCGCCGTAATCATCTCTTACTGAGCAGAATGGTGGTTCAGGTTACAACAAATCGTCCCCGTCTGCAAGAGTTGCTGCATTTAATTCTCCGTCTCATTCCTACCAGCATGAGAAACCTTATAATCATAGTATGTAATTTGGCGGTCTAAACTCTGGCTATTCTGAATTTGAACATTCTCCGTCTGGTGCTTTGAATTATCCGGCTCATGTGAATCGTAGTGGTTACACATCTGCCAATCCGTCAATGTTAATGTAGTATCCACACGATAGTTTTGACTATCGCCAAAGTCGTCCATAGTCAGCACAACATGCTTATTATTCAGATTCAATGTCACATGGTCATCATGGTTATCAGCAGCAGTAACATCATCACAATCACTATCATAACAATGGTAATCACAGTGCGCACAATGGTTTCCAGCATCATGGCGGTAACAATGAACGATTTACTCGCTCTCATACGCGTCAGTCTGCACCTGTTTAGCAGAATCGTTCATAGGCATTGGATGAGTTCAGGGCTAATATGAAAACGAGAAAGTACGAACTGGGAGATATTCTTGGGCATGTGGTTGAATTTAGTTCTGATTAGCATGGTAGTCGCTTTATTCAACAGAAGTTGGAGTATGCTGAGCCAAAGGTACGTGCTGCCCTGTTTGAAGAGCTATTTCCGCACTCTTTTGATCTCACCACGGACGTATTCGGCAACTATGTGGTGTAAAAGTTTTTTGAATATGGTTCTCCTGACTAGCGTTCTCGTCTGATTCAAAATATGGCTGGTAAATTTATGCAGTTATCTGTATAAACTTATGGTTGCCGTGTTGTGTAAAAGTCTTTGGAGTTTGGCAAACCTGAAGAGTAATGCAAGATCATACATGAACTTGAGCCTTCGATCACTGCCCTGGTAAAGGATCAGAATGGAAATCACGTTGTGCAGAAGGCTATTGAGATTGCCTCACCCGGTGATATCAAAGTGATCATAGGCAGCTTTGGCGGACAGGTTTTCTCTTTGGCCACTCATGCTTATGGCTGTCGTGTGATGCAGAGAATTTTTGAGCACTGTGATGAAGCTTTGACTCGTCCGCTGGTGAAAGAGTTGAGTACTTTCACGCAGACTCTGGTGCAGGATCAGTATGGAAATTATGTGATTCAGCATATTTTGGAGCGTGGCAATCCTGAAGATCGCGCTAATATTTTGCGACAGGTCCGAGGCTAATTGCTACATCTGTCCCGTCACAAGTTTGCCAGTAATGTGATCGAGAAGTGTGTCATTTATTCAAGTGAGACTTAGCGTTCTGAGCTGATTGATGAGTTATTGGCTATTCCCGCTGGTAAAGTGGGTAGTGCTGCTTAGTAATCACCTTCATCGTAGTAAAATGTGGAGAATATGCCTTTGATGCAGATGATGCGCGATCAATTTGCCAACTATGTGGTGCAGAGACTACTCGAGGTGTGTTCAAAGCCATAACTTGAAAAAATTCTGGCTGTAGTGAGACCAAATGTGGTAATGATCAAGAAGTTTACCTATGGTAGACATGTGGTCACCAAGCTGGAAAAGATCGTGGGATCCCAAGCATGGATGTAGCAAGAATGATCACGGTGTTGAAATTTGCAATTTTTGTTCTGTTGGACGATTAATGTGGTGTTTGTGTGTTTAAAATGAAAATTCATGATTATAAAAATAAAGTATAAATGTCTTTTGATATGCCCAGTATTATCAAATTTAAACTTTACCAGAAACGTGCAACCCATCGCTTTCCTCCTTTTAAGCTCATCATCGCCGTCCTTGTTTTACCACTGAAGTCTCTCCGCAGTAACGTAAATTCAGAAATGAATATGGATTCAAGCACTGAAGTTGATTTGGGAAAGTCAGATGTGACTTTTGCTGGTATGGATCTGCAGGAATTTCCTTAATCTATAATGGAAAATGGGTCTAGTGTTGAGAGACTCAGCTTGCAATAGAACCTCATACACCACCTGCCTGAATCATTCCACATTACATTTATGAATTTACGCAATCTCAACATTAAATCTAATTAGTTTACTGAATTTCCCCTAGTTGTAATAACACTAATTAACATATAGTTTAATTTTCTCAGACATACCACTGTAAAGTAATGTAGTTGTGTTAAATGAAGTTTTTGGAAATTCTGGATGTGAGTCGAAACAGGATCACCGAACTGCCTGAAGATTTTGGTTCATTGATCAATCTCAAGGTAATGTTGGGCATTATTAAACATTGCACATCTTATAATAATTTCATTTAAATTTTGTAGGCATTGAGCTTGTCAAAAAATGAAATCCAAGTATTGCCAGAGTATTTTAGTAAGATGAATTAATTAAAGATCCTCAAGGTTGATGGTAATCCTCTGCGATATCCTCCATCGAATGTGATTAAAAAGAGTTCCAATGACAAGAGTGATGCGGGTCAGGTTAGTTGGCTTTCTGAGCTGCAGCAGTGGATACGAGAGAATCCATACTCTGAATATTAATAGTAATGGTAACAGTAGATATAGAAGGATTCAAATGATGATGAGCAATAGTAAGATCAACAACACTTTTACAATGACCGTGATATTACGCGATTAAGCTTACGGTCTTAGAACGAAAGTCACTACCGTTCGGTATTGTATGCAGCCTGTAATTTTGCAGTGACAATTCAGAATCTGCTGAATGTGGTGGCACTGCCCGAAAAGGAGCATATCTTGAAGGTTTGTAACAAGATATCGAATGCATCCAGAGGTGGTATTAGGGATGGAGGAGATTTGGATGATTAGTAATAGTAGTAGAACTTTATCGTATTAGTAGACGGCATAATGGAATTGTTTCATGAGATGTAAACTTTAAGTAAAGCATTGGCTCATCAATTAAATGGTGTAACTTGTAAAAATGTTATCCTGTGCGGGTATTTACTAGTAGAAGAATTGCAGTCAATCTCTCATTAGGTTTACGCTAAACAATTTACAGCTGATGCTGGTGGTGCTGGTAGTAGAATTAGTACTCCAATGAGCGCCCAGTTGACAGGATCAATCAATCTGAATGGTACGCCTAATATATAAATTCTAAAGCCTTTAGGTGGTAGCGGCGGAGCAGGTTTGATTCGACATCAGCGTAATCATTCAGACTCGGCTTCAACCATTGACTCTTTTAATGAGTCGTCTATGACTTTGCTTGACGTGGCTGATAGATGTATGGGCCTGGTTGATCATGTTCTACTCTTGTTGTCCGATTTAGTAAAGTCTTAACTCCGTAACAGTGAAAATGCTGACGTGACGAACAGTATCGAGTCGCTCTGTGCCCAAATGTCCCTCGCTGAATCTGCGTACAAGGCTCTGATAAAGAGCAAACAATTGCATGCCTCTGATCAAGCTAGTTCTGTGTTTTATCGCTAGTTTATTGGAGATTCCAACTCTTTGATTAAATGCGTCGCCCAGCTGTCTGGCGCTGTAAAGTAGCTGACGCGGCATATTCCGCTCTAAAAAGATGTGGTCATGGTTCTGTAATCCCTAACCAAAACTGTCAAGCAATACGCGATTCTACTAGCTCAGCAATAACAGTAATGATTTTAATGATTGAATTCAATTTGAGTTATTTGTTCTTTAACAGCATCACTCTTTAAAAAAATTTACTTCTTTGGATGATTCTCTCTGAGCACAACTGCCAACCTTATCGAGTCCTCTCCTTTTTGATACGTTTTCTCTCTTCATCACTAGAATTGATTGACGCGTTATTATATCAACACGGTAAGGGAGATTTAATTATCAAATATCGCTTGATTATTCAATAATGACTACACATATATTATTTGAGTTGGCTTCTGGATACGCGTTATTCGAGAAGATTGGTGGAGATGAAATTGGAGCATCCACTGAGAGCGTGCAGTAGGCATATGCTGATTACTCCCTTTTCTGTAAAGTGGTCAAATTGAAGTCATTTCTGCCATACAAGAATGCTGCGGATGCTTTACAGAATTTGAATGACGTGTCCGAGGGTATCTGTAATGCTAGTCTAAAGTCATTTTTGGATTTGAATTTCAGTAAAGGATCCAAGAGTGTATTGGGTGTTGGTGATAAGAATCTGGCTGGAGCGATCAGAGCAGAGACTGGAATCTAATGCGAGTCCAACGATGTGGTGCATGAGTTTGTGCGCGGCATAAGATTGCACATCCAGAAGATGATCAAAGCCCTGGATAATGGAGTGATGGAGAAAGCTCAGCTCGGTTTGGGTCACTCTTACTCGCGCGCCAAGGTCAAGTTCAATGTGAACAGAGCCGACAATATGATCACTCAGGCCATTTGTATGTTGGATCAGTTGGATAAGGATATCAACACTTTTACCATGCGCATCAGAGAGTGGTACTCTTGGCATTTTCCTGAGCTCATCAAGATTGTCGCTGATAATTTGACCTATGTCAGATTGACTATGGCCATCTAGAATAAGAGTGCTCTTAGTGAGGAAGACGTGTCCAAGTTGGCTGAGATTATCGGTGGCGATGATGCAGATGCTCTGGCTGAGAGAATCCTTATGGCCGCTAGATCTTCAATGGGTACTGATATCTCAGAGTTGGACATCTTGAACATTGAGTCCTTCGCCAAGAGAGTCGAGTCTCTGTACAAGTACAGAGTCGAGCTTCAGGAGTATCTGCACTCCAAGATGGGCCATGTTGCACCGAATCTGGCCGCCTTGATTGGAGATGTTGTCGGTGCTAGACTAATCAGTCATGCCGGAAGTCTGACCAACTTGAGCAAGTATCCTGCTTCCACTGTGTAAATTCTGGGTGCTGAGAAGGCTTTGTTCAGAGCACTGAAGACGCGTGGAAACACTCCAAAGTATGGACTCATCTACCACAGCTCCTTCATTGGTCGCACTGGAAACAAGAACAAGGGCAGAATTTCTAGATATCTGGCCAATAAGTGCTCCATCGCGTCCAGAATCGACTGCTTTAATGACCATCCTACCAGTGTGTTTGGTGAGGCTATGAAGCAGCAGGTGGAGGACCGATTAAAGTACTACGAGACTGGTGAGCCGGTGAAGAAGAATTTGGATGTTATGTAGAGCGTTTTGGACTCCCTGGCTGACTTTGGCGATGACGATGAGTCTGATGTTGAGGCCAAGGTTGAAGATACCACTGTGATGGCTGGCTCTGTTGAAGTACCAGCACTGATATCTGAAGAAGAATCTTTAAAGAAGTCCAAGAAGGACAAGAAAAAATCCAAGAAGCGTAAGCATGATGATGATCATGAGCAGTAGTAGTAGGCTGTGGTAGCTTCCAAAGAGGAGAAGAGTAAGAAGAGCAAAAAGTCCAAGAAGCATAAACACGAAAAGGTTGAAGTTGTCGCTTGATTTAAATAATAAAAATAATACCATCTCGTATATAGTTCTCTTAGATTTGATGAATTAGAATTTGACAATATGTTGGCAATTTTGACGTAATCAATGCTACATTTTAGAGTCTTCATTTGTAGGAGCCGTTTCGAAAATCGTCATTCTCTCTCTTTCCACGTATAATAGTATCAGCTCAGTCAGTAATTTATTCATGACAAAAAGTATGACTGTTGGAAATAAAAAGTTTAGCCTTGTTGTGGCAGCGTCAACTAATAATGCAATTGGCCGCAAAGGATAGCTACCGTGGCACTTGCCTGGAGATTTAAAATTTTTCGAACAGTTGACATCAGACACTGCAGATAACAATAGCAGTGGTAAGAAGTAGAACGCTGTCATTATGGGTCGTCGCACGTGGGAATCTATTCCAGTAAAGTATCGACCACTTAGGAATCGGTTGAATATCGTTCTAACGTCTTAACCAGATTATTAAAGGTACTTTGTATACGCATTATGTTATATTGTCACCGCTTTATTGGTTCAACTTATGTAGTGATGGTCTCGGTGCACAAACTATGGTCTGTCGCAGTTTACAAGATGCCGTCAACTAATTACAGTAGCGACAAGACATTGACAAGATCTTCATTTGTGGTGGAGGGAATGTATACGCAGAGGCGATGGAACATCCAGACTGCGATAAAGTGTTCCTGACCAGAGTCGGGACAGCTGTAGATGATTGCGATGCCTTCTTCGAGCTGCATCCAGATTTCATCATGATGGCAGAGTCTGAAATGGACGCGATCTTGAAACAGTTTCTGCCGAGAAAACGCGTCGAAAACGGCATTGAATACGAGTTTCAGATCTACTAAAAGTCTAACTGATTGATGATGCGTTGAGTCATTGTTACCGTGTGATCATATCTCTCTCTCTGTGTCTGTGAGTGAGTGAGTAGGTGATAACGTTCAATTTAATTGTGATGTCCCTTGATTTTTACGCTTATGCTGTTCCCCTGACTTTTCATTTTACACACCTCTTTCACAATCACATTGTTGTGCATTTCTCAATACAAATTAACGTTGAATAAATATGGGCAAAAGAACAGTGGAGAATGATGATGCATTCGTTGGTAGACGTTTAAGGGAGCTATATGAATAGCATGTTCGCAGCTAGTAGTACTTCTCGTCCGTGCTTGGGGAGAGTCATAAGCCAAAAAGCAGATACTCCAGCTTTGTGTCGAAATTGAGAGATGGAGATGAGTAGACTGAGGCTATGCTTCTGTCAGTTATCGATTTATATTAGAAGAATAAGCTGCAGCCAGATAGGCGTCGGCTTCCCTCTTGGTTGACTGGTCGTTAGACGTAGAGTGGCATTGCCAATTCTAGTGCACGCGTCTAATCACTGCGGTAGAGATTTTAAGACGCGTCTTACCTCTATGCTCAAGAGGAATAGGATTCTGATAGTAATGACTATATTCCTATCTCTGAAGTTAATATCAGGTCGCCTATTGTTATTGATCCGCCAACTAGTGCTCATATATTCCCCGCTGGATTTGAGCCAACCAGGAGAAGAAATGCTGTAGTTGCGTCCACATCTGGTATAAATTCCGAGCAAGTGTCATAGTATCAAGATTTCTTTGAAACTGGCGATGTTGATGATATGGATGAATACCATATGGCTATGGATGGAGGTGCTTAGTATATAAATGGACTAGTCGATGGGACAGAAAACGGCCACAATTGTCCCGATGATGTAGACGATATGGCTTATGTGATTGAAAGTGATGGGCCGCAGTTTGTAAGTTCTTCCAGCGCCCAAATTCATGCCATCAGGTGAATGGACTCTCGGTCTGTTATATCTCTTATATCTGTTACATGAATTCTATGGGATGTCAATATAGCGCTTTGTCATTATTTTTATTACTCGTCCAATATTTGGCGTTTAAACTCTTCTAAAATCTAAACTATGATGACTTGATCATTTGGTCAAATCAAGAGCAATAACGCATAAACTATTAGGTCTCGCCGCTCATAGCTCACAGCTTATAGCCAATAACACATACAGTAAACTCTATGATACTCGAGAAGATTGAAAGCATGGCAATCAGACGATGCTTGAGCGTGATTCGCTGATCAACCTTGGTGCTACAGTATCAAATGCCTCTGATTAGTGCGCTTGGGGCACATTCGATTAACTATTTCATCATTTGCAGATACGATTATTTAATCTTTATTTTCTATTAATTGCAGGCTTATATATATAGTGTATATTACAATTAAGAAATAATGTCTAAATTCTTAAAATATCTCAAATTTGAAAAGGAAATGCCCTTTGATGAAGGTTAATTGGAACGATAGGTCTACGGGGTGAAGAGTATTGAAGAATTGTCTCAACAACAATAACAACAAGCCGATCAGCCGAGCGAATCTGATCTTATAACGCCTTAAAAGAAAGGCTTCGGTCATAGGCTAAGAAGGAAGCCAAAGAAACTGAGTATCCTCATCAACAGCTAAATCTATTATGACGTGAATTTTAATAGATTATTCTGGTCGCAGGAGATGAAAGACGCGCTCACCGGATGGAAGGTGTCACACAAGTACAGCTACGATGGTTAGTGTTTGCAATTGAAAGGCGGCAGTGGCGAGAATGTCGAATTGGCGCGTGATTTCGTGGTACAACGCTTAAGGAGTGTGAAGGCTATCCTGGAAGGTGCTCCTGATGATGAAATGCTGCAAGAGTAGCAGAAGTAGATCCTATAGGATGAGTAGTAACCAATAGGCCTGCGATACTCGAAAGGCGTCAATCTGATCCAGTAGAAATAACTGAAGGATGGCATGAAACAATAATCAAAGTCGCCTCCCATTTAGTATCTCTCCAGTGCCACGTCATCTTCTAATAGTACTCTACAAACCGGGTTTAAATCCTCATCTGGTTCAATAAGCGCATTGAACCAGTCTTTATTAGTCTCGGATTCTGATGCACAGGATAATTAGCTCTCCTCTGAAGCATCTATGAGTTCTGCATCGTCTGTAACTGCATCCACCATTTCTACTGAATCGTCATCTTCGTCAGATTGGTCCTCATCCGAAGAGTCTAGTGAAGATGATCTGAGGCCCAAGACTACGCGTTATGTGAATGGTACTGTTAATGATGAGAAATCGCAAGGTGATCTGGAGGCTTAATTGAAGAATATGATGATGTAATCTGCTATCTTTCAGGATCAAAGTCCTCTTCTTTTGAATTAGTCTCCGATGCCCACGTAGTAAGTGCTGATGTAAGATCCTCAGTAATTGGTCTCGCATCCTCATGCTCATTTGTATGCTGACTAGTAACCAGTTTATCATCATCAGCAGCAGGTAAATGTAGCAAGTCCGTATATAGTGCAGCCTTATGATGCCGGATAGATGCAGTATCCCCATAACCAGCAGTATATATTGCAAAATCCTTAGTAACCCGTATACCATCCTATGTACTAGTAAGCGCCAATTTAACCAGATTCTGCTCCCTTAATGGAATAAAGACAGCGTGCTGCCACCTTTTCTAATGACTAGCCAATGGCAACGTAGCAACACGCGTTAATGTAATAAAATGGTGATGTGCAACAGCTGGACAGTGCACCATTACTGCAGCCTCAGTAATAACTTTTGGCGCCGAGATAGAAAAAGAGTAATGGAGGTAGCAGTAGGAAGGATAAGCGTAAGACTCTCATGGATATGGTGGAACATAACTCTGGCAAAAATTAATCTGTAATCTTCTATAATGGTTCCATGGTACCCGCTACGCACTTCAATCTGCCAAACAAACCTTATGAAGGCAGTTAGCAGGATGAACTTATGCTCAAGTTGGATGCCAAGTCGCGCGCTCATGGCCAAGCACCAACGCTGACAGAGGAGCGTCTGAATACTGTGGCTCTAAGTAACAATGAACGCTAATCTAAATTCTACAGTTCAAATGTACTCGCTAATATGCAGAACAAGGCCGTGACTAAGCTGAAGGTGAATGCTATCCAGCTCAAGCAAGAGAGAAAGAAGTAATTACAAGAGCGACTTGG
Source organism: Amoeboaphelidium protococcarum (assembly GCA_023515745.1). Lineage (NCBI taxonomy): Eukaryota > Fungi > Aphelidiomycota > Aphelidea > Amoeboaphelidium > Amoeboaphelidium protococcarum. Next base: position 2,817,857 of record JALECJ010000258.1, read on the forward strand.
TGGTGCGATAGCTCGGTCCAAAGGCAAAGCTATACCGCAAAACTTACCTCCCATCAATGAGGCTTATATACAGTAGCAGTAGTAGACGGCTGTAATTTAGCAGAGCTTCTAGCAGGTTGCTCAACAGGCTAAAGCATAAAAGAAATCCCAAAGGAAATGATGATAATCCGTAGCGCTATTGTCTATCCATTTACCTCATCAACCTGCATGTCTAATCAAATCTAAATCTGATTGAATTAATGTAAGTACAATAATAAATTTACATTGATTCATTCATGCATTCAATCCTTCATAGTGTTGTTGTTATCATCTTACTCTTTCTAATGCAGCAATCGATAGTTAGGCTAAGTTAGACAATCTCGTTCAGGAGGTAATCGTAGGCCATACTTTTCATCAAACAGAGGTAGTGGCTATCGATTTATATCATTCGCCATCCTGGCATAAACCTCCCGCGGCAGAGGCATCACAAACTCCTTCTCAGTCACCATTCGGATGGCCAATTGCAAATCCTCCAGCTCCACTTGTTTGTGTCCAGCATGATTCGCCAGTACCTTCGACTTATCCAGATACTTACGCGTAGTCCGCGAAGTCAACTCCATCAATTGATGTATTACAGTAGGATCAGCCTCCCGCACGCCCATACTCTACATGACAGCCATCACGGCGGCTGCCAGCTTAGGAACCTTTTCGCTTTATTACGACTCAACCATTTATTAGTGAGACAGATTATAAGTTCTGCTTTGAATCAGTACTTAGTATGATAAACTAGATTCCTCGTATGGAATAAAATCACAAAATTTAATCTTCTTAGCTATTAGCACTCAGGAAAAGAAGAACAATACTGTAAAGGGGGCGAACGGCAAGAGAGATCCTTTCGCTTTCTTCCTAATAGAAACTCTCGTTCCTTCTCCCATATCGTTCAAATCTCCTTTGTCGTTTCCTCTTTTTCTTCTTCTGTTCGTTTCAATAAGGAATTGGACGTTTTTTTATTGCTGGTAATTGTTGTCATCTTAAGACTGACTCTCTGTAATAATATCTTTCAATTATTCCATCTTCTCATTCCGAAGAAGCTATTAAGTTGTTGTAAGAATAATAATGTCTTTGATTACTGATACAGAGTGGACTATTCAGTAGATTAGATCCATGTACTTGAAGAGTGATGATCCTCTGGCTGAACGTATCATCACCTTCCCCAATATTGATCCAACTCTTAGATAGCAATAGTAGTAATAGCAGAGTATCTCAGGAAGTCTTGATAGTGATTCGATGGAGATTACATTGTAGAATTACTCCGCTGCCGGTGATTAGAATACTTCTTCTGTATAGTAGTAGTAATTATAGTAGTAGTAGTAGAGTTTGTTCTTTGATTATCAGAATGCATATGTGACTGAGGATGTAAAAGAGAAGAGCATGTGTTATAGTCCTAATATCTAGCATATTACTAGCGATGTTTTGAAGATTAACAAGCTCAGAGTTGGCCAGCATTAGTCTTAACAATTGTAATAATCTAGAGTGGATTAAACTCAAGGTGTCAACACTAGTAAGAAGGATCTGAGATAGTAGTAGTAATAATTATAATAATAGTAACAGCCTGCGATTGCTCTACCATAACCACCACCTATTCCAGATAAAGCATCACTCGAAAAGTTGAAATCTGCAGATAGTCTGAATGCTATAAAAGCTTAGTTGTTGGAATTTACACCAGTCCAAGTTGTCCCAGTGCAGCAGACTAAATCTTTATTGACGGCCAAAGTTAAGAGTGGTGCTCAGAATTCGAATCCATTTAAAGATTATAGTCATATTTGTGGTAGAGGTGATCTGGCTCCTGTAACTCTGCGCATATACTTTCCATCATCGGCCCAGGCTACTAAGGCTAGTATTATAGTGGTCAAGCGTGATGCATCGGTGGAAGATGTGGTTGGATATGCTCTCTACTGCTATGTGGAAGAGAAGAGATTGCCTGCTATCGCCAGTAGTAACTCGGATGGTAAATAGTTGGTTCAGTTTTGGAATCTGAGGATAGTGGAAGATGAGGGAGAGGTGGATGAGGATTTTCCTGCTCTGGAGAGGAATAGAAAGATTTAAAAGTTTGCATTTGACCAGTTTGCTGTATGTCCTAGTGAGAATATGCAATAGAAGCTTTAGAAGCAGCGGCAAGAATAGCAATTGTAATAATAGTAATAGTAGACAGGATAGAGTTCTGCTTTCGGTCCTAATGTTACCGGTAATGATAAGAGGAATGCTCCTGCTCCTGCTCCTGTTAGTGGCAAAACTCCTCTACCTCCTATATCTGCAAGTAAATCTAACAATAACAACAACAGCAACAGACCTGATTAGTCGCTATCAATGATGGATCTGAATAGAAATCCAAATGTTCGATCATCACTACTATTTATCAAAGTTCATTTGTACAGTACTCTGGAAGTTAAGTAGACTACCACGGTGTCTGTGCCTGCGGATATGCTACTTGGAGATGTTCTTGCGTTCTGTGCCAAGAAGAGAAAGATTGATCCGTCTGATTATACGTTGAAGATGGCAGATACCAAGACGGATGTTCCTCTGGATAAAACAATAGGAGCATCTGGACTTACGGAGCTCTGCCTGTTGAAGAAGGATCGAGGTCCATCTGCTGGAGACATATTCTTGCGGCCACCGGAAGAGATGGAGCAGGATGTAGACTATGATGAGCCTCAGTATATTCCGGATGAGTATACTAGTGTATACAAGCGATACAATGTTACACGTAAGATGCCAATGATAATGTCCAAGATTGAGCGCATTATGGCCATAGATGGTGATTACATCTACTTCATGCCGCCGGAGAATCGAAACTTTTTCGACTCGGTCAAGACTGTCTCATTCCACATTGCAAATATAGTGAGCTGTAAACAGGCCAAGAAGAGTACCACGTTCAAAATGGTTATCGTGAAAGATAATGGCAAGTAGGATACCAAGACGTATGAATTTGATGCTTAGTCTCCGTCCGAGGCTCAGGAGATCTGCACCAAAATTCACTTTATGACTTAGTTCTACAAGATCAAAAAGTGAAATTTCAAATGGTTTGATGTAGTTCAGTTGATTGCGATCACGGCTGTAATATAAAGAATTTAATCTTGATGTAAATGTTAATAATAATTCTTGGTGAATTGAAAGTGTTGTGATTTACGATTGGTACTAAATGTCAATCATGATAAAAATCAATCATTTCTTCTTCTTGCCTTCATTCGCTGATGTTACACTTGGATCTTGATAATACAGATAGAACAAGGTGAATAAGATGAACACACCCATACTCAGTCCCACGCTAGCATAATACGGGTACGCAGCTACGAGAAATCGCGGATATTCATTATGTCTAAACGGTACGATACTAACCACATCCTTCTGCACAATGTATGAGTAACCTCTGCGCTTATACTCCACCTTGAGGGTGTACACGCCGTGGACATCAGGCAGGATCAAATCTGGGCGCGTCACAAACTTTCCACCCTGCGAAGGTACCAGATTAGTTCTAATAAATGGATCCAGCATTACAAACTCCAACTGCACTTTATCATCCTTGGATGGCAACTAAAATGGGCGCCACTTACCGTTCACTAATTCTTCCAGTTCAATTTCATACACAAAAGGATCCTTGATTCTGTACTACTTCAGTGGCTTCTTCTCATTCAATCTATGGTGGCTTACAGACTTTACTCTGATCTGACCAACTTCCTGGAATAGCCAACTGGTCAATTGGGATATAACTTGAGCATTGTCACTTTTGTCATCAGCTTTCATAAACTTATCAGAAAACATGGCCATAGAACCGGTAAATGCCACCCTTGCATTGTTCCTCGCCTATGACAGACCTACTAGAACATTGTCTTTATTATCACCGGTACTCTTCTTCTTATTACCAGTCTTTGAGTCAATAATATCGACTTAATTAGAATCAATTTTCAAGCCAGGGAATACCAAGTTGTTATGCTCCACCAAGCGATGCCCAATACCGTGGAATAGCACCTGACCACTACCCTCAGACTTGGTAAGGAATGGCAACTCGGAATCTACATTCACCTTTAGAACAGTCTTCTTACCACCACCATACTCAGCATCCAAAGACTTCTCCACAATCTTGTCGCTCCCTCCTGCTAATAAAGTACCGCTGGGATCCAATTCAAAACCAAACTACAGAGCCAGCTTACGAACTGCTGAGCCAGAAGTGGATGATGCGGTCAGCAGCACATTGCCTCCCTGACCGACAAAATCAATAACATCGCCAGCACTGAACTTACTACTGCCACCACCCAACGACTTGACTTCAGGTGCGAACAAGATCAAGTTATCGCACGTCTTCTAACCATACTTGAACAACTCAGCGGTGGATACATCAGCAAAAGTCAAATTATAATCTCGCTCTACACATAAAGATTTAACAAATTGATAAAGAGAACGGTATGAAAGACATACTCTTTAGCTGAGACCAGAACTAGCTGTAATCCTTTTCCACTTGTGCCACGCTTCCCTTATCTGCAACTACTAGCACCTATTTACCTAACGTACTAGCAGCAGGCGATGATGCACAAACTTGTGCTAGCGTTAAAGCCAGCAAGAGAATGGTGGATGTGATTGACTATAATAAATGCTTCATACTTGACGACTTTAAAGTTGCAACGCGCGATGAAATAACAAGAGAGAAGATTGAAGTAAAAAAATCAGCTACAAATGCAAACTATTTTAATACGCTCACTATCATATGCAAAGCGATTTTCATATTTCGATCTTCATAAGTGCAATGATCAACTTTAAACAGCCTTAATAGCCATCTATAGAGTTCCTTCCTTGGTAGCGTTACCCCCGATAAAGCCGGCAGCGTGTACGAATATGCACCCAGGGATACCAATGTGCTGAGACAGAGCTTCGTCACGCAGTCCACGCCACGACTCAGGCAGAGGCTTACGGTTGGTGAATCCTTCACTTTATAAGGGAATGCATTGCACACGCCATTTGTTACTCTAATCAGGATATAGGGCATACAGTGGTCGTTCTTCATAGATGTCCAGACCCTGTTCAAGGTCAAATAGATGCTCTTTCCAAGGCAGCGATTGATCAAACACCATAATCTTCCCACTCTTATCCACCTTGTATCGCTCATCCAGCGCCTTCTTCACCAAGTCTCTCGCTGGTAGCCATGCTTTGGATATGAACAGTACGCGATCTCTCAACTCTTCGCCACAAATCTACATTGCTCTGGCAAAGCGTTCATCCATATCAGAGTCATCCTGATTCCACCATGGATTGAGGCGTCCAACACGAGCAGATAGGTGTGTACTCTCACGATACTTGCCCTTCACCGTGTCTGGGTAACGCGAAACTCCATTATCGATAGCGTCCATAGCCTCAATAAAGTCATCATAAACCTTTTTGTACACCACATCAATATTAGCCTTGTAGTCAGCGCCTGCCGTCAATCCGGCGATTTAACTATTGTCATCCATTATGCTCTACAACACCTCTTTGCCAAAGTGACGATAGATAAGACCGGCCGAGGACAGTTTGGTAACCTTGTAATCAGTGCCGCCGATAGACATGAACTCATTAAATTCCCTCTAATGATGATCATATCTATGCTTCGCTGGATCATAGACACCACCAACATCCACCAGAATATCACACCGATCGAGCACAGACGGGTCACGGGAGCGTACAATCTCTGCATCAGCAAACTCTTTAGTCTGCTTCAACATCCAACACGCCAAGCTTTCATCCGCATGGAAAGTGCCACTATGCGTACCAATCTTCTTTGCTTTCGACACCATGCTCATAAAACTCCTGCTAAGTACGTAAGCACGAGGTAAGGAAATAATTTTGACGACAGCGACTGTAATTTTACGCGCAACACCTCTGTGTAATAACGGGCAAAGTGATAAAAAGCTCGCAGACGCGACTCGAAATTTGATGAAAAGTCTCTACACGCGCGCCCTTGGATCAACTTTGATATCATTTAGTTTAAATATAGAGTGATAAATAGGCGATTTCGCACTTATACGTGTGCTTGTTAAAAGTGATTATCGTCGTACTTAACATTTTGGATTATATCTGTGATCATATGTTGTATCACAGTAACTGACAGTGGTATGCAATTACGTAGCACTAATAAAATTACCAACAGTTAAACATTGTAGTTTTTAATCCAAATGTACAAAGACTGAAAACAGTACTGGAGAACTAGATCTGCATTTATTTCATATGATTTCAATAGAAATCCATAAAATTCTCATTTAAATAGAGCAGCCAATCCCTTCATGGTGATTCCAGCGACGCGAGAACGAACATTTCCACTACCGAAAGCAGCATTACCAAATCTGGCAAATGGCAACTTTTACAGCTTTGGCACAAATGATGCAGAAGTGGCTGATGAGGATGAACCAGCTTGAGCAGCCTAGACTGCAGACGGAGATGAGGCAATCTTCTCAAAGTGAGACATGAGGAAATCACGGCAGAACATTGGCTCCATCGTCTTTGGACCCAGATGATTGTTAACAAAGATATATATTGGAATGGCTGCAGCATACAAGCAAGTAACCTGGTGCAACCAGTTGTCCACCTCCAACAATGGCATATTTCCCGGCATTTTATATAATAGTTTTTATTAATTATCAGAAAACCTTACTGTAAGTGATAAATAATGATGATGAAAATTAAGCGTCAAAGGAACGAACGAAAGGAAAGAAAAGTGAAAGTTGGCAGGCGGCGGAATTCCTAAGGAACAAAGTCGGGAGAAAAATCTTTTTCAGACAGAATCAGAATAAAGTCGACAACGACAACTCTCTCGATTTCTTTCTCTCGCTCTTCCTCTGGTAATCTCGTCCCTTCTTCAGGTGGGAAAAAGCCTTTCGCGCACACAATCTCTTTCAGCTCGCAGTTCGATCGTTCTTTTGTCGTGTATAAAGTCCTGCAAAAATATATATAGAGTCCAAGAGTATAGTATCATGAAGCCGTATTTTAGTCGGATATAGTCTATTTATTGTTCTGGACTTAGTGCCTTTGGCATTGTATTCTTGGTATGATTATGATTATTATTGAGATTATATTACAGCTAAACTTACATCCACTCACATGTATCTGTTATCACAATTAATGTAGTTGGTGTTGGGATCGCTTATAAAGTAAGGCAACCACGTTCTCACTTAAGGGAAGGAACCTATTGAAGACACTGAAAATGCGGCAAATAATTGCTTTATAGCTGCAGCGGTTTACGCCTTCTTTCTGGTGTTTTGCTCTTGGTAAAGTTGGCTCAATGCCAAGGTGGCTCGGGAAGAGGAGTTGGCCGAGAGATCAACATCATCAGCCAGCGATTACATTCCACCCATCGGAGCTACATCATCCACCACGGCCGGATATAATGCATAGAAAATGAATCCTCAGTCTTCATCGTCCATGGCTAGGCCTCGTTTGTAGAAAGAAGGTAAGCTTTTCCCATTTGACTTTACATCAAATTTCTCATCTTTAGTTAGTGGTGGTCGAGCATGAGCTTATAACTTTTGATTGATTGATGCTTGGAGTATGGACTAGTGGAAGAGAGTTTCAAATAGAATGTGAATATATATTATGTCTGTTTAGGTGTACTTTTAGTTTTATTAAAGATTTCACTCATGTGACTGCAGCTTACTGTATCTATCAGTCATCGTCGCTAAACACAATCTTTGTATTTTGAGGCTTCTACTACTATTATTACTACTATTAGATAGCAGGTGGATCCTCTTTAACTTGATAATTATCGCGTCGAGCATGTCTATCTTTAAATCCAGACCTATTTTAATTACGATTTCTCTTTACATTAGAGAACGTCTTGGCGTCGTGTTTAGCTCCATACTCCACTTTGACTTTACACTCGATGCTCTCGGCAGGAGTGGAATCATCATCTTGACTCTTGCGTTTAAACTCCACCTTCAAAAGTCCTTGTGTAGATGCATTGATAACAGATTTAGCCGACTCCAGATGGTAATAGATAACATGGCCAAATCCGCGACACTTTCCAGAGTCTTCAAATTGAGCGAGACGAACATTTGCAATCGGGCCATACTGCGAGAACCATTACTGCACATCCGCTAGCTTGGTATCAAATGGCAGATTACCAATAAATATCTTTGTGTTTGGTATCAGGTGGGTGGATTTACCCGATTACTTACCATTACCATCCTCACCGCCGTTAACGCGCGACTCTTCATCAGGTCGGCCTTCAAAGTTATCTATGCGCTTGATCAGCAGCTTTCTACCTTCAAAGTCTGATTCAGACAATGCCACCGCCTGGGTAACACCATCTTCAGACTCAAAGTACACTTTAGCAAATCCTTTATTAAAAAGCTCCTAACCACTCAACTTTTAATTTGGCATTTTCAAACGCGTAATGGCAGATGGTGTAGTTTGATGCGATATCAAGAACTTTTTCAACTACTCAGCCTTGGTACTGAAGGCGAGATTTCCAATCCAAACACCCAAATTATTATTGTATTTCTACTTCTTCTCCGGGTTTAATGCACCACTAGAACTAACATCTTCCACGGGTAACTCCAATAGCTCTGATACCTTGAGCTTCTTCTTCAACTTTCGCTCTTGACGAAGCTTCTTTTTAGCATCGCGCTCAGATAATGCACCACCTTCAGACTTTCTCTTTCTATCCTTCACCTTCAGCTTATCAATATCACTAATATTAGGAATTTACTGCTACTCAGCGGACTGTACGTCTAAAATTTAAGTCTGTTCCGTGTCAAGACTTTCTATGGTCACCATTTTCTCTAATTTGAGGTTTGATCAATTTTCAAACGTTGTGATGGTTTGCTACGGAGAAAAGAGAATAGATTCCGTAACTATTGACTTGTGTTCACACTAGAATACTTGAATCAACTTCATTTTTATGCAAACAGTGTTATCATAATCAAGATATTTTTAAAATTTAAATTTAGCAATTGAGACCAACCACCATCAAATCAATATCAATTTCAGGTGTTTAAAGAGGACGCGCGACGTGTAGATCTTTGTTTCTGTTTGATGCAACAACACACGTTGGAAATGTCCGCATAATTAAATTCCGATTTCAAGAGAGCGTCTCAGTTCGTTTAACAGCAAGCGGTCGATGGGAAGCTGAGCCACTTATCTAATAGCACTCGCTTACAGTTGTATGCGCTGTACAAGCAGGGTACGAGCGGTAGGTATGCAGACGATGAGTTTGCCCGTGCCACGGATATGGATGAGCAGGAGGAGAGGAATTCCACATGGACTGGGAAGCTGTTGAGCATTGTGTCCAGTGTCATTGGTCCTTTAAATGCGCAGGAGGCCAAGTAGAAGGCATGGTAAGATTTAGGTGATATGGATAAAGAATAGGCTCAGCGACGATACCTGGATCTGGTGAAGAATGATCTCGGTTTTAATCCATCATTGCCTGGCGGTTCTCTAACATAATAACCCACATAAGACTAGCAATTACCATCATTTGATACTTCACCGAGTAATAGTGCTGAAAAGAGAGCGGAAGATGGTTAGAGTGACGAGAAGTTCAGCCAAGATCCTGAGGTTAATCGTTTGTTTTAGGCTGTGCTTGCTGGTGATTTGGCGCAAGTACGGGAATTGGTAAATTAAGACAATATACAAGTACGTGATTCTTGTAATACATCATTACTTCATCATGCTGTTGATCAAGGGAACTTGGAAATTGTAATGTATCTTGTTGGAGAGTGTGGTGCTGACATTAACGCACAGGATAATGAAGGGGAGACTCCTATCTCATATGCGTCCATTTGCGAATTCCCTGAAATTGAATAGTATTTGCGATCAATGAACAGCTCTGAGTGACTACACTGACTTGTATATTGTTGCTATACTTTTATTGCTTTTCGATTATCATCATGTTACAGAGAGAAGCCGTTTATACAACTCCACAGCCTCAGGAACTCGGGAATGCTCCACCAGAAATGGGTCAAGAGCATACCTTAAATCTGCAATACTAATTTTGTCCTTTTGTATCATTAGCTACCTGACAAACATACAAATCTACAAAATTTGATCATCATATTATTACTATCGATTGACTATAAATAAATTCTTACAAGTCGGACTTGTCGCACTTTTTCAACTTGATCAGTGACACGTTCCAGTTTTGATATCGAGTCACTGAATATCAAGTGAATTTCTTACATGCCTATCACATCATCCCTCAGCAATTGAAGATAGAATTCAAAGCATGATAGTGTGAGATTAGTCCAATGGAGCAAGTGATCGAATGCATTAAATGTTTACAAGCATTACACTATGCTGATGCAGAGATTTCTATGAGCAGCGAGCAACTCTTGAAAATCTTATTATGTCATTTAAATGGATAAACTCAACTAAGGATTATCTTTCAAGGCATGCAGTATATTATCAATTTACGCATGTTAATGATGTACCAATAGATTACTAACTTAACCATTAATGTCTTATATATCCGAGTGTTAGTGTAAAGAGGATCGAGGGAGAATATCAGCCAGTCCAGTTTATTTCATCATTTGCCATTTAACTGAATCCGTCATGGCATTATGCTCTTCCATTCTATCATTATTCTCATTGATCTTAAGCCCTTTATTATCTAGTTGTAGCACATAATGTGAAATTAAATCCCAAATCTCTTTCTAATCAGGCTTGATTGCCAGATATAAGAACCAATGATTGAATGGGTTATCCTATAGCTCGCTCCCACACTGCAATATCAGGTTCTCTAATTACGACTTGAGCTCTTTCGATTCTATAGAATTATTAATCACTTTTCGAGTTAGCTGTTCCAGTTGTATCATGACATTTTCAAATACTTCAGTCTGCATTGCATTGTCTCGACCAGTTTTTTCCAGTTCTTTTGAAACCTCAAAAAAGGAAAAAGTTTCTGTTTCAGAAATGTCATTTATCGTTCAGTCTAACTAGAGTGTGACGCGCTGATCTTGAATGTGTAAACTACTCAATAGCGCTTATGCACTATAAAAATCTTAAATGATGATAAAAAGCTACTGTTGGCTTTGATTCATAGTAATAGAGTTTCATACGCGAAATCATAACAAAGTAATTAACAAAAACTATTAATATCATTAATCTTCATTCACTAGAGTGTGACCTTCGTCCAACTCATTTAAATCTTCAAGAAACGGTTCATTCTACAGATACTCGTCACTGCCCATCGTTGGTCTCTGTTCCTGATCGAGTGCATAGTTACTTCCGATAAACATCAATGACTCTCTGCTCGCAGCTTCATTCTGTCTGGCACTTGGTCGTTTCATAGATGAGTAAGCATCAGTAGGACTGAGGAGAGTGCTTCTTTTGCCATAGTTGATATCATTCTCAGGTTCATTGACTGTAGCCATAAGGGAAGATGATTTTTAAATCTTGTTAGAGCGGCCATCAGCGGTAACAGTGGATGCCACATTGTGGACCATAGTCTCCAACACTTTCACTCTATTCTCAATCGAATCTTTCCATTTGGTGTCTGTCTGGGATAGTCCGCGAGCAGAGACTTGCTTCTTTATCGACGCCAGCTCGTCGCGAAGCATAGTAATTTCTTGATGATGTACTGACGAGGACAGAATAGAATCTTCTGCATTCTAAGTGCCACTTTACAACTTTGAAATCTATGCCATAATCTTCTTCAAATTCACAATAAGCTCCTCGTGCAGCTTCTACTCTGATAGAGAGATTCTCTCATCCAACTTTCTGACAATTTCATTCAAAGATTCCAGCTACTCAAAGATTTCATTCTCATCATACTCAGCAGATTGCCTGAAATTACGCACATATTATGATTGTCCATTCTCAAAATGATTCTATAGCTGCTTCACTTATTTAGCAAGAGCATCCACTCTAGTCATCTTTTAATTCAAAAACTCTTGGTTCTGCTCAATGGCTAAATATTCAGTTTATAACTTTGCCATGGCCTTGTTCAATCCAGGTATATTATAAACGGAAAGCTGCTTCTCTTGATCATACAGCTTGTTTTCAATCTCGACCAATTTGCTTTACAAAGCATTTAATAGATTCTGTAATCTAGACTGTTGTGAATTAACAGATGACTGCTGCTATACTTGCTATTCTAAACTTGATACCTAAGAACCAAGTCTATCCACCATCTTTTCTAATCGTGCCACTTGACCAGAGTCATTCTATCTTTGCATAGTGTTGAATAAATTCTCCAACTAACGCAATTACTGCTCCATAGTTTTGCATTTAATATGCAAACTATTACTATGATTCTAATCTCTGGACATGGAGTTCTAACTATTCACCACCTGATCAAGCTTGGATTAAAATGATGCCTACTATCTATTCAACGCCTGACTGAAATCTTTATACATACCGTCTAATCTAGACTGCAATTACTCATTACTAGACTCTAGCAGTGATATCTGGCCACGAAGAGACTCCAACTCATTGTTACTTTAACTGCTGAAGGAAGATGCATTAGTCTTTCTGGGAGATGCACGAGGGGAATCAACATGCTTCTACTTATAAACATAATTATTACCATTATTATCATTGTTGTTGTTATTATTACTGTAAGAGCTAAAACTTCTACTTAGCGAGTTTTAAACAGAGGTGGATTTTAGTGCAGAAGAAGCAGGAGGTGGAGGTGATGACTAACTGTTCTTCACTGGTTAGTAGACAGGCCGAAAACTATCTTCATAAAAATTCTTGGTCAAACCATCACTAGAGTGTTTCCGCTCCGTGTTTGATGCAGCAATAGCAATCTTCTGCGACTGAGCCAAGTCTCTACCAAACGCCCGAACACTTGAAGTACGGTGAATACTACCAGCTCCACTCTTCCCAGTAGTCGGCCTAGACATGAATTTAAAGAATCTAATAATAAAGAGCAATACTCTATACAAACTCTGCACCTAGACTAAACAAGGAATCTATCTATATGATACAATACCAAAATTATTAGCAATGAAAGTCTTTGGAAGCAGCAGTTGTTTCAACCAGGAATGAAAGTTGAGCTGGGAGAAGAGAAAAGGTGAGAAAGATTTAAAGGAAAGGTTTTGAAACGACGGGCTTTGATTATGGAAAATCTAAAAAAAAAGTTTTAGCAGACTGCTGTAGTACCATCGCAATCAAATATCTACTGCGCATAAATACGAGATTATGACTGTCGTATTGGGATTTGTTGATACTGAGCGACCTGACGTTGTGGATTTGACTGTCAGTAAAATTGGTGGTTTACCGGTAATCGCATTCATTATTTTCATACGTACAAATTTGCAGGTGATAATTCTCACGTGTAGACTGCACCAACAGATTAGAATAGCGAATTCAGATTAGATCCTTGTTAATGTGGAAGATGTGGTAAATTGATGAATCTGCTACTGCAGTTGTATGCTCCAGATGATGAAGTGGATAATTACGCGTTTCACCGAGTGATCTACGTCTTTGTGTGCCGCGATTCAACTTGCATGATTGAAGGTAGAAATGAAGCTATCCGTGTAATTCGCGCTTAATGGTCTGAAGATGTAATTTGCCACAGCGTTGAAGATATGAGCGATCTGGTTAGTAATTCCCCTTACTAAGAGAGTTTCATGGTGCCTGAGGAGGAATCATCGATTAACATTGATAATGCAGATGATATTGCCAGAGCTCTGGCTGCCTAGAAACTGACCGCTCCCTTTAATACAGATAATATCAACAACGATGATGCAATGGAAGAGTGTGAGGATAGTGAGACTGGTGTCGATCGAATGTTTTTAAAGTTTCAAAAGAGAATTAGGAACGATCTGGATTAAGTGCTACGGTATGCTCGTTCTGTAGAATGTTCTAATCCTGAGCCATTATATGTGAGCGAGTAAAATATTCCACTACCAAAAGATATACCGCATTGTCCAAACTGCGAATCTGAGAGATCATTTGAATTCTAATTGATGCCTCAAATTCTCAACCATCTCGGACTTGATCATCGAGACGCGAAATCTCTGGATTTCGGAAGTATCATAATCTATACTTGCTCATAGAGCTGCGACCTGAGCGGTGGATATGCTGAGGAAATAGCGTGGCATTAACCATTCAGCTCCAATGGAATGCAAGATTAAATTCGTCAGGAAATGCAATAATGATAGAATTTTTTATAACATGATAGAGATTTTCCTTTACTTGAATCGTCACTTTCTCTTTCAATCAATCTAAAAGCTTTCTCCTAATACAATACGATAAAAAGCATTGGAGAACGAGATATTATCCTAGGTACCTGTAGTGAAATAAAATGTATGAGTTGGCATTTTGTATCGCTGGAATTTATGGATGCTTCCTTTCTTGGGGATTGCTGCAAGAGCGAGTCTCTACTACGCCGTACTATGCGCATGATGATCACTTGAAGTAGCATTAGCCAGCATACTTTAAGCATTTCGTATTCTTGAATTGTGTGTAAGCATTTATTGCCAGCCTAGTGTCTATAGTCTATATGTATTTAAGATAGCGGCGAACGCCAACTGGAAAAGTTGCATAGTAATCTGAATCTCTACTTTTAAAGCCATCCGCTCAACTAATGTTGGATTTTGTCAAGGTGGCCGTTCTCTCCACGATTGCATCTCCATTTGGTTATGAGAGTCTGAAGCACGTTGATTATCCCACAATGATTCTAGCCAAGAGTTGTAAACTGCTTCCAGTTATCATAATGAGCTATGTGCTGTATCGTAAAGTTCACGAATGGTACAAGTATGCTAGTGTTCTTTTGATCACTGCCGGCGTGTGTATATTCACCTTCATGCATCCCGCCAAGCCTGGTACTGTGGATGCGCGATAAAATAGTGTGTATGGACTTGTTCTTCTCGCTATCAATTTGCTCCTTGATGGAGTCACTAACAGTACACAGGATAATATCTTTAGTCAGTACAAAGAGGTGAACGGGGCTCATATGATGTTTTACATGAATCTCATATCATCGCTCTTGATGTTATTCTACCTGGGTGCAATTACTCCTATCATGAGTGCGGACGGTTCAAATGCCTTGTTAGAAGCTTTGAAGTTCTTGTCCACTTATCCAGATTCTGTAGTAGATGTGGTAATATTTGGCTTTTTCGGTTCAGTTGGATAGTTGTTCATCTTCTACACTTTGGAAAGATTTGGCTCTCTGGTTCTCGTTACGGTCAATGTCACCCGAAAGATGCTGTCCATGATACTGTCCGTGTTCTGGTTCAATCATCAACTTAACCTCAGTCAATGGGTCGCCGTCGGTGTTGTGTTTACTGGTATTGGCTTAGAAGCTTTCATGACGCGAAGATCTAAAATAGTATAGAGTCTGAATACTTCTAAAGTTAGTTCTAAAGATGTCAATGGTGATAATAGACTGACTAGATAGACCAAGACTAAAAGTAAAGTTAATTGAATGCTCTTACTGAATTTATTCATTATGCATTGATATGCCTCATTCGGACTGATATCCTTCATCCATATATTCAATTTCGGCTAGATCAAAATCTGGATCATCTTTAGTACCCTTTCTCAAGTCACTATCTGTCTCATATTCAGCGTCGTCTCCAATTGATATATCATCTTCATCGGCATAACTGACAGGGCGCTTTCGTCTTCTCTTCTCTCTTTACGA
This sequence comes from Amoeboaphelidium protococcarum, assembly GCA_023515745.1. Lineage (NCBI taxonomy): Eukaryota > Fungi > Aphelidiomycota > Aphelidea > Amoeboaphelidium > Amoeboaphelidium protococcarum. Next base: position 2,833,446 of record JALECJ010000258.1, read on the forward strand.
AGATTGATCTTATGTCATTGGCTTCATAGGCTTGATCACAGGCTTCAAGTTAATTTATGAACGGGCTTTCGCCGCGGATTTACTTTTGCTAATGCTCTACTTCTTCATTGGAGCGACTGGCAGGGCTTCAAGTATTGGGTCAGTCAACTCAGGAACTATACTTTCACGTTCAGCTTATCTAGACGATTGTGGTACTTACTACGGACGCTATTTCAACTTTTACAAGTCCTCAAACTTTTTTAACTGCAGTTTGGCCTACTGTTAAGCCTATTTCTATAGCAAGCGCAATTGACGCAGCTCATCAGCCTTCTTAGCCTTTATGACCTGCTTGTAGACTTCCATATTCTTGCGCACATCGCGAATCACCTTAGAGGTATCCAGAGTAAACATTACAGCATAGTGATCACTAATCATTCTAGGATACAAACTATGCATATTTATGCCGCGGACTTCAGGTGATCCGATGCGCATCACTCGGCCTGACTGAGGTACTATTGAATGCTTGAACACTTAGTGAGTGAAAGCACGGTCATACTTCTTCACGGTCGCGCCTTGCGTCATTGTCGACCCGCCATCCGTTATAATCTCATAATACTTGTCCGCGTCGAACATCTATAAAGATTTTTTATCCTCCACAGTCAAACTCGGTGTATCAGCATTAAGATCCCCAACGACCACTATGGATGAGTAATCATTGAACGCCTCTTGATTGAGTAGAGATGAGTATCGCTGGTCCAGTCCTTTCATCTCTTTTAGCACATTGTCTGGACTGGTATGCACGCAGATGAGCATAAACTTAAAGTACACGGGAAACCAAAAACCTTACTTAACTTGGAACTATACAGCATACGGGTTACGATTCGCGTCTTCAATTTACAACTCTGCGCTGCCAATTAGCTCAACTTTATCCGCGCGGTAGAATACGGCAACCTGCTCCGTGTATCGTCCACTACCAACCGTAGGACTCAATATTGAGAGAAACTTCAACTTTCTATAGCGGTTGTAAAGCTGCTATTGCAAGATCTGATAAGACTTTTATGATAAATCAGTCATCTCCAGAGCTATAAAGATATCACATGAGGCAATCTCTTGCAGAATCACAGATAAGATCTTCCCATCATATTATTGAACTTTCAATGGCCCAAAGCGCTGTAGATTATGACTACAAACTTTAATGTGACTAGCACATACGGCAGCGATAGCGACCAGGAGACTCACAACCAAACGTACGACTTGCATACTATTAGTTAACTAAGGTTCAATATGAGATGTGAAAAAAAATGCTTAGTGCTGCGATAATCAATACTTTGTTTGGTATGCGCCACACTCGCCCCGTAAATCGATTAGTTTCACAAACGCCACACGATTACTGCACACTATGGCCCAGATTAAACTGTCATTGAGCTGAAATATGAGAATATTGAGCACTAAAATTGCAAAATACATTTAATATCATAGAGTAATTATTCTGGGCATAGCGCTACTTTAGCCAAACACTCTTGAATTAAATCGTCGATTTAAAGTTTGCGAATGAGGTATCTGAAATTTCCCTGGAACTCTAGGCAATGCTTGCGCAGCAACATCACGCTTCATAGGCTTATTCTTATTTTTATAAGCTGTCATATCGCGATTAACAACAATAGAGCGAGATCGCTGTTCAACAGCTTCACTCAACTCCATATCAGCAAATGCCATATTGAGATCATTCGCCTGATCCACGAGAGTTCCTTCAATCACTTTGGAAGTGTCCAATTAAAATCTTATCGCGTAGTGATCACTAATTTACTCTGCGGTAAGTCCCCTCATATGAACATAATTAAAATCACGGGATCCAATCTTTACTACATGTCCAGACAGAGGAACAATCGACTCCTCAAGTAATTTGTGAGTAAAGGCGCGGTCCAGCATTTTCGGTATATTCTCCTTTGTCATTGAGTTGTCACCAATGATAATGTTATTATATTTGGCAGGATCAAATAAAGGAATTTTAGATTTATCAGCAATGGTCAAATAAGGCGCATCAGCGTTAAGATCTCCAATAAGAACAATGTTAGACAGATCAGAGGCAAGACCACTACGCAAAATATTCAAGTACCGAAAAGACAGAGATCGCAGCTCTTCGGGAGCATCTTTAGGGGAGACGTGCGTAGTAAGTAGCATAAAGCGAAATGGTTTCCGCACCTTTTTCCTGCCAAAGTTAAAAATTCTACTCCATCCATTCTGCTGCTTCCGTTGTTACTGCAACTCACGAGCGTCTGGACGCGCTTCAAATACAATCGCGTAAGGATTTCTCTTGACGCCTGCAGTCTTCACTTCTTTACCAAGCAGGTATTGCACTGATTTACTTCTATAAAATACGATCATCTATTCTTGATAACCTCCCTCTCCCAGCTGAGGACTAATCGCTATATTGTACGGCTCATCTCCAGATCGTTCGCTTAGACGAGCCAGCATTAAATTGATCACCTGAAAGCTGACATCTTGAATCTCTTGCGCTATAAACACGTCGCAGTCCAGGATCTCATCAATCACAACTTGCAACAGGCGACCATCATATGACTATGCCTTGGAGATTCCAAAATTCTTCAAATTATGGCTACAAATATCCAACAGCCTTGAATGGCATAGCTATAGAAGTAAAATCAGCGTAAAGACAATGAAGAGCTACATCATTGGCGTCTACAAATTACCGCGCGCTATTTATAAACTACAGCGACCGGCTTATTGATGACTTTGCGAGAGAAGATGGGAATTTTTATTGAGTTTTCGATCAAGAATGTTAAAATATCTCAATTTACAGTATAACTAGTATAGACTCTTAAATTCTCTAACTATTTCTCCTCCCACAGAGCTGTTATTTACTGTATTAAATGTCACATCCCAATTATTAAAAAGTTTTCTCCTTTATCCCGGAAGATTTGCGGATTCCTATGCCTGTTGCTGGAGACTGGCAGCCTGATCATGGCATACCCATAGGTACGTCTCGCCATATCAGAATTGATCTATTCACACTTTTGATTTAAGTTTTACGTATATACTCATCATTGTTAGTGTAGCGCATGTTAGGCCGAATATGACTAGCTTGTAATTGTGTGGTATAATAACTGATGTGAAATAGGAAGCTAGTAAAGGTGGCCAAGATTTGGAGTTTTATCAGTTCACGTTGAGTGACGCGTCGGGAAGTGTCACTTTGTACCTGGTTGGTGAGGCCGGACTTGCATTTAAACACATGGATATTGTGCGAATAAGTGGTGGCCGCACTAGGCTCTTCAAAGATCAAATATCAGTGTATGTGAAGAAAGATACTGGTAGTATAGTGCGCACTGGGCAGTTCAATATGCTGTTCAGCTTTAAGCCTAACTTATCAGACATGGACTGGGTAATGAATCCAGCAAATCCGAGATAATGGGTAAGTTTTCGATACTACTACCGCAGAACCTACACCCTCATGTGCTCATACCATCGTATAAAAACGTATTCGAAATATGTAGATACCAATTCTTACAGGAAGCGCGTAAAAACTTCGATAAGCAGAAAAGTACGGCCATCAACCACAGCCTTCATGTGCCTCTAACAACGACTCATTCAAGTTGTGAGCTTTGCTCTATCGCAAACCCATCTATAATCCACTATCTAACATGAAATGACTTCCTTGCCTCTCAAGCAATATAAAAATATATACGTATAGATCAAAGATTACAACTTGAAAACCTTTCTACATTGAATTTGATGTATTCTTCAGTATAATAATAGCTTTCAATGCTTCTCTCCATGAGACTATTTCCCATCACTGTGTGAGTGCCCATGATGACCGTGCTTATCTGCAAATAGAAAGTAATCAGCCACACAATATACAGCGAACGCAGCACTGGCATATCCAAATCCAGGAAGCAATTATCTCCATGTAAACTTGCTCGCCACCAACGGGTGTTTGTATCTCCACTCCTCAGCTCTATACCAAGGATCTTTAAATCGAGGACCGTCCCATTTATTCTGCGGAAATAGCGCTGACATTTTATTATTATTATTATTATTCAGTTGATTACAGCGTTAGTAAAATGTATTCTGAATTCTCAAGAGCGTACGCTATATAAAGAAGTAAGTAAACTATCCACCAATACGCAATACTTTGAGTGTGATATCTCAACAACAAAGTAAAAAGAGAATTCCGCCCGAAAGAAAGTTTTCTCGCTCTTGCAGCAGATCAAACGCATACAAAAAAGAAGAGAAGCGTGATGACGCGATTGCAAGTTACAATAAAGAGTACGTTGCTCATTGAAACTAGTAGTGTATTCACTTAGTACAATATAGTGTAGATTGGAATGCTGTTGCCAAGTGGAAATGGGATGTACCTAATGAAGATATTTGTGGAATTTGCAGAAGTCCGTATGATTCAGCATGTCCGTAATGTCGATTCCCTGGTGATGACTGTCCTTTGAGTAAGATTACATTGAGTTTTCCGCTAAAAAAAGACAACTAGATATAATTATTCATTTAAATGTAGTTGTGGGACAGTGTAAGCATTGCTTTCATATGCATTGCCTATTGAAATGGATCGCTTCTCCATCATCGCAGCAGCAATGTCCGATGGATAGAAAGCCGTGGGTAACTGCCTCAGATTGAATTTTTTTGCTTTGTATATTTAACCATGAAATGATGCCTTGAAATAAATTGTGCTATTTCCGTATTTTTCGTGTATTGTAATTACCATTGTGTCTTGTCTTGATTTATTCAGGTGTCCCTGCCTTAACATTACAGTACTTTCTCTCTCTCTCTTTCAAGCTAAACTTCCCTGAAACAACGTCTCTTTCTGAGTTTCAGTGAAACAAAAGTTTGCACAACTTGGACTTACCGCAGCTCATAGTATTTAGAAGCAATAAGAACGATGAGTAGTAGTCATCGGTATGAAGTATAGAGCGGAGTTATGAATACCTAAAATGGAGGCGATAATAATGAGTTTGAGGCTGGAGTGCGATTGATCAGGGAGGCATACAGCAAGCGACTGGCATAGAAAGAGACGGAAGTTGTTTCGCTACGTGGAGAGAATGCCAGACATCGAGCATTGATAGAAGATTTACAGCGATAGAATAAGTAGCTGGTTGATGAGAATCAGGAGCTGAATTAGAAATTGACCGATTTAAACAAGAGTCTGAACAAGTTAAATCAATTTCGCTCAACAGTGCTCTAATCGTTCTCTGAAAGTGGCCTCGAGGTTCCGCCAGAGTTCTCCCTCCCTCACTCCTCGCATCACCTTCATACGGTGTAGGGTGGGCGGTCTGTGAGTTATTAGCCGTTCATAAAATCATAAGCTGGGCATGAACTTGCTGATAATGCTACATCAATACTCCGAGACTAATCCAACACCTTCAGATTCAGCACTGCACTCAATAATAGGACTCTGAATCTGAATAATAACAGTAACAACATTGATAATAATAATAATAGTAATTTCCCGACAGACTTTGGTCAAGATGTGAATATAAATGATGTAAGATCACCAACGTCTGCCTCTAGAAGAACTGTATTTGATCGTGATTAACAGTAGTAATAGTAATACTCAAAACAGTAAAAGCAAGTGAGCTCTGTCGACGCGAGGGAATTCTTCAAGCACTTGAAAAAGATTCTATCTTATTAAGAGTATACTGATTTGTATAATAACGTGAAGAAATACAATTAGCGATAGTAATCCTCCTCAATTACACTATAGAACGTGTATGAGATTATTGGCGTAAAGTACCCCCTGCTCTACTCTGAATTTGAAAAGATTATGGGATCCAATTGATTATTAAAGGTACCAGTGAGCGAGAGAGATTAAAACTTTATTCTTTAAATGATTATAAAAGTGTTCATATTACCGAGATACTCTTATATATACTATCAGTATTTTTTGCAATTAATCTTCAAATTTTCCAATCCTTGTACTCTTCCCAGTTGTTGCCAATGAGTGGGATGTTGTAAAAGATGTCCTTCTTCAATCTAGGAATGCACTCTCCCATGTAGAGAACACCGGAGCCCAAAGCCACAGACCAGCCCAACAACTTAGGGAGGTAATTCATTCTCACAGCCTGACTAGTACCAGATGAAATTCTAACCAAAGGCATTTTAGTAAATCTAAAGAGGATCTAATTCTATTGCGAGTGTTTAAATGTCGTCACTATGACACTTGGAAAGAAAGGAACGAAGTGGAAAATGTCTTCAAGATTTGAAAGAGATTCAAAGATCCTTTTGACGCGCGCGCACTGTAATTGAGTTTGTTGCACCAAGATAAGGAATTCAGATGAGATTAAGTTTAATACGGCATACCGAGACGGCGTTTAATGCAAAAAAGATTATTCAGGGACATTTAGATATCCCATTGTCTGATACTGGGTTAGTTTAAGCTTCAAGGATGAAGAATATTATTGAATGGGCTGCCGGAGATCGACTGCTGATTGCTTCAAGCGATCTTTCGCGGTGTAAAAATACTTGTTTACATGCAATGCCACGTCATCTGTATCATCTTGTGAAATTTGATTAAAGACTTCGCGACAAATATTTTGGAAGATTACAAGGACTAGAATACTCTGCACTTGTAAATTAGAATGATGGCGAGACGTGGGAACAGTTTTCATCACGATCCAAAAGTTCAATCGATTCGTATGTTCAAGATGGATTTAGACAGAGAGTGAATGACGTTGTTATTTTCACTCACGGCGGTTTGATTAAATAATACTTGTCTGCAATGTCAGTGTAGGCGCGCATCTCCCCTAACGATGACATAACGCGCTAGTACAACGACATTGTTACTCTTCCCAAGAATGGGTCTCATTTCTAGTTCAAAGTCTCCCCTCACTCTCAATACGACTATGTTCTCTCTGTAATGAAATGGAATGACACTTCTCATTTGATTGATAATTGAAGATGATGATTATTATCTTATGTTCTTACTGTTCTTCGTAGTACTTTGTTTCAACTGTTTTTTTCATTCGAGTGTTAGATTATCGTCACCCTGCTGAACTGAGTCACCACTATTTAAGTATGCTGGCGAGTAATGCCAATAAACTTCACATGTCAATTCTTAAAGATCAAGGTGGAAATGCACTGGTGAAGCTCTAGATTAAAAGTGTGAAAGATATAACTAAACCATACAACAATAATAGTCAGCATGATGTGCCCGATGATAAAGAAGACGATAATGCATAAAAGTTCGGAAATGCAAAAGTTAAAAATCCTCTTTATATGCTAGTGCTTAGTGATGGTAGGTAGGAAATCAAAGCTGCAGAACTGGAACGATGCAGATTATTAAGTAATAACGATTTGAAGCAGGGCCAATTCATCTCTATTTAAAATGGCTACATGCAAAACGGCATACTCTTATTGACAAACGCGTCCATAAAGTCAATAACTGACAGGTGATAAAATGTCAATATCACTTTATATCAAATGAAATTATTAAAATTTTTAATAAACTATTCTATTGCTGAAATAATGCATTTATACATTTTAAATAAACATCATACGCTAGAAGGTTGACTGATTGGTCTACTATTGCTAGAGGATTTGCAATTCACCAGCACACTGATGAACATATCTTTCCCATTCTCCACATGAAGTATTAGTATTCGATCCAGAGTATAATTCTTTGACGCGTTCATCTCTGAGAGAGTGTGAGAGTCAAGAGCCAGCGTGATTTCCACATTAAAGGAATCTCCTGGCATTATCGAGAAGTCCAATGCATTAATCTTCAAGAATTTAGGACATATAATTGAGTTCTAATGGGATGGGATAAATTTCAGCTTAGCCAGTGATCTTCCGACATTCTTGACTTCAATAACTTTGGTCAAAGAAGATCCATCTTGCAGAGCATTTCCATTAAATAGCGAAAGATCATTAAATTCGACAGAGTGAGAGCTTATTGACACGTCCGGTATGGCATCATTCTCATACTTATCCAGCAACTTCATAAGTTCCCACACAACTTCCTGCTTCTTTACAGGATCTGGCACTTTGATTTGTTAAAGTCGAAAGAAGGCCTTCACCGGTTTATGATCAGATATTTTCATATTCATATCCACATCGTATAAAAGAACTTGCAGCTTATTCTTATCTCTGACCCTGTACAATATCCTGTCGCACCATGAAGGTGTACGCATCTTCTCTGTAGAATCATAAATATTAGTTCCAGGATCATATTTGTAAGATGGCTAGAACTGAATATCCCGCTCTGTGAAATCCTTAAATGCTCCACCTCGTTCAATCTCAATTCGCAATTGATCATGATAGAGCAACTCCTAAAAATTATTATTACCATCAGTATCCATGAGTAATTACTTCACCTGATCATGAGGCAGATTAATTCTATAATTTAAATCACCAAACCAGAAAACATAATCACAAACATCCATCTTGCCATTAAATAATTTACTCCTACTCTCCGAATACTCCCAATTACGCCGCTCCAGCATATTTGTATCTGCAGCGAAATGACTATTGATAAAGCACAGAGTAGATCCCTCAATTTTGATCACGGCGCCTATGCTACCTTTATTAGCCAGTGACATTACTCCGGTGCTCTTTACATCAACCACAAACTGTTTATCAACATTCAATTTGCAATGCGCACTCTGGAATATCACTAAAAATAATCCTCCTAGTTATTTAGAGACCAAAAGCTTAGATTTCCTGGGTAGATTAGACGTGATAAGAGAGAGCCATTGGAGCTATTTCGGAGTCTCTGTCAATAGGACACTCTCAGTCGACATGTCCATCTCCTGTAGGCCAATCACATAAATATCAGACTGCTCACTCAACCATGTCCGAAGACTGTCTTTGCACAATTTATCATTCACATTCCAAGTTCCGATGAACACATTCAACTCAGCATGCGATGTATACGCATCTTCCCTCTTTCTCAACTCTCGATCTATCCACCGCTACCGTCCATCTCTTAAAACTTTATCTTTCAAAATATCCATCTAATAGAAGAATTAACTATGTTAATATTACTCCTAATAATAGGAATGTATTAATAGAGAGTGAAAGTAGGAAGGAACTATTCAGTGGACAATGCGATGCAAAATCTAATTTTCAGCTTCCCTTCTTCTTCACAAACAGCGAGATCCGTCAACAAAGGCGAAAGCGAATGAGAGGGACGAGCGATCTTGATCAATCTTCGTTTGTTGTTGCTGTTGGTTCATCGCTCTCTTGCGTTCTCGTCAACACACGGCTGTCGGAAGAAATCGAGAAAAAAAGTTTGAAAAAAGTTGGCCGTTCCTGATTTGCCGATTGTTTCTCACAGAACTTCTCATTCTTTTTACTTGGTTGCTTATTCATCCCGGTTTATCAACTCTATATAATTCTCAAAATATTTAGCAGCGATATGACTTGCACCTGGTCTCCCAACACGACTACTGAGAAAGATCCGCATAGACATCAAGTGGTGGAATGCGCAAACTCGAAAAAAGCCCAGGTTTGTGACACCATCCTTGATCACATCGGCAACACCCCGCTGGTAAAGTTGAACAAGATTCCACAATCAGAGGGAGTCCAGTGTCAAGTGTACGCAAAGTGTGATTTCTTTAATGCTGGTGGCTCGGTGAAGGATAGAATTGCAAAGCGAATGGTGGAAGAGGCTGAGCGAGAAGGTAGACTCAAGCCTGGGTACACAATCATTGAGCCAACATCGGGTAACACTGGTATTGGGTTGGCTTTGTGCGCGGCAGTGAAAGGATATAGAGCGATCATCACTATGCCAGAGAAGATGTCCCAGGAGAAGGTGGATGTGCTAAAGGCTCTCGGCGCAGAAATTGTTCGTACACCAACTGAGGCAGCGTTCGATAGTCCGGAGAGTCATATTTCTGTGGCTTAGAAGTTGAATAAGGAAATTCCAAATTCTGTAATTTTGGATTAGTATTCAAATCCTTACAATCCACTGGCGCATTATGATGGCACTGCCGAAGAGATTCTGGCTGCATGTGGTGGTAAGATTGATATGTTCATCTGCGGTGCCGGTACCGGTGGAACTATTGCTGGTATTGGTAGGAAATTGCGTGAGAAGTGCCCAAAGTGCATCGTTGTTGGCGTTGATCCGCATGGAAGTATTTTGGCTTTGCCAGAGTCTCTGAATTCATCCGTTGCCTCGTACAAGGTTGAAGGTATTGGGTATGACTTTATACCACGCGTACTGGACAGATCAGTTGTTGATAAATGGTACAAATCTAATGACAAGGATTCGTTTGCGTACAGTCGGCGTCTGATTCGCGAAGAGGGTATTCTGTGTGGTGGCTCTAGTGGATCTGCAATGGACGGAGCTATGAGGGCTATCAAAGAGTATGGTCGCGCTGGTGATAAAGATTTTGTCGCCGTAGTCCTGTTTGCTGACTCTGTTAGAAATTATATGAGCAAGTTTCTTAATGATACTTGGATGGCGAATAACAAGTTTATCAATATGGAGTCTGCCAGCTCTTACATTGAAGAACCTCTTAGTCCGCTCACTAAGGAGACAATGTTCTAGTTTGGACCGGCCAAGATTAAAGATTTGAATCTGCCGCTAGCTGTCTGTGTCAACTCTTCTACCAGCTGTTAGGAGGCTGCCAAGATTATGAAAACGAAAAACTTTGACTAGGTGCCTGTCATTGACTCGAAAGATGGTAAAGTGCTCGGCCTGGTCACCCTGGGCAATATTCTATCTAAGGTCAGCCATGGACGTGCAACTCTTGGCGATGCGGTGAGTTAAGTCATGTACAGAGTGGACAAATCTAACGGATTTGTACCGGTGACTCCAGAGACACCTCTGGTGGACATGATCAAGTTTTTTGACAAACACAGCTCTGCTATAGTCACTGAGGATGCCAGCGGTAATGGTGCAGTGAAGCATATTGTCACCAAGTTTGATCTGGTATCTTTCATGATATCTCCAAACGTCTGAAGTTACTTTTATCGATCCACGGGGCATTTGATGAATGGGCACTAGGAGCGACTATGAATACATGAAATGCAAAATACTAAACTCACATAATATTATAACGCAATTTCTCTACATATAATTGAATTCATTCTTTGTATTCACAGGTCGTCAATATTATCATCCTCATCCTCTTATTTAGAATACTTCCACAGCTCTTTGCGCGGATCTTCTGCTGTATATTTTGATGATGATCCTGACTATTAACGCGTTGAAGAACCTTGGTCCGGATCTTGCATGAGATTAATCTTCTTGGATGGAACGAAACCTTTCGGTAATAAAGCAGCCTCATTAAGCTTTCTAATCTTATTCTGCTCCTAACGCTCCAGCATCTTCTATTTCCTCTTCTCTTTTCTCCAGTCATTATGCTCTCTAAAAAAGCCATTATCATCGGGAGTGTAAATTATTTGATTAGGATCATAGTCGTCCTATGCCTTCCTCTTCACAGATTTATGCAATGCTTTCAGAATTCCAATCTACTTTTTCTACTTGCTTGTCTATTTATGTTAGGTAGAACCATCATCTTTCTAGTTATCATCGTCATAAAATATAGATACTGAACCATCGCTGCATCCCACAGCGAGTTGGTTAGATTATTCATTCCAACACTATCGCACGACTGAACTATTAAAATCAGAGATTGTATCAACCAATGAGAGATCGGATATCGCATGAATAGATATAGACCCGGGAATTCCTTATCTTGAATCGCCAGATACGGGAACTAGAACATATTATTCAGTAGGATCAGTGATGATATTGGCTTCTGGGAACGAACACGATAAATCATTCACTTCATTCAAGCACTGCTTTTAATCGCGTAAATCAAAAGATTTTAACGATCCATCAGTACACCTACTCAATAATAGCGTATTGGAATCTTTATTCACAGCGAGTATACTGCAAATCTCATTGCCAGGTGTGTGCGCATTCTCAATCTATATACAGGGCCTCATGTGAGGTGTCCGTCTATCAAAACCAAATATAGATCCATTCAATTGTCCTGCACCCATCACTATGTTACCGCTCGCATCTTTGAAGCAGATTGAATTGACCGCGTTATCCAGTCTACCAATGGAGTGGTTTTTCTTACTCGGAAGCTCATAACACTCCTTACTCTATCGCTTCTAATCCACACTCCATATACGTATCGTGGAATCTGTGGACCCGGTGGCGAATACGTTCCCATCATGTGGACTCCATTGGCATTGAGATACAGCAGAAATATGACCAGAGCAGCGCTTCAAATTCTTCAAATACATATCCCCACCCTAAAACTCAACTAGCTCTGAGCCATCGCGATTAAACAGCTTAACACTAGATGCTCCACTGCAGCAAATGAATGCATTTCCCTTCCGATTGAATTATAAATCATGAATGTGGTATCCATCCCACGGGAATACTTACCGCTAAGATTACAGCGACTGGTCCATCTGATTGAAATCGTACAGATGGACACTATAATCCCGAGATCCCGTAATCATATGGTTGCCTTACGGTGTGAAACTGAGAGCAGTTACGCATTTTCGGTGCTGCTTAATCACGGCTTTTGACTAAGGTATATGACACGAAGGTGCTAGTGGTTAGCTTTGTTATTGATGTTTTACAGTATCATCTTCAAGCACGTCTTCTTCAATCAAAACTTTTCCTTACACCACTTGGTCTGTCATGTGCTGTATTCAATCTTATTCAATTTATACACTCAAATATCACTAGATGCTAGTCTTGTTCAGGCAAACAATTAATATAACGCGTCTGATTCTACTTCAATCAACAACGACAATTGCAAAGAAGAGCGGAGTAGAGTTGGTAGTTCCCCGAAAGCACTCACTGAAGTCACAAGATACAAATATTAAGGATGTATACCGCGATATGATAGAAAATAAGTTATACAATTAAGTGGTTTATTTGTTGACATTTTGTTATCGTAAGAATCTGGTGGCTACTTTCCCACCCAATGTGTCACCCACCTTTGCTGTGATAAATGCGGTAAACAGTGATACTTAACCATCGTGCAACAAATCATCCAGTCGAAAATGTTTCAAACGGAGGCGAACTAAAAACAACACTACTGAACATCCAGCAACCACATATTCTCAGCTCAATCAAAGACTTAGGAATTTAAAAGAATGAGTAATGACCACAGAGCATTGTATCACACGGCTTTAGCTGTTTCCTGTATGGCACGCGTTTTACTTGTAGGCAACTTTCGTAAAATGTCTACCTCAAAGTTACCCAGCTGAGTCCATAAAGCTCTGTCCTGGGATTCACCAACAACTTGATAGTGTATTCAAGTATCTGATACTACATAGATTTGCAATTTATGAATTCATCATAATTAGGCTGAAGACAATTCAGACAGTACAGTTCCGTGGTGTGGTCGTCGCTGTTTTCATCACTGAGCAGTTTCCTCTCGTTCTTGCGCAATGCTCAAAGTCGTTTCTGAGTCAAGCGCGATCAGTTTGCGTTTCTCTCTCTCTCTCATTATAAAACTCACTTTCTTCTTCCTTCATCAATTTAAAGCGTTCATATTACTCGAAAGTGGTGATTGAATAAAGAATGAAGATTACAAAGAGTCCACCAAAACGTCTGAGTAATCCTCCATAGGCTTTCAAGACTTTTATTCGAAAGATTGTGAATGTTAGTGGTGATCCCCGTGAATGGGTGTCTATAATTGACAAGTTTCTTCGTTGTGGTGGTCAGAGCGTGGAAGTGAGCACTTTAGAATGGACGTATCCTAAAGTGGACATGTATCATTTTGTGTCAGTTCTGGACTGCTTTGACTAGTTCTATTCTGATATGATCAAGAAGTATGAGCTGGGAACTGTTCCACTGGTGTCTTCTTCTGATGATGATTAGAATGGTGCTCTGGATACGGCTGGTGGTTTCTACCGCAAAGATGACAAGAAGATTGTGGCTACTCGTGATCGACTGAAGGTTTAGCTCGGTTTGATGGAAGCTGCAGATAAGTAGACTCTTATTGCCGTTCTCACAATGTCTCGCATGTTGTTGGAGAATGCCATGAATAGGGGAGTGTATAATTCGTATGATAATCTCAATTGTCTTTTGGGTGTAAATGACCTCGATGTATTGGAGTGTGTGCTTAAGCTTCTAGTTCGTCCTGCTTAGCGATCAGTGTCTGTGAGACCGTTCAAGACTCAGGGTGTTGTTGTTCATGTTAGCACTGCAGCTCTGCGCTCTTTATCGCTCGCCTGGCAGTCGAACGCTTCTCTCAAGGATGTCTGTAATCCGGAGCATAAAGTGAAAGATGTTGATATGATATTCTCCTTTTACAGATCTTAAGCTTAATAATAAGCTTCATCAGGCGCTGGGGAGAATATGGTTGATGTTGGAGATGGTGCATCGAGTGGAAATGGCTTTGTAAAGTTTAAAGTTTCTTATGCTGACAATGTGATGGAGCACTTTAATAGCCTTGTTTAGAAATACAAAGTGCCTCAGGAAATGCATGTATAATTATTGCATTCACTCAGATTTGTTAATGGGATGTAGACGTACCAGACCCGGTTATAGTTGTTGAGAATTCGTCTACTCGCTATGGCTTTGTATACGTTCATGTCTCAGGAGGTGATTGCAAATGTTGAGCTATTTGATAGATGTTCATTTGTGATGCAAGATGTTGCTGGTCTGCTCGATTCTGTTTAGTAGTCGAATTTCAGTGTTCCGTCATCGATATAAGCTGCCGCCTTGGTACTGTTTGAGGCAATGTGTTAGCATCGTGGCAAAGTTAATGACCTGATGGGAGTGTTAAATCTGGGTGCTTCTCATGGAATACTATTATTCTTGTTACGTAAATCTATTATTGATGCTTGCAATATTGGGAGTGATGCTGATAGAAGATTAGACTTTAATTTCATGGACTCTTTGTTGTGTTTAATCTCCACTCTGCTAGCTAATAAAGATTGTGGTAATCAGTTAGTCCAAGCCGGAATTGTACCAGTGGTTCTAAGTGCATTTTAACATTCTTTGCCAAAGGAGAGCTTGAGAGTTTTTACCAAGCTAGCCACGATTCTGGATACTGTCTCGTATGCAAGTAATGTTACTGGTGTCTTTGACGCGATTGCCGATGCAGATGGATTCAATATTATTGTCAGATGTATTAAATAGGAGCTGGATGTCTGCCTGGATTATGAAAAGTCGTAAGCTTCTCCTGCTATAGAGCAGGAAAGTGTTCACATGATGATGGTTGATGTCACTAATTTGTAGTCGTCCTCATAAGGCTCCCCTGTGTCTATCGGCGTTGGTAAAAAGAGTCCTAATGTATCGTCCGAAAAGATTCCTTACAACAGGATTTCTCTGTTCAAAAGTCTGGTGCGATTTATCATTCACACGATGCAAAGTCAGGGTGGTAATGATCGTATTCGAAATCTTGTTGAATCACCATTGCCTGATATAATCCTGTCTGTGATGAAGAATGTGAACGCTTTTGGTGCTGTTATAACTGCGATGGCGTATAACTTGTTTGGATCTATGATACACAATGAGCCTGCCGCGTTCGCAGTGTTGCAGGATAAGGGAGTTGTGGACTAGTTTATTGGTGTGTTGAATTCGGAGTATCCAGCTTCATTTGATTTATTGTTCTCTATTCCGTACGCCATTGGAGCTATATGTCTGAATTCATCTGCTCTGGATAAGGTGCATGCCATGAATCCGTTTCCCAACTTCTTTAGTACATTTATGTCTAGCGAGCATATTCGCCCTCTGCTTGATGAAGATGCTAGTTCTGCATTGGGTACGTCGTTTGATGAGCTGGTGAGACATCATCCACGTTTAAAGGAAGATATTTTGAAGTCATTCAAGGATATCTTGCACAAAGTTGCCGCCTTGGGTCGTACGTCTGGAGTCGATGTTGTGGGTCGTGATCCGATAAAGTCTGGACATCAATTGCTCACCTATGAGGCTGGCGCTAATGTAGGCGCCGTTGAATTTGTTGATGAAGACGTTGCCACTAAGGATGAGACACATGAATCTCCTATTATGTGCTTTGTAGATATTTGTGCTCGTTTTGCTGAAGGATTCTTTTAGACTGAAAGTCATGCAGGCGATTTTATGAAGATGGGCGGTGTGGAAGCGCTGCTGGATCTGTACTCTCTTCCATCGTTGCCGTATGATTTTGGATCTTCACTGGCGAGTTTCAGTTGCTCTAGTGTCTTGCGCGTAATGTCTGGCATTGACATTCGTCAAGTTTTGACTTGTCTGTTGGAGAAAACTTCTGCGGCGTTTTAAGGATGTCTGCAATTGTTCAACTGCACTGATTAGAAGTCAATCTTTGCCAAGTATATAGATCTGATTTCTGGATCGGATCTTTTGCATGCTGAGTAAGGTCGGGAGAATTTTAGAGCCATGGCCTCTGTTCATGCTCATGTCGGCGCTCTTTGTGATGTCTTTAGTTCTCCGATGATGTTGTAGGCCACTTCTGCTTTTGACATGGTTAGCTGTTTCTCAAGTGATGCTGGGTTATTTGTTCTGCGTCAAGTGTTTGAGCTTTATAAGTTTTGTGCTTTAGAAATTTAGTTTTTCCGAAAAGAGGTACCTAAAGAGTTGGCGGGAGTACAGGTTGATGCTGAGGGAAAAGTGCCCCAGAAGAAGGAGGATCGCAAGTATCCGAATCCTTAGGATATTAGAGTGAGAAATGTGAAAGCTCTTCGCTACCTTCTGTCTTAAACAACGGCGTTCATTGTGCCTCTGCTTCAAGGACTATCTAAAATACTTCTTCCTCCCAAGAGGATGAAGGCCGAGTAAAGACCGCTTGCCGTCACCATTTCCGAGCTTTTTGTTGAATAATGTTAGGCTATGTTGAAATGGGAGCGCGTTCCAGCCACCAAAGATGTGGTGAGATATCATTATTTGCAGATTTGCACTGGTTTTCTTTAGACTCTGATTACGGATGAGAGATCTGTGGATATGCTGTAGACCATTACTGCAGTGTCTTTTGTCAATCATGGTGGTCTTGCGCTTTTTCTGGATTTATTTGGTAAAACTTTGGAAGAGTATCTGGATCTCACTAAAGATGTTGGGGTAATGAATGACAAAGAGTAAAAGCTGGGCATATAGAAATGCGAGGGACTGCTAAATAATTTGTTGATGGTATTCTAGTTGTTCTGTGCGTCGAAATCTATCCATGACTCCAAACATACGTAGTACTTTTTGGGAAAGAATCGAGAGTTGGGGGCTCCAGTTATTGAGGTAGACTTTAGTCCTCATTAGTTCTTAGTCAATTGCCGTTTGATGTGCATTACTAAATTGTCGCCGATAATGAAGGCATTGGATTTTTCGAAGATCAAACCGAATACTCAGAGATTGTTTATGAACGTGTTTACCAACATCTTTGATGCAGATCGCGAGTCTAATGCCTAGTTTTCGGAAATCTCAAAGATTGTTGAGGAGATTAGGCAGATAGTACCTGGTGCCACTGTGGTTCGCAATTTAGATGTCAGTGAGGCAGACATTGAAAGACTTATAAATCTCGGATTTAGTAGACGTCGATGTTTAAGCGTCCTTTAGCAATATGGTAACAATGTCGAAGAAGCTTATAATCATCTAATTTCGCTGAATTTACATGTTGACGCTGGTGGAAATTATAGATAGGCACCTGCAAATACTGATGATATGCCCGCGCTTGTTGACGTTCCTGCGTAAGGATCTAGCAACGATGGACCTAGTTAGAACATAAATGATGCCATGGATGAGGATGCGATATCAGATGATGGTGACAATGATTACGAAGATGTTGATAGTGACGATGATCAGATGTCAGAAGATGAGGATGATAAGAGTTAAGGTGAAGAAGAAAAAACAGAGTTGACTTAGAAGCAGATTGAGTCCGCTCAGTAGTTTAAGGATTTGAAAGAAGCTAGAGATGAGCTCAGGGACTTTATATCAATTCATATGAAAGAGTTTATTAGTCGCATTGGTCATGGCTTTAGTGGATTTAAGAATTTAATCTTGAAAGTTTATGCTAAGAAGTAAGATTTGCTTGTCAATGTGTTCAATGATTGTGTCATTAGCTCTTTGACTTTGGATAACCTTGAGAATGCTGATTAACTCAAGTCTGCCTAGAACAAGTTATCGTTCGCCGCTGTATTGGTGCAATCTTTTTAATAGAAGTCTAGTGAAGAAAATACCGCAGTGAGCATCTTAACTAGTGCCGCAGAGTTTATTCATAGATTGTAGTAAGCCAAAGATGTGGATAGCGTATTGTCTCGTAATTTGATATGCTGTATTTTGGCTATTGTCGAATATTTAGTTAAGCCGTTTTTCTAGATTGTGAAAGAGACGGTGACGGATCTTACAGATTATGATGATTCCTATTAGCCTAATGTTGTTGTCAAAGTTTAGTTGTCAGAGAAAGTGAAGGATTTGATTGTTAAACTCTGTTCTGTTGTCAATGCTTTGCTGAATGAAGACTAGATTATGAATGGCGATCTATTAGTTTAAGTTGTCCGCTTTTTGGTGTTGTCCTCTCGAGTTGACGGGGTTATTCAGCTGTTGTTGACCGCAGCTAACAATGATGGAAAAAGTGCTCTAGAAGTTATTCTCGAGCGTTCTCAGTAACTGCATGTTCGTGGATTATCTGCATTAGTTTGTGTTCTTGTCAGGCATATAGTAGAGTCACCGGACATGCTTCGACTTTGCTTTGCATCTGATATCAATACCTGGCTGAATACTCCGCGTCAACGCACTACAGATGTCAGTTTGTTTGTCAAGAACTTTGCTGCTGCTATAATCAGACATCCACAGTCATTTGTAGATGCCGCGAAAGATTAGTGCAAGCTCACTCAGTATTCCAAAAATGGTATTTTTGTTTAGATCCAGTCAATTAATGCCGTTTTCAAGGCATCAGATTCCATTTAAGAAGATTAGCAGAATGTAGAAGAGAAGAAGTTTGACTTTGTCGCGGAGACTATGTAATGTCTGAACTCTTCTGATTAGTTGGGAGCTATGAATGCTGTGATTTCCATACTGGTCCGTAATATTTTGGCTTTTGACGATAAGACGGCTAAGGACATAGATAGCATTAAAGAAGTAGACCGTTTTAATTTGTCTTTGAACCTTTAGATGCTGTCTGAGATTTGGACATCATTCCCCTGTACTCGCCTGGCCATGTTCAAAGGCGGTGATTTGTTAGGATCTCTTGGATAATTTGAAAAGTTTATCTAGCTGCTTATGCGCCGTTTGATTCCGTATCCTAACTTGAATTATCACGCCAAATCTAATCTATCTAAGGCTGATAAAACTCTGCTGAATGTTTCTCTATGGTCTATGCATGTTGTGGTAGCTCTGTGCTCTGTAGACGAAGTATAAATACAACCGCCTGCTGGTGGTCTGGCTCAAAAATCTGGCCGTTCAACTCCAGTGTTGAATTCTATCCAGGATTTGGCTGGATTGAGAAAGTTTGTTCTTGATCAACTGGCTAGATGTATGAAGTTTAGCTTGTACAAACAGAATGATGTGAATTCAAAGTATGGCGCCCTGCTTGCATATTGCGATCTTTTGCAGAAGATAATTAGTCCTAAACTGGGTCAGACTGCCGCAAGAAGTAACAATATGTAGCTTTCACAGGCCGGCACTGAGCCGGTGGTGATAAGAGCTGTTCTTGAACGTAATTTTCTGCAGCTGCTGACATCCATCTTTAATGGTATCGATTACGGACTGCCTGGTGTTGATAATTTTGTCGATGCTGTACTGCGTCCATTGGAATCTTTAACGCGATCTGGAAATAAAATTAGCAAGTTCTCATCCGCGGCTAATAGTCCAAAAGCATCTCGTCTTTCTTTATTGGATGCTATTGTGCAACAATAGAAAGATTAGTCGGAGTAGTAGGGCAGTTAATCTGCTTCCTTGTAGCTGGACAATGACGAATTTATTAGAGATTCCGCGCTGGGAGTTATGAATCCAGCAGGCGCTAATCATGGACGAAATGGATTGACATCGTCTGACGAGGATGGAGATGAAGACTAGTATGGTGAAGAAGAAGATTATTACAGTGATGAGGATATGATGGACGAAGATGCTGGTGGTGATTTCACAGATGTTTCCGATGAGACCGACGATGATCATTCTATGAATTCTGGAGACGACATGGATATGGAGGTCGTGATTAGAGCCACTCCTGTTGACGATGATGACGATGATAGTCTTGACGATGACGATGATGATGGAGACATCAGTGATACCGACTCTGATCTAGATGACTATGAAATGGAGCATGACGGTGACAGTGTTCACAGTCACGACTATTTGGAAGGAGAAGAGTACGACGACGAAGATGAAGATGCGCCTGGGTGGCTCGATATCGCTGATGACGAAGATGGCGATGGCTCTGGTCACAATCATGGTGATCCTTTGGCTTTTGAAGTGCCTATAGAGGATTTGAACATTGTTCGCCCACCGAATGCTGGTGGAGATCAAGATGCTGGCGGTTAAAGAGACTTTCAACTTGACTTTATGAATCACTTCGACGATGATGACTTATTTGCTGCCGTCGAACATGCACATGATGATGACTAAGATGTAGACGACTACGACGATGATGAGGATCCAGAAGAAGATGAGGATGAAGAGGATTATGAGAACTAGGCCTGGGCTGACTATGAGATTGAGATGGGAAATGATGATTTTGTTTAGATGGGAGGAAGGCCATTCGGAGGTATGCCTCCGTTTGGTAATTTGATGAGACGCAGAATTCCACCTTTGAATACCATCTTCCGGCCTGATGCGTTTGATGAGATTGCAAACTCTGGATTTTAGGTTCGTATGACTGGCGGTGGAATATCATAACCTCTACTGATGGATGATGGAATTGCTAGTTATTCCAACATTAATGGCCGCACTAATGCTGTATCTTTGGCTGATACTATTCCACAGAATCCAGATTTCCTCACAAATGGTGGACAGTCAGCGGATGTGAATCCAGATGGTCTTACATTACCTCGTGGTCTTGTTGGTAGTCGTCCTGACCTCCCTGAAGAGGCACAAGGTGCTATTTAAATGATTGAATAACTATTACATGTGGATCCTCGTAGTATTAATGTGACTGTAGAGAATGGACGTAGATCTTTTAATGCTCGCCAAGTAGATGGTCTTGCCGATG
The DNA here is from genome assembly GCA_023515745.1 of Amoeboaphelidium protococcarum. Lineage (NCBI taxonomy): Eukaryota > Fungi > Aphelidiomycota > Aphelidea > Amoeboaphelidium > Amoeboaphelidium protococcarum. The sequence goes on from JALECJ010000258.1 coordinate 2,854,499, forward strand.
ACTAGACTTAGCAGAAGAAGGAAGATAGCTTTAGTAATGAATTCCTTCCTACAAAGTCGAGTGACAGATGGTTCTAGGAAGCCAAATTTTTGTTTGGCGCAAAGTATAGTGACTAGGCTCAGAATGTTGTAAATCACGTTCTCAATGCTCTCTTACCTGCCTCCAAAGTGGCTGATAAGTTGAAGGCTGAAGAATAGAAACGTCTTGCTGAGGTTAAACAGCGTGAAAGAGAGGAGAAAGAGGCCAAGGAAGCTGCAGATAGAGCCGCAGAGTAGCAGAAACGCGCTTAAGAGGCTGCAGAAGCTGCTACCAGTAGCGAATAAAGTGGTAGTGCTCAGTCTACTTAAGAGGGTGGTCAATCTTCTTCAAGTCAGGCTCCGGCGAATGAGAATTTAATTACGATTTATGGTACTCCTGTAGACTTGACTTCCACTGGTATTGATGTTATGTTCTTGCAAGCTCTGCCTGATGATCTAAGAGTAGAAGTAATTGGTCAGTATCTTAGAGAACAGACTACGAACAATATTATCACTGGTGACATAAGTGAAGAATTTCTGTAGCAACTGCCTATCGATGTGCGTAGAATGATCCGAGTTTAAGGAACTGATGGTGGTGCAGATAATGCGTCTGCAGCTTTGGGCGCAATGATGGAGACTGATGCTCCTACACTGAGCTAGATGGAGTAGTCTATGGCTGAGTTTCTTAATCATTTGCCTCCAGAGATGCAAGATTTTCTGCAGTTTACAGAGGGAAATATCGCACAGCATAGAAATCAACTCTAGGAAGAGTAATAAAATCAATAGAGACAACGTGCCAAAGCTGCTGAAGCTGTGAAAAAGTTGCCTGTGAATAACAAGGAACCTGCTCAGATTTTGGATCTGTCGTCTTTGTTGGATCTGCTGAAGATTGCGTTTGCTCCTCGGCCGATACACCATCACTTTTTGCCACAACTACTGCGTAACTTATGTGAGAATAGTGTGGCTAGGAAGGAGATTATAAATGCTCTTATATTCATAACGGCGCGATGTGCACGAGAGTGGAGATTAGGAGCGAGTGAACCTGAATCTTTGAAGCAGTAATCTACTACTTTGGATAAAGGCGGTAAAGGCAAAGAGAGAATGTCACAATAATAATAGTAAGAGTCTGCAGATCCTTTGTTGGACATCATTATGCCTCTCGACCTATCCTACACTAGTCAGGTAAAGTATTTCGAAGCTGTCCAGCGCTGCATAGGATTATTGCTGGATCTGGCGACTGGGAATGAATAAATTGCAAAGTACTTTCTGGTGGAAAATAAACTTAATTCTGCATCTCTTGAGATGTGTCTGTCTCCATCGTAAGCATCGTCGCCGCATCACAAAAAAGATAAATCAGGTTCTCAGAAGGAGCATCGTCGTAAGAGTAGTGCTCATCTTTTGTTTAAGGGTGCTCGTTATCCTTTATTTGTACTATTGGAATGGTTTGAGTAGCCGGTATTTGTATAGAACACTAATTTGATGGAGTAGTTGAGTCAGTTGGTTGCTGTTGTTACGAGGCCACTTGGTAATGCTGCTTAAGGCACAGGTAGTAATAGTCAGGACAGTAACAACAATGTCGCGTCTTCTGCAGGCGGATCTGGGTCTGATAATTTGGCATAGCTAATTCAACGTGGTGAAATTGGAGATACCATTCCACTGATTTGATGGTAATATAGTATTGGCATGAAAAGGAGACATATCCGTATAAAAATTGAATAATACATATCTTTATAATGATCGAATTTTAACTTTATCATCGTCTTTCAAGCAATTGCTGCTTGTTAGTACTTTTAGTGTCGTATCTTTGTTCAGTTAAAGCAGTACAGTATGTGGAAACAGTTTGTTAAAAATGGTCGTAAGATAGTGGCAGTCGGCAGAAACTATGTGTATGTTTTAATCATGGATTATACCAGCTCTTCAATCTACATACTAAGCAGGTGTGTAGCGATCATGCTAAAGAACTTGGTAATGATGTCCCTAAAAGTCCAATCATATTTCTGAAGCCAACTTCGTCTTACTGTGTAAATGATAGCAAAGTATTAATTCCAAAAGGAACCAATGTACATCACGAAGGTATATTTGAGATATGCGGGTTCAATTGATTGTAAGCGATTATTTAATCAATACCGTGTGTTTGTGTGTAGTTGAACTGGGTGTTGTTATTGGGAAGCGCGGATTCAACGTGCCAAAATCTGACGCTTTGGATCTAGTCGGAGGCTATACACTGGCACTAGACATGACAGCACGTGATTTGTAACAACTGGCGGCTCGCAGTGGACTACCATGGACTGAGAGTAAAGGCTATGACACGTTCACACCGATAAGCGATGTGATTGACAAGAGTCTCATACCACACCCGCATGATGTCGATCTAATGCTACAAGTGAATGGACAAGTTCGTCAATCTGGAAATACGCGCGATATGCTCTTTGACATTCCATCTATAATTCAGCATGTTAGTCGCATAATGACTCTGGAAGAGGGTGATGTTATTCTAACGGGTACTCCGAGCGGCGTGTCTCAAGTTGTTGATGGAGATCGAATGCATTGCACCCTCTCTTACAATGGGAAGCAGTTGGCCAGTTTGAAATGCACTGCCAAAGATCGCTCCTATTGATTGTAAGTTATGTCCTATATATGATAAAGTGATTTGTTACTAACGAAGTTTACATAAATTATTGATAACTTTATCTATTCATACAGATTGAACGCGGTAACATGTAACTTACTAGCCATCATCCAAGCAAATCGTCCAGCCATTCTTCAGGATCAACATCTTACAGCACAGATGGTCTCTTTTTCTACTCTGCTGATACTTATCCCGTCTTTTCCACTATTTATTATTACTAACTTACCTACTGATCAGATTGCTGAGAGACTGGAGACATGCTATTTTACATTTCACTGCCTAGAGGAGATGTTACGCTGACAGATGATGAGTTATCAGCAGATTCAGAGTGTGTTGACTGATATTAACTTTGACTAGACCCCGGCGAAGATGCATGCAAAGGTGACTATAATTATAGAGTCTGCTACTACTCATGAGAATCCTTAATCTACAACTTGTCCATTTCCGCGATTCCTTAGAATTCAGACTCTATTTACGGACTCGCATTCTAAGTTACCAAAGTTAACTATTACCGAAGGATACCATGGGATTTACGCGTTTTATCAGCCTTGGTATACAGGATGGGCTGTATAAAATCTACATCTACATCATAATCAGTAATCAGCGAATCTAATCGCTTCAAGTCTATTCTAAATAAGTCAACATTGAGGATATTATCGCGATCATCATTCCAGTACTGCTCATCATCCAAATGAACCTGTGCATCTTTACTGAACCTGAAAGACTCCAATTTCAATTTTAACGCTGAGCCATCATTCAGCTTAGAACCATCCGCATCATCATTACTTTCTCTGTATCGCCAAGCATTACTACTGCCAGGCAAGTTCTTTCGCCTAACAACATCGTGCGGCTTGATCTCGCCCTTTACTCTATACGCCTACTACAATTACTTTTTGATAAGCGATGTCTTATGCCAGTCTTCTTTCATATTTTGAATTTCAGTTCTTTGTTTTATTACGAGATTGAATAGAATGATACCAAAATGGTGGAAATTCTTAATTAAACGCTAAATTTCAATTGTACAGTCGAAAATGAATTGAACGCGACAAAGACCTTTTTAGCAGGTGAATCGTACCGTAACTTCGCAGTCTTCTTAATCAGCTTTTACGTCACAGAAGCTCGCGCACTAAATTAGCGATATAATAGAATGTTTTTATTTGGAGCTAATCTACCAGAGTAGAAGCTTGTGAGGATTGCGCTGAGGAATATATTTGGCATTGGAGACACGAAGGCGGTGTAGATATGCAATCGACTGTCAATCCATCCGAAATGCAAAGTGAAAGATCTGAGTGAAGATATGGTGTCGCGCATATCGAAAACTATTGAACAAGATCCAGATAAAGTCGGACACGAGCTATAGAGGAAGATTGCCGCGCGTTGCAAGCACTACTATGATATTGGGTCACTTAGAGGCTAACGGTTGGCGTACGGTCTCCCAGTGCACGGACAGAGCGCGCATCCAAACGGGAAAACGGCCAAGAAGCGACACGGTCAGTTTGTATCACTCAGAAGTAAGGCCAAGTGAGTTATTATCATCTGTTAGTGGACGATTATCATATTGTGAGTGTTAATGTTCTGTTATGCTATACTGAGGTGCTACTAGTGAAATTAGATATCGAAAGTTTATATACAGTATATTCATAGAGTCTCAGAATTCTTTTACATTACTGTAGGCAATAAATTCATTTAAAGAATGACAACTTCTCTTTAAGCCAAGTCTCTGTGAATGTACTCAACTCCCGAATGTCATACACTTTGCCAACTTCACACTTTTAGACGACATGAGTTTTGGCGGAGGCGTACAGCATATGCATCTCTGGCTTCACCGTAGTGGGAGACCAGTAGAAAAATATTAGAGGGTACGAGACACGACCATCTTGATGCACATACTCATAGGAATATACTACGAATCTTGGTTAGTTATCCGGCAATTCTTCGGCCAGATCTTCCATTGTGCAGCCATCTAGTAACTACTCAATCTTGACCTTGAAATCATCCTTGTCCACCTTCAAAATCAATGCAGCATTCTTCTTGCTCTTTCTGAATCTAAATTCCTTCAATTTATCAGTAATTTCCTGTGGAACTTCACAGATGATTTAATTTGTATTCTGAGACATAATTTCCCTGTTTAATTAGCCTTTGATAGAGTATGAATAATTGTATTAGTTGCTGTAGGAGTATGAGTTAGTCTGTGTTGGTGAAATGTGGAACTTTTAAAACAGGCGCGAAGAGATTCCCTCGGACGGGCGTCTTTGTACGGTGCGGCAGAACATTAGGAGGAGTAATAGTTATAATAGTTAAACTTGCAATAGTTGACATCTTCATTATGTAAACTATAACTATACAAGTGCCTCATAACATTTGGAGATTGAATTAGTTTGAACAACTTTCATCATTACTTGACAAAATATATAATTTTGATTTAAAATTTGACTTTAATGAACACTGTGATAACAATGAAACAGGGAGCTGATTACTAGATTTTTACATCTTGCAACAATCTTTAATCGCCATCGTATACAATTGTAATGAGTTCGCGTTTAGGATCGAAGGTTGCCTTTTCGGCTGGTTCGATTGGAACTTTGTCTGTGGGCAGTCTACTCTATCTCTATGGGACAGATTCACGCGCTGCTGTCCACAGGTACGTCTCTCTACCGATTATGCGGAAGCTATGTGATGGCGAAGAAGCTCATGAATTGGCGATCAAGCTGGCCAAAATGGGCCTATTTCCCGTCGACCGCGTTAAAGATCAATCTGTACTCTCAGTAAAGGTGAGATTCTATTTTATTTTACTAATATAAATGTTGACTTTTGTAAAGACCTCTTTGTAGTTATTTGGAAAGAAAGTGGACAATGTCGTTGGTTTGGCCGCAGGATTTGATAAGAATGCGGAGGTGGTTGATGCAATGTTCAATGCTGGATTTGGCATTGTAGAGGTTGGAAGTATCACACCTTTGGCTCAGGTATGTCGCGCTATAAAGTTTACATTATACATAATGCTTATTCGTGATCTAAGTGTAGGAGGGTAATCCACGTCCGAGAGTATTCAGGCTGGAATAGGAGCAGGCAGTGATAAATCGATATGGCTTCAACTGTAAAGGATCGGATTTTGCTGCTGAATGTCTGAGGCAGCGTTCCATACAGAAGGATACTGAATATAAAAGTGGTGTTCGTGGGAAAGTATTAGGTATCAACCTTGGTAAGAATAAGATTTCTGCCGAGTCCTCCAATGCTGATTACGTTGAAGGTGCAATCAAATTTGGCGAATGGGCTGACTACCTCGTTATTAATGTATCATCCCCTAATACTCCGAATTTACGCGCGCTATAGAAGAAGGATACGTTGAGGAGTCTTATTCATGATGTGAAGAAAGCTCTTGATCAGCTGAATACTAAGCCTGCTTTGGTTTTGAAAGTGGCTCCAGATTTGAATGACCAGGAAATCGCAGATATATCTCAAGTTCTGTTGGAAGAGAAAGTTGATGGGCTTATAGTATCAAATACTACAGTTTAGAGACCGGGTGCTATAGCAGATCAGAGCGGCGGTAAAGAAGCTGGTGGCTTATCTGGTAGACCTTTGAAAGAACTTAGTATGAGTGCTTTAAGAGAATTTTATAAGAATACTAATGGAGGAATAACTATCATTGGATGTGGTGGTATATCAAGCGGTGAAGATGCTTTGGATTTCATTCTGAATGGAGCCTCTGCCATTCAACTATACACTGCCATGGTGTATCAAGGACCGGGATTAGTTAGAGAGATCAAAGATTACCTCGCTGAGGAATGTAATTAACGTGGTGTTAAGAACATATCTGAACTTGTTGGGCAAAATTTGAAATTAACATGAATATGAATAAGTTACATATAATGATAAAACTATAATATTTTGATCATTCAAAGAAGCAGTAATGATAATGAAACAGCTATAGATGCTGATAGAATGGAAATTGTACAATGATTAGAACATCCGGAGATGTCAGCTTGAGTTATGGTCAGAGGACCCCTCTTTCTTTCACCAGTCTTCTCATCCTTAACAAGCCCACCAGCAGATGATACTCCAAAAGACGCAGGAGCTTGTTGTCCAGCTTCTGATTACTATTGAGGTGACGCGCGTCTAAAGTTAGTCCATCCTTAGGTTGGGAGCCTCTTGATACGTTCTGCAATGACCTGAGGACTAGGAGGCTTTCCAGTAACCGCATCAACATCGTCAATAGATGCCGCTTTAAATTAAACATTTTACTATGAAGAATCTTATGGTTCAGATTGATTGACGCGCTGATGCTGGCTTACAGAAGGCTAAGGCTTGTCAACGTCTTTCTTCTCATCAACTTTTACAGCTGGAGGAGGTGGGGGAGTAGAAGGGGGAGGTGGCGGCAACTAAACTTAAGGCGCAGCTTGAGGCTTAGGAGGAGACGGCTGAACAGTAGGCGGCTACACTGGAGGAGGAGGAGGAGGAGGACGAGGTGCCGCAATAGGCTCCCTAATAGCAGAGCCCATTGCTTCATCATTAGCAACATCTTGCTAGGCAAGACCAGACGCATCGGATGAGGCAGCCGACTTTGGCACACTATCGCCTTGATTCTCTGCAACAGTAGTGTTCGCTGGTTACACCTACGATGGTGGCTACGCCATTTGTGCTGGCGCAGGATTAATGGATTGTTATGGTGACGATAGCGGCTGATTTTCCTATGGCGCAGCGACCTATCCTTGAGGAGGCTCATTTGCTACTGGCATATCAGCGGTTGGTTACTACTGCTATCCACCATTAAGGCCGCCAACAGACGATTCAGTGTTAGATGTCTCATTTCCACTCATCGGAGGCGCTGGATTATCAGGCTTCTAAGCTGCGGAGTCTTTGGGCTTTTGATCATCTCCGCTTTAGGTAGGACTAGGGGCAGGTTTAGAAGGAGGCTCAGCAACCGGCGGACGCGTCTCAGTTTTATTATTACCATTAGCAGACAAAGGTGGATCAGCCTGTCTAGGTGAAGGAGTTGACTCCTTCTACTCAGGCTCTTTAGGCACTTGCGAACTAGTACGACCTGCGGCGCCAGTCTCGTCCACTTTAGGTGTTAATTGGTTAGGCTCTTATTTCGCCTCAGTTTCTTCTTAAACAGATTGATCAGCTGCAGCCATTCTCTCTCTTCTATCATTGCCAGTAGGATTTTGAGGCTATGGCTTTGAAGCTTCAGGCGCAGCTTACCTTTGAGCAGCTTTATCATCGCCGACGGCCTATCCTTTTACTTCCTATGTCTCAGCTCCAAATGAGCGAGCTCTATCTTCAGGTTTAGCCTATACGGAAGGAGCGACTGCAGGCTCGGGTATATTAGTAGACACTTGTTAATCTGGCGCTTTAGGTTGATCAACGACAGGCGCAGGTCGAGCATCGGCAGCAGCTGGTTAAGCAACAGGCGCGGGTGCAGTAGACTAAACTGGGGGTGGCTGCTGAGGATTCGCAACATTACGCGCAGGTGCAGCTTGGGGACCCTATGACGGCATACGTTTGTTGTCATTACTACCACCTTATCTATCTGCAGAAGGTTGTGGTCTAGCTGCGGAATCTTAGGCAGGCACAGACGCGTTGACAGGTGCTTGTCTCTGAGCGAGCATTTGCGGCTACGCTGATTGACCAGATACAGGCGGTCTAAGCAATTATTATTATTATTATTGCTGTTATTATGGACCGGTAGCAACTTACGCTCTCCTTGCAGGAGTCACGCTTTGAGCAGGCTTTTAGGCTGGCGCTTGCCTTTGCTGCACCGGACCTGCCTTGTTTTAAGCAGGAGGATTAGCAGTTTGCGCATCAATATCGCCCTTCAATAAGCAGATAATCAGTATTCCAATCAATAATCGTACATGCATTATTTTAGTATGATATCTCTTGACCAGTTATGGGGATTTCAAGATAAAGAATAAATATATAACACATTCCAAAAGATTGGTATCATGTAAGTGCAACTTCAAGCCTGTTACAGCCAATCAATCTTGGCACAGAGGTCACGCAGGTTACAATTGAATTTAGCGTGATCTAAAATGACTGTGTTACATCAAATCCTGACCTTTCGCCTGAGTATATATCGATTATTTGAGCGAGTTTGCTTACGGTATTTCTGAAGAAGTGTTAATTTTAGACCACTGTATAATTAAAAGAGATATACAGTATACTTGAAAACGTTAATGTTCTCTGTTGCCCAAACAAGATTTCTCTCTTTCTACAAGACTCGTACCTCATTCGCCCACAGATTTCAATTTCAAGATCCGTTTTGGACTTTATTTTTCGAGAATTTTTAATATAAATTTATGACAAAGCATTGCATTACAAACGTTTAGTATTCGAATATATTCGGTCTTTTAACAATGTGCCTGAATCGTCAATTCATAATGATCAGTCGATTGCAATGATGTTACAGACGGCGTGCTCTGATTAGACGATCACATTTATTGAATCTCATTGCTTGCCTCACCTTCTTTTACAGCAGCACTTTTAATAAAATTACAATTAATTGCACCACTCGATAAATAATGAAAGACTCAAATCTAAATTACCGGTCAGGTGTCCCTGCATGGATACTGTAAGTATTCGCGTTTATCATATTATCCGCGTTGTTGATCGCTGGACTACAGCTGGGCACTTCTTATGGTTGTAACAATGGCAACATGTTATTGAGATAGGCGCAATAAGTTAATGACCGCATTATTGCTAATGGCAAAATTATATAAACCAGCAAATTATCTGATACAGCCATATAATCCCTTGCTAGTCAGAATGGAGGCAAAGATTTGAGTGACAATTTCCCAGCTTTCACGCTGCTTGGACGTCTACCAGAATCAAACACGTATACTGATCCTGATATTCAAGAGTGTGTCGGTGGCAGTCAACCAGTCGCTGATGAATGGCTCCGTAGGAAATTAGAGGACTCCAAATTTCGAGTCGCTGGCTCTGGACTGCTTTAGAATTGTCCTCTACCGAATGGCTCCAGTGGACCGTGTTTCTTCAGCGCTGCTGCGCGTCATGCCGTCTCAATGGCCACTGTGGGACGCGTTGTTATCACGTCTGACATTTTGGCACAGAAATCTAATGGAAGCGGTGGGAAGGAAACCTCATATATTGTGCTCAATGGATACGTGTATAATGTTGCACCATATCTATAGATTGCTCTTCAAGATGGGAATTCTTTCAATGAGTCTACTGGTTTCTTCGGACAGCAGGTGACTCAATTGTTGTAAAGCAATATTGGGTAGGATGCTTCTGCTCAGTTCAATTCTGTTCCTAAGGCTGACTAGATCTAGAGGTGTATGTCGAAGCTATTTCTCGCTGGTGTCACGCAAAACACGTCCTTGATGTCATCTTGCGCATTAATAAACCCTGTGCTCTATGGATTTGCTGGCTTGATCCTCTTGTTTTCACTCCCTAAATTAATTGTTGGACTTTGCTGTTTTCCTTCTAGGAGTAGAGGCTTAGCCAAATCTAGTGTAGTTGTGTTGATGCATTGTTATGGTTAGTCAACTGAATAACTTTAAAAATCACTATCATCCATTGCTCAATAGTAGTCTGCAGGTGGATAGAGGTGTTTTCTATTTGCGATCAGCGATGGAAATCCTAACACTGAGGACAATCTATTGGATGCTCTTGGTTATGATGGCCCGGATGGCCAGGTGAAAGAGTACACATCTCTCGGCAATGGTTCTACAAGATTGAATGCTGGACTGGTATTCACCGGCGTTTACAATTCTAGTGGAGTAAAGTTGCCTTATTGCGTTGTCACCAAAGTTGGCAATAGAAGTGAACAGTATAAACCTGGACATCGCGGTAAGCTCGACTCCACCGTATTGCTTCTCTCGCTGTTGAACAAGCTAAGCAACGCTGGAACCTCAAAGTTGTCTACACTTGAGTTTGAAATCTTTGAGCAGATTGATTCAAAACTAAATATTGACCTGCTGCAACTCAGTTGTATGCTTTCACTGGATGCTGGTTGTGTGCTTGGCTAGAGTGCAATTTCAGATCTAGCTCATGTTCTTGAGACTGATCGTCACTTGTTATCAGTTTCCCCAATGGTAAAACCAGAGGCCTCGTTATCTTCTTTTGGTCAAGCATTGAGCACCTTCGCTAGTCTGGACGAGCATCATATCAATCGTCTGCTTCGCAGTTATCTGGGAGTTTTGTGTATTCAATCTGATAAGGCAGTGATGTACAAGTTGAAAAATTCTGATGGATCTCCTTGCCTATTGCATCAACGCGTCTTGTCCATGGTCAGTAATGGGTATCAAGATTTGAGCTCCTTCGATAAAAGAGTGCGTCACTGGAAAGGTGAAGAGTAGGCCTTAGTAGCTGCTTCCATGAAGTAGTTTTCTCAGATGCGACATCGTTACGATCCGTCCATAAAGGTGGTTGACTCTGGAAAGCTGTCCTCAATTGCTGTAATAAGAGCTTACGCATCTCAATGGAAGGTTCAGTTTCATTAAAAATGGTCTCTCTTGTCATCCAGTATGGATAAGAATGCTTCATTTGGTGTAAGATTATGGGCATTCTTTGACGCTATATCCATGCTGTTACTTCCCGCTGCCACAGCGTACTGCTACTACCTGCTGGCGTAGTTTTTCTTTCAACCTCAATATTTTTCAAATGTGATATCTGTTGGATGTATTGCGCTAGTTTCTATCCTCTTGATGATAATCATGATACTTAGAGGAAACTTCGTCGACGGTCTGGTGGTTCCACTTCACTTGACGATTGGATTCCCGCTCTTTGGAATTTTGATACCACTGGTAAGTATTTTCTCAGGTACTGACATTCGTGTTATAGACTGTAATTCATCTAATGGATGGAAATGTGCTGTTGGTAGGCATGGGTGTGCAATGGAAGACTCACCAGATTCGTAGCAATATATCAACAGACGGGCTGAAGCAAAGACATTGTAACAATGGCAAAGCTTTGTCTTATCTGAACCACAATAATATTTGGCGCGTAAAGTTGCATCTCGTAAGCAATCAAATGTAAATCAGAGTGGTTAAGATCAAGTGGCGGTCCAGATGCACGCTTAAGATCTTGAGTCTTTCAATGGTGCTCCATAATAAGATTACCGTATCAGTAACAATTATACCATGTCCTCTGCGAGTGATTTTGGTAAACTTCTACCGACACCACCTGAGGCGATTAACCGCGACAGTATGTTCACTGTGAAATCTGCTCCTCGTAAACGGTCTGATGCTAGCCACAATCAAGGTCCTGAAAGTCCTGCCTTGCTCAAGCCGACTAATTTCAGAGAAGACAGAACTCCAATCATCCCAAAGTCACATTTTACTCCTACGTCACCTGGTGTGTCTAATCAAAGTCGTGCTACGTCTATGGCTAGATCTGACTATTCCTCAAAATACGCGCCATCTTCTAATGGCAGATTCTCAAAGTATACCATGTCCTCTCGGCCAACTACTGCGGCCATGTCAGTGTACTCTGATGAGACGTTGAAAATGATGTCTGGCATTGGAAAGGAAGATTTGAAAGAAGAGATCAAGTTACTACTGCACGAAGCTGATCTAAATACTGTGACTCGAAGGGAGATTAAGGATCACCTTGTGGCAGAATTTGGTGATGCAGTCGACTTTTATAACGACTATGTGGATGAATGCATCGAAGAGATTACTCTTGAAAAGCTGGCTTTAATATGAAGAAGTTAAGTAATAAAGCTCATAACAATATAAGCCTTTTCGGTTCACTTTAAACATCACAGTTCTTTTAATGTGCACTCAAAGTCTTCTGCATCCGTGCTCTCAATTGCATTAGCTCTCAACAGACAAGACTCAAGATCTTGAGCATCGAAACCTTCGCCAGATTTGTATGACGGAATATAATCAATTAATCTTGTCATATTAACAACCAAATCACCATCTTGATAAACTAAAATAGATGGAATTGCAATCAGATCATAACCAGGATCCGCGTCTAGAGCATCCATAGACAGGAATTTGGCAAAACAATACTTTTTGGCAATCAACTACAGCATTTGGCTTATTTCTTGGCATAGCTGATTACGTACGCGCAACAATACCAGCACTTTGACACCACCATCACAATCTTCAACTTCTCTAACATAAGATGACGAACCAATGATCCTCAAATTGCCATATTTAACCCTTTGACGCGGCTGACTTTGTTGTTGTTTCAAGTCGCGCAATCTCTTTTGCCGATATTCCTCAATGAACTGCTGGTCGTCGTCATTCAGTGACTCTTACTATTAGCCTTGATAGACATCTTGTTGCGGTAAAGTCAGGGCCATAGAGTACTTATAAGCCTGCTAAACTATAGAACTCTACTCGCTAAATCTTTAACGGTGCTCCTCTCTTTAATGTTCATGATAATCAGCCAGCACTCCCTTCGGACCAGTTCTCTTTCCACTGCGCTGCAACTCTTCTGGCAACTCCGATGCATATTGACTTTATCCGCCAATCTGCTGTTCCGGCTCTTCATCTACAAACTGAACAGCATTCAACAACTATTAATCTAACGGTGAGTAATTCATAATTTTGCAACACTTTTTTATATATATGTTATTAACGGAAGACAAGAAGACAGAGAGAGGATACACCGGGCAGAATCTGACCTTGTTTGAATCTCGCTCGTTTTTCAATCTCTTTCCTCCAAGCAAAAGAACGGCGCTCAGCTTTATCAAAGCTTCATTAAAACAATAAAGATGGCTGACAGTGATCGACTGTTTGAATATGCAGAATTGAAGCGTTAGATTAATACATCACTTAATGCATAGAGGTATTGGTAGTTATTGCACGTGTTTTTTAATGGATCTAGCGGTAAGACTGAGTTTGATGCGCAAGTAAAGGAGATTCTCGGTAGTGATGATCTAATTACCGTTCACAATAAATTGATGCTCAATCTCATACACATCACTCTTCCTGATGTCGGTTGTGGTACTTTAGATGCGGATCAATAATTACTAGAATGGTAATAAATTGTTCGCAGTGGTGGAATAAAGAGTGATGATAATACCGTTATCAACATAGATCCGCTGTCTAATGCAGAAACTCTAATGTATCAAACTTTACTCAATTTTCCCACACTGGACGAATTGAGGAGGTCATTGGATGAGATTATTGTGTAAACTCTCCCTGTAGTAGATAAAAAGGTTCAAAATACACAAGCTCTAATAAAATCTGGACTTTTAAGTGATTGTGAATTTCTGGATCTTTCAGTCATTGAACATAGATTGGCTAGTGTGAGTGAATCTGAAGGTGTTAAATATTCTGATGATTGTACAAGGTATATAGCTGATGCTCTAAAGTGGTACTTGTTGAACCTCATTGATAGACTGGTTGACTAAAAGACTTTTACTAGGTCAGGTGCTTTGATAGACTCCACTATCAAGTACAATTTTCGGCGAGTGGATTAACACACCACTACAGACGATCAAGCATCACCGCCAACTGCTGCAAGTCCTTAAAAGTAACTTGGTATTATAGATTTATAGCTGGCTCAGTCCTGCGATAGAAACCTTCTTGATCGATCCTTTCAAGAGCAATTGCTTCTAATTGGGCCTCAACACGTTTCCAAAAATATTCTCCGCCAATCAGGATTGAGAATTAATTGACGTTATAGCGCTTGTGATCTTTAACATGGTGACTTTCAATTCCATTTTCTTATTTACCAATTTATAATCGTTGAATTTGTGTAATTATATTGACAGTTAATTAATTTGAGGTAAGATTTTGTATAGTTTAGAGTGAGAGTAATGCCTATTAATCTGAGAGTGTTAACCGGAGATGATGTTACATTGGTAGAAAGGGCGCGGAAAGTGTGGAATGAATCGCCGAAATTTTGATCAGTGGACGCGACTTTGTTTTGAAACAAACGGTCTGTTGTTACAGAGGAGTGTATTTAAAGTCGCGTCCATGTTATGATGATCATTGCTTAGTATCATATCATATCATCTGTTGACTCGGCGCAAGCTATCGGATTAGGCTGCTCTCACTCTAAACTCATTTCCATATTCAGTGTACTAATTATCAATAGTGTGTAGATTTAATCCAATGTCTCAAGTATCAACATCGTAAAACAGAAGTAGCGTCATGTCTCAGAGATAGAGTTAAAATACGAGATTAAGTAATGGAAACAGCATGTCATTGTATTAGCGTTGTGTTTTGCTGACCGAGCGACTCTCTCAGGTGCGTGGCTTCAAGGAATCGCTGGTCGCGTCTCTGCCATAGCTAGATGGTGGTGCTAACGGTCATGATGATAATGATAAAGAAAATATGAATGATGGTGGTAAACGCCGCTCGTCTCTTCCGATGGACCCGGTCAGTTCTCTGTGGACTTGCTTTAGACACGGCGAGGCATTATGTCTTTTGGTCAATATCATGGTGCCTAATGCTATCCCTATTGTTCATCCATGTCGCAAAGTGGTTGAGACTCCCAAATTGGGCCAAACTAATGTCTATAACTTTTTGCGTGCTTGCAAAGACGATCTTCACATTGATAGCTCCCGCCTATTCACCACTAGCGATTTGTATCGCGATGACACTAATGCGTTCATCAAGGTGCTGGATGTTGTTGAAATAGTTGCTGAAATGCTGACCGCTCAAGGTTTGATTGACGACAAATTGCAGACGCCAACTACGGCTAGAACATCCTAAAGACTGAGTAGCAACGCTAAAGATAATCGCGACAAGGTTGTTGTGGAGCTGCTGGATACAGAGTAGAATTATGTGCAGGATCTCGAGTATTTGCAGCTGTACATGAACACTATAAAGTAGAGTGGTTTGCTGACTGATGAAGAGGTGCGTAAGATGTTCAGTAATTTGGACCAGCTTGTTGATTTCTAAAGAACATTTCTGGTCGTGCTTGAAGACACCTGTCTGAATGGAGAATCTAATGGTCAAAATGTCGGTACCTTGTTTAGTGATTTCGAGAATGCTTTTAAAGTTTATGGTCCATACTGCTCGAATCATTCCAATGCAACATAGATGGTCGCTGAAATTGCTGATAAACTGAAGCCATTTGACAATGTAATGGATCCACATCATCAACTGCCATCCTATCTCATTAAGCCAATCTAGCGAGTGTGCAAGTATCCGCTGCTTCTGCGTGAACTGCTGAGAATGAGCGATGATTAGCCATAGACTGTAAAAACGTAGCTGAATCTGGGCTTTGAGGCTGCATCGCGCGTCACCAGAATGATCAACGAGATTTAGCGCAGAAATGAGAATGAAGTCAAAGTGAAAGATTTGGCTTTCTAGGTTGAAGACTGGCGTGGTCATGATCTATCTACATTCGGTGACCTGTTGCTAGATGAGAAGATTCTTATGGTCAGGCGCGATGTAGAGAAGCCTATGCATGTTCACCTATTCGAGAAGATATTGGTCTGTTTGAAAGAGGTGCCAAAGAAGGAGAAGAAGACATTCTCAATACCACTATCATCTAGAAAGAGTCATGACACGTCATCTGTATCAGTCAGTCAACGTCGCCAAAGTCTGGTGTACTAGTTTAAGGGAAAGGTGTCAATAGCAAGTATGGAAGGTATTGTTGCCAGTAGCAGAAACTCTGATTATGAGATAAAAGTGTTTTATAAGGATGGCAACTCTGGCGAAATGGAAAGCTTTGTGTTGAAGTTTCTGCACGAGGAGAAGTTTCAAAAGTGGCGCGATGAGATTGAACGTCTGATGGCCATCTCTGAGCTTAGCCGTCGCAGAAGAAAGTCGTGATAGTAGTTGAATATAAATTTAAATGAATTGAAATTCTCTTTATTAAGTTTGTAATCCTTTTTATTTTGACATGGCACGGTTAGTTTATAACTCAGGCGAGTCCGCCTTAAAATCTTACATTTACAAGATTGTCGCCACAAGAGCTATTTTTGGATTCCCATGTATTGATTAGTAACTATTTGGTAGCTTTCTATTTCTTCTAACAAGAAATTAACCTACTTTGCGCATTCATAATTTCATAATAAAAGAAGGAAATGGCCAGCTGGATTCTGAAAATTGTTTACTCATCTGTTTTGTGTCAAGTTGTGCTAATGGCTGATGCTGCGCTCCCTTAATCAATCAAAGTCCCTATGGCGCCATCATAATCAATGACCATAAGAATTGTATCAAATGTCTTGGTAAACTGTGGCCATGATGAGCCATAATGCTCAATCTTCGCGTTGGATGCTTATACGGGTGCTCCTAAACTGATCACGAATGTCACTGTGAGAAACTTTCCGTATCAAGAGATGGTGCTTGATAGTGTAAATCAAATTGTCTATCTTTACATTGTCAGCACGCAGCCTGATGTTTGGGCTGATTCTAGACTCAAAATGTACTCAATTAAATTGCCGTTGCTTTCTGCGGCTAATATAACATAAGTTAGTGTACCAATTGTTCAGATCAGTAGTAGTGTTATCATGACTATTGACTATTAGGCGCGCTTCTTGTATCTGATTGGAGATTATAGGCTCTTCAAATATGATATTATTGACTATGTACCGGTATTAAAGAGTTAGTCATATTCAACTGTGTTTGCCAACATTGAATAATGGGGTCCTAGAATGGCTGATGTGAATGGTGGTATACTTTATTATGCATCAGTCTCAAATGTTTAAAAGTATGCTATTGATTTGGCGTATAATGTGGCCACTTTTAAAACACTGCAAAACGATAATAATCCCACCCGCTGTGTTGGATTCTTCAAAGGCCTAGTCTATTTTTCTACAGAGTATTATTCAGGGGGGAATACTAGTTTTGCCTTTAGCAATTTCACTCTGGCCGCAACGTAAGTGAGCAATTATGTCCGGCCTGTCTCATCTATCATTTCTCAACCTGTTGAATTTCTAATGCTGGATAAAGACGTGATATTATTTGCTGATCGAGACTTGCAGAAAGTCTAGTTGATCAAAATTAGTAATATTCTTGGTATTAGTGCGGTAACGCTATTAGCCTCTGTACCTGCTCAAGTTCCACACGGAGTTGTTTGGTATGGAGATTATGTTTATGTTTCCACTTGGGGCGATGCTCAGGCGTCTGGAATATTGTATTTTTGCGTCAGCTCTAATACTACTGATGGAATGGGTCAGCTGCGTCAGTTTGGTAATCCGTCTCGTCATTATGGCTCTTGGTTGAGATAATTTATTTGGCGTCAGAGCTCGATCACTTAAAATATAACTGTTGGCACAACGCGATCGTTGCTTGATTTGCTTGAAGGCCTTACCGTTTACAGAGTAGGTTAACAATATCCTATTACGGTATACACACAACAGATAGAAATCTATCGCGGTAATGTCGTAGCGTACAGTCTTGTCAACGGCTCGGTGGTAAGTCCGTAAGTATTAACAAATCAATCTGACTCGAGCACGAATCCGTAGGTTACAATTTACAATGGTAATTCTGGATTGGATCAAGTCAGCATCGGAGTTCTATCTGCTGACACTTAAGCTATATTGAAGTTTGTCGCGTTTAATGAAAGAGGCAATGAGTAGTCAGCGACTCTGACTATTTATGGATTGAGAGCTACCACTACATCAAGTACCGCGGTTCTAACTACCTCTTCTTCTACAACGTCGAGGACTTCTACATCGACTGTAACTACTTCCTAGCTAGTCGGATCTACAATAATTTACTAATCGACTGGAACAAATTCAGCCTAAATATCGAGTACTACATCTGGTGTATCTACGTCTACCGTCGGCTCTAGCTCAAATGCTTTTACTTTGTCCTCAGTCACGTAAGTCAGCACAACCTCTTCAGTAGTGTCGACTGCAATCTCATCAATGGCATCTTTGTAATCGTAATCTACGTTTACAACAACTTTGGATCAGTTAATGTCTACTGCTTCCTCTGCGATTGGCACTGCCTCTCAACAATCCGGTACAATCCTGCAATCATAGTCCTAATCTAGTTCAAAGCAGTCCGAGGCTTTATCTGCTGATACGCGCTCTGAGTTGTGGTAATCTTAAACGAGCTCATTAACATATGGCAGCACTTTCCAATTTAATGCTCCTACGGCGGCCAGTTAATATTCGTCAGCATAAATCAAGAATGTTGCTACAACGTCTATCGCGATTGAGAACTTGCAATAATAGCAGGCTATCAATTTCAATCTGCAGTTGATCATTATAGTGGCAGCAAGCGTAGTTATCATATTAACAGTTGTTGCTGTTGGGTGTGCTTATAGAAAACGTCGCTTTAATTTGAGAAAGAGGATCATGCGTGAAAATCTGTATCAGAGTGGCTCTATTACAACCACCAATACTACTACCTTTCCAATGGCTGATGTAAATAGTGCCACTGTTTTGAATGCAACTATTCCTTATAACGGAACTGTTATGGGAAATCAGACTGCTATACTGTCGTAATACTGAACTATGACTTGGCTCGAATTCTCAACAACATAAAACCATGATAAATTGACAACAATGTATCTTCAAATCAATCGCCTCTTTCACTCATTTTAATAAAACCATCTTGACCATTAGCGGCACCACCTTTCCACATCTAATCACAATTAATGCCAACCATGGCCTCACCCAACCCTTCACTAACTTAAGCCAAGATTTCAAAGTTGTCAAAATGACTTACTGCTTGTACAATGGCGCGTGCACGTTTAGCTGGATCTGCAGACTTGAAAATACCCGAGCCGACAAAGACGCCGTCCATACCCAGGTGCATCATCATGACCGCATCTGCTGGCGTAGCAATTCCACCCGCTGCAAAGTTCACCACTGGCAGTCTACCTTCACGCACAGTTTAATGCAACAACTCTACAGGTACACGATACTCTTTAGCAAGATCATGGAATTCCTGAGGTAGTTTCTACATAGGATAATCCGCAATCATTTAATCTTATTTAAGCAGAGACTACGCTTTCTTGATATCATTCTGCAGATTTCTCGCATGTTAAACTGCATTAATTACATCTCCAGTTCCAGCTTCACCTTTCGTTCTGATCATAGCGGCACCTTCATTAATTCTACGCAGAGCTTCACCCAAGTTTCTACAGCCACACACAAACGGAATCTGGAATGGGTGCTTGTCAATATGTAGATACGGATCCGCTGGAGTCAAAACTTCACTCTCGTCAATGTAATCCACGCCAATACTTTCCAATACTCTCGCCTCGATAAAGTGGCCAATGCGACACTTGGCCATGACCGGAATAGACACCGCCTTCTGAATCCCTTTGATCATCTTGGGATCGGACATCCGGGCAACACCGCCATCTTTACGGATATCAGCAGGCACACGTTCCAGAGCCATAACTGCGCACGCACCTGCCTATTCAGCAATCTTGGCCTACTCAACATTGACCACGTCCATGATAACGCCGCCCTTCAGCATTTGCGCTAATCCTCGCTTCAAAACCAACTATTCAGATGAGTTTGTCATTTTAGTGAGCCAAATTAAAGTATCAATCAAGATAAAATTATGATTATTAATAATAAAGGTGCACAATAATAATAATAAAGAGAGAAAGAGAGGTGAAATGTGACGTATGACGTTTATAAACCGCTGTGGCTTCAACAATCTTCAAACGCGCCCAGCCGAGCCGATTGAGAATTGTTTCAGCGTCGCTGTCAACAAAGCCACATTTAAATTGTATTGATCGCACTGTACTGTAATTTAAATATGCAGATAAAGACAGAATAAGTGTGAAGCCTGTAAATTTAAGACTGTATTCATTTAATTTCTTATTATTATCTGGCAGTGACATTCATGCATCACGTTCAGAGTAGAGTCACAGTACCATCCGGATTGTTCTTAGCAGGATATGGCTTGTTGCCAATGTAGCAAACGGAAGCTGCCGGACTCAAATTACAGGATGCACCGTTTGCGTACGTACAGACGGTACCGCTAGCCCCTTGCTACTGCAGCGTTAGTTTACCAGCGTTGTAGTGAGACAAGTTAGGACAGTACAGAGGAAGTTGAGCAGAAACGGTCATCACCGCGACGACACCAGCCAGAATAGTATTGATCAATTGCATTTCTTGTATAGATTTAAATTAAGGATTATATCAGATAAGTATGATTTAGATAATTATAATATAGCTATAGAAGAAAAAGAAGCTTCCATGTCTAGGACCAGCTTTTAAACCGATTTGCCACTGTTACATTGCTCACACTGTTCCAATCAAGATGCCGCGATAGCGTTACTCTGAACCTTGATGTAACATCCAGTCAGCCTGACCATTATTAGAAGACTAAAATACGTGCTTGGTAACACGAAATGTAACTCTTTGTATCACGCGTAATCAAGAGTCACTTCATAGAGGACGTTAACTACTAATCAGCAGAGGGGTCATGCAATGTATAGTTTAAAATCAGCTTACCCAGATGATACTCTTTGCCTTGCCAATACAAGCACTAGAATCGACGAAGGTTTCAATTTATTTATTACAAATTACGTGATAATCTAACTTTTGTGTGAATTCAGTCAAAAATTGTAGTCTGCACATATAACTGTCATTTTCTTCAGAGCATAGGATCACCCACGAACAGTGTCAATAATGACACATTTCATATTGATTTCAATTAGGCCTCATATCGAGCTATCTTCCTTGTAAGAAAGATTCAAACAATTATGGAAAATAGTGATAAGCCTAATGCGCGGCTCTCTGTTATAACATGATCATTTTTTATACAATAAGTCCAACGAGCAACAACTTGATCCGGGTCAAACTAGACACAATCAAGTTTTTAAATATCCCATAAATCTGCAGGCCATAAATTTTACTGAGCACTCTTATTATTAGTAGCTTGAAACTAATCGGATCGCACGCGTCTAAGCCTTTTCCCTTGTGCTTTTAGTGATCTCTTTTTGCTTGAATGAAACACGACGCGCTTCTACCTATCGATCATCTTAAGTGCTGGATTGATTTGAAAACTAAGTTTGGACTCCCCTCTGTCATGGTAAGTACGTTTTGATATTCACCTTCATATAGACATTATATTTTATATTGTAGCTTTCAACTTTTAAATCAGTGAAAG
Source organism: Amoeboaphelidium protococcarum (assembly GCA_023515745.1). Classification (NCBI taxonomy): domain Eukaryota; kingdom Fungi; phylum Aphelidiomycota; class Aphelidea; genus Amoeboaphelidium; species Amoeboaphelidium protococcarum. The sequence goes on from JALECJ010000258.1 coordinate 2,876,104, forward strand.
AAGGTTGGCTTTGATCGTGTACTTTGAACAACAACTCTCATTTATGATCGTGCCCAATGCGTAGCTCACACTAGTGGAATTTGGTGTGCGAAATGGTCTGCCAGAGTGAATAAGATAATCACGGCTGGCGTTGGCTCTGAAATCAAATTATGGTACGATTATAATGGAGACTGGTAAATCCAAATCTCAATGTTATTATTCGTGTGTAGGGATGGAGAGACGATGGAATGTGAGTAGGTGGTAAAGAGTTCTGATCTTGGTGTTGTATCAATGGACTTGCGCGATTTGACCGACTCGACTCGTAAGACTTTAATATATGCGTAGTGTAAGTAATAGACATTTTAAAGCTTATATGAACTGTGTAGTGCTAGTTACAAATACTGCGGATGGTCAATTATCTGTGTGGGAGTTAACTGACGCGAAAAGTGGCCTCAAGTTGTAGAACAGGTTCAATGTTGGTCCCTCTAATGCTTGGTGTGTTTCCATTTCGCCAAAAGGTGATCAGATAGCAGCCGGTACTCATCGCGGAGTGCTGAATATATATTCTGTATCCGATGGCAAGTGTTTGCGCAAAGCAGAAGTTGGCAAAGGTTAGTTTATACAGAGTGTCGCGTACAGTCCCGATGGTGCCATGCTAGTGATCGGGACTGTCACTGGCCTTGTACAAATATACAACTCTTCTGACATGCAGTTGATGCACACTCTTCCATCGCATCAGAATGATCCTGTGAGGTGTCTTGCGTTCTCTAGGGATTCATCGCTCTTGTTGACTGGCAGTGATTCTGGAAAAATTGAAGCGTATGATCCCGTGAATGCTGATAAAATGGCCTCACTGGTGTCACCAGCTACTGTATCAGCCTCTTCATCATCACCAGCAGCAGCGGCAGCGCAAAGTACTGTAAAGAAACCGTGGATTCTTTCACTTTAAATGCTGGCGGACGGTGTGCATTTTATCAGCTCATCTTCAGACAAGACTGTACGCGTATGGAGTTTAAGCACTAAGAGCTGTCTTTTCACATTGTAAGAACATTATGACCTTGTGTGGCAAGTCGCTCTCAATGAAAAATAGGATAAACTGGTGTCTGTCAGCGATGATGGTCATTTGATCTAATACTCGGTCCAATTATGATTGAATTGGCTGATTTCAAGATACTAGTATACTTTAAACTATAATCTGTGGAAGATCCCTTATCGAATTACAATACCAAGAATTCTTATGAGCAAGAGTATGAGAAATAATGATAATAATCAACAAATAGTACATTATGATGAGCCATCTTTACTTCCGTTCTTTGAAGTGGATATATTACCCGTCGATGATCCACCAACATCACTCTTCTCAATCTCACGAAGAACCATCTCAAAGGCACGATCCACGTTGATATCCCCTTTAGCGCTTGCCTCAACAAATGCGCATCCCCATTAACTGGCCAACTGCTCACCTTATTACTTGGTCACTTTTCTACACTTTTGATACGGAGAATCATCAAAATAGAGATAATGATTAGATTCATCAATTTGCATCTACAATCAAATGTTACCTATTAGATTCGAGATCGCATTTATTGCCAACTATGCAGAAGGCCACTGAATTACTACCGAAATTGAGAACTTTATCGCGGATGACATTGAGCAGTTCAAAAGACTCTCGATTGGCAATACTATATACCAGCACATATCCGTGGATGCCAAAGTTGTGAGTTGAACTCATCAGCGTGTACTCGTCCTGACCAGCAGTGTCTATAACTTCCAAATTGTAAGTCTGAGGGCCTCTCTATCGTTACAGTGCAGATTTTTGTAGTACAAATTTTTTGCTGAATGTATTCTCTATAGTGGGATAGTAGTCTTGTACGAATCTATTCTCGACAAATTGAAGTGTCAGCGAAGACTTTCCTACACAACATTACAAGATAGTATACATAGATTCAACATCTACAGTATAAAGAGAGTGCATATACATACCGACAGCACGGGATCCAACCACCGCTATTCTGCGGGTCTTTTCCTAATTCTAACCAAGAGGTGTCGCCATAATTGGCTGAAGTGAGACAATTCTATTCAAATACAAGCTTATTGTCTGGTATAACAACGCGGCAAAGTATTTCCAGCCGCGGTTCTCTCAATAAGGCCGAATGAAAATCGATCCGAGCGCCCAAATGAGCGTTGTTGAAATTAAGGAATTTTTACTGGAAACAGTCATGCGCGCATAGTTGTTACACCACCTCGTAAATAATCAGGTATTGTACACTTGGACATTTCTCAACGTTCTCAGCGTGGAGTTATTTTTGATCTATCACGCAATAACTATTCAGTAGTGACAAATCGTTCGGTGATTGCAATCACCGTTTGAACAGCTGTCACTGATACAATTTTGCATCATTGTTCACTGAACACTTTGATACTTCTTTCCAAATTGAACAAAGTGACACAAGTGGTGCTTTGATGTACCATATTGACCGTATGGTTCTACTAGACCATAATGTGACCTTATAGGAGCTGAAAGCTAATAATAATAGCCTACAAAGGTCATGTACCGTTTTAGGAAAAATAGGTAATTACATTCAAAGCCGTGATTTAATCAAGGCAGCGAATGACAAGCTGAATTTGGAATTCGGAGACGAGTATAATTGAGGCAAGTCTCAAGAGAGAAGATTGACCTTAGTTCGAAAACTCTAAGGGAAATTGGAATAGGGCGATATCCGGCTATCTCCAGCGATTGTTAAGCTGAAACGATCCTAAATCAAGGCTGGTGCAAATGAATTGGCACACAGCATTAAAAAGTTTTTGAAGAAGCGGACCCCAGATCAGAGAGACGCCATTTAAATTAAGTCTATGATCTAGGGGGCATCTTCTGAGAAGCTTGACGCCCTTGAAGGGGATGTCGACTATCTTTATGCAGGTGACTGGTTTCCTCTTAAGGATGACTTTTCTCGACCATAAAGCCGAGCTCCTAGCTCACAAGCGTCTCCAGTCTTATCGCGCCGGGCCTCATGACTAGATAATGATAATATAAGATCACATTTAAGATACTTCACTTACTTTCATTTTAATCTTCATATTTCAATCAGTTCTTACCATTCTTCCTGGCGACGAACAGCAGCAGGTCAATGACACGGTTTGCGTAATGAATAAACTTTATTAATGTAGTTGCTATTTCACAAGTCTGATTAACCTGAAAATTGAAATCAGCTGCCCGTACATTGAGAAGGATCTATGATCTTCTTGATTAAAGTCAGCAATTACAGCCGTCAATCGGAACATGGACAGATCTCATATGCGTTCAACTTGCTTCATGCCACGTATATTCGTCTTCGCTTCCCATCCACTTCTTCCACTTTGACACTACACTAATCATCATCATTGAGCTTTCGTTTATGCTTGAGCGTAGTGTCACTTATAGCGTTATACATTCCACCTAATCAACTTGTGACGACTACCACGATCTGCGGGGAGTTCAGCTTCTTTGTATTGTCGGCACTTACGCTAGATAGACATTCTTCATATATATCTCTCTCTTTCTCTTTCTCTTTCTACCTCATAAATGACTTGAAGACATGTTAATGCTGTAAAGTAGTGTATAACGGCGATGTGATTGGTCACGATAACCGGCTGAATATTGATTTGTGCTTCATAACCTTTCGTATCACAATCTTCTCTCATCAAAATCATATTTAAGTATTCATTTTAACTGGTGAATTAATACTTTTAACGATAATTACAAAGCAATGGAAACATCCTTTGAAAGCGTATAGTTGCAGGGGAGAAATCTTGATTTAAGTAACGCGAGAGAAAATCCAGAGTATCACTCCGCAACAGGTAGTAGTTATATCGATAGTAGTGCAGCTGCTTCGTTGTCGGTTAAACTTGTTGAAGATATTGATTATCTCGCTCAACTGTTGAGTGTGGTCAGCTATAAAGATGAAGTGTTGCAATAATTCGATTAATGCATCCATGTAACTAATCGCGTTATCGCGTCTCTAAAGGGACTTGATGAGAGCAGCGAGATTCAGCATACCTAACCGCATGTTATAAAGATTTTATCCACAGTTTCACGCTAGCTTTACGGGGCTGATAGTAGCTATATCTGGAATTAAAATTAGTTTATGCCGCGTAATACTGGTCTGAAAGTTGATGGGAATGCTTTCATGTGTCGAATTTTTGTGCCAAGAGATTGTAAACCTGATATCATGCTGTCTTAGTCTGCATTGGCTCGTGCTGTTGGTCCGGTAGTTGAAATAAAACTAGATCATTTGCTCTAAGATTGTAACAATTCAAGGTTTGAAAAGTACGTCCGCCAAGGTGCTTTGTATGGGCTAAGCTTCATATAGCGCGTGTTTCCTATGATGCCTTCCAATGCTGTGTCTAAAATATTTGGCCCTGATTGGTATGTGTACGTGCCGTTGTTGTCGCATTAGTCTTTGTACATGCTTCGAATAGATTTGAGTGGTGTGTACATATCTGGGGACATCCGTGTCTGTTATTCGTCGTAATAGTCGGGGATTGACATGGCCAAGATGTTGTCTGCGTGGGTCATGTGGGCCTGTAGAGTCTCTGACTTTCTGAATGAACATGTGGATTTTCTGATGAGTCCTTGCGCTAGATTTTGTTGGATCCCTCCACAGTCATTACTAAAGTTGTTTCCATCGCTGAACGTTGATCATCTAGTTGCACGCCCTTCGTTCTACAATCCAATCTATGTTGATATTGTCAACAAGGCTGTCTATAAGTTGATTAGTGTATGGTCAGCTAATTTAAAAGGTATTGACAATAAGCTGCTGTCGGATCCCCTTTTGTGCGAAGGTTGGATGGTGGAGAGGCGCGTTTTACGAATGCCTTTATACGAGTCCTTTGATTTGCACCGCTGTCCACCTTAAGGTTTGAACTAACTGATTGATGTTCTGAAGCAGTTAGTTTTGATACTCATGCACTTAAATCAAGTACACCAAATGTGTCATTGCGATATTCGAGCTGCCAATGTTTGCTGGAAGACTTCGAAAGATATTGTTCTGATTGATTATGATCTTGCAACTGTGATAGGTGAATTCAGTCCAAAGCCATAAAAAGCCAGGGATAGTGCGCCAGATATATACGTTCATGAAAATCATGACTTGTGGCTTGTTGGAGTCATGATATTGCAGCTCACTCTGTCGAACTTTAGTTGGGATTTGGTTACAAATCGCAGAAATAAGTTGATGCTCGGAAAGCGTCAGCTGGATTTGCAACTAGGCGGTCGTGTAAGATGGAAGGATGCTTTTGCTGCTTAGTACGCAGTCTTGACCAAAATGGCTGAAAATTGTTTGCAATTGCATTAATATCGCTGGTCACTTACTGATCTCAAAGGCTTTTTAGACAAGATATGATGAATGGCTTCCAATAAGCGAAGGTTGATTAATATAGCATAACGTTTCATAATACATTTAGCAGTTGGAAAGTTTACTGTTTAGAACTTTTTGTCAAACTTTATTTACGTCCGCATCTTGGAGAACTTTATGCTGTAGAGCGAAATTTTGAAATCTATGTAAAAGTGAGAAATTTTGGCATATTTTTATGGTTAAACAGGGAGTTCAAGTGAAAGGCAACGATGCTAGAAACATCACCTGATTTCCGTTGTTATTATTAAGTCTTTCAAATTTCAATCAGTTCTTACCATCCTTCTTGGCGACGAACAGCAGCAGGTCAATGACACGGTTTGAGTAGCCAAACTCATTGTCGTACCAAGCCACAACCTTGACAAAGGTATCATTCAACTGGATACCTGCATTAGCATCAAAGATACTGGAGCGAGCATCGCCAATGAAATCAGAAGAGACCACCTCATCCTCAGTGTACCCCAGAATACCCTTCAGCTCTGCACTCTCAGAAGCCTTGCGAATGACAGCCTTCAGATTGTCGTAGCTGGTTGACTTCTCCAGACGGACGGTCAGATCAACGACCGACACGTCAGCAGTAGGCACACGCAGAGCCATACCAGTCAGTTTACCGTTCAAAGATGGAATCACCTTGCCGACAGCCTTTGCTGCACCAGTAGAAGCAGGAATAATGTTCTAGTTGGCACCACGACCAGATCTCCAGTCCTTGCCACTTGGACCATCCACAGTCTTCTAGGTGGCAGTGACAGCATGCGCAGTGGTCATCAAACCCTCAATGATGCCAAAGTTATCATGCAGAACCTTGGCGAGTGGAGCCAGACAGTTGGTGGTACAGCTAGCATTAGAAATGATCTACTGCGATGGATCATACTTGTCCAAGTTGACACCGCACACGTACATAGGGGCGTCAGAACTTGGAGCAGTGATGATCACACGCTTAGCACCGCCAACCAAATGGCTCTTGGCCTTCTCCGTGGTGGTGAAAGCACCGGTACTCTCAACAATGTACTCAGCACCAGCCTCGGCCCACTTGATCTCCTCAGGCTTCATGGAACTGAAGACGTGGATTGGCTTACCGTTGACCACGAGCTTACCATTCTTCTCAGACACCTCTCCCTTGAACTGACCATGGGTAGAGTCATACTTGGTCAAGTACACCTACATATATGGATTTGAGATTGCAGCGATAACATTACATCAATCGAAAAGTTGAAAATATACTAACCATGTACTTGGTGTCAATGAAGGGATCATTGATGGCCACAACTTCAATCTCAGGATGCTGCAAAGCAACACGGAAGACCAGGCGACCAATTCTTCCAAATCCGTTAATACCAACTTTAATAGTCATTTTGCTTGTTTGAGTTTAGAGCGAAGTTTAAGTTCAATTTATGATTATGATGTGATGTTACTCGACGTGCAAGTGATAGAACTGACCAACTCTGATCGCGCGAGAGTGTCGTTAGTTTGATTGCTTACAGTGAGTGAGTGAGTTAGCGGCTTGGGTTGATCGCCCGAGATCAAACACGAACTTTGCGACTCCGCTCAATGTGTGTGGCGTTTGAGAGTTCAGGTGCATCAACATCAATGTCGAACCTCAAAGTATTGACGAAAGCTATTTACAACATCGCCTCAGTATTGGCCAAGAGTTAGGAAATGAAATCGCGGTTAAAAAGTAAAACTCTATATAAGTAACCAAATAATTTCAACAACTTTCTCAATCTATCACACCAAACACTGTAATAATGTTTTTGAAAGTGATCCTAAGCAAAACCTTCTTGATGAAACATTTCAGCCGAGACACTTAGCAAAGCCGCCATTTTTACCGCTTATAGACTCTTACTCAATATCATTCGAGCTTGATGAAGATTCAAAGTGCCCAGCCAACTATTGCAAATATACATCTTGATAAAATCGTGACACACGTCTTTTGCTTCACTTCACCTAAAACGAGAGGTAGTTCATCCAACATCCTAGATATCAGCAAACTCACTTTTACTGCAATCAGCAAAGATTTAATCGGCACATCTTCTTTATAACTACAGCGCGTTCTATTACTGTGCTTCACTTTATCAATGTTATCATGAAGGGGCTTTACAGATCGCTTCCTCAAACATTTCAAAATCTATGACTACTTCAGCGGAGTTTGAAGGACATTGACAGCGACAGGCTTTCAAAGACGCGACATCTAGACTTTCTGCCTCTCAGATGGCTTTCTTATTAGGCAGATAATGAGCGCCTTCACCAATCGATCACCAATAGGCTCTGATTCACGTGCACCGTCCACTCTGAATGGGTACGTATATACTTCATTTCATGTCTCATTCTCAACAAAGACTTTAAAATGGACGGAATTGAGTTCAAAAAGTGGAGCAATTAGAGTATACAGTGTAGTAGACATTCAAGCCGGTCTTGAATCTTGATACCAATGTTGATAGACAGGAAATGCTTTGATCACGATGAACTATCGCGCTTTGTTTCAGTTTCATCGGGGATGTACCCCAAATACGTGGATGCAATCGTATGGTGTTCACTCATATGTCACGATAATTATACCAAATTCTTATTATTTCTTACAGAAGAGAATTGATATGCCAATATTCGTTCGTTTATAGCTGCAATGATTGAAAATACTAACACTTCCAGGTAAAATCACGCAACGATGTGTCATTGAATTCGTATCTAATTTTCAATACTTTGGCTGAAAGCCACAATGGACATACGACGCGTTATTTTTAATGAAGCAATAGAAGAAATGAACAATTTCTTGACACAAAAAATGATTACGAGTTTACTTCTAGTGGGATTAGTGAAACTGTATCTCAAAATGTTCAAAAAAGCAATTGAAGACATTGTTGTTGTTGTGCTGAGACGCGAATTGTAATGTCTCTGACTGTGCATGAGATAGACGCGTTTAAACTATAATCTCAAATGTTCATTCAATCACATAGTATCAGCGCCTGCATAACGCGGTCAATATCAATGTTTAATGATCTAAATAATGCAGCCACTAAATCGTACGCAACAGTCAAAAGTGGTATAAGGAAAGACTGTGACACGTATCGAACGTAGAATATGCATGAGATCACCCCGATCAGGAAACCAGCCAAAACTTACAAAGGTGTATGGTAATTCAAGTATACTCTACACACGATAATATACACAATTATATAACCATAATAGTAAGAGTATTTTCAAGAGTTTTGTCACGGCTATAAAGTCTTACCGAGAATAGCACACTAGTAAACTAATGCTCCCATAAAACAACATGCGAAGTATTCGGCACACGATATTAGTCCTATATTATTAAGTAGATTGATTTTTCTTGTCTTTTAGCTTTGATAAACCAGCACTAAAGTTCCCCTACAGGAGAGCATACATAAGCCAAAAAGCCATAAATTGTGCATGGCTGGACGGCATTCCAAATCCATCGTGTCTCTTAATGGAGTCCATGGAGAGCGATGATGGAGGAGAACCATGAGATGCAACATTCACACCGACAGCAAAAATATTCTCCTGCACCTGATCCTCTGCTCGACCATGAGAGACACCAGAGAAGGGAAAGTCTGGACGTGGTGCTTGTATATAATGTTTGAGCACGTAATTCACAACTTCATTTAGGATCAAGCCGATAAGCAGTAGTAATACGTTCATAGATCGCCTAACTGTCAGACACGAGAACACCAGATGAAACATATACCATATGGGAAATAGCGACGACACTCCCATAATGACAGATACAGTGGATTTATCCGGAATTTATACTTGGAACAACTTCATTTCGATACTACGCTTTAAATATAAGAGCTTAATGTGGGCCAAAGTTCTTTATATGAATTGAGAACGCGGTTATAAATTTCACTGAAAGACTGAAGCGCCTAAAGTAAGATCAGTCAAACTGCAGTGACTTAAGTCGAAACATATAAGATCAAAACTAAGAATGTGCATGTAATAATAATTATTCATTTGCATTCATTGCTACTTGGTCAATTGGAGGATAGCATTGTAGATTCATTAACTTTTCCTGCTACATGTTCTTTATCTTTATTCAAATCAGGCTACTCCAAGTCTGTGATATCAATGAGACGAATGCTTGAATTCAAGACGTTCTCTTCCTCCTGATCAAGCTACTACTCCTAATCTGGATCGACTACATCCAAGAATTCTTAACCACCAGAATCATAATCGACTGAGTTGGATTAATGCTGAGTCTCCGGGTCACGTTAGAACAAACTGTCAGGATCGGCGTTATCATCAGCCATATGAAGTGGCAAAGCACTGTCACTACCATCCCTACTGACACTTCCTTTGGCCGGCTATACAGAAGGAGATTAAAGAGCTTGGAAGCCCGGAGGAGTGGACACGCGCGATGTTGAAGCATTACCATGTTCTTCTCGCATTGTCTCTCTGATATCTCCTTGTACATGTAGTGGACTACCAGGCCGCATTCTGCGAGGTTATACAAATGTAGACACAGATTCAACGCTCTTCCTGTCATGTCCACCACAACTTGGCGCAGAGTGCGTAATACTGTAGCACTTCCAACAGGCATGAACGAAATCGCAATGCCAATCAGACAAGATACATCCCTTCTTCTCATTGAACGCCGGACAAATGTATCGCTTACTACCTGAACTCTGTAACATGGACAATGCATCACCATGATTTGAGCTAGACAGAAGAGGATTCAGCCGGAATAACTGAGACATGTTATAGCGCCCCTGAGGCATAGGTAGAGATATTGCGCTGATTGAGCCTGAGCAATTGATGGCAGGATGTTCTGGACTCTTACAGATGGAGCATAGATGAAGTCGAAGGCATGGGGCATACATTTTAGAGACATCTTGGAAGTGATCGCTATCATTCTGATCCACCAAATGTTCATCATGCGCACGAGGACATTTTCCTGTATTATTCCACTCTGAACACAATAACAACACGCCATGCTATTACGATGGATGTGGCTGCAGACATAAGGAAATCTTATACTCGTATTAACACGAGTCTCTGCTACCAAATTTGTTCAACTGTTACAAATTCTCATCATTAAGACTTGCAATAGTCTTTGGAGCAAGACGTCTATAGATTATAGGATGATCGCATAGATGAGCTCTTCGACAATGCAGCGGATCATTACAAATGAGACGATTAAAGTTGAGACAAAGCTCTGCATTTCCAAGTCGCGGTGATGGTTATTCTGGTACCAACTACTGACCAGACTAGAGAGACGACGTATCATTTATACTACTGTTCCTATTAGGTGTCACTGCTCTTGGAATAGCATCTCTAGACATGGGGGATGCCAACAACGACCTGTCAATATATCCCATCGACTGTAGAAGCTTGAATGCTTATGGTAAAAGATGAGGGCGAATACCGTGACATTAGATCAAAGTATGACCACTGCTAAAGCAATAAGCACACGAATGCACTTTCGGACATTGAACGGCAGTATATTAGCACAAACCCTGATGATCTAGATCAGCCATGATATTGGATTTATTATAATCAAGACAAGGACGTCGCTATGCCAGCGGCACAGTACACACATGACTTCGATGATCACCTTTGCACTTGTTACAGAGATGAATGTACGGGCAGTTACTAACCATGCAATTCTTACCAGCATTAAAATTGTTGCAGAACCCAATGGCCTAAGGAGGCTTCTTAGATAAAGGAATAATGCGGCTATTACGGAGCGGCATATAGTTGGTCATGATATAAGTCTACTCCATCTTTCTATCAGAATCCCTTGATCTTTCAGGAAATCGCCCACGTTGACTCGGTGCGAAATTCGTGTTATTCTATTCATGATCAATATTCACATCAGATGGCTCGGCGTTACCATTATCTTATCCCCATCCGTCGGTACCATCATCACAATCATCAATATCTGAGTGGCTAGACAATGTAGATGCAGAATTATCATCTTTCTAGTTACTTTTATCAGGAGAATGGGCTACACTGTTATTCTTTGAAGAAAGAAGAGGCTAAGGATAGCTTGAAGCGTCGACATTTGGAATATTAGGAGCCATTGGTTCTTCATCTTCATTTTCAGTGACAATCATCTACTTGAAAGCATCAACGCCCTTTTCAACATGAGATTTGGGGCCATTGACTTCAACATTCCAGATCAATTTACTTCCATAACTATCATGCATGACAAAAGAGTACACCTTGAAATTAGCCAAATGTTCACTACTCAGAGTAACAAATATATGATCATCCTACTACAGAAGCTGTACTAAATTCTTGCTCGTTATCATCACAGAGACTCGCTTATCAGCTTCCTTTTACAATTTCTTATCCGCAGGAGATTCTGGTAGAGATTCTTCATCGACGACTTTAGTGCTTTAGCTAATCTCATTCACTACGGCAGACTTAGTGTCATCGTCCTATCGCGACACCTCATCAGTCACAAGTCTATCCGATTCAATTTAGGCAGGTTCCTCGTCAATTGGCTCTATATTTTACGCAAGGCTCTCCTCAGTAACTTCATCCAGAGATACAGAGCCCTTCTACTATTCAATATCAATATCAACAGAGAGTTACGGTTAAAAATCTTACTCATTAGATACAATACTTTCTGGCTTAACAATCTCAGCATCGCGTTGGGATTAAGATTCAATAACAACAGGAAGCGCCGGAGGAGGCTAAATGCAAAGTTGGCTTATATCAACAGGTTACAACAGATTCTCAGGTAATGCAGCAGATGAAGCCAACTATTCAGATTAAACTATAATAGTATTCTCTAAATCGGAAGAGGAGGAGGAGGAGAAAGCTGAAGAAGACGGCGTAGTATTCGAGCTCATGTCCGATCCTTCATCACTCACAGAACTCTATTGTTATCCCCAACCTTCAGCATTCTGATCACCGTTAACATCAATCTCATCAGTAGGAGATACTGTCACCGTTTTTTTCACAACATCACCGTGATCTGAAGGAGAATGTTAATGCCATTAATCTTCATCAATATGCTACTCAGTAATCTACATCGTTGAATTCTAAAAATACACAGACTAAGTGTCCCAGCCGCTACTAGTATTATGCCGGGCCACTTCAGAAGTCACAGAACGCTGACCACTTATAGGACTCGTAGCATAAGCGACTTCGCTTTAGTTGCTACTAAAATAGAAATTAGTGGAAGATGCGGGAGGTCGATTCCATCTATTCCAACCCAAAGACATGTAATCACTTTTTACCTTGCTTTTACTGACGCATTAATAAGCCATATGATAAGGGGAGCCGCACTTGAAGCAAACTCTCAACTTTGGGCATCTGTCAATATAATGACCTCTTTAATTGCAGTTGGAACATAGACGAGAACTCAGTTCCGGACAATCACCATATTCATGACTGCCACGACGCTTGCAGAATTTACAAAATAAATTTGATCTATCGCACCCCTTTGCAGGCAATATATCCGTCATTCTATCAACATTCTCATTTATCTGAGATTAAGACGCAGAGTTGGTAGAAAACAGTTCTGAGGATTACATAGAGGATTATGAAAATTTCTTCTTCCTCTTACTCTTGCTCTTCTTCTTCTTCCCTTGACTGGTGGCGCCATTCTATCCAGCATCCTAACCAGAATTCAACTGAGACTATTCATTGCCAGCGCTATCATTACTTCCTTGAATTCCTTGAACACTTACAACCTTATCGTCAATATCAGTAAAGAGTAGAGTAATCAGTGCATTGGATCCCTTCAGTTGATCAATAAAGAACTAGTACGGACTAGAACCAGTCTTGGCAAAGTCCTTGAAGAACTGCCTCAATTGCTGCAATTCAGCAGATGATGCATCATCAATCCTCTTTTTCCCTTTCAAATACAGCATGCAGACATTATCACTTGAAGTCATTTGGAATATAGAATTGAATCCCCTATAGATGAACGAATGAATGAATGAGTGAATAGGTGTAAGTGATAGATGACAATGATAATGATAATGGAATGATGAGAGTTTTATCAAATCAAAAGAAGAAGAAGAGCAGAGAATCGACGCGACAAAAAGATTTGTTTTCAAAAGGAAGAATTGTGTGACGCGTCGGATCGCTATCTAAAACGTGATATATGTATGGCTGTCGTTTGAGTGCCCAGTTATACAACCAAAGTCACAAGGGATAAAGTGTTAGTATCTAATTGCCCATGAAACCAGACAAGTACTGATGCTCAACTAATAAAAATTAAGAGCAGCGATTCAAAGCGACAAAAAATATGTATGTAAAGAGTAATTTTATTTCAAGCTCAAATCAGTTCATCTGTCTGATCAAGTTGTTGATGAACAGCTCGCGGTTACCAGTGTCACCACCCTCGATAAAGTGCAACACCTTCTTCTTGCTCCAGCCACCAGTTGGGTTGGACAGCTTGAATGGCCACAGGAAGTTGTTCACCTCCTTGAAATTAGGACCGACAGTGTAAATTTCGTGCACCAGATCCTCAACACAGATGATGCCAAGCTTGCCCAGGCTCTTCTCCACGATGGCGTTATCGGATAGAGGGATACGCTGCTTGCTCTGTGCATCCTTACCGAAACCACGCTTGTAGATCAGCTCTCTGACGCTCTTCAAGTTTGGAGTACCGTATGCAATGTATGGCTCAACGAGCTTCAGCATCTGCATTGTGCAGTTGGTCAATCTGATGAATACACCATTGTTGATCTGACGCAGACGCAACAGCTGCAAAATCTTTCTAGGCTTTGGAGCAATCTTGTTAATACCCTTGATACGGATGACGAATGCCAACTTTGGCTCAGCAGGCACGTAAAAGTTACCAGCTGCCTTGGCCTGACGACGCAAACGGATCTCCTCCTTCTCAGCCTGGACATACTCCTTTGCGTACTACTCTGCGCGCTTGAAGATGACTTTACGGTTCTCCTTCTTGGCCTACACATATGGTCACAATATATATTATCAAGTTAGTACATGTACCGAATAAAGAGGTATTATGACGCGTAATTATATCACTCAAATGTCTAGACAAGTAAAGCAGCACAAATCATGATAGTCAGCCCCGAAAGATGGTATTACTGGTAGCTTCATCGCATTTTACCGCTAGCTTTCCAAATATAACGTGTCATCAATCCATCATGAAGAAGTGTTGCTTTACTTTGTTTTCTACTATATATATAATCTGACCATTAGATTGATGCCAGTCCACTGGTTTTGATTATTAATATAATGAACGATTCCATTCCATTGTCTCTCTGTTTGTCTGAGTGAATGCAATTGATTACGCGACCCAACACCTCCATATAAATAAAAACTTACTTTTCTAGCCTCGACAAGAGCAGCCTAACGCTCAGCAGCAGTCTTCTATGTCTACTTGCGCTTCTTTAACACGGATTCTGGTACAGTCTTAACGTCAGTCATACTGATTTTGGTTTAATTTTCTCTTTTCTCCACTGTAAGAATGGTACTTGAACCGTTAAGATTTCTTAATGATTCGCGAGAAAACGTTCTCGTCTCGGTTAAGGTTTTGATCTCTCGCCGCGTTGCCAATGATGATTTAGTCACTCCAACTGAGAATAGAGAGAATGAAAGAAAATTACACGCCAAAGCAAGGGCGAGGATGTTGTCGCGAGTCAAAGGCGGATCCGCTCGCACTTTCTTAGAAGGACTCTACCGGTAAGACGTTTCAATATCATGAGAGCATCCATTTACGGACCCATTTTGAGTGTCATTAAAAAAATTCCCCTTAAAATCAAAGTGAAAACAAATAGTAAAGAACTAGATTTACAGTTTAAATAAACCGCTTTTTTACCATCTGTCAATAATATAAATGAATCAGTCAACTTTCTATTTCTGAGTCATGACTGTGAATAAAGTGAGAACAACATCGTATGACATGTGAGACTCAGAGTCTGCCGCACCAGATAGTCGCCTGTAACCTTTCAATCTATTCCAAACTCCGGTAACACTGTGCCATAGTCCAATTCTTTCCCTTTTCGCGTCATGCATCGGAATGAGAGCATCAAGTAGCAACTCCAGGCGCGTTTCATACTTCATTTGATGTTGGTTCTTGAAGAACTGTGAGGGTACCAAAGGGAGTCCACCAGCAAAGTCAAACTTCTTTCCAATTGATGATACAAATTGGTTCCAAATTTTGAATCTCTATTTCAAAGACTCCATAGTGACAGAGTTATCAAGTAGCTATTCATCAAGGACCAACAACGCGTCTTTAACTTGCTATCGCACAGTGTCAGAGTAAGGAGCAGGCTTTTGTTCATAGGCACCACTTCTAACCAACAATTTGATCCATCTTGATTTGAACCAATGTGAAATCTTCTAGTACCACGTACGCTTAGATTAAGTAATATCTAACAGCTGACGGATATCAAAACTATTCTATGCACCTTACGCGTTAAGTACCTAAGGTTAAGACGTCTGCAAAATCAAAGAGACTTATTTCTCGAATGCTTTAATCTAATCAAGCATTGTAATGACGCGATGTATGCCCAGCTCGCGGCAGTACACAAGAGCATTTATGCCACTTATACAGATCCTAGTCAACTGATCCCCATTCGGAATAGCTAGCTCAGGAGTCGATAAACCAATAAGCTTAGAATACCCCAAGTTTTTAAATAAATTGATAATATCACCACTAACTCTAAGCCATTCGTAATCAATTTCATGAGATACTTGGATACTGGCAGGCTTAATCTCAAAGGTTGGAGATTTCCATGGACCAATCACAATTCTATAACGATAGTCAACATCCAGGGTATAATAGTTACGTTCATGCGTATCTAGTGGAATTAAGTTAATAGGAATCTTCCACTTCACTGATACTTTGCGGCCCACAATCTCTTAATGTACGATTTATTGAAGAGTGATCAGGTGGAATGGGCATACAATGGTTGTGTGATCATATGTATTAGCAACGCGTTCAATATACACCTGCAGATGGGATGATGTAGACTAAGGGCCATGACCATGTAGGAAATCCAAAGATCTTTTACCAATAGTGAGCGGCTTATTATATCTGATCCTATTTGACGCGTCATTAGTATCATCAGCATACGGGTTTATATATGAACTGACGACATCAAACTGCAACTCCTACCCAGCAATGTATTCACTGTGCCTTGATTAAATAGACAGCTAGAATGTAAAAGCTGACACGCTTTAAGCAATCAACAGAGCAAATATACTAAGTGATACTAGATACTTTTTCATTTTTTATTTGCAATATTCAGAAAGATTACGCATAGAAACTCCGCTGAGAGCCTTTGATATTTCAGGCAAATCTCGCACTTAATCTCCTTTTGAGCCCCTTAGAATTCAACTTAGGGCTGTTCAATGGACTATGATGTAATAAAGGAACGAGTACAAACTGTAAAGAAAATACAATATATAAATGTAATATCACTTTATAGATATACTAAAAATGAATGAATACATATCATTCCAGCTAAAGAGTTACAGATTAGCCAAAAAGAACGCCATTAGACATTGAATCAAGAGCCTTGTTGGCAGAGGCAGAGTCAAAGAACTCCACCACACCGGATAACACCGTTCTGCCATTGATCACCGTATCCTCAATGTTTACAAAGAGAATTTCACCATAGCGGGCAAACAACTTGTACAAATGAGCAGATTTTACTTGCGGTGTGACTGGAATGATCCTGACACAGGTGGCATCTTCAGCAGTTGGAGCATTCATAGTCACAGTGGCTCGGGTGGCAACGCTAGATACAACTGAATTTGAACGCAACGTTCCATTATTATTGTTATTATTATTATTATTATTATTCTGATATCCGCTTTAAGATGTATGGATGTGCTGTTGATGATGACTATGAAATTACTAAGGCTAATCATTCTAACGACCAAAACCAGGAGGATATTGATTCAGACGCTTCACAGACGATGACCGACCTCGCAGGTACTCCTAATCCGTGTTATTTACAAGAGGAGCGCTATTCAAAGCCAGCCCACTCTAATGCCTTTACGCATAGCTATCCAACCTTTAATCATTAAATGATGAAGCATTGTTATCTTATGGCACATGGCGTGACTAGGTATCAGAAATCTAATCTTCCAGTTCAGAGCCACCCCAACCAGCTGCTTCTAACTGAGTATCCTCGGCCTCTCCATTGTCATCATCACCCCAGCCGATATCGTCATCTAAAGCAACATCCAAGTCATCTTCTTCTTCCGCCACTCTATAATCTGCGGATGGTTTAAACTTTATTGATGCAGAAGATTATCCACTACTAACACCACTGTTACTAACAGCATGTCCAGTTGAGATGTGAAAATTATCGTTCGGCTTGTTCTGCGAATCCTGAGACTTGAACCTGAACTTTGGTGCTTGAGAACTATCACTTTTATGAACCTTCTTTGGCTTATTACTGTATCCGCCGTTGACCAGACTGGAAGCGAACGCTCCTGCAGTTGATGGATAGAAAGAGTTGCTTCTCGCCTAAGAAGAATTACCAGTAACTTGATCATGATTGCCAATCTCATTCTAATCCTCTCTTGGAACGTCTATTTAGGTATCCTTCTGATTATCAATTGAAGATGAAGATTCGATTTATCCTTCTTCTTCTGCACCCCATCCACTCTTTGAAATAGACTCTTCATTATCCAAGTTCTGATCATCTTCCACTTCATTGCCCCATTCTACATCTCCCTTGCCATCTGACCACGCGTCCAACTCCAGTTCTGTTGAATTTCCATCTTTATCCACTCCATCCTCGTTCTCTTCATTATCACCTCCCCAGTCTACATCTTCCGCCGCTTCAAGATCATCCTCTTACTCCTACTCCTCCTCAGCTTTAGGCGATGTCTCTTCATCAACATCCGTACCATCATTCCATGAATCAGCTTAATCTTATCCCCAGCCACCAAGAGTATCCGTATTATCTTAATCCTCCGGATCGAGATCGCTTTAAAATACAATAGAATTAGCATCAAGGTGGACATCTTCTTCCACCAAATGATCAACGGTATTGAGTGAGTCCTAATCAATTGCCGTATTATCACCAGATTACAGAGATTAAGTGCCTTCCAGTAGTGATTAATCTGCAGTATTATCAACCACCTGTTCAGCAAATCTAACATCTCCTTGCATCTCTGTAGAATACGACTTCGTTTTAGCACTAAGAAAATCTGGTGGAGCAGTGAGCCATTCTAGATCAACTTTTAATTACCGAGATCCAGTATCATCTTAATCCTTTTACTACTATTCAGCATTAGGTGAAAGCTCCGACTACTCATATCTCTCCTCGGCGACGGACTTGTATCTCAAATCACCACTCCAATTGTCTTCAACAATATTCTCGATTGCCGCCTACTACTACTAATTCGCCAAAGATGCGCTCTGGTCGCCCAGCTACTATTTATGAGCGCCATTACTGATCAACTTATCGCGTCGAATCTTGGCTTCCAGTAATACCTCCTTGGTGCCTTTCAATTAAATTCCCAACATCACGGGAGACAGGCCGCGTAACTGCAGATTAATCAGCTCAGTGGCCAACATTGACAATTCTGACGGCGAGAGTTCATCCAGAAGAATATTGCCAGACAGCGCCGCTTAGATTCTAGAAGTCATTACAATGTCAATTTGATTTAGTGCCTTAAATTTCTCCCAGTTGAGTTGATGATGGAGGGAATATGAAGTGCCTTTTATATTTAACACTGATGGCGATCCGATAGAAAAGTTGCGCGCGCGGTCAAGTCAAACAGAAAACGATAACAACAGCGAGAACTGAAAAGTTAATTGTAGGAAGCGAATAGAGAGAAAGACGGAGAGAGAGTGAGTGAGTGAGTGAGAGAGAAAGAGCCAAACGAGACCATACGTATTTCGATTGTTATTGAACTAGCATTATATTCGCGTCTAACTTGTAAAGACAAGACTTTAAAAATTCGGTGTTCAGCGAGAACTGTCATCAAGTTTTACTCTTGTACAGTTTGCTACATTTAAATATTCTAGTGGTGATGTTTCGTAATATTTTATCGAATTTTGAACCGCCCACTTAAAGAACTATCGCGCGCAACTGGATATTGTAATCTCAAAGTTGAAATATGTCACAGGGCGATCAATTTAGTAAGAGTCTGTTAATCAAAAACAATTAGTTATACAGCACATCACAATTCTGGATGAAGCATTAATATCTCCAAACAAGAAACTCTCATTGTTAAGGAGATGTAGCTTGTGGTGGATGGTTCTTCACATGCTCTTCAAACGATGGCGGAAACTGATAATCTGGCATTTTCTTGTAATCTCTTTACACTTGAGGAGGTGCAGCAGCAACAGCAGCAGCAGGCGAACCGGTAGAGTTTTATTATAAATTAGCCGGTACACCAGAAGCAGCAATGTCTGCAGCAGCGTCACTCTTCTTTTATGAACTTTGCTATTACTGCTACTTGTTACTATCGCTTGAATCAGTAGCAGGGGCTGGATGAACTCTAGCCTCTTTCAAAGCTTTACTCTTTGCAGGACTTCTAAACATGATTCCAACAACAGCGATACACACCACAGCCAATATCTCAATCATCTTGCAGTATAAATTTAGCTATTTGTCAGAATATTATAAGAGCGAATAAAAAGTGGCAAGATTAGTTAGATTCTAAACAACATGAAACTTGATCAAAGAATGAACAAAAAAGTCAAGCTGTTGAAACGCTCGGAAACAATAATAATGAACTATTATAAACTATATCTCTGGACTCGGGCGGTGAAACTAAGCAGATGGAGTAAAATGATATCTATTTATTGATATTAATTACTGTATCATTATTATCAAACAGGGAAAATTTCTAGCTTGTCAGTTTGCAGACGTGTCATCATCGCTTGCAAATCCAAAATTCGGCTTGTATTGATCGTAAGGACTTTCTTGTTGCTATTAGGACTGAAAATATTGCGACATGCCAGATTTCCGCCGGACAGTACCTAGAGATTATACGGAGTCTGTACGATTCATATTCTCATTCTTACTACTATTTCCATTATTCGAATGATGAGCATCACTTTAATTATTACCTTAACCATAGCTCTATTCTGTATTGCCTTATTCATTGTCAAAATCTTTCAATCCGGAGAACAAGCCTAACTGCGCAGACATTGAAGGCTTCAACTTTGTCTCCTGAAGATCATTGGCATGATATGTGCCACCCAGTAAAGAGCTTTAATCGTTATGAAATGTCGAGCCTTTTCGCTTGGCCTATTATTCTATATTTTCATTAGAGCCACCATCTTGAGATTCCATTTCAAGTTCATCCAAATCTTCCTAACTTCGGCTATACTTTATTGGTTTACCAACAAAAATGGGCCTCATAATCTTGTCATCGATCCACGTTAACCATTTTAAATCGCGTTCGTACTTGTAAGTGTCTTCATCTTTATCCTGCTCATCTCCATAGTCATTATTATCATAATTACCATCAATTTCATTATCATTGTTATCAGGTAAACCATTAGAGGGCCGCCTCATTTACCTTCGATCGTTCTCAGATATCCATCGTACCACAAAACCAATACTACCACCCAGGATTAATATACTGAGTACGCACACTGCCAGAGTCGTGGTTCTTATCTCCTCAACAGGAGTTCTATCTTTCATCAGCGTGGAATTAGTGGCAGTTCCATTAACAGTAAGAGGTATCTAAGATGGCTTCATGTCCATACTCAAAGCAAACGCTATAGCTCCACGAAGACCGGCAAACCATAAAATTATCTAATGCGCCATTGGAATCGCTGCTCTAATATTGGGCTATTATTACTGTTATCCATTGGTATCGCTGAGCTGTTGCGGCAAGATAACCGAAGAATTGGATCGACCTGATACTCTACTTCTAAGCCACTTAAAAGTCACCATTGCCCACTGGAATCCATCTTTAGACGCTCGATAAATTCCAACTTTCCTAGAACTTCGATAGAAATTAACCAACCATGAGAGTGGAAATACCACAGCTCGGGCAGTCAATACTCCAATAAAACACAAAAATATCTCTGCAGGCTTCCACACCATCACCTGAACATCTCCATTATTGATAAGTCCACCGTCAGCATCATTTCCTTTACCACTTGCATCATTATTACTTTCAGAATTACCACGGTATGAGGAAGCGAATAAAGTAATTCCTAAATAAATAAATATAAAAGTCTCAGACAACTAACTAGTCAGCTGGAACAATGAACCCAAAGTCCTCTTTGTTCTACGAGACAGAGTTGGCTGAACATAATGCTTAAGAGTAATGCCACAGAACAGTAGAGAGACAATACCACTCAGTTCGAGCGCGTTGGATAAGAAGTAGCTGGAATAAGCAATTAACGCAACTATACACGTCTCAAGAGTGCCATACTACGAGCTGCCAATGCCTTTCAGCACACGCCCAATAATGAAGGCACAAGACAGCGCTACTCCAACACCAAGTAGAAAAGATGTGGCGAATGAATACAGAAAATGAAGCAATGCCTTGCCAATAGACTCGCCAGTTATCGGATGACCTCTAAAAGATTCCAGAGTCTGGTAGAGCACAATACTAACCGCATCATTAAGAACAGATTCTCCAAAAATCACAGCGTACAATGATTTATCCAGCGATAGATTCTTTAACATGGCCAGCACCGTGACAGGATCCGTAGATGACAAGATACTTCCATACATGAAACATTCAATGATGGTGAGGTTGAGCGATCCAGTCATAACCAGCAGATACATGAAATATCCAACGATGAATGCAGATATGAACGTGCCGAGGAAAGCGAACAACATTATGCGCCAAAAGTAGAATAGGAACGATGATACTTCCATTTCCCATCCACTTTATAAAATGATGGGAGGCAAGAGTAGATTGAAAAAGTATCTATTATCAAATGCAACGCTCAACTTTCCAACAGATATCAGACCGACAATCATCCCAAGAACGAGCCCAACCAGTGTTTCATGCACAACTTTAATGCGGAACTTTTTCAGTACAAATGATGCCACCAGAGTCAGGATGAGCAATTGTATGAGCAGAAATACAGACACATTACTGGGATCTGACTCCAACTTTAATGCATCGCTATCACTATCACTATCTGAATTTGTCATGATAAGTGATGGACTTAATATTAAACGGTGGATTATGAAAAGATAAATAAATTATGTGCGACAACGAGAGAGGAACAATCACTAAAATGAGATCAGTTGAGAACGCGGACCCGCTTTGAACAATTTCACACAGAGCAAGCAGGAAGGAGCTGATTGAATGGTGATGATCATCGTCTGAGTCTAGTGTGCGGAGATGGAAAGAGCCGCGATCGACGCGTGCGTTGAAAATTGTCATTGATCGTCAGGTGGTTAACTGGTCAGTGTCTTGGTACATTTAGAAAAGCTCACCTTATTAGAATTTAGGATTTGGGTATTGAAGAAATATTCTTAATAATTGTGCTTAGTTGTGCTCATTGTTTCATATAGGTAATCTACTTCAAAAATGACATGTGATTACCTAGCTCACTAAACACTGCAGCCAGTTAAACGGCCTACAAGAGTTTGACGTTATGTATTTGACGCAGCCACCCACCTACCTCCAACGCTATGAACAGTTTTGATGGTTGCGAAATTGTAAAGTCAAGATCTTCATAAAGAGATGCGTAGCCTTTTGTGTATCCTTGTGCCTAGGCATCTTAATCTATATGCTTTCAGACGACTGGCGTTGATAAATGCGAGCAAATAAGTTTCAACATGATGCAATTATGAGAAAATGCAAGTGATTGACAGTTACTGCGTTAAATGTATTGCAAAGTGAAATCACATTCATAAATCCTAACTTAAAAAGTAATACTCCGGGAATGCAATACGGACTTTTTCAAAGAAAGCAGCAGATACCGCACAATACGAATACAGAACTACACTCGCCAACTGGACAGTAGATCCCTGATTAGAGCGCGCGTGTTTGATGCACCGAAAATAATGAGATCTAGCTTTCTTGTGGCCAGAGGAATATCCAAGAGCAGAGCAAAACGGTACAGACATCGATAAAAGTGCAATGTTTAGCAACAATCGGCATAAGCGCCCGTTTCCGTCAATAAAAGGATGAATCGTGACGAATTCATAAGATAATTTTGCGGCCAGATAGAACGGTTGCTGAATTTCCTCGGCTTCCTTTTACAATTAGCTTAACTAGGCATTATAATTAGCGACGAGAGAAGACATGGCACTAGGAACACAATACTCCGGTAAAAACTGATGATTTCCGGCATAAACAGGACAGTTTCGATAGCTGCCAGCATCTTCTACAAGCCCTTTCATCATTATTTTGTGCGCATTCATAATAAGTTATTCATCCAACGGTCGTTTTTTAACAATAATACGATCATACAAATATAAAAACGCGTCCATATGCTGAATAATTTCAACTCGATTCCTTGTGTGCTTCGATGCAACCCCAGGAAACGGTATGGCCTAATCAATAATATCATCATCATTCGGGCTTGTCGGAGGTGAGTTCTTCAAATGGTCAATACAAACAGAATAAGTTTCTTCACTTGAGAGCCCAGTATGTTCAATATGATTCGAAAAGTACACCAGGGAAATAGCATTCCATTCGAATTCAGATTTAATCATATTTAGCAAGCCCTGGTCAGGCGAAGTGGCCAATTTATCGTTCATCAGACGAAAAGCCTTCATGTATTCCCTGGCTTTCTGCATCTGCGTGTCAGCTGGTAATGATTCCCATACAAGATCAGCAAAAGGCTTTGCTGGATTCTGCATTTTTTAAGACGCGGCGTTGGATTTCGAAAGGGAAGAAGACTGACGAGAAACCAAACACGGTACTGTACTTGCGAACAAAAAAAATTGGTCAAGTTGGCACATAGAATACATACTTGCTGTCATGGTAATCCTATACAAGTGTCCAATCTTAGACGTTTAGAACCGTTTAAGTCTTAGACGAGGTAATTTATTGCCATTAACTCTTAGAATAAAGGTTTTGTAACATACGGCATCTTGAGTGATGATGTATTTGCAGATTCGCAAGTGGAGCGCCATCTTTCGTACACAAATCAGACCACAGTCTTCACACATATGAGCGGTGAACTCATCAAGCAGCTCTCCACTAACCATCAGAACACATGACTTTATGATCTGGGGTCACGTCAAGATGAGTGCCATCTTCAAACTCCACACGCACACACTCACGCTCTCCTTTATTTAACCAAGCGACTTGAGTATCAACTTCCATGCTCTGAGTCTATTCATTATAAGATAGCAAATCTGCATGCGCATCATTTGATAACCCATCAATGCGAACACTAAAATGCCTCAAAGTCACGACACTATCTCCAGCTACACAATCACGCTCCATCTCTCCCACTCTCAGTCCACCGTCACGACTTCTACCCTCCAGTGGCTACCGAGTCAACACTGATCGCGGACCACGAGATCGAGCATGCATCTTATCCATGACCATATGTTTCAACTTCTGGTAGAATATAGGACCAAAGAATATATAAGCTTCCAACGGTTCCCCAGTGATACCACTTGTCAAGTAATCTTTACCGCCATAATTAAATCCATGATCCACCAGAATCTTGCCCATATCCTCGATTCTACTTCCACCGAATGCAGTACCATACTACAGCTCACCCTTCAGCACACCAGCTTTACCAGCCAACAGCTCAATCATCTTCCCGACCGTCATTCTAGACGGAAAACCATGCGGGTTCATCACGATGTCAGGCGTAATGCCTTAATCGGAGAACGGCAGGTCAGTCATCGGGGTAATCAATCCGCAAACACCCTTCTGACCGTGACGACTGGCGAATATATTACCGAGTTCTGATGGTCGTAACTTGATAACAATATGGCTCAATTAGGCAGCAGGTACCCCCTAGTGACCCCTTGAGCACGATAAAAGGTTGTTCAATCACGGCTGGTCTTTCTGTGGCGTATACTGTACCTTTAAAGTTTGGCGCGATGATTCCCGCACTTACATCCACCCAACTACCTCCCCAACACTGTGAACAAATATGATGGTTGTGAAATTAAAAATTTAAGGCAAATACAACTTCGATGAAGCGGTGTGTTACTGAGTTGTATACTGGGGTCCTGTCATTGTGCTCTTTATGGAAATTGGACCAGTAGTTCTACTATTATGCGTGATTACGTTCCAGAGTGGTAGAACTTTGAGAGAGCACTAAGTGAATGTCAGTCACTGCGTTAATAGTTCGAATTAGATTAGTTCTGTGTGAATAGCTTTCCACTGTACTCGCTTTGAAATAAATTAAGGCATAAGTATAATTCTTCTTTGGTATGTAAGACTTTGGCAGCAATAAAGGGTTCGTTTAACTGGATATGAATTTTGAATAAGGCACATCTAATGCTGTAGAGCTGTTGCTGCGTGTCAATTTGGCATAGTTTTCGTGCAATTAAGATGGAGCTATAATGCCACTTTAAGCAAAACGTAATATTGTACCTCACAGGAAGTCCAACTATTCCACTGTATACTCGTAAATTGGCGTTTAGGTATTGTATCAATATGTTATCTTAAAAATGCGTAAATAGACTTGATTAGCTTGTTACGTGCATCACTAGTGTAATCTCTATTGGCAGACCGGTTTTCGGAATACACCACAGTGAATTAATGACATGTTCTAAAACCATAGCTAGAAGCGCCAATGAAAATGTAGGGCTTTATGTAGTGATTATGTCGGCCGCCGTATCCACTAGACTCTGGCGGTATTTCAGCTCTGCGAAGCTGGGGATATCGAAGATAGGCAGAAGCTCTTCTTCGGTAAGTCCGAATTCAGGCGTCGAGAGCTATAGTCTGAAATACCTACCGTCAATTAACGCGGGTCCCACGGTGGCAGCTCCGCTTGAAGGACTGGAGAATAGAACCACTAGTGTCGAATGCAAGGTGGACTCCCTAAAAGCAAAAGTGGATTCCTTAAAGGTAAATGTGTATTTGGACCATGATGTAAGGTTGGACTGATCGTTTGTTAGTATATGATTTTGATAAAATGGAGTCAGACATAATATATGAGACATCACGTTAGAAATGCTATGCTGTAATTTTTGATTATCACCTTCAGACGGAGCAAGCTTTGATGAACGTTCTTCTATACATTCGTGAAGACTATATTTATGTTCCATACTTCCATGGATACTCCACAAGTCATGTCTGACGATGATGAGCATGAGGAACTATTATTTGTTAGAAAGGATCGCAGAAGATCTGGTCAAGTATGAACATTGCGTTTAATTCTCTTCGCCTTAAGTATGGTCTCCCTTCACGCGATCTGGCGCTAAACGCTGTAGATGTGATTATGTTGATATTTTCTACTAATGAAGAGATAATTACTTTCACTGGTGATGGTGTTTTTGGGACGCGACATAATCGTGAGGTTGAGCTTTCTGATGGAGAGGAGGATGATATTTTGATTCTACTTACCGGTGATGTGTCGACGCCAACAGTTGCGTCTGTTGATAATGCTCCTGATGATGAATAAGTGAGGTGATCGATGATGCTGTCTAGGCTGGAGCTTTGAATGTCGATTCACGTATGCCTACAAGTATTCACCCTGAAGTTTTCCCGGCAGTGCTCAAAAGAGTCATTTTATTATAAAGACATCAGCTGGTTTGTGCGTTCCTCTCCAACTGCGACTCGACCAGCAGAGCAACTAAAATCTGCTTATTATAATATTCTGGATACGCTGTCTCGTGAATTCTAGATTCCATTCGTCTGCACGGCCGCATATTCATAAGCTGAATCTTTCATCTATTGCTTGCACACTTGTCAATGTCTCTGATGAAAGATCCTTAGTACCATGCCGGATGTATTAAGAGGGCTCCAGTTTTGGCAGAAGATATGGGCGAAAGCTAACTAGGCATGATGCTAGAAGGTTGAGTGATCGACAGTGGAGCTAGTGAACATGTCACATCTAATAAATAGTGGTTCTCTTCTAGCCGCGAATGAAGAATCATAGTTCATCTTTATTGATTATATGTTTCGCCCATGTAGTTTGGGAATTGCTACGTCTCATTTCGTCTCTGAGATGCTGGGATAGACGTTTTAATTGTAGGGAGTCCCTGAAGACCTCATAAAAATAAGATTGATAGAAATGTTGACCACTAAGTATGGTATGCGGTAAGACGACCTCGTTGTGAAGAGAGGACGGCGTTGGTACTTTTTGCTGATGAAAAGGCGAGAAGAGTCCCTGCATATCTATCGCCACCTCCGTCGATTGTATAACACAACCAAGAACGTATCTTGGGTGACGCATACGATTCCGAGTGTACAGCGTGAAAACTAGGCGAGCAAGACCGCCTATGAAAGTGTTTTGGGAGCTTTGTCCGCTGAGTTTGGAGTGTAGGAGGCTCCGATGGAATAGAGAGCTCACCTCCACCGCATAAATTTGCTCTTAGGATCCCCAGAAGACCACTCTTCCCGCCTTCTGCTGATGCCTCCTACGCGCCTGAATTCTAGCAGCTTGTAGAGATTGCTAGAGTAAAGAAGAATTCCGTGCTGGTGTTCAACTCCTTGGCTGGCTTTACTGACAACTTTGCATTTCTGCTGTATGCTTGGCAACATTTTGACTTTTTGGCATTTTTTGACCTCTATGCTACAGACAGACAAGGTTCTGCGGCAGTAGTTGGTTCGCGTCGATTGTGGCAGATTAAAGGCTCTCTTAAGTCATCTGCAATTGCATGTGGGTAGCTCTATTTACTCAGACTTCCTGGGCTTTGGTGATTTTGCTTCGGAAGATGAAAGTAGGACGAAGCTTGGTAGATTGGGCTGGAATTTTTCTGGATAGCATTTCAATGATAGGAGAGAATTTGTCCGCCCCTTGACTTGGTAGCTTCTCTACATAAAGGAACGAAGTATCCACCGATCATTACTCTTATGCATTCTTTCTACGCTCATGGTTACGCTAATGTGATCATGGAAAACGAAGGAAACGAGATAGATGCTTAATGTAGATGAAGTCAATAGCCAGGTAATGGAAAAAGGAACTAGCAATCAATAAAACGCATTTATACGCGTTAGAAGTCTAACCTTTTTAAACTTATTATACATAGTAATTAATATTGCATTCTATTTATTCTCATTGCTTATTCATTCAAGTCTCAGACGAGGTGCAACGTTCATAGCCAACAACTCTTGGAATAAAAGTTTAGTAGCATACGGCATCTTGAGTGATGAAATATGCTGAGCAGATTTGCAAGTGGAACACCATCCTTCGTATACAATCAGACCGCAGCCTTCACACACATGAGCGGTGAACTCATCACTCGACTTCATCAGACGCTCATTCAGTAGTCTCGATGCACCATAGGCAACAAGACAATTGTGTACCACAGTTCCATTAGCAAGGAAATTGTGATTCTTATGCACCTGAATATCAAAGACTTCCTTCGAACCAATCTTCTACACATCAACAACCTTGACATTCATCACTGGTAACACTTGTTATTCACACCGTACACCGTCTTCAGTGAAATAAACGTTCGCTCCAATATCCGAAAGATACTTTTATGCATCACCGGTAAATTATTTATCGCCAGACACACTAGAACTCTTAAACTGACATTGATCGACTTCTTTGCTATTCAACTGCCTCATAAATTCCACGTGACGTAGGTAAAATACAATAGCCTACAGCTTCATGCTCTTGATCACACAGTATCTGAATCCAACAGTCTCGTGGAACTTTATTAATTGCGATTCATCAATACGAATACCAATATTATAGCAATCGTTACTCATTGCGGTCAATCCTTTATCGCATTGTGAATTCCACTACCTGTTATCTTCTATATGGACGTCTTACTCATCCAAACCAAGCCTAACGAGCACTGATCTGATATTACTCATGGAATATTACAGAGACTAGACATGTTCCATACTAACTGATTAACCGAACGTTATAGATGGCAGTGAATCCATTTTGCCATTAATATTTATCTATAAAGTAGAACCATCACATCCTCCGAATAATCCAGCCACAAATTCACGTATCAAGGGCATTGGGTATCCTGGATGCAGCATTATGGACGGTACGACAATAGAAGAGCTTGGAGTCTAATCTCTAATCCCTGGATATATAAATGACAATTGACGCAATACTTCTTCAGGCACAATCAACTAAAAGCCTTTCTAATCCACAAAAATATCTACCAGTTAACCAGAGATTTCATACAAGTCTTGCTGCATATTCGTTGCATCCATCCAATGCTACATACTTAACGTGTACGTAAATTAGTCAGAAAATGTACCTGCAGCCATTAAATATCCCAGTATGCGATGCAGAATACAAAGATTTTGATATTCATCTACAGAGCTAATATTACATTAACGCATTTAATCGCCAATAGAGACAAGAGGCAGTTCTAGACTTTTACAAACCCGAATTCCTTCAACATCCTATGCAGCTCTCCATTGTCCATCAGAACACATGACTTTATGATCTGGGGTCACGTCAAGATGAGTACCATCTTCAAACTTCACACGCACACACTCACGCTCTCCTTTATTTAACCAAGCGACTTGAGTATCAACTTCCATGCTCTGAGTCTATTCATTATAAGATAGCAAATCTGCATGCGCATCATTTGATAACTCATCAATACGAACGCTGAAATGCCTCAAACTCATGGCACTATCTCCAGCTACACAATCACGCTCCATTTCTCCCACTCTCAATCCACCGTCACGACTTCTACCTTCCAGTGGCTACCGAGTCAACACTGATCGCGGACCACGAGATCGAGCATGCATCTTATCCATGACCATATGTTTCAACTTTTGGTAGAATATAGGACCAAAAAATATATAAGCTTCCAACGGTTCCCCAGTGATACCACTTGTCAAGTAATCTTTACCGCCATAATTAAATCCATGATCCACCAGAATCTTGCCCATATCCTCGATTCTACTTCCACCGAATGCAGTACCATACTACAGCTCACCCTTCAGCACACCAGCTTTACCAGCCAAGAGCTCGATCATCTTCCCGACAGTCATTCTGGACGGAAAACCATGCGGGTTCATCACGATGTCAGGCGTAATGCCTTAATCGGAGAACGGCAGGTCGGTCATTGGGGTAATCAGTCCGCATACACCCTTCTGACCGTGACGACTGGCGAATTTATCACCGAGTTCAGGCCGTCTAGTCTACCTAATATTCACTTTAATATTCATACTAGACTCTGTATTAGCGGACACCATAACTTTGTCGATATGGGCGCTTTTGAGACTCTTGAATGACATTGGCGAATTCAGATACGTGATAGAAGACGGTCCACTATCATTCGCTGCGAAATCTGATCTCTTCTCTTTCGGTTCCTGTTTATTCAAATACACTTGTCCACTCTTAATCTCACATCCGACATGTGCTATACCGTCACGATCG
Source organism: Amoeboaphelidium protococcarum (assembly GCA_023515745.1). NCBI lineage: Eukaryota > Fungi > Aphelidiomycota > Aphelidea > Amoeboaphelidium > Amoeboaphelidium protococcarum. Next base: position 2,906,818 of record JALECJ010000258.1, read on the forward strand.
AGACAGGCAAATTTCTGCGCAACGTTTCCATTGGCATCAGCGACAGGACCGACAAGCCTGTCATAACTCTACTAACTATACTGCTTCAGACTACATTAAAACTTTTTGGACACTACACAACGCCCAAAGCCGCGATCCAGAGAACTTTTACTCAGAATCAAAGCATCTTCAATGTCATAACCGGAGTAGGACATGATGGCCACAATGGCGTTCTATCCAGCAGGAAGCTTGTCATAGTTTATCAACTCAATCGCCTTAGTCTTCACCATAGGTTGCTGCGGGTAGACTAGAGCTTAGAGGAGAGTATCAATTCTTGCAAACTGATTATAAGCTAATATAGACTGAGACTATTTAGCCATCGCGCAAGTAAAAGTAATACGCGCACACTAATCATGATGAGGATATGGAATTATACCAGCGACAGCTCCTAGTAAAGTAAAAGGCTCAATTTCTACATGGGTAGTCTCACCGGGTATAATCTCACTTTCATACATGGCAATCAGGGAATCATTCTCCTCATTGACATCCAAATACTCCACCAGGCCATCTTTGAGGAAATCTTGAAATACTCTTTTTCCACTGGTGAGCTCTTTCATATGCTTATCTTTGACTAAAGGCTGACCTTTCTTGTCTACAATGATAAGCGGGCGGCAAATACGACCACCATCAGCAGATATGTGAACACTCTTCTAATTAGGATTCAACGAGATGCTCACAAATTCATTAATCTTTCCATTACGTCTCATAGTGCGCAATTTTGCGGCAAGAATATCTGGCCTAACATGTATCCCAATGAGCGTACCGTTGACAAAGACCATAAATGGTTGATGGCCATTTACAGGAGCATGGATCTCTAAGCCATTGAGTAGAGAGATGTCTTCAACACCCAGTGAGTACGCATAATTTAGTAACTCATCTTCATCCTAGTCCGTCGTCACATGAGTCATCAAGGCTAAATTCTTCACCAATCCACACGCTTCACCTTCTGGAGTGTCACTAGAGCATATCCTACCGTACTGGGACATTTGCAGCGAACGCGGACCACTAACCTTTCGCGTCTTCTCAAACTGAGAGGTGATACGCATCATCATGCCCAAGGAGGAGATATAAGACAATCGAGACAACACCTACGTCACACCAGCCCTCTCCATCTTGAATCGCTTCAAAGTCCAATTTCCAGTGGATATAGCACGTACCAGACCATCAGTTATAGTGGACTGTGCCAGCGGCAGGAAGCGAGAAGCATCAAATTCGGTGGCTCTTGACGGTTTTTACAAAGTCTTGTCAATGAGAGATTTCAATTGATGCTGGAACGTTTTGAACAAATCCTCAAAGAGGAGAGACAGCAACTATCCGGCCAATTCCAATCGCTTATTACCCACGTAATCTCTATCATCAATCTAAGTCTTATCATGCAAAGCCAAGAGAACGCGTCTAGCCATAAGTGCCAGATAAGCGGCCTTGGGCTTAAAATTAGTGTCATTTACAGCAACGTGTGCCAATACCAGGTCAGCAAGAGCATTATAAGCCTCTTCAGCAGGTGGTTTCTTGACACTCATTGACTTATTAGCCCATCCAGTACCGCGAGACAACTTCACTCTCGTGCCCACATACTCCAAGCACTGATTGCGCGTATGAAGGTCCATCTAGGAGGATTCTTCCAGCGACGGAGAGAAAGAGTCCAACAATTTAATATCATTTCCGCAAATCATCTGAGCCACCTCCTTGTCACTCGTAATACCCATAGCTTTCAAGGCGATAACAATCGGAACATCTTCAGTCAGACAGTTATGCTTCAGATACACCTTGCCATTCTTCATGGACACTTTAGTCAAAGATTTTCTCTCCATCGTACTACTGGTGACACTAGCCTCAGGGAAACCAAATCTATCCTGATCAATAATGATTCTGTTCTTGCTCAGCTGCTCTTAAATCAATATCACCTTCTCCGTACCTCGCGTTATGAAATATCCACCAACATCCAGCGGACACTCGTACCTCTCCATGTAATCTGCCTCAGACTTCAACGCGGCCAAGTGACAATTATCGGATCGCAGCATAATAGGCATACGTCCGATAGATACACCTTTAGTGATAACCAAATTCTTATTTCTCTTGTACCTGATATCCACAGTGATAGGTGCAGAGTATGTCAGATCACGCAGGCGGCACTCTTGCGGCATCACGTCCTTCTCCATCATGTTATCTTCCACAGACGGCTTTCCCACCTGGATATCATTAAACTCCAGAAAGAAGTGAGGATCAATATCAGATCTAATGACGCGATTAGCAGCCAGAATCTTCTTCAGCTCCACTTGGATAAAGAAGTTGAACGAGTCAATATGCTGCTTAATCAGACCTCTATTCTGCAGGAATGCGGGCAGCAAGTGATACTTGTCCGTATCCAAAGGGTAATTGGAACGATTTAAATTCTCATCAGCACTAGCCTTTAACTATTTCTTTTTCTAAACCATACTAACTGAATTTCTCACAGGTAAACGTAGATCCGAAATAAGATATTCCGTGTCAGTTTAGTTACTTAAGTGATTGTTGACAATAAAGTAACAAAAAGCCTCTGTGAAAGGGATGAAAAACTTGAAAAAAAATTTAAGATCAAGATTGCCGAACAATCACTAGGCTTAAACGACTCAATTTATAATACCTTATTTTCAAGTACCACTTTTTAACATAGCGTCTAGTATGAGCTAGTCTTGGGGATGAAGTGATCCATTTTTATCTACTTGGTATAATGCAATCGACTGAAACTAGAAACCAGAAGGTTGACACTCACTTGACCTCAAAGTTTATGATGACTGTTAAGATTAGTTCTTTTTGAACCATCCATTGCTAATGTTGGCCCATCTTTTAGTATCTTTCTATAGTACATTGCTATTAGTGTGAAAAGATTATTAGACGCGACTACTACCATCACCTTAAGAAGTCTTTGTTAGCGGAGTGATAAATGTCCCGTGAATGGAATGAGAATCACTGCTATTACTGGGTAGGTGAGACAGAGCCAGAGAGGAGGTGCTTTTTCTACCAAACTACGCGTCACCCCGTTCATCATTTGTAGTAGGTGATGTTGAAGTCGATAATAGACTACTACTAGTAGGTAATAATGCCATGGAGGAGTAGCGCTGAGATTTCTTTGTAGGCAGAGTATAAGTGCTCAGTTCAAACATACTACTAGACATTGCTTATTAGGAAGGATCGAGCCCATCTGAAGCATCATTCCACGCATTGGACCGTCTTCTCTGCTTTCCACACATCAATTTCTTCCAAGACGCATCATGAGGATTGTACACCTGTTCAACATCTCCATTATGCGTATGCGATCTAAGTCTATGCTACTACTCATCTGATAATTATTTGTCCTATTGGGTTACCATATTAAATATCCAATCCACATCAAGTGACCGAGCATCACTACTTCCGCAACGGAGCATTTCCATCGACAATTTGACGTCCTTGATTACAGCTTTCATGTATTTATAACTTACTCCTGACTCTTAACTCCCAACCATAAAAATCTTTTACAATAGCTCTTGTAATATACAGCCACAATACATTTTGCCTTGGTAATTGTCACTTTTTAATTCAAAACTTGCGGCGAAAGGCTCTGTACTTAAGTTTTGAGTATCACTCATCAAAACAATGGTGTTCTACGTCAATTGTGACCCGGTCAAGAGTGTATAGATATTATGCAGGAAGTCAGCCAGCTTGTAAACCAGTTCCTCATTACTCTAATTGTAAATCAACTTTATAGACGATCTTTATATCAAACTGAATAGTAAACTGGACACGTGAGATATATTGACCATCTTGAGACTATCTTTTACGCTATATTATTTACAAGTCTCAGCGACATCACTCATAAAAGAGTGATAGTTCTTATGCCCAACTAGCTCCTGAATGGATTATAAAGGTTCATTGACATCGCGAGGGAAGTTCTATAGCACTCTGTGAGATTTCGCACTCTCTGGTACACCGGAACCCAACAAGTAATTTCGTAAGATTTAACCTATATCCAGCAGATACTAAATGTCCAATTGATCACTATATATCCTTTTCTATAATTGGGCTATATCACCACAGAAGTTCTCGATAGACGCGTGTTGCAGTCGACGAATAGCATTGGTAACAACATCTTCATCCAGATTGTAGTCCATTATCAGACACAAACGACGCGTCACACCACGAGCTTGTACATCATATAGATCGAAATAGAATTTATGTATCAAGCAATTTGGAATTGCTTAACTGTTCATCTCTTGAATGTACACCATAGATCTTATTTAAAACGAATCTTCAGCTAGCGTATCATCACTCAATGCACATGGATCTACCGTTAGAGCTTCATATATCAATTCAGAATGGTCGACTCCATTTTCGACATTTTAATTGTGCAGGCAACTGGGACCTTTCAATTCATCAAATTCACCAAGTATCAACATAAGCAATTCGATTTTGATTAGTTATGTTATTTGAAGACTGACAGTCTGAAAAATGTAAAGAGAAAACAATAAAAGGGAGTACAATCTCGTTGATATCAAAAGCGAGCAGATTCAGCTTTCCAAACGCTATTACTTAGCGTAGATGATATTCAGCCAAGCGGAACTCAAATATAAAGTTTAGAGCTCAGCTACTATGACCAATGAAATAAAATGCAATAAAGTACGCGCTAAATTTGACCGCGTTACAATGCAACCTCGTTGATAGCGTGGCATCACTTGGCGGAATTTAAATTCTCCGTTCAAAAGCTGACGGAGATTAATTTACTTCTCTTCCACTAATAAATTAAGAATATAAAATCTTTTCAAATAGAAATTATAATATGATGCACGTATTACTCTTTTTGGTGTCTTTTGCCTCCATTGCTCATTGTGCTGTTGCCGTCTCGGAGTAGACCAGGACCTTTGCTGACACGCTAGTTGATCTCCTCAACGTGGTGCGCCCTGAAACAAGATCGGTGTTTTGTTTGAATCAGAAGCTGATGGAAGCCGCTCAAGAATTGGCTGATATAGAAGCATCTGGTCAGTCATACGACCACACTGATGGAAGAAATTTGTACTTTCCAAGCTAAGCTAATGGGTTCAATGGTACTACACATATTGTCTAGATTCTGAAGAACATTAAAACTCCGCAGTAAGCTTTCGATCAAGTTAAAGAGGCAATTTCCAGAGGTACACGTTACAATTACGATTAGCGTTTCATTGGAGTAGGTTACAACGATGGACATTGCGTTGTATACTTTGTCGCCAGTGAACATGAGCAGTGCATGCCTTCCGTAAAAGCTGGTACGGAAGTTTAGCCTACCTCAACTACTGCTGAATTAGCTGTTAGCAGTTAGTTAAAGAATTGAGATTCAACATCTTAGTAGAGTATTTAGAGTTATTGCTTCTATTGTAGTTTATTTTCAAAGTCTGGTCGGTCATCATCACAAATACCAACGCGTGAATGCTGTATTGCTATATGTATCAGCGGACAAGCTATCTTATTTAAGCGGCATCAAGTTTGAATGTAGTATAGACAGATTCAATTATTCAGAACCAAATTCAAATTGCAATATAAACCAAGCAACCCGAGAATCATACTAGATCGATTGATATCTGTTCAAAGCGGTTTCTCGCATGCCAATGGCTTAGTTGAAACGTTGCCTATTCCCACGGTGATGGTCAAGTGGAATTCAGATTGTGCGTCATGCCGACGACCATCATCGTTGCCATCAATCTCTCAACGAACTATCATCAATCGTGTAAATTCAGAGTCATTACATTCCGATAGATTTACACAATGCCTACATTTTGACAACTACATCACTTATTTGCAAAACAAATCCGTTATTAACATGATTCGTTCCATTATTTTACTGATCGTCTTAGTCTCCTTGATCCACGCTGCCGCAATCCCAAAGGACACGAGAGTATTTGCTAAGCGTCTGGTCGATCTATTGAATGCTGATCGTCCTGCCAATCTATCTTCATACTGTTTGAACAGAAAACTGATGGCACCTGCTCAAGAACTGGCCGAGATCTATGCTTCTGGACAAACGTATGATAATAACGATGGTAGAAATCTGACTAGACCAATGTTTGTCAATGGTTTCATTGGTTATTAGGACGCTTATGGGCTTCAGGCTGGTATACAGACTCCAGAAGAGGCCAAGGAAGGGATCAAGACGCTAACGTCCGCTTTTGCCCGCTTTGGATAAGACTTGCGTTTCATGGGAGTCGGCTTTAAGAATGGCGTCGTTGTAACGTACTTTGTCGGAAGTGATGTTGAAAAATGTTCATATGGTTACGGTCGCTGTAAGGATTAAGGCGATCAGGGACAAGATTGCAATGATCAGTGAGTGTGTTGGAAATGATTTAATGTGACAGTTTGAAAAAGTACGAATGAAAGATTAGTTGATGAATTACATGAAATTGCGTAATAAAAGCTTATGAAAATAAATATGATTTACATGGTGCTTTCATTTTGTAGTTACGAACATAGTTGGATTGGGTTACAAGTTGTATTTGCTTTTCCACCGTATGATTATCAGAGCGAGAAATTTCAAGGCAATCTCAGTATCAAGCGCATGAGTGACGGCCATGAGAGATTAGGTGGTATTGTATGGTATTTAGCAGATGTCACTTGAGAAGACACAAAGAGAGATCACGCGTTACATTGTACGAGCAGTTGTTTCATTTAACTGTAACACAGGTAGCACAATGTAACGTTCCTGATTTACCATAAAATCTCATTTAGTATATTCAACTTCTTTTTCTTATCATTAATATTTATAAATTCTGTTATAGTAACTACACTCACAATAAGAAAAGAATGAAATTGACATTAGTTGTATCCTCTGTAGTATCTGTTCTGTTGTCAACTCTAATCAATGCTCAAACCGGCGCTCCAGATGATGCCACATAAATGCTGAGTTTAATCAACGCCGTACGTGTTAATTATGGTTTGGAGGAAGTCTGCCTAAATGCAAAACTCAATGATGCTGGCTCTCAGTATGCTCAAGCTATGGCAAAAGCTAACAGATTTGAAACTTAGCTAAATGGTCAGAGTGTTTCAAATCGCGTTGAAACCGCCGGATTTAAAACTGTCTCCGCAACTCTTGAGGCTTTAACAATGGGTCATTAGTCTGCAGATGACGCCTTCTAATCCATAATGGACGTACCATCTACAAGATCTATGGTCATTGATTCGCGTATTGAATTTGTTGGTGTCGGGATGCGTGATAGCTACTGGGATGTGATCTTTAGTTCAAGCCCCACAGAGAAATGTCTGGGGGAAGAAGGTGCATCTGACCAATACGACGCTCAGATCCAGTCTGGTAATGGCACCAATGTGAACGTGTCAAATGCCGTTGGCTAAAACAGTACTTCTGATGGAATTGAATCCGCTATTTGAGCCGCGCAGTATGTTAAGTGATGATAATCCGGATGATGTTTGAACTCCAGCTATTAAAATATACTATTAGGTAAATCATTTAAAAAATCTATTCAGTTCAAAATTTGATCATTCCAAGATATTAAATGTCAATGCACAAAGTACTACCATCAACCCAACTACGTAGATAGGAGACAGAGATTAGAATGTAGAAGTGGAGCCAGATACAAAATCATCTTCCGTCAACGAAGACGATAAAGAATCTCCCAGCGAATGCGATGCATCATTCTATTATTGCCCAACCACCGAGGATTCATTAAAAGTGCCAGCCTAGTACAAAGACCCGTCTGACGCATCAAGATCAAGCAGAGGTGCCATCTCTATGAGCTAATCGTAAGAATCAATAAAGAGAATTGACATACCCATAGTCATATGAGAATTAATATGGCAATGCATTGGCCACACACCAGGATTATCAGCCTTAAATCTAATGACTCTCCACCCACAAGGTGCACCAGGTTTACCAGTGGTATTGGTTTGCAAGTTGGATGCAAAATCATGTTCATAAGGATACACGGTAACAGTGTCGCGAAATAGAGGATCTTGCAAGTTGGTAGCCTGCGCCACCTCAGCACTATCCAATTTATACTCACCAGGACCAGATGCAAAATCAAATACGTGATATCCGTGTAAATGGAATGGATGCTACTCGCATATACCATTCATTGCCACAGTATTCTACAAAATCACCTCAATAGTTCTCTCAAAATCAATCTCGAATATCACCGCCTTCATAGCCTCCTCCGCAGACATTAACGTACCATTAGAGTGGACACCAGATACAGCTGATGACAACACCTTGTTCATATGATCTCGTCCTTTGAAGGCAGCATGGAGAGCCGGCTCACTCAAACTCATCATATCAAATGCACCACCGTTAATTAACCACTTGGTCTTGTTTTCATAAGTGCCATCAGATTTCAAAACGGGCAGTAGACTCTGCTGCATATGTAAATGGATACGCTGCATATTAGAAGAGTCCTTCAAAATTGTGGCTTCTTCAGATAAATCAATAGCTGGCTTCAGGTGACTGAGAATCCAATTAGGATCACTCTTGGTATTGTTCTGAGTAAATAAACTACCCACTTTAACAGATGTTTTATCTTCAGCACTATCTTTATAACTCAACATTGCATAACCAATAGGTCCAGATTTACGGTAGGCAACCTGTGCTTTAATCATATACTTACCAACAGCTGACGGATCACTCATACGCACCAAAACTGAATACCTCTGCGCAGAATTGATCTCAAGTTCAGTTACTCGGAATGGCTGCACGTAGATACCATCAACCTCAATTATGGTCATCTCATGCAGATCCATACTCAATTTGAAATAGGAAAGCGTGGAGGCACCAACAATTCTAAAGCGATACACTTTGTCCTTCTCCACCTGGAATGACTCCATGCTGGCAAGAGATTAATTGCACTTGGATACATCACCAGAGTCACCAGAAGATGATGATAAAGAAGAGCAATTGAACTAACCATTACCATTAAACAGAATAGACTGAGGATCACCAATCCACTTGAAAGGAGTCATCAGTAACCCGCTGGTCATATCATCTTCTTTAGCATGGAAATTATCACTCAGCATCAAGACGCGCTCTTCATCATAACGATACTACTCTCCCAGAGTATCTACCAGATGATCAACTCCATCATCTTCAATGATAATCGGACCATAAAGCTGTTCACCGGTCTGCATGAAATGTGCATGATACCAATATGTTCCACCAGGCTCATTCACGATATACTGCTTGATAACATAGCTCTAGCCAGGTGCAATTGGATATTAAGTCAGAAATGCAGCACCATCATTCTAAGGTGTCAGAATAGAATCTAAACCATGCAAGTGGATAGCAATCTTATTCCCGGAAGCCATCTAATTAGTAATATTCAGCACCAGAGTATCTCCTTTACGAACACGGATCGCCGGTCCAGGATACTGGCCATTGATCAGAATCAGATGCTTCTCATAACCATCAGGACTAGCGTAGCCATCAGTCAAGACAAAATCATACTTGGTGGTATTGCCATTCAATTGCACACCATACTTTTACTACAGCTGCCGAGACAATGCCTGCAATTAGTCAGCAGCAACCAAAGAAGCAGCACTTATTAATGCAACAAAACAAGAAAGCTACTTATACCAAATCATATCAATCAATAACCACTATATATTACGGGAATATCACTATAGATATCAAAATAATAGTGCAGTAGGATATTATAACGAGAGAGCAAGCAGAGAAAGATGAGAGAGAACGCTGCAGCAATAGAACAATGACAGAGAGAGAGAGCGAGGAAACAGCTGATAAGGGACTTTCTAACGCGCGTTTCCAGTGGTTTCTCTCGTGCGCGCGTGATTCAATGAAGATCTCTATTGTAGTGGTTGGTAGAACTCTTCAATCTACTTAAGCAACATCCAAAATCAATTTTTTATTCTCCATCTTTAGCCTTCACGTATCATGCTTTCTTAATTATCAGTGTTGGTTTGATCTCTTGATGTGTTTCTACCATTCATCAACAAGTGAAGTGTGATCAAATCAGTTCAATCAATTCAAACGGTGTAAGGCATCTCTTTTCGATTATAATTATCATCGGGAACGTGAAGGCTTCTTTACTTTAATTTTATCGCTAACAATTTAAATTTTCAATTTTGTAGACCATTTAAATAATAAATAAATTAATTAATGCTTAGAACTACTAGATTAATAAATCGTGGTGCTGTGTAATGCTAAAGATTGTACAGTAGTCTGTAGACTGAAGCGTAGAAGGCTTTACTGGGCAGCAAGAGACATCCGGAGATTGAGAAGCGCGTACATGACATCATTGTTAAGAATGTCAGTGGTAATCCCCTGGTGGTATTTATGAAAGGTTCTCCTTCCTATCCATAGTGTGGATTCTCGCGTCTTGTCATCTAAATCTTGAATCTTAATGGTGTACCGATGGAGAAGATTAAGGCTCTGGATGTGCTTGATGATGCCGATCTGAGGTAGGGTGTCAAGCTATTCTCCCAGTGGCCTACCATCCCTCAAGTTTATATTGGCGGTGAGTTTGTGGGAGGCAGCGATATTCTGCGCAATATGCACGAGACTGGTGAGTTATAGTAGCTGTTGAAATAACACAAGTTGCTTGATGATGAATGACAGTAAGAAGAGGATGAAGGATACTAGTGATACGTGACTCTAATCATAATAATCATTTCTCATTATTATACTCAAGTACAGTATGTCTATGAATTCATTAGCCATTGCTTTCAGACGCATCTTGTTCATCGTCTGAAAGATCCAAATCTTGGAAAGCAGATTCATCAACTTCTGGTTCATCCTCCTCCTGATCAGCGTCAGTAATATCTTCATCTCGGTTCGCATAGTCATAAGACACCACTTCACCGTCATTGTCTTCATCATCATCGCGCTAGTACAAGTCAGCATTGAATGTAAACAACTCACGTCCACTGGCACCAATCATCTTACCAGCTTTGATCGCAGCCTCTCTGCTCTTGCGCAGTTCATCCTACTCCTTCTTCTACTTGGTGAGACGGTCCTACTTCCACTTATTGAACGAATCGAGAGTGACGGGAGTCAACTTTGTGGGCATTCGCTTTCTCTCCTCTTCAATCCACTCCTCGAGAGTCTGCACCACTTCATCTTCGCCGTTACCGCGTCTGCCAGACTCTTTTAATTAAAATCCGGGTGGTAGAGCGTGTTTATACTTGCAATCAATACCATTGGGACATTACCAAAACCATCCATACTTTCTATCTTCCACAGCCTGGATGAAATATTTGCACACGATATCGGTCGTTGGCTGAGCATTCTTGCCAGCCTTACGCGATACGACTTCCTCTAATTTCGCTTAATCCCACTTGTCCATGGTGTCATTCTCCTTATCCAAATCCTCCTTGCTCTTAGACTGACCACTACCACTTTAAGCACGCGCATCAGTGTACAGATCAATCTTGGCACTCTTTCGCTCCACATTCAGATCGTGAGAGAATTTACAATTTTTACCTTTGGTACATGTGCCCATCTTATGGAATTGACATAGAATAGTTTTCGGGTCTACACCGAATGGCACCTTCTGCGAAAGCTAGACTGGCTTAAATATCTCATTGAGCTCCTGCTTCCTCTATAGCTCAAGCTCCTTCTTACTCGGACCTTCCTATTTCTTTTTATTATTCGCCTGATTAGCCGCCTGCTGCATCTGCTGCACATATTGCTGCACCTTCTTACTCTTGTTCTTGTTCTTCAATCCAAACGTCTTGTCATCCACAACCTTCTGCTTCTTTGCCTTTTCTGCTTTCGATGGTGGCATACTAAAATATATATATTGGTTAATGTTTATCAAATTTTGATTTCTCTGATTATTGATCGCGCCGATAGAGAAAAACCTAATTCAACTGAAATCAGAGCCGGAGTCCTACGGTCAATACAAAGCAGTGCAATCAAATGAAATTGAAAATCTAAACATATAATCATAATTCTATTTAATTCATGCTGCTAATTCAAATGCCCCTATTGTCTTTCATTTATGTTATTTTTATGAGCCACTCGTTGATAAAGACCGAGGTTGGCCGTTTGTCTGGATCAGAGTCCCAGCACAGCTCAATCAGATCCAGCAACGACTTCAGCTCCTCAACACCAAACTTCTTGGCTGCCAACTCAAAACTCTCAGCCAAGAATTCATCATTAGTCCAGATGACGTCCGCCGAGAATGGATTCTCACCATTATTATCACTGGCCAGTTGAAGGGATGGATCAGCTCGTTATCGCTTCAGAACATTCTACAAAGATGAGCCATACGGTGGCATTTCTGGTCTGTCTCCACACATAGCCACTGCAGCATACACCTCCATTGATGACATCTTCTTCCAACAGAAATCTCTCGACACAGTCTCATACAGAATGACGGCGAACGCGTAAATATCTCTAGATGGACTCGCTTCATCTGCAGGCACCTTCTTCTGCTCTTTGGTAGAATTCAAAGTCACCTGTACCACCAATTGCATGTCCAGATCACCAGGTCCCATAAAACGCGTCAAAATCTCGGGCGAAGCATACGTGATAGAGGCAGCAGGCACTCTAATATTACGCCTGGTCTTCACCTTCTCTGCTGCCAGACGAACCTGTGAAATACCAAAGTCAGTCACATGCACAGTGTATGGCCGAGCTTTATCTTTCGTCTTACAGAACAGAATATTGTCAGGCTTGAGATCACAGTGAGTAATTCCGCTCTTGTGCATTTCAATCATTGCTGCATTCAATTGCATAGCCAGATCCAAGATTGGAAGCACCACAATATCAGTGTCTGCAATCAATTTGGATAAGCTGCCATCATATGCTTTCATTATCATCGCCATCTATGGACTATCCTGGAAGCCTACCAGAGAAATAATGTTCGGGTGACCCTGCAACGCGTTGATAATACTTAGCTCCTGCTTGAACTTGTCCCTGGGAGTTAGTTCTTCATAATCATCTGCGGACTATGGCTTCTCCAACAGAGTCTTAATAGCAACCAGCAACTTACCTTCTGAATTTTTATTGAAATCGACGCTTCTCTCATTTAAAGCTATTTCCAATTAAGGATCAGACACAAACGCCAAATCAATCTACCCGTCTCCACCTTTACCCAAAGTCTTGACAACCTTAAACTGATCCAGCGACAATTCCATGTATCCAGGCACAGCGACAATTCTAGTGGACGGGTCAATGTACGTTGTATTTCCTCCAATTGTACTGAGATCAGTACCCATACGGCTCTTGAAATCTGTGGCAAGCTTCGACAGCATAGAGTTGCCAAGTTTACTTCTCATTTGCAATTTATACTCGCTCTTAAACTCGACTTTCTACTGCGGGGTAGGAGCCTCACCAATACTTTCTCCGATCATAGTGGTAGATACGCCTTTACTCTCAACCATTGTCGTACTAAGTCCAGTGGCCATGAGTGTCGGAGACTGCTCAATGATTGCCATAAGTTTACCTTGTCTCTGTCTCCTATCTCTTCTCCTGCGTGCCACTGTAAACAAGGATGCTGCCACTAGAACTGATAGAACAGACCCGATCAAAGCTATAGTGAGAATAGTACTCTACGTAAACACAGGATTGTCTTGATTCTACCTATCGTCAGGAGTAGTGAATGGGCGAATGGATTTTAAAGTACTTGTAACACCGTTTACAACTACAACGTAATCAAAGGTGAAGTAGTTACCTCCATTGTCCAAGACTACTGAAGTAGTACCAAGTCTCTATGTAGTCAATGTTGAAGTCCGCTTGGTAGTTGACGAAGAGGAGCCTACATCATTATCAATGATACCAATTTATCGATTTGATGAAAATTCATTACTTTCTGTCTGAGTTTAGATCCCACTTTCCACCAAATCCACAGTGCTAGAATGTAATGTAGATACTGATTCTTCCACGCTGATGAAAGTTTGATTATTTATTGAGACAGTTGTGAGGACAGCATCGGTGGACAAAGTAATTGAAGCAGAATCTATACTAGTAGGCAAGGATGATTCAGAAATAGATGTAGTGTCTATAGCAGTTGAGGATGAACTTGTATCAGTCACAGTAGGTGTAGTTGAAGGAGTAGCTATTCCATTAGTACTGATAGAAGTAGTAGAGATCTCAGACAAAGTTGCAAGTAGTGTAGATGACAGCATTTCAGTAGACGTGGACGCAGAAGTGGTAGACGAGGAAGGAGAATCAACCACAGTAGATGTGGTAGAAGTCAATAGAGTTGTACTTGACGGAGTAGATGACGTTGCAGTGGATACTAACGTGCCAGTATTAGATGTTGTTAATGTAGTTGTGGGAGTTGATGATGTACTTGATGCCGTTGAAGTGGTAATAGTTGTAGTTGTTCTAGTAGAGGTAGTAGATGAAGTAGTCGTCGTTGCAGTTGTCGTAGGAGTAGTCATAGTAGTGGTAGTAGTAGTAGTCGTCGTCGGAGTAGTAGTAGTCGTCGGAGTAGTAGTAGTCGTCGTCGTCGGAGTAGTAGTAGTAGTGGTGGTGGTGGAAGTTGTAGTAGTTGTAGTCGTAGTAGTAGTCGTTGTTGTAGTGGTAGTTGTAGTACTTGTCGTTGTCGTTGTCGTAGTTGTAGTTGTAGTAAGGGGCACTGTAAATTGAGGATAAACTTGCACCAAATCTTGTCTAATCCATGCCCATTCGTCAAAGCTACTAGTTCCATTAGAGATTAGCAAAGTTGCAACAAACGACGCGCCATAATATAAAGGACCATTGTAAGCCAGTTAACATGTGAGAGAGGTGTATGCTTTAGACTGAACGATACACGATAAAGGAGTCGAACTAGTGTTTGCAGCAGGATGGAATGCGATTTCGTTCAACTATACCGCATTCGACTAGCCATTGCCACGTATGCTATAGTTGGAGCTCACTTACGAGGAGTTTAATGGAGTCACGTAGACATTAACAGACAACACGTCATTCCACCCCGAATTTGAGGTGAAGCCAAACCCATTAAGCGTAAAATTGATGTACTAACTACTCTGTGATACAACCATAGTGTTAGCCTTCATTGTAATCCAACGGTCAAAAGTCAAATCGCTTAGCACGTAAGCCATGGAATTATCTGAAAAATCACAAGCATTGCCTCCAAACATGAATACTCCATAGCCAGGAATTTACATCAATTTAGCTCCAACTTTCTGGACCGGTTGCACAGAAGAGCTGCTTATACCCCATTATTGCCAACTATTATTGGATGAGGAGTAAATGAAACTGTATAGCCCTGATCCGGTACAACTAGACTCACGTCCGCCGTAGAATAAAGCCTATTAGCTGTTAATGTTAATGACACTTGAACCGTACCTTGCAGCTGGAAGGGTGCCAGCGGTAGTTTAATTCCATACATTCAAAGAGAGATCGTATTTCCAACCAGTGCCATCATACGTTACAGGTCCAAGAGAACTAAAACCACCAAAGTTAATCAAAGAATTATTCAAAAGAGTCATTGCGGAATATCCACGGAATATTGGCGGACCCTTCTGCTAGATCTGATTAAATCTACAACTAGAAACATCACTGCCCAGACAACTGAATGACCATAAATCACTCAATAGCACAGTATCCTATCTGCCGCCATGGAGATACGCGAAAGATTCATTCATCTTTGACACTCCATAGCCAACTCTAGCGGTAGGCAGCGTTGTACTAGAAGTATTACCACTAACATCTGTGAAGACTTTAGTAACAAGATCAAGCTGTGTCAATGAGATAGAAGTCCCATTGAAATATTTCACCTATGCACTACAGTACCCACCAATTATGATCCAGTATCGTTTCTATAAGAGCAGCCCATCCACCATACAAAATCCGGATGGAAATTCAAGACCGACCAAGTCGCTCGTCCAAGAGTTAGTAGACGGTGTGTAAGTCTGCATGTAAAATTATCCGGCAGACGTAGAGGCGTTGAATCCGCCAAGAAGATACACAACATCCTATCCGCTTACATCACTCATTACCCCGACAGGAAATTACATATTCACAGGAGCAGGAGCAGGATTTCTATTGTACCATCTAGCTTGATACTGTGCACACATGATCAGAATATATAACCACATTGCAGATTTCCATGCTACTCTATGATGCACTGAAAATCGCATAATCATCATTCAATAGATTTTCCAATCTTCAAGTCAAACTCCTTTGTAAATTAAATTAGCTAAAGATTACTTCTAATATATCTATATAAGAGAAAAAGGACCAAACTATACTAAAGGATTAGTGATAGAATTCTATGGCAACTGCATATTGCCGTCACTGATTCGAGTCTATTTTTAGACATTCAGTCAGTTAGATAATCAGTCAATGGGACATACGCGTCACATCTTCTCTGAGTGAAACAGACAATGAAACAATGTACGAACAGTAAAGAAAAGGATTTTATAGTACAGGGTCAGGGGAATGCTATGGAAAGTAGTGTAATGCAGTATAATCATAAGTCATCAAGTCTTCAAATCTACCTAATACCTGATCGCGATTTGGTACTATCTTTTAATTAATGCACTGCTCTTTAGTTTGTTATCATTGCACTATACTCACCAAGATTAGCTATCGTGGAGAAGAATCAATATCAAATGGCCAGCTCTTTATTTATATTTTGTCAGGTGCAGGTGCGAGTTAATAAAACGCGTGTGTATCAATTTCATCGAATTGTACAGGCTATTTTGGGCCTACTGTAAAAATAATGCATCATTTGGAACATGTTAATGTTTATCTTGCTTTATTTATTAACGCTGAATGCTCAATCTGTTGTACGTAGTTGAGAAAGGCTATGTTAAGAGTACTGTTTATGATGAGATTGATCATGTTCACTAGCTCGGTATTTCTATAGTGTGCAGTCTATATTTAGCGAAATTGGCCGAGCATATAACTCTGATAGAGATATTATATTCATTTAGCTTCGAATTTCTCTTCTGATTATTAGCTTTAGATTAATAGTTTAATAGAAGAATATACAATGTAGATTACAGCTTATTCTGTAATGGTAGCAATAATTTCGCTGTTGGCTACTTTTGTAGATGCAGGCCCATTGGTGTTGACTGATAGAAAGAATGTCGGTGCAGTCTATAGTGGAGTAAGTAAAAAGCTTTACGTGTATGGTACTTTTGAGGGATAGTCTGGATTGATGGCGACAGATCATGCTGTAACTGAAATAATCGGCTAAAGTGGAGCTACTGATCTTTTCATCGAGGAGTATTCTGATGATGGCACTCTGCAATTTTAGTACATTGTCGCTGGTTTAATGAGAGAGTATGAGCCTGTTGTGTCTCTGAGCGGAGATTAGCTATTTCTTGGGGCAACTACCGCGAGCTTGTCGTCTTCTAGTTCGATTGGTCCTTATCCGCAAAGTTTGCTCCTCTTCGGTGAGTTTTGCATTGGCCTTCAGTCTCCTTTGGTAAACAAGTTCATTATCAGTGCCACAACCCCAATTTCTTTTTAATGGTCTAGATGTACATTACCGCCACCTCAAATATAGGTGGTGCTTCTCGATTTGTCGTATTATGTCTCAAACGGCGATCAAATGCTCGCTATCGGTTATGCATCCCAAAGAGAGACGAGAAATACGTGGATTCAAGAGTATTCTTTGGTTAAGTATAATATTGGCCTTTCAATGTTTTCTGGTGACTCACGTGCCACTGGTTCTTAGTACAATGCCTCGTAATATTAATAACAGTCGCTAAACTCCAATGGCGATATTGTATCTTTTCTAAGTGATGGCTATCAATTGAAGAAAATTTTTGGCCCAACTGCATACTCTGCGAATATTAATATGGCAAGTCTCGGTGACTTTAAATGCGTTGGTACAAATTGCTTTGTGTTAGGCATCCACAATTCACAAGCTGTGTTATATTATCACGGTGGCTCTTCCTTCTCTCCAGTCATCACTTTTGGTGTTGCAAATATTGTGTAAAGTCTCTACTATGATTAAAATTTGAAAGCAATGGTGGTGATGGATCTAAAACCCATTGGCGGTTCATCTGGTCGTCTAATCTTTTTTGGTGTCAATACGGGTTCAATAGTAAAGACTGCCTTAGTTTAAACATCTGTTACTGTTACATACACTGATGTATTGTCTTTTGGCATTGATTCTGGTAATAGGATAGGTTTAATTGGCGTCTCTACGTATATATGTACAGCTGCGACATTCACTTACAGAGATATTGTGACGACCACAACTACGACAACTACTACGACGACGACTACTACCACCACCACCACCACGACAACTAGTACTACGACGACGACGACAACTAGTACTACTACGACGACAACGACAACTACAACGACCACGACTCCTACAAGTAGAACAACGACATTGACTAGTACAAGAACTACCTTGCCTTCGTCTGCAGCTACTACTTAAACTTCTGCTTCTACAACGTCGTCCAGTATAACGTCAACGGTTGGGACAAGCTCAATAAGCCGCACATTGTCGTTTACATCTGCCTCGTAGAGTTCGACAAAGACGACGACTTCATCAATAGTCTCATCATCAAGTTTTTCATCAGTTTTGCCATCGCTGAATGCTTCATCCTACGTAATGGTTGCTACATATACTAGCCAAGCCTCTCTAGCAGCAAGCACCTCATCTCCGTCTGGAAGTAACGTGGCTTAATCTACTTTGGTAATCTCATAACTGGTGTCAAGTGATGTAAGTGAATTGTTCTCTAATTCAGCCACGTTAACAACTACCTCTATAAGCTTCTCTCGTATTAGTGATGTTGGAAGTGTATCTCTATCATCTGTGGGTTCTGATTCATAGTCAGTAACTGGCTAAAGAAGTCAATCTACTTAACTTGCATTCTCAGTAGTTTCCTTTTCTGGCTTCTAGACGTCTACAGTTAGTGGTGTCTCAAGTATCTCTGATAGGTCACCTGAGAATTAAGCCCTGGTATCTTCACCTGCGTTTCTGTAGTATGTGACTGTAGCAGGAGCTGTGATTGTGATTGTTGGAGTCTTGGGAGGTCTTTATAGATTAAGATAAAATAGACGCAAACAGTAGCAGTTCATGTGGCAGTCAAGCAAAAGTGTTCTGACATCATAGTCTTTCATGCTGAACAGGACTATCCCTCTTGAGATTACTGCTAATACGTCGTCGACTGTTTAACATTGAGATGTGGCATTCTGTTTGATGGCTATTTTTAGCGACATGGCTATGGGGATTAACATGGTTACGAAATCCTTTGTCTTTTATGAAATGAAATCAATAGCAATTTAATTGTTATACTGTAATTAAAAGATTTCCGCTTAGGATTAATTAACAACAACAGAAATGACATTGTATTATATGTTGGCGCTCTTCACGCTTTTAGGTGTTTTTACTCCATAGGCTCGCGAGTATGAGAGGACCTTATTAATTACAGTTTGAATCAGTTAAGTGTTTGTCATGGAGCATATTCGCGTCATAGGATAGCATGTTCCACCTTCTTTTTATTCTTTACCTTCTTGACTGTCTAGCAATTAGAACAATCTCCCACAACAGAGCTGTGCGTAGTCTCGTCACATCTTTAACAGATAAGATTGAAGAAGAGCATAGATCTTAATGATTTGGCAGAGGATCTAGCGGGAAGGGGGGTAGCTCAACTCTACACAGTATGTAGAGGATAGACATATCTATACTCATCGAATATATTGTAAAATGAGGACAATTAAAGACTGAGAGACATTTTTATATATAACGCCATTTTAACGTTGCTGTATAATCTTCCCAATATTTTCAGACGCGTATCCAAATGAAACAGATTATATTTCAACTCGCGACTAGATTAGTTTAGTAAAAAGTCTAACATCTTCGGATTATGTCTTGCAATTCACGCTCCAGATAAACACAAAGTTCCCATTTTAGTCAAAATAAGTTAAATGTAGTTTGAATCGTCGTAGCTTGAACTATATAAACTGAATTTTAGCTGAGCATGATTGCGACAAGACGTAATGGACCAGACGCGGTTGAGACAAAAGATTAGTGCGTTATCCCAAGCCAAATGGAGACCAGATTGGTGCATTGGAAAGCTAAGTGTTGCTTTTTTATCACACATCAAGTTTAAACCAAATGAGCCACTTAGCGCATCCTTGTGCTTTAGTGTTGGTAGTGAACTTCATCGCCCTTCATTGCGTTATCTATATTTAGCACAGTGGCGGGCATATCTCTGTGATTAAGATACTACCATCATTTCCCTTCGATTCTTCTCCTTCTTATCAGTCAAACTTTTCATCATCAGCTATTGATTAATTGGCCAATAGTATAAAGAGAATTAGTTAGTTAATCAAGAATAGGTGATGTAGATTATTGCTTTCTCAGTAGTTGTAACAATAATCGCTTAATTGGCTACCTCTGTGGATACAGGTCCACTTGTGTTAACTAATAGAAAGAATATCGGCGCAGTCTATAGCGGAGTAAGTTAGAAGCTTTACGTGTATGGCACTTTTGAGGGATACATTGGGTTGGTGGCCAGAGATCATGCCGTAACCTAAGTGATCGGATAAAGCGGAGCTACTGATCTTTTCATTGAGGAGTACTATGATGATGGCACTCTGCAATTTCAGTACATTCTCGCTGGACTTGATGATGAATATGAACCTGTAGTATCGCTGAGTGGAAATTAGTTGTTTCTTGGCGCAACTACCAGGAGCTTACCGTACATAAGTATATTAAGCCCTTTCCCACGCAATTTGATATATTATGGCACTGCGTGTACTGGCTCCCGATCTGTATTAGTAAACAAATTTATAATCGATGCTGGTAGCTCAATGTCTTTCGAATGGTCTAAATGCATTTTCCCCGCTGGTTTCACGTAAGTTTTGTTGCTTGATCTGGCTTATTACGTCTCTGGTGGTTTCCCAATGCTCGCGGTCAGTTATGCCAAGTCGTAAGTGACTAGAAATTCTGTGTTCAAAGACTATTATCTTGATCGATATAACATTGACTCATCCGAGTTTGCAGATACAATTGAATTGCTAGGCTTTTATTATAATGCCTCATAATATTAATCTCAAGTCATGAGTACTAATGATATTATGTCATTTCTTAATCATGGATAATCCTTAAAGCAAATATTTGGCAATCCGCTGACCTAGAGTAATTTGCCAATTGCTAGCGTTGGAGACTTCAAATGTGTTGGAGTACGATGTTTTGTGCTTGGTATTCACAATTCCTAAGCTGTGTTGTACTTTTACGATGGTGTACGATTCTTGCCTGCTATTACTTTTAGTGGTGCGGATATTGCATAAAGTCTATTCCATGACCAAACTTTGAATGCAGTGGTAGTCATGGATCTGAAAACTTACGTTTCGGCTTCTGGACGGCTGCTTTTTATAAGCATCAGCACTGGATAGATTTTAAAGACTGCCCTATTGTATACAACTAGCATCGTCTCTTTTCGGGATGTTCTGTCCTTTGGAATAGATCCCTCCAATAAGAGAGGCTTGATTGGTATTTCCACCATGTCAAGAACAGGCGTAAAGTTTACATACAGTGATATCGTGACTACTACTACTACAACGACTACAACGACAACGACTAGTACAACTACAACTACGACTACAACTGCTACTACTCCTAGCACCGCGGCTACTACCACTACCACTAATTCAACGAGGATGACCCCTACCTTAACTGTTAGATCAACGACTTCAACAATCTCTACGAGCACGCTATCCTCAGCTGCAAGTGTATCTCGAAGCACCATGACAAATACTGCTACCTCTATCATCGCGTCAACAAGTCGCTCATAGTCAACTACATCTACTGCATTGCCCTCTACTTTGGCCGTAGTATCCTCTAATGTGACCATTTAAGCATAAGGTTCAACGTCATAACTATCCTCAAGTCTTTTTAATTCTTCTGTCAGCAGTGTGATTTACTCTACCTCTGTATTCTCAGTAAGCTCATTTATTGCAGAAAGCGCGTCTAGTGCACATGTGTCGGCATCTGCCTATTCAGCTAATTAATTGACTGTTACTGTTAGTTCTACTTATAAAGTTGTTACGTAAAGCATTTCGTAACAGTCATTTGGCTCAGAGTCCTTGTTGCCGAGCCAGTCCAATTTGATCATATACTCTGTCAACTCTATAGATAACTTGCAAACATCCACGATAAGAGATGATTCTAGTTTTGCTGACGAGTCACCCGAGATCCAAGGACTGGCTTCTTCTCCTGCATTTCTACAGTATCTTGCTGTAGCTGGAGCAGTTGTTGTCATTGTCGCAGTCCCTGGAGGCTTTTATAAACTGAGATAAAAAAGGCGCAAGTAGCAGCTGGTATAGCAGTCAATGTGGCAGTCCAATAGAAACTTGGAGACTTCATAGTCTGTCATGTTAGATAGAACAATTCCTTTGGATATTACAGCGAATACGCAATCTTCTGTTTACCACTGAGATTTGGCAAACTGATCTGTATTCAACCACATTGCCTATAGGAACAAGAGTGGTGATAAAGCGCGTCATTTAATTTCTTACAATAGCACTAACAAAAGAGGGGTGGCTTCTGATATGCTTCAAAATCTCTGAAGAGCGTACAAGATAGTGGATGAGTTTTTTGAGATGGTCATATGCTTCCATTGCTGAGGAGTATGAATGAACGTGTACGTGATGAATCTGATGAAATAATTTCACTTTCATTTGTAAAATACACATTTAAAATTTGAAGCGTGTTATTATCCTCTAGTTACATACAATTTTCAAACTAGAAGTTGCGCTCAGCTCACACTAGAATCAAGTCTGAAAAACTAAATACGCGTTTCTTCACGAGGCTCAACCAAGTTGTGGCCTGAGACTCGAAGAAACAGGTCTACAAGATGCAAAGCTGCGGTCTTTTAAAAACCGGCAATAGCACAGGTAGTATTCTGGATCATGTCTTTTTGCTTAAGCTCTCACTCACGATCTAACGAGCAAGAATGGCATGTTGAGCTGAAACCGAGTTGACGCGTTTCTAGCACGAACTCACTCTTCTTATTACACAAATGTACTTGTTATATCTCATACTGTATTCACTTCACCGTCTTATGTTATGCTTAATATGGCACCGCAAAAGATGAACGCCCATACCTTCTGCGTAAGATGAAGGATGCTAGAGCTCAACTTATCGCTGTCTATATTTAGCACCGTTGCCGGCATATCATTGTGATGAAGATACTACATCATTTGCCTTTGAATCTTCTTCTTCTTATCAGTCACACTTTTCATCATCAACTATTGATTAATTGGCCAATAATATAAAGAGATTTAGTTAATCGCAGAGTAGTTGATGTAGATTATTGCTTTCTCAGTAGTTGTAACAATAATCGCTTAGTTGGCTGCCGCTGTAAATACAGGTCCACTTGTGTTAACTAATAGAAAGAATATCGGCGCAGTCTATAGCGGAGTAAGTAAAAAGCTTTACGTGTATGGTATTTTTGAAGGATAGTCTGGATTGGTGGCGACAGATCGTGCTGTAACTGAAATAATCGGCTAAAGTGGAGCATCGGATCTATTCATCGAAGAATATTCTACTGTTGGTTAGTTACAATTTCAGTACATTGTCGCTGGCCCTAATGGCGAAAATGAACCTGTTGTGTCTCTGAGTGGAAATTAGCTGTTTCTTGGTGCTACTACTACAAGTGCAGAAGCAACTTCTAATCCAACGTATATTCCTTTCGGCTACGGTTGTTCAAACTCCCAGTCCATACTGGTGAATAAGTTCACAGTAAGTGCCGTAGATTCAATGGTCATCGAATGGTCGCGATGCATTTATCCGGCTGCTGATACATAAGTTTTATTGCTTGATCTGGCGTATTATGCCCAAGGCTCTGTTCAAATGCTGGCATTGAGTTATGCACCGTCAAGAAATACGAGAAATTCACTGATCAACAATTTTTCTCTTAGCCATTACAACATTGGCTCAGGTAATTTCACAGGTAGCCAAAGTGCGTCTGGTTCTTAGTACAATGCCTCTTAGTATTAATCACAAGCACTGAGCTCTGGCACTAATGACAATATTGTATCTTTTCTAAGTGACGGCTATCAATTGAAGAAAATTTTTGGCTCAACTTCATACTCTGCAAATATTAATATGGCAAGTGTCGGTGACTTCAAATGCGTTGGTACAAAATGCTTTGTACTGGGCATCCACAATTCACAAGCTGTGTTATATTATAACGGTGGCAATTCCTTCTCACCAGTCATCACTTTTGGTGTTGCAAACATTGTGTAAAGTCTCTACTATGATTAAAGTTCGAACGCAATGGTGGTCATGGATCTGAAAGCATCTGGCAGTTCATCTGGTCGTCTACTTTTTTACGGAGTCAGTACGGGATTGATAGTAAAGACTGCCTTAGTTTAAACATCTGTTACTGTCAAATTCACGGATGTCCTATCGTTCGGAATTGATTCTGGTAGTAGGAAAGGATTGATTGGTATCTCTTCGTATGTATCCACAGCGGCGACGTTCACTTATAGTGATATCATGACGAGTACAATTACGACGACGACTACTACTACCACCACAACTAGTACTACTACGACAACGACGACAACTACGACAACTACAACGACTACAACGACTACAACGACGACAACAACGACCACGACTCCTACAAGTAGAACAATGACATTGACTAGTACGAGAACTACCTTGCCTTCGTCTGCAGGTACTACTTTAACTTCTGCTACTAAAACGTCGTCCAGTATTACGTCAACGGTTGGGACAAGCTCAATAAGCCGCACATTGTCGTTTACATCTGCCTCGTAGAGTTCGACAAAGACGACGACTTCATCAATAGTCTCATCATCAAGTTTTTCATCAGTTTTGCCATCGCTGAATGCTTCATCCTACGTAATGGTTGCTACATATACTAGCCAAGCCTCTCTAGCAGCAAGCACCTCATCTCCGTCTGGAAGTAACGTGGCTTAATCTACTTTGGTAATCTCATAACTGGTGTCAAGTGATGTAAGTGAATTGTTCTCTAATTCAGCCACGTTAACAACTACCTCTATAAGCTTCTCTCGTATTAGTGATGTTGGAAGTGTATCTCTATCATCTGTGGGTTCTGATTCATAGTCAGTAACTGGCTAAAGAAGTCAATCTACTTAACTTGCATTCTCAGTAGTTTCCTTTTCTGGCTTCTAGACGTCTACAG
Organism: Amoeboaphelidium protococcarum; assembly: GCA_023515745.1. Classification (NCBI taxonomy): domain Eukaryota; kingdom Fungi; phylum Aphelidiomycota; class Aphelidea; genus Amoeboaphelidium; species Amoeboaphelidium protococcarum. The sequence continues at coordinate 2,931,907 of JALECJ010000258.1, forward strand.
TTAGTGGTGTCTCAAGTATCTCTGATAGGTCACCTGAGAATTAAGCCCTGGTATCTTCACCTGCGTTTCTGTAGTATGTGACTGTAGCAGGAGCTGTGATTGTGATTGTTGGAGTCTTGGGAGGTCTTTATAGATTAAGATAAAATAGACGCAAACAGTAGCAGTTCATGTGGCAGTCAAGCAAAAGTGTTCTGACATCATAGTCTTTCATGCTGAACAGGACTATCCCTCTTGAGATTACTGCTAATACGTCGTCGACTGTTTAACATTGAGATGTGGCATTCTGTTTGATGGCTATTTTTAGCGACATGGCTATGGGGATTAACATGGTTACGAAATCCTTTGTCTTTTATGAAATGAAATCAATAGCAATTTAATTGTTATACTGTAATTAAAAGATTTCCGCTTAGGATTAATTAACAACAACAGAAATGACATTGTATTATATGTTGGCGCTCTTCACGCTTTTAGGTGTTTTTACTCCATAGGCTCGCGAGTATGAGAGGACCTTATTAATTACAGTTTGAATCAGTTAAGTGTTTGTCATGGAGCATATTCGCGTCATAGGATAGCATGTTCCACCTTCTTTTTATTCTTTACCTTCTTGACTGTCTAGCAATTAGAACAATCTCCCACAACAGAGCTGTGCGTAGTCTCGTCACATCTTTAACAGATAAGATTGAAGAAGAGCATAGATCTTAATGATTTGGCAGAGGATCTAGCGGGAAGGGGGGTAGCTCAACTCTACACAGTATGTAGAGGATAGACATATCTATACTCATCGAATATATTGTAAAATGAGGACAATTAAAGACTGAGAGACATTTTTATATATAACGCCATTTTAACGTTGCTGTATAATCTTCCCAATATTTTCAGACGCGTATCCAAATGAAACAGATTATATTTCAACTCGCGACTAGATTAGTTTAGTAAAAAGTCTAACATCTTCGGATTATGTCTTGCAATTCACGCTCCAGATAAACACAAAGTTCCCATTTTAGTCAAAATAAGTTAAATGTAGTTTGAATCGTCGTAGCTTGAACTATATAAACTGAATTTTAGCTGAGCATGATTGCGACAAGACGTAATGGACCAGACGCGGTTGAGACAAAAGATTAGTGCGTTATCCCAAGCCAAATGGAGACCAGATTGGTNGCACATTGTCGTTTACATCTGCCTCGTAGAGTTCGACAAAGACGACGACTTCATCAATAGTCTCATCATCAAGTTTTTCATCAGTTTTGCCATCGCTGAATGCTTCATCCTACGTAATGGTTGCTACATATACTAGCCAAGCCTCTCTAGCAGCAAGCACCTCATCTCCGTCTGGAAGTAACGTGGCTTAATCTACTTTGGTAATCTCATAACTGGTGTCAAGTGATGTAAGTGAATTGTTCTCTAATTCAGCCACGTTAACAACTACCTCTATAAGCTTCTCTCGTATTAGTGATGTTGGAAGTGTATCTCTATCATCTGTGGGTTCTGATTCATAGTCAGTAACTGGCTAAAGAAGTCAATCTACTTAACTTGCATTCTCAGTAGTTTCCTTTTCTGGCTTTTAGACGTCTACAGTTAGTGGTGGCTCAAGTATCTCTGATAGGTCACCTGAGAATTAAGCCCTGGTATCTTCACCTGTGTTTCTGTAGTATGTGACTGTAGCAGGAGCTGTGATTGTGATTGTTGGAGTCTTGGGAGGTCTCTATAAACTGAGATAAAATAGGCGCAAACAATAGCAGTCCATGTGGCAGTCAGGCAAAAGTCTTTAGACATCATAGTCTGTCATGCTAAATAGGACTATTCCTCTTGAGATTACTGCTAATACGTCGTCGAATGTTTATCAGTGAGATATGGCATTCTGATTGATGGCTATATTTAGCCTTATGGCTATGGGGATTGAAGTGGTGATCAAATTCTTGCTCTTATGAAATGAAATCAATAGCAATAGTAATTTTAATAATTAAAGAATTTCCGCTTAAGATTGATTGCCAGCGATAGAAATGACTTTGTAAAAGATGTTGGCACTCTTTACGCTTTTAGGTGTTTTTACTCCGAAGGCCCGCGCGTAGGTGGATTTAACTATCAATAGGGTGAATTATGAATCTTTATACTACGCTGCAAATGGAAGGACATATATGTGCTCAACTTTTACAGGTAAGCCAAGGCTCCAAAATGATGTCACATCTGCTACCAATTCATTCATCGGGAAGAGTGACAAGACAGACATAATGCTGGAGGAGTATGACTCCAATGGTCAGCTGATTTTTCGTCTTCTCTTGGGTGGCACTAAAGAGGATTATGAGCCGGTAATTAGTATAGATTAGGTGAGTGGAAAATTGTATTTGGCTGCTACTACATTTAGTAAAGAAGATACAAACAGCTAGAATGATTTTGTATTTGGGCAAGGTTGTGTTGAAACGCCCAACTCTGCGATTTTGGTTAATATGATACAATTAGATCCAAATGGAATCAGCCCTATGTTGTTCAAATGGTCTTAATGTATTTCGTCTCCGAATGCTGTAGCTGTGGTCGATATAGTGGCCAGCCTGCTCGATTCTTAGCGAATCTTTCACCTTCTGTTTATCGAGGGCACGTCTAGGTTGACAGTAGTTTCGAGCAAGTATATCTTGCAGACTTATAATAGCAGCATCAGCAGTCTTGATTAGCTATTGAGTGTCACCACATTCTATGTAACCGTAGCCACTAAACCTGATCAAACCATTATCGGCTACGATGATTAAGTGTTGTTTGCTACTTGCGATGGTTTTAATTTATTTACAGCTCGACGATCGATGTGTACAAATACTTCACCTTGTACTTCTTCTATCCTTACAGGTAGCGTGACTGCTCTCAAAGGTCTGAATTGTTATAGCAGCGGTTGCTACGCGTTGGTCGACCTTTGGGTCTAATATTCTCCTTAATTTCCCGCTGTGGTGCCTCTCGGTGGATAAGCAGCTCTATTGTATATCAGTGCTTAGTCTGCTTAGGTTCAATAGGTGCTCTATTAGAGTGTTATACAATCGGCCGCTGCTTTTTATCTCTCTACGGAATCGTCTATCATATTAACTGGAAGGCTAAGTTCAGGTACTTATTCTGGTGTCACGATTAACCGAAATTTGGCCGATGGTATTTTATCGATTGCTGCTGCTTTCAGCTCTCCAGTAAAAACCGAAGCAATAGGAATCGGTGGAAGTTAATCATCTGGTGTAGTCGTTATTGGTCTCTTGAGTGATGCTCAGCAAAATCTTATCTAGAGAATGGCTTGGCCGCTGGTAACTACTACTCGAACGACCACTATTTCTACTACTAGAACGACCACTACTATTACTACTACTACAACTACTAATACTACCACAAGCACATCTACAATTCGATTTACGTCGTCGGCTGTTACGTTAACGACTAGCTTTACGTCAACAACAATCACTAGAGTCACGTCGAGTTCCTCCAGCGTTACAACTACTTTATCAACATTCTCATTATTGGCACCTATTGGTTCTGTAGCAATAAGTTCTAGTCTTTCTGAAATTCCTACTTTGCCCACTTCGTTCATAACATCTACTACTGGTTCCACTATTGTCGGTGTAGCATCTTTGTTAACTTTGTAGCAATCGATCACGTCGTATTAGTCGGTGGCAGCAACCAGTGGTCTTGGTCTTATGGTATCCTCATCTACTATAGATGCATCTACCATTCATAGCTCTTTTGTTCCATCGTCAGTCATGTAGTCATCCCAATCTGATAAGAATTAGCATGAAGCGTGGTCTAGTCTAACGTTAGTGACGCAGAAAACTACCTCTTCTCATGCACCATAATTGTAAAGTTCTGCCTCTATATTATCGACATTGTCAGATCCTATCACATTTGGATTTGGTTAAACATCGTAAGCCTAAACTAACGATGTCCGATTTTCTTTACATGGTCATGGGTCAATATAATTGAGCCTATCACGGACAACTTACACTGTTATAGTTGGCGATGGCGGATCTTCCAATGCGGAGGTTGGAAATGGGATCCCATTTGTGATGATCGCTATTGCCTCTTCGGTTGGATTGATGGTTGTACTTCTTATGTTTGCACTGATGCTATTATACAGAAGAAGGAGGTAGTAGTAAAAGAAGCTACATTCCTCAAGGTTGGCGCTGCAATAATCTGTCGCTTTAATGAATTCTGGCAATGCAAATGGAGGAGATACGTACATGAACACTACCATAATTCCAACCAATGATTCTATATATGGCGCCAATAAAATGTCCATTCCTGGATATTTGGCCATGATCCCTGGAGTCCATTTTGCAATAGTCAAGAAAATCTCTGAGGGTGGTTTCGGCACTGTGTACGAAGGGAGATTAACAAGTCTCCAGCATTAGTAGAAGATTGGATCGGATCTCTGTGCGATCAAGATTGAGAAATCTTTACAGCTACCTCCTTATCAGAGACACGAGTAAGACGCGGCTTTTCTATAAGAAGTGATGTTGTTGAATCTATTTGAGCACAATCCTAATATCGTCAGTCTAGTCGGTTTCTCCACAAATCCAAATACAATTGTGATGAAGGTGTACTCTGGTGGCAGTCTTAGTGATTTACTTTTTGCGCCTCAGACGGTCGATCTGTATTCAATAACCTTGATGGTCTCCTTGTTTAAGGATTTACTGAATGCTCTTGTCGACATTCATAAAGCCAAAGTTGTGCATCTTGATTTAAAGCCTGGCAATGTACTGTTGAGTTTCACTAACAATAATAACAGTGGCAAGAATGTTCCTTTGTCAGCCGTCTTATGTGACTTTGGAGCTGCTAAACTCCTGGTAAATAGTCAAGATCTTATCAAGGGATTCTAGAAGGCTAAATTGTAAGGTGTATCATTGTAATACGCTGCTCCCGAGTACATTTAGCGTGTCTTGGAGATAACATCTAGACAAGAAGAGACTGCGGACGTGAACCATACATCAACCACTATGTTCACAGATATAAACACCATGGAAGAGTAAAAGATTGATATTTATGCGCTTGGCGTAGTCGCTTACGAGATGTTTATCCGTTAGAAGTGCTGGACCATCCCAGCATAAGACGTTGTGGTGTAAGTGCAGGCAGGCGTCAGGCCACTTATTCCTCAACAATCACCGCTCCAATCTGTGAATGATCCTCTTTTGGTGAAAACTATCATAGATTTAATTCAACGCATGTGGCATCAAGAAGCTGTCATCCGTCCTACCGCCGAAGAGGTGCTATCTATCATCAGTCCACTTTGAATATGGATTTGTGTAAAAAGTTATTAACAGCACATGTTAAAATGATAATAAAGAATGCATGAATAATAAATACAATTTTCAATTAATATAAGTAATGCTATCAGTAGTAATCTTGATACTGACCGTAATTGTCATCGTCCTCATCCAGCTCTTCCATTTCCCTCATTTCTTTGGTGTCTGCATCTTCACCATGCTACAGGCTCTGGTCGATAACATACAAAAGATCATGCAAAGATTCTTCATTATGGATATTGAGAGGAATGAAGTTGACAAGTCCAAACTCGTCTATCAGATCCACTAATCGCTTGCTTAGTTGCGTAAATTGTGATGATTACGACTGGTTGAGCCGCTCTAACAATAAGGACGTATCAGTCTCTAGAAATCGGTCAAGTTGAACTTGGTCTCTTCTACTTTCCACTAATTGTGCCTCTTCTTCATCAAAAGTATTAGCATAACCACTTTTAGGAGCTTCTGGATCTATATCAACAGGAACTCCTCCGGATGTATTAACATGTTCATCAACATCCTCTTGATCCACATCACTGCCACATTAAGCCAGTAGATTATCTTCATCATTCGACGCGTCAGTGGTAATCATTGACATCCAGGGATTAGAAGTGGAAGCTGATGTAAGCAACTCTCCCGGACGCCCTTCAATCAAATCCATCTTACTTAACACATTGACGTGTGGTATCTACAACTAGATCATGCAACTCATTGCAGCCAGTGCTCCAGTAAAAAACTTGGGCGCGTCTGTGACAAACGATGATTCCAGCAGATAGACTGCACAACACTGCAATTACAGGCGCGATTACAGCAGACCGATAATTGTCTGTACCACATTGCTATATGTAAATAACTCCAACTATCCCGGGAAGTCTATAATGACATATTCATCTTGCAAATCATTACCGATCTCTTCCTCAAGCCAGTCAAATTCTTCAATCAGATAATTCATCGCGTAGACCAGCCCACCATTAGGACCGTATTGCAACTCATCCATCACATCAGTGACCGTGATCAATTCACGTATATCAACATGAGGCTCATAGTAAGTGTCCTCAGCAGCGGGATCCAAATTCACCATCAGCACGGGTCGCCTACACTCTCTGATATGATTAGACATTGCCAGACAGTAAGTAGACTACACACAAATTTTAAAGCGGAGAGATTACGAGATGCTGATACTAATACATCCCCAAATATACAATCATACCTTTCCTGCACCAGCCGGTCCAATAACAATCTACGCGTGTCTTCCCATATTTTTGACTGTTTATACAAAGTAGCAGTAACAAAGAATGAAATAAAATATTGATTCTTTAGAAAATTGATAAAGGGATTTGTTGAAGCGATTTAAAGTGGAGCAGGGGCACCATGCACGCACCTTGATTGTTCAAATTCGAAGTACTGGTGACGCCCCTCCGACTTGTGTCCACTAAAATCTCCACAAATTTTAACATCATGTATATCTTTTTGCGCTGATTCCAAATATGTATAATATTACTGCGGTTTTAAAAACTTTTTTTACATTTGCTATTCAGACTTAAAAGTTGTGTCCATCTGGTTCTTTTTGTGTCTTCGCACAAACTTGACTCGAGAGAATGCCTTGAAAACACCGAATTGAACTCAATTAAAAGAATTGACGTCGACTAATGTTTATCTAACTGAATACTTAAATCACCTCATGAGAGTAGATATCTGGATAACCGGCCGTCTGCAAATATTGAGAGAGTAAGGTTAAGCTGTACCAGGAACAATGCTGCAAGCATTTGCGTTATAATAGAGAAATTGTTAGCCAAAAGAGGATTTCGGTGTGGCAGAAGAAGAAAGTTAAGGAGAAGTACAGGCAGGTTAAATTTGGTGATAGTTAGCTGGCTGCTTTCAAGAAGTGCCACGACATCAGACAACTGCGAGTACATGGAGAGCGGGCTTTATTGCCAGATGATTGGGAGAAGTAATTGCAGCCGTTGATAAGCGATATTGGATAATCTTGTTTAAAACCTAAGAATGTTCATAACTGGGATGAGACTGGCTTATTCGTTCGTCAATAATAAAAGTACACCTTGGCTAAAAGAAGTGATGATGGTGTAGGAGCTAAGCAAGATAAGACGCGTGTCATAGTACGGTTTTGCTGGGATACTAACGCTGACGGTTCCTTTTAGAAAGGTGGTGCTCATTGGCAAATCTAAAAGACCATAAAGGGCAAGTAGTGAGTTTTCTAAACACAATGGATAAAGTATTACAGTGATGAAACAGCTTGGATGAGGCAAGATTTTTTTTAACGAGCTTGTGATAGACTTTGAAAGGAAATGACAGAGCTGACGCTGCTGATATTGGACAACTTCTCTGGTCATAAGCTGTTTGAAGATACTGAGTCGAAAGTAAAGTACGTAAAGATTTGGTCTCTGCCTCCTAATACGACATCATGCTCATAACCTGTAGATGCTGGCATCATTGCTTCATTTAAGTATCAGTACATGGATTTTGCTAGCCATCTTCTTATCTCCGTTAGTCGCAGATGGGCAATATAACAAATTAAATCAAATTAACATTAAGCTAATAGTTCCCCGCATAATTGAAGCGTTTATAATGATAAAATATTCCTCAATTCAAAAGTGTTTTCGTAAATGCTTAGAAGTTTATTTGGACCTTAGTATATGCCTTTAATAGATAATAAGAGCGATGTCAGCTGCGCGTAAGTTAATGATGAGTTTGAAGCGGTGGCATAGTAAAGTGTTGAGCTTCTTGCGAACATTGGCTTAACTCTAATGGTTCTCTGGATTCACACCCTCTGACAACTATTTGCTATCCGTCTTTCTGAAAGATTACTAAAGAAAGAAGTATTACTACGATCTGGAGGTACAAATAAGAGGTGGAAAGGTGCTTTCGGTTGACCACAGCTATAAGTGGACGAAGCACTTAATGCAAGTTGATGTGGATCTGATATTTTTTCAAAATTAGAATGGGCATGACGTCGAAGAGGATTATTGTAAAGTGTTGGAAGATGTTGATTAAGTCAAGGTAGCAGATGCTATAGATATTAAGCACAAGTTAGAGGATGTTGTGAGAGACTGCTTTAGCACTGGGCGTTCGTATCGCCGTGCGTATTTGAATGAGTTGATAGAAGACATATTGCAAGATGAGGAGTAGTTTGCTAATAATTGATGCTGTTGGTTTAAATAAGTATTATAGTTGCCAAGTGTCAAGCCGAATATCATTTGGTAGGAAAGCGCGTCTTAATTACTACAGAGGAATTCACGTCCAAGTAGCATCCGTTTAAAAATGTTCTCCATCCTTAACTTGGCAGTTAAAGATTCTGCGTGCTTGACGATTTCTCTGATCTGCGTGACGACGTCGGCGCATACAACGTTATGTCACGAAGTTTTACTAAAGGTGAAGTCATTATAGATTCAGGTGGTGGTATATTGCATGTCTAGTAATTAAACTCTATACAAGTAGCATGTACAATCCCTTAAAGTAGGTTGAAATGATACGCTGAAAGTTGCACTCTGGTTTAGTTGTCCTAGTCTTCCAAGTCCGAGGATTTTTGGTTAGCCGCTGAAAAGATCTTATACGTCATTTTACTGAAAGTGCGTTTATGGTCGCTATCCCCTTCCGGAGTGGCAACGAAGTCAGAATTCTGTATAAACTGCATAAATCAGCCCATGGAGCGCATTGTGTAAGATCAATAGCCAAATTCCTCCACCAGATTATATCGGAAGCACGGAAAGGGCCGGAACCCAGTCCAAAGGGAATGGGAAAGTTACATTTACATATGTTCATGGACATCTAAAAAGTTGGAGACTGTATATGATCAAATGTCGTACCAATAAGTAAAGTTTGCAGTTTGGATGAGGTGTGGATTCAGCCTTTTTTAGACAGAAAATGGAAGATGGGAAAGAGCGATCGTCTTTGCGACTGTGGTTAGAAGGACAAGTGGGTCCACTTCTTCAAAGAATGTGACCGTTTTGAATTCTCATAACGCGCTAATTTGGAATAATATTTGGAGAGACCTGATGCTCTAAGTGACTCAAGAGCAATCTATGAAGGAACTAGTATGCTTTATAGTTTCAAGCGAAAAGTTTTGTTGGATGAATATCGAAGGTGTCACCATATCGCCAATAAATGAATTGTTCTTCTTACTAAGCTCTATATAATGCTGGGACGTGGTCAGAAAGTAGAAAAGTGAAATGAAGCTAATGAGGTTCGCTCTGAAAGTGAATCTGAAAGTGAAAGTGAATAATCCCAACGCGTCTCAAATGGTCGCACTACCAGAAGAAATCCTTTGAAGGACTGGACGTAGTCTATCTGTAATACTTCGTGCGTTTAAATGAGCTCTGCTCATAGTTGGACTCGCCTTGGAGTATAATATATGAGGGGGGAAAAGTAAGCGTTTCTATGCCAATAACAAATGTAAGCAAAGGTAAAGATTAGAAGTCAGAATGAGAAGGTGAAAGATGTTCACGCAAATCTATCTATGACACAATCGCAACTGCTCACCTGGGCAAGAACTGGTAAAGGTCCGGTAAATGCAGTAGTATTCAGAATTGGCGGTAAATCCTCGATATGCGAGTGTGGACATAAGAAGTAAACCACGGTACACTTCTTGTTGAACTGCCCCTTATATGGCGACAGACCGACCCTTTACAATGGTGCAAAGAGGCGGAACTTTCTGTTATCCTGTAAAAGTAAGACAACTGCATAAGAATTTTAGAGTTCATGGAGAGATCCAATAGATTCGATCATTGAGAGAAAGAGTATCTGAAAAGTGAAAATTGTCCCTATAAATGAATTCTTCTTCTTATGTTCGCTGAGCCACCACTATAAAGACGCAAAGTTAAACAAACATGTGGTTGCTTGCCAGGCATTACGTCAACAACCGGCCCATAACTCGCCTCGATCTAATTTGATCCTCGTTCCGTTCCGTTTCGAGAGCTGAAAGTCAAATCATTTCAAATCTCAAAATTTAGTTTCGTCGGCTTCTTTGTCTTCAAGATCAAATCTAATATTATCTATCACTATTGTATTATCAATAAATAAGTAGTGGACCTAAAATTCTACTCTTTCATTTGGCAAATAATATCAAGTTTAGTAAATATTTGAATACATCTTTAGTTAGAGTAATGACTAGTAAAGACTCGATTAATTCTAGGATGGATGATGTTGATGTCAGTCCGACAATCACTCATATTAGTAATGTATCATCTTAGCTGATGAACACCTAGTTGGATAGCACATCGGATTCTCAGATTGATGCACCTACTGTTAAGGGAGTAGCCTCCTCTGATAAAAATGGAGCTACTGGGGACGATGTTGTTGATACTCAGCCGGAACATGTGGCTGTTGAAGATGCCTCATCGTACGGTAAGATGAAGGCCATATTCTCCATCATGACTAAATTTATCGGTGTCAAGGATATGGTTGGCTTGAGAATATCCCTTCCCTCGCAGCTGTTGGATCCCATTTCTAATCTAGAGTTCTGGAACTATATGGACTGTCCGGATCTGTTTACCTGCATTAAAGAAGGAGATTAATTGCCGATATATGGTGCAGATATTGCTCTAACTGGCGACTCGGAGTTGGATCGTATGTTGCGTGTCGTCAGATGGTGGTTCAGTAAAGATGTGAAATTTATAGTCAATGATAAGCTCATGAAGCCATACAATTCTATTCTGGGGGAGCAGTTTATTTGCTGGTATGATATCCAGTCTCGTTAGCATCTTTAATAGAATGGATCACTTAAACCATAAGGGAAGAATGATAATAATAGAGATGATGATGATGACGATAAGCCGCTTTCTTAGGTGAAATAATCCATGACTGTCTCTACTGATGATGGAGATGCCAAGTGCCGCGTGTGGTCTGTCACTGAGTAGATTAGTCACCATCCACCAGTATCTGCTTATTATCATTATTGCCCGGAGAAGAAGATTGTGGCCAGGGGTGTGGATCATATCAGCGCCAAGTTTAGTGGCACTTCTGTGAAGATTTTCCCTGGGCATTTGAACAAGGGAATATTTGTTGATCTTCTGCCAGATGAGAAGTTTAAGTAGTGTGAAGAGTACGTCCTTAGTCATCCATCGGCCTTTGTTAATGGGTGGCTCAAATTTAGTTTGTGGATTGCTGTTAATGGATATTGTGTGATAAGATGTCCCTAATCTGGGCTGTGTTGTCTGATTGAGTACAAAGACGAGCCCTTCTTTGGTAAGGCCAAGTTTGCTATTGAGGCCAAGATTTTCAAGTATGATGCCCAGAAATATTAGTCTAATGACGATGTGATCAATGCGTATTCCGGCAAAGGTAAAGTCCCAGATGATAAGGTGTTGTGTGTAATTACAGGCTCATGGAAAGAAGAGTTGTTTTACTAAATGAAATCAGCATCTGGTCAGAAAGATCTTGATAAACATTGCTTGATCAATTTGAGTAAATTGAAGCCGGCAGTTGAGATTGTCAACTCAAATGCAGATGCTCCAGCTTAAACGGCCGTGCCTGCCGTAAAGAAGGTGAGACAATTGGAGCAGCAGGATGCACATGAGAGCAGAAAGTTGTGGGAGAAGGTGTCTAGCAATATTATTGGCGGTTAATTCTCGGAGGCTACCAAATTGAAAAGAGAACTTGAAGATAAGTAAAGAGCGGAAGGTAAGGAGAGAAAGCAGAAGAATCAGGTTTATGAGAGCTTTTGGTTTGGATTCCTCAATTCCGATGGTGGTAATGTGATCAGTGGTGCTGATGATGAACACGGAAACAAGAAATCTGATGGCAATTAGAGCAAACAGCAGGCTGTTGGTGGCAGTAGTCTGAAATTACACGTTGAAGACAAATCATTGGCAAGTGTCGAACTCGAAGGTAAGCCATTTTTGGTATAAAAGCGTCTTGATGATTGCACGGTACCGTGGATGCAATACTTGTCATGATAGAGATTGATAAATTATATTGACTTTGCGCGAAATAGAAAAGTCTATTTAATTGAAAAGTTGTTAGAAATCTTTTAAAGATATAATTAAAAACTACATTATATATATTCAACATCACATATCAACACAATTACTGTATATTATCATCACATCAATCTACTTTGAAACAGAGCGGCGCAGATCAAATGAAAAGCATCGCGACTGAAACGGCAGACAATGACGCGAGAGATGCAATCTGCTGGTTGATACCTTCAGCACTGTTGGTAGCCTAAAATGATGGATCAGTCTCATAAGCAGGAGCATTCGGAGTGCCCGCATCTTTATCTTCAGGCTTTTTATCATCGCTGCCACCAATTGGAGCAGGGGCAGAAGTATTGTCTTTACCGCCAGCATCAGTGCTATTGTTGCCGCCGCTCGGTGATGGAGTCGCGGTGGTGCCGTTGCCATAGCCATAGGCGATTGGGGAGAAGCCTGGGATGATCTCGTCACAAAATGGAGCATTCACATCGTCAGTAATCTCAATCTTTGGGTGAGCAGGTGCGCCACCAGCAGTGCCATTCTAACTAGGCTGACCATACGCGCCAGCATTAACAGGAGCAGGTGTAGGAACAGGCTCAGATTGGACAGCAAATGTACTTGAAACAAATGCCAGAATCAATGCAACAGATTAAAATTTCATTTTCAACTAGTTATACTTGCTTTATAGATTACACAAATTTAATTTTTTTTATTGAAAAGAGGTAATGTAGTAATGGTCCTCAGATGTTGTAGTACCACCATTAATATTTGATCAGCCAATCACAGACTTAATCTATTCGCCAAGCCAATCTCTGTGACTGTAAATTGTCGCCCAAAATAGCTACGATAGATTAATTACTGTAAGTTGACACTGAATAGATTATACAACAGGCAGAGGATAAAGCACTTAAAATATTCGCGTATTATCAAAATTAAATGTATATTCTTCAGTTATTAAAGTCATAACTCATCCTCTGAAGATGCAAAGAGGTCTTCATCTTCATCGACATCTAATCCATTTACTTGCACTTTATCGGGAGCCACAAAGCTACCATGACCATGCTTACATTTAAAATATGTTACGCCTTTAAAGCTACACATTACCCAAATAGATATATAAATTCAAACGCGTTTTTATAAATTACGTTACCTGCCGTCGTGTCTGCCAACGGGCTCGTCGTATTCCACGCCTATCCACAATCCTTACCTACCAACGACACTGCCTACATTTAAATCATTCATTCATTCTTCCTTATGTAAATAAATATTAATCCTACCAACGTATCGAATATATCCTTTGCGCTTTAAACCGTCTTCAGTCAGTTGCACTTGACATCGATCACCAACATTACCATTAAACGTCTTGCTACTGTGATCGTCGGATGCGGTGGAATTCTACTGATCTGAATGTTTACCAAGCTTATTAACACGCATAAAATTTCTCACAGAATCTACACAACTATTGTAAAGTATTACGTTATTAGGAGCTTAATCAGACATTTAGTCCAAATTACCTGTTCGCTTATCGTATTCAGCATCATCCAACTCAAACTTCTCCACTTGGCTAACATCGGTAAAGTTGTCGCGTTAATGAAGAGGTGCTGTAATCTACAACAAAGATTATACATATGTTATAATTTGTAGGGAAAATCATCAGAATTTACCTCTATGATGGACCCATCAATAACGCCTAGCGCATGCAAAGTCTCAGAATCGTGATCACAGCCTTTAAGCAAAAGCCCGTCGTCAATCTTCAACGTTATGCTTTGCGAGTCACATCCAACAATCAATTGCAATCGATTCTACCTAATTAAGTTGTATTATCACGATTCCATTCAATTATAATATCTTACTTTTAAATATTGCAAAGTCCACGCAGGATCGACGCGATATTCTCTTCGAATATCATTATTATTACTCAACACTGTGACATTCAACATCTTTACTTGAATCTTTTCAGAGACTTCGTAAAGGGGAATTCTGCGCGGATTCTGCGCGACTCTCTACTTCCTTTCGCTCTCTCTGTTTTATAAAGCCAAGTAGATCTACTAAATACAACCGCATAATAATCACTCTACATTATGAACATATTTGGCAGTCGAAAGACTCCGCAAGAACTCTTGAGGTAGAATTAAAGAGCCCTCACTAGAGCGATCAGAGACTTGGACAGGGAGAGGACAAAGTTGGAGTAGCAGGAGAAGAAGATCATTGCTGACATTAAAAAGTCCGCCGCGAAAGGTCAAATGGGTGCATGTAAGGTCATGGCAAAAGATTTGGTGCGAACTAGGAATTATGTTTAAAAGTTTTATGGCATGAGAGCATAGTTGCAAGGTGTAAGTCTTAAAATCTAGACTCTGTCCTCAAATCAGTCAATGTCCGATGCCATGAAAGGTGTGACCAAGGCACTCAAGATGATGAACAAGAGAATGAACTTGCCTCAGATGCAAAAGATCATGATGGATTTTGAAAGAGAGTCCGAGATGATGGATATGAAGTAGGAGATGATGGGCGATACTATCGATGACGCTCTGGATGACGACGTGGGTGAGGATGAAGAGGAAAGTGAAGCTATTGTACAGTAGGTGTTGGATGAGATTGGCATTGGTGTGAATCAAATGCTGCCAGGCGCGGTGATTGGCAGCGGCGAGTCGTCGGCCGTTGGGCAATCTGGAAGACAAGTCGCTGCCGTTGGTGAAGGCGGAGATGATCTCGAGGCTCGTCTTAATAACCTCAGAAAAGATTGAATTTACATTTCTATGTGCAGTACCTTGGTCTTTGTATTTTTAGTTTTTATACTTTATAAATTTGCCAAGTGATATACACAATGTTTCAAGGTTTGATCAACGGGACATGACACGTCCAATGCCATATCATGCGAAGGCTTAAGATTTATTCTATCTTACAGGTATCAAATTCATATAGGCGTAACATTTGGTATAAGAAAGAGGCGATAATAGCGTTGACTGAGATCGATAAAGAACGTACAGTATTGTCAAGTTAATGATAACGAATAGATGTCCAGATTATGTTTCAGTCAGGTAAAGTAGATATCGATTAATTATCCGACAACATTGACCTTTGCTAATAGCGCTGTAAGACTACTCATTGCATAACGTACTCGGATCGAATGAATTAAGCAACTATGTTCGGCGTAATAAGACGGTTACACTTTACTAAGAAATGAAAAGCGGCGACTCTACAGAATAACCATTATATAGCAATTTAGGTATAAAGGGCTGAACTCTTTACTTGCACTAATCTGAAAGTTAAAACGTGACACAATGATAATGCTGCTGTGCAAATAATTGGCGGTCGAACTAAAACACGTGTGTCACGTTGAACCCGTGAATGAAATTGAAGATGTACAGTACAGACAGACAGCCAATAACGGCCAAGTATTTAGGATAGAATTCTTGATATTGAAAAGACCAGGGGTAAGACTTATACGTCAGAGTGAAGGTGCATGCTAATTGGTGAATTTTCGTACTTTGCATCTCCGCAACTAGTTTCGCGCTCTTTTTCATCTACAGAATATTAGTGCATTAATTTTTTAAATTCTAAATTAATATCCTTTTAAGAATCATCCTTTTGCTTGATTATGAAATTGATTTTTGCTTTAGCATTCGCGTGTGCTAGTGCTGTTTTGGCCTCTGATTGCCCATCGTTTGAATCGTCGTGTTCTAACGCTTGCTCATCTGCCACTGGATAAATGAACAATGCTACTTGCGGCCCTTTCCGTGGCATGTGCTCATGTAAGCCTTCTAAAGACGCGTCTTAGTCCGCGCCTGATAGTAATAAGGTGCAGAATTTCTGTGGCAGCATGAATTCTACCTGTTCTAGCTCTGTGTGTGGTGAGGCAAGACTTGTGGACTCTTTCTCGTGTGATGGCTTCTCATTTAGCTCGCAGTGTCTGTGCTTCTCCAATACCAATCTGAATGGAGGTGCGATGTTGGGCAAGAATGAGACTCAGTGTTAGAGCAAAATCTCTGAGTGCAATTCTAAATGCGAATCTAAAGGTGGTGTCAAGTCTAACTCTTGTGTCGATCCAGCAAAAGCCGTTTGCGAGTGTAATGATGGAAGCGAAGACTCTGACGCTCCCTCTTCCTCTGCTTAGGATAGTTAGAGCGGAAATGGAGGCGCGTCTCTTCAGTTGGGATCTGCAATGATTGTTGCTGTTTCAGGCCTTGCTTTTGCTTTGCTGTGAGCTCAGCTGCTAAGAGACTTTAATTTAAAAGTTATGGTTTTTTTATTGAATTTGATTTTAATAGACTATCATAGAATACATCATTTTCTTTCTTTGAAAATTAATATACGCAATTTTAAAAAGGGGGGATATGAAGAGGGCGTGACTAACGAACATTATCTCATCTTAGCGCTAATCTTCGAAAGATCATTCCGTAGTTAAGTGCAGTGAAAAGTTATGTAATGACTTTCAATGCTTATATTATTACCAATGATATACCTTTTAAAACGTCAAAAGTCTCCGTCAAATCCAACAAAGCCAGTGAGGAGAAATATCGGATAGTATGACTTCTTCTCAATCGTATTTGTCCAGTTCCATGCGCTTGTCAGACGTCCATCAATACAACTGCCAGCATTAAAAGAATTATCACCACCAGAACCATCGAATGCATGCTTGAAAAAATCTTGCAAGATCTCCACTTTAAGATCATACGTTGATTTATGAGCTTTAGCTATATAAGCCATGACATTCTTACTCTTACTTAACTCTAAATCTATTTTCTCTAAACAACTCAACACTGGATTCAAAATACGTGGTACCTGGGTATATTTATCAATAAAGACCAGCGCATTAGGAACATTTGTATCACCTAAATGAACAACGGATGATCCGACCCAGTTGGACGCGCCAACTTGATTCATGACGGAATTTAGGATACGGTGAATTTCTTTAGATACTCGAGGAGATCTTTAAAGTCTATTCAAGCCTTGTCCAGTATCAGCCAGTCTGTACCTGTTATCCAATTCTAGCAGATCCTACTCTGCCAAATACCATAACTTGAACATATTATGAGTGATCTCCTTCCACAAAGTAAGGGACTAAAGAACATAATAATACTACTTCTAATGACTATGTCCCAGTCTTGCTCCATTAACACCACTTTAAATAGACAGAGATGGCTTTGCTTCAGTTGGTTTAAAGTACATTTTAAGCATCTAAATCATTCTCTCTATAGGTGCTTCATTACTGCCTAGATAGCTCGAGTTGTCACTAATAGAATAGAGACACTGCTTGATCGCCTCCTGATTAATCTAATCATTAGAATACCGCCTGGACAAAACTTCAATTGCATTCTCCTTCTGCTTGATTTCATTTTAAATTTCACGTCTAGTCTTTCGCCTGACTATAAATTACTACGACTGCTGCTGCTACTGTCCTGCCTATTGAGGTTCGTCTTCACTGCTTGTACTCGCTGCACTACTTCTCGATTTTCTGCTGCCACCAAACAGCTTAATCCCGCCAGTGGAATTCCTCAATGAATAAGATGAAGAAGATTATTAAGATGAAGTGACAGTGCCTATTTCATACAGGTCGGGCGATATCTCTTTAGTAGCAATGGCCACCAGAGGATCCTGCAACAGCTTTAGCGCATTCGCCTATTCCAGAGTTGAATGTACAGTGACTATATCAATGACGCTATCAAACTCAAGAAGTTCCCGTACCTATTCATTAGATCTGCTGTCCATCAGTAAATGCACCAACTTGCCGTATGTATCACGCATTCGATCAGGATTCATAATCTTGTGTCGTCGACCAACTTCAAAAACTTTCTGAAAGAACTTGGCGTTATACTTGTAATCTTTGTCAGCTATAAGAGTCTAGCCAGTAGAATAATCAGACGCGACCACTAGGCCACACAGGATAGCACATAGATCCTTAATCATATGAACAATCCTATCCGCTTTATTAAACGATCGTCCGACAACATCAATCTTATCAGTGTACTCTGATACATTCAGCGCAGCCTCAAGAAGCCTCAATACCTTCCTCTCCTTCAAGCTCAGCCTGAGTGGGATAAACTTGGCGCGCTCAATCATCTGCTCATTCACAGCAGCATCGTTCTATATCCGCTACTAAGCCTGGGACATCACATCTGATACAGTCAGTACAGGACCATCGCTGCTATCACGTATACCATCAGCCATTACCACATCATCATCTCCTCCATTTAACTGTTATTGCACTCCTGCATCAACTTTTACTGGCTGGTGGTTCTATTATGCTAACTACTATTACTAATGCAGATTGGAATCTTCATTTAGCCTCTTCGCAGTGTGACGATATCGATTTCCTTTACGATGAACCGACTGAAAGCAAACATTGCAAAATCTATCATCGCACTGCACACAAAGTAGATTAGACGGCTAATCCTCACATTCAACACACAGTTGAGATTCATCGCTACCATACATAGCAGCGGTATTATTAGATAGCTTTCCGAATGCAATATTATTATCAGTCAATTTATTTTCTAGACCCAGCACTTCAGTTCCGTCCCGATCTCCGGGATGTAATTGATCCGGCATAGAGGTGAACTTTTGTATGATATCATCCTTATTACCATCTAAAACTTGCTATAAAGTAACTTTATCACTATTCATAGCATAAAAATATACTATCCTGGATATTTAGCTAATTACGCCAATCAAATACAACTGTACGAAGTGGTAAAAATTGCTCAGTCTGTCACTAACGCAGCGACCGTTCTCAAAAGAGAAAACAGCAAAGGCGAGCGATAAATTATGAGATTTTTCAGAGACGGTCATAAAAATCAAGTAATTATATAACGAATAAGACAATTGATATCATGCTCAAACTATTTGTGAAGCTGGATGATCCTGTGGGTGATGGTAAGCGACCTTTTGATGCTATAGAGAGAATCCTTCTTACCACATCAGGCAATCTACAACGTACGGTAAGTGCAATGTATTAGAGGCCAGTCAAAGTTGAGCTGATTGAAAACAAGCGACTGATCGCTGATCGTGACGTGTATATGCGACAAGTTTAATTACATCTGGAGCAGGGACTCAATGATTAGGATATACCCTTTGGTGTTGCCGTGTCCAAGCTGGAACTATTTAATCATGATTACGCGTAATTCTTTAGTGATAATCAACCTGGACTTGGTTAATTCTTTGCGCATTTCAACATTCTGCCTGCATTTGAACTGATTACTGCTGATAGAAATTTTGATCAAGAGACTCTAATAAAGAGTGACGATATGGATTCTCAATTTTAGAAACTATTTGGCAGTGTTGATATAGATGATAGAGTACTACGGTTCATAAAAGATAATCCAGAAAATATCTACCGCATATACAAACTATCCTACAGAGACTTTGACTGCACCTTGTTGGAAGTTTTGTCCTCTTCTCTGTTGTCTCAACGCGCGATATTAAATACGAATGTTATTTAGTCTCAGTGAATCTGATTATAAAACTAAATCTACGGATTTGTCGATATGAGAGTTAAAGTATGTGTAAGATGAGTATTTTAATTTATCATGAATTTTCAAAATTGAAAGCCTTCAACTTGGCCCACAGCGTTCACGATATCACCACTTTTGACGAGTTGCCAGCACTTGTTCAGATCTGGCGCCATATACCTGTCTTGTATCCATTTCTTAACTCCGGCTGATCTGACACACTCATACACGCGCTCCAGATGACTTGTAGTCTTCAGTGGACGCAGCATATCCAGAGCCTGACATGAGCACGCCAACTCAATGGCAAGAACACGTTCCACATGCTCCACGACTTTGAGTGCTTTCCTGGCACTAAATCCACCCATAGACACGTGGTCCTCTTTAGATGCTGATGTACTGATAGAGTCCACTGATGCTGGATGACACAAGACTTTATTCTCACTAACCAGACTAGCTGCTGTACAGTGAGCAATCATAAAGCCGCTATTCAGACCACCTTATTCAGTGAGGAAGGGTGGTAGTCCAGATAGACTGGAATTAACCAACCGCTCAATTCTGCGTTCAGAAATACTTGCCAATTCATGTATTCCAATAGCCAAAAAATCACAAGCCTTTGCAACGTACTCGCCATGAAAGTTTCCGCCAGATATGGATTGCTTGGAATCTGCAAATATCATTGGATTATCAGTTGCGCTATTGCATTCAGTATTAAAAATTCCATAGGTGAACTTGACGGTATCATTGGCTATGCCATGGACTTGAGGCATACATCGCAGAGTATACGAATCTTGTACCTGGCTGCAATACAAATGTGACTGTTATAGCGTGGAATCCGGGTCTCCATACTTGAGAAGAGTTCGTAATCTCTGAGCACAAAGTACCTGACCAGTATGTGGACGCACCTCATGAATCTTCTCATCAAACGCCTTCGGAGTTCCCTTCAATACCTCCAAAGATAAAGCACCGACTATATCAGCGACAAGACAGCAATTCTAAGCTCTCATCACAGCCTCACATCCAAGTGCACAGATAAACTAAGTACCGTTGATCATGGCCAGTCCCTCTTTCGCTTTCAACTCAATAGGTTGCAACTAATGCTTAGTCAGTACTTCCATTGCATCCAAGTATGATTAAGTCTAATCATCATACATGAGGCCTTACCCGATAAGTCCAAGAGCCAGATGTGACAGAGGAGCTAAATCTCCACTGGCGCCAACGGTTCCCTGCTCCGGTACAAAAGAGAGACAATTATTGTTAAATGCATCCACCATCTACTTTAACACTTTGACAGATATACCACTGCAACCTTTAGCGAGAACATTGATTCTAAGAGCAAGCAGCATCCTGGTACGTTCAACCGACAGAGCATCTCCGACACCGGCAGCATGACTTGTGATCAAATTCACCTGTAGCTCATCCAGCTTATTGTCCGGAATTGACACGGTAGCAAAATTTCCAAATCCAGTATTAATACCATACACGGGCGTAGGCTTCGATGCTAGTTCTTCCACAAACTGTCTCGACTTTTGTACACATTCCCAAGCACTCTGGCTCAAATCAATCTTCAGATCTCCTGTCGCTAAAGAATATAATACTTCCGGAGTCAAATTACCACCGTCTAAGATTACCAAATTTTTCGAACTCATCTCTATATGTTGAATCGAACTATTTACAAGCATAAGAACAGACAGAATTTGCGTGGCGCCCGTCGTGGGAAGAAGAAGAGCTGAGGGGAAGTTCAACAATTTGGGAAGAGCAATCTAGAAAAGCGTGAGCTTCGAAAGAGACAAGCTGAAACGGAAGATGATCATCGTCGCGTCCCCTTTCCCGATTCTCGGGAAGTCAGAGGTGATCAACATCAATGGCGCTACCTAGTAACATTAGTTGTCGTCATTATTGAGTGATAGCCCATAAATATCACGACAAGTTTCCACTCAGGATACCGTAGTTCCACATGTCTGTTCACATATAAAAATATGAATGAAGGACTGTGGTCTCCGAGTGTGAATCAGGCCTGCGATCACACGGCAACGGCATGTCTAAAAATAGCCTCAATCAACTTTAGTAAATTACTTCCGGCATATTATGGTTACATCACTTACAGCCTTACATCATAAGTTCTTTTTATTGTCTTTATATACACACTACTAGTACTAGTAATTGATTTACGAATTGAAAGCAACTTGACTAAAAGTTACTGAGTTTAGTGAAATTTAACATGATGATCAATCAATTAGTGATAATATTATTGGCAAATTTGTGTCTTCTGGTTACAGCGCCATTTCCTGTTAGCACTGGCGGTAGCAACTCTTTATTAGTATCCGATGAAAGAGGTACTTTATATAGTGTCGTTATCACATCTAGTTAGTTATTAATTGGGTCAATCAATGCATATACTGGATCATCCACTATCATGAAAGCTTACTCTATTGGAAGCGCTAGCAATGTGGTAATTCCAAACATTGCATTAAACAAGAATGGCACGAAGCTATACGTGTTTGGTCATACCGTAAATAAGGTCAATGATCTATGTAACCCGCAATCATGTTAGAAAAACAACGTATTCATGATCATAATTGAAGTTTCCTCGACGTCCGACAATTTTGCTTATGGTCCGTCATCTAATTCGGCCACATACACGACATATGGCGGCGCAGTCAACTAGGTGGATGATAACGGCTACCTTCTTTATGGGTCTGAGTCGGGAATAGTGCTTTGCAATCTTGACTCTGGAATTTTGATATACAGAGCTAGTTCCAACTCTTATTCTAACGCTGCTGGAATTAGTCCGTCTATTCCATGCGGTGTATCAGAAGCCCTCATTAGCTCTACGTCTTCTAGCTAGATGGTGTATTTCATATCTATGTCATAGTCTGGAAATTAATTCAGCTATGCTTTTATCTCATCTACTGGTACTCAACTTTCCACTGCTCAGGTGTCATCAACTTTCTTTACATAATATGGATACTCTAAGTATTTTAATCAGTCAATTGGGTTAATCAGTGCTACTGGTGCTAATAAGCTGCAATACTATGCTCCAAATCAGTTTACTTAATAGTCTACTGTAAATCTGCCTAGCTATTTAACTGCTGCTATAGGATCATCATTGTCTTTCAGTGAAAAATATGTCATATTTGCCACCAGTACCGAGTAACTAGTTCTGGTAAATTAACAAGGCGCTATTGCGTACAATGTGTCGACTGGCGCTTCCAGTATTGTGTCGACTGCGTATGACCCTTCTACAGGATTTCTGTACTACTCCACTGGTACACAGATCGTTTAGCTGGCACTGCCTGCATCGCTAAGAGTGACAACCACGACTAGTAGTACTACTACTACTACCACTACTACTACCACGACTACCACGACGACGACAACTACAACCACTACGACGACTACTACCAGTACTACCACTACTACGACTACTAGCACCAGCACCACGACGACTAGTACCACCGCCCGTACTGCATCATCAACCACTGTGCGCCCAACGCCTACTGCTGGTCCGACTGCCACTGCTATATCGACTTTAAGTAAAGTATCAACCTCTATGACAGTCTTGGCCTCTGTTCTACCGTCCTCGTCTACTGTCTCTACCATTTCTACTACGTCAATAATCACGGTTCCTGTGTAAACGAGTACCACGCTTCAAGGAGTAGTAAGTGACAATCAGTAGACAAGCACTTCTTAAGGCTAATCTTCTCAAGTAGTATTTACCACAGTTTCTACTACTCCGGGCGCTGTAGATCCTGTGTCGTCTACTGTCACAAATGTGATTTAGACTACCAGTACGTCTGTGATTTTAGATAAAAGCAGTACTAGTTCAGAGTCTTCATCTTTTGTGACTCTATCTGCTACGAATACCGTTGCAAAGTCCTCAGTATCCGCGCAGTAAGTATCGCTGATCGTGCACAGTTAATCATCTGCCTAATAGTCCGTTTCCGCTTAATCGTCAAACCATTAGTTTACGTTCGTTGACGATTAAACTAGCACTGCAACTCAGCATAGGTCTTCAACAGTTGCTGTTACTACCTCTTCATAGGAAGATAATAATAATGGAACCTTTGATAGTCAATTCGTGTATGGTCCAATCACGCCAGGATCGTTTTTGGCCATTGCAGTGTGTGGAATTTTGGTTCTGTCCGTTTCAGCTGGTGCTAGTGCTTATTTTTGGCGCGTAAGAAGATATAATAAGAAGTTATGATGGGAGATAAATGAATGTAATTGATTTTATCTATTTTATATTTTCTATCTCTCACGTATACTACCTCCATCAGGTGCAGTTGACAGAAACTAAAGTATGATGAATCGCGACAATTCTTGACGACGACAGATCAAGCGGACGTTCTTTTGCATTGTTTCAACTCCTTTAACCATCACTCTTCACTTCAACATTGGTGGGTGAAATGAGTACAATTTAGCTTATTTTTATAGCTCTTAGTTGCTGGATATTCTTGATATATGCTGGATTCCCGCTGTCTCTGTAGACTTCATCCTAATTGGTGTTGTTGAATGTTGATTCAGATGGCAATCTATATGCGGCCACAGTTAACGAGACTCATCTTTATTTGAATAAATACTCTGGCAATGGAAATTTATAATACTCAAGTACTCTTAGTGTCAGTCAGACATCGATGCTTTCGTTAAAAAAATTGTCGCTATCCGAGGACACTGGTTCTGTATATCTGGCTGGTACCACATATGCGAGTTTCGGTAACAACTCTATCATTGGGGTAAGTAATATGTTCCTTAATCAGTACAATATGTCATCTGGGTAATTACTCAATTGTTCATTCTATGGAAGAGATAATACTATCTGGTCTAATTCGTACGTTGGGGCAAATGGAACTTATTATTTCATGTACAATGTTAATATGGGTCCAAATTTCGAGTAAACTATGACTAGCTACGAAATTAATATCATGGCAGTAACGTCGAACAGTACTTTAACATCTGTTTTGACTTATATACTATAAATTCCTACCAGTCTTTTTCTTGCGTAGCCACTGCTGGGATACAGTAAACCGTAGGATAAGCTTAGTGTGATTTGGCCACTGTCTGGCGAGTAGAGTACTTCATAAGGCTCATTGGCAACTTCATAAATATCATATCTGCAACTCTTAACTAATGGAACGATTGTGCGAGAGGGTACTGTAGGATAACCGTTACCTTATCCTATTCAATTAGTTAGCGGTCCTAATGGATACATGATTTACCTAGCGGATAATTCTGGAGTGCTGATTGTAAATGACAATTTGGGTCTAGTTTCGATTAAAAGTATACCACTGCTGGATTTTGCCTCTTCAAGTCTGATTTATTATTCTAATGATTCTCCGTTCATATTTATAGTGGCCTAAAATGGGCAATTTGTTGCAATTGATCAAAATGGACAGATATAATTTTACTTAAATCCCTTACTCAACCTGGCACCGGGGAGTGTGGCATACGACAAAATCTCCAACAGACTGTTTGCCTCTTATAATGGAATAATATCGTTTGCTAGTGTAAATGAAACAATTTCTCCTCAATCTATGGCATCAAGGAAGTCGTCAACAACTACAACGACCATGAGAGCCACAACTTCTGCGCCCGCTCAAGAAACAATCCGTCCACCTCCACCGCCTGTCAGTAGATCATCCTCTAGAACGCAGAGTACATCGGTTCAGGGTACACTGACAAATCAAGATCGTCCTTCTGAGCGAGCAAATGCTAATGGTATATTTTATGGAGTGTGCGCTATAATTTTAGTCACTCCACTGATAGCTGGTCTCGCCTCTTATTTTGTGACAAAGCACCGCTTGAAGTACAGTTGAATAAGTACAGAGCTGATAGAATTTTGGCTCCTTTACTTTTTCTTTTTTACAAGCTTGATGTTATCTTCAACAAATTAGTTTTCATTGTGCATTGCAAAGTATAACGCATTTTATAGATGATAATTTTCTATTTTATAGAATTAAATAATCACCATTTGCTTATGGATTAGCAATCACTATCAACAAGCTTCTAAATCTGATCGAGATTGTTGTAAACATTGCTGATATAAAGTGACTTTTACAGAGCCTCCTCTCTCCACCCATAGTGAGGTTGTTTTGAAAAGCTCATACATTCTCTTTACATCCAGTTAGTAATTAGCTTATCTAATTTGAATGATGGTCACCTTTTACAAAAGCTTTTGCATTAAATCTTTTCCAAGTACTTTCGTTATGACGCGTCATATACGAGGTGATACGCGTTTTTAGCGAAAGTGATATAATCTGTAGCTGTGATGTTTTACGCGTATTGTACGAGTGCTTAAACGATAAGTCTTGAAATTCTCAATGGCGATAAGCAGCATATAATATTCTATAATGTAATCATTAAATAGTTAAATTAAATTTCAGGGTTGAATGGGATTTAAATGCAGAAGAATAGATGGATCAATCAATCAACTTGCATCTAATGTTTCGCAGATAGAATCACCGCAGACTCGCCTTCCATTAGTGGACACGCCTTACTTTTCGGTCCAGCTATGAAGTGTACCATGTTCATGCCCATGAATTGTTCAGCTAATTCCTCTTCTATCTGAATACGATATTCTGCAGTTGGATTGCCAATAGCTACAAACGTTTTATTGTACATTTATTAGGGGAATCTAAGTTTTACTTACAAGATCCCATTTTATGATATTATACCTGCCTTGAGTTGTTAATAAATAGGTGGATATGCAATTTAGTTTATAGAAGAAGAAATGTATTGAATATTCGGAGCTTTTATATCAAATCATTGAATACCGTATTGACCATATTGAAGGCACCAGGCGTATAAAAGAGTACAATTAATAATTTGAGATTTCACACTGCTCCAAGTTCTATGTGATATATCAGACCATTCTGCATACATCTATATTTTCCAAACTGCAATAACTCTTCAGCAACTCTACATTCTAGTTATATGACACTGTTGAAACACAACAATACGACATCAATATGGGCCGTCGGGCTTTCAAAGGCTTCTGCATAAGTGCCTCCTAGCTGAAGAGAGCGTGTGAAAATTCTAACGAATACGAGATCAAAAACAAGATGCAGAGAAATACTCAGACAAAGTTCACATATGTAGTGAATATAATACGCGTTTAATCATGTCCATAATTATATACAACAACATTTCATTTTCATAAGAAAAAAGTATCGCTAGAGATATTATTCAGCGTCTACATTAAAGCATCATGGTAAGTTCACGGATGTCGTGATCATTAAGATATATACCTTTTCTAACGCGTTCAAGTACTTGTTCACATCATCGTAGTTCTATCTTGGGTCTAAAATCAATTCAACCACACGTTAATAAGTCCATGGATAGCTATAAGAATGACATTATAATTCATAGATTATCAATCACCATGACTTGGTACTTACTTTTCTTGGTCTCGAATCATGTCAGAAATTCCAAGTACTTTCAGCATCAGGCTCTGAGTCTTCAAAACCGGTTCAATCTTTTCCATAGTCTACAACACAACATTTTGCACTATTTTATAGAGCTATAAGCTTAATTAATGAACTCTTACATCGAAAAACTTGGAGAGAAGCATCTATTGGGCGTCTTTCCATTCAGTCACTCTGCATACATTAGAACGGAATGGATGGGCATAAAACTACGGGACACACTCTTACTTTTGAACGTCTTTTTCTGTAGAAAGTATCAACTCTTGCTCCCACTCATTCTTCCATTCGGCAACATCTTAATTCTCAAGATTCCACACTTCTTCCTCTTCATTCATCATCATCATAATCTTTCTGTACTCCTTTAGTTGAAACGCGCGTGTTGTCTCGGTGTCTTCAAGCAAGAAAAACCTTTCAATAAAAAAGCTGTGACCAAGTAACTGTGATAGACACGTCGCTTAAAATCAAATTCATATCAGTGTAATTACTCATTACTTCAAGATACGTTCAATGTCATGCAATGCCTTGGGAGCGTCATTAGAAAACACTTCATGGCTATCAACCGTGATCAGCACGACGTCTTCGATTCTAACTCCACCAAGTTTACGGTTGACAAACTAATCAACCAATGCCCAATTGATGTATTCCTTAGCTTGCGGTTCAACTTTTTCAAAATTGCCAGATTTAACTCTATTCAATACTTCAGCATTAAAATAAAGGCCAGGTTCAATCGTCACGACATCATTTTCCAACAGGACAAGATCGTTAGGCGAGGGTTGAACATCATGTACATCCAAGCCCACAGTATGTCCAAGACCATGCGGCATAAAAGCACGAGCAACTTTGTACTATATCAATTATTAGAACGAAGTATTCTGCTTGGAAGGAAACTTGATGAGATCCATGCGCAACAATCCCTTCAATAACACTTTATCCGCATGCGCGGCAACATCCGACCACTTGACTCCAGCTTTCAACATTGTAATACATTCAGTATTAGCCTGGTAGACAATTTCATAAATCCACTTCTCAACCTCTGAAAATTCCAGCCCCAGCGGTATTGTACGAGTAACATCAGACGCGTAATTGCGATAAGAGCCACTAGCATCAACCAACAAGAATCCTGCAGACGTAGGTCGGTGATTATTTTAATCCGAAATATAACGATATGATCTACGAAATAAACTAGCAGTTGTACGAAGTAAAGCATTACCGGCAGTCTCATCAAATCCTTGATAATGCAAAACAGCAGCATGATCATTCGCAGCCACAATAGGATCATATGCTTGAACTCTGCAACCACAAATGAACGTATCATGCTTAAATTAAGAGAGTAGAGAATATTCACTCTTCACCGCGGAACGTTGAGCCATAAGCTGCATCAGATGTAAGTGCGAGTAAGATGCAACTTGAGTGGCATACCGGATTAGCTCCAACTCAACTGGATCCTTCTGTCTTCTCAGCTAAAACATGGTATCTTTCAATTTACCCTCATCCAAAGTCACACTGGCTGGAATATCACGTATGATGGCCCCGTTATTAGTGTACAATACAGAACTATTGCCAATGATAATCTCATCATAGTTCACAGATTCTGTAGAGTTTAGTATCTAAACAGCATTAATACCACTCTCAACCATAATCTATTCTACTGGGTAAGCACCTTCAAAAGCAATATCGCGATACTGCAGATACAATTTACTGAAAAGCAAGCGACTACCATTATACACGCCAAAATCTTGAATAACAAGCACAGATGAAGGATAATTCACACCAGTCAGATAATAGAAATTTGGATCCTATTTAAAATCGACTCCATCATTGTTTATTGATGATCTCCTGCCAAACACCACCACATTGAATGGAAGACTTTGAATGACGCTACTGATGCTGTTGTTGCCATCAATGCCACCGGCAAGAGAATCAATCAATTTCTATCTATGCGCAATGAATAAAGATCTATCATACGTGGGCTATCTAATATCAAAAGGACAGGCAGTATTTGGACGTGTTGCCTATGATGCATAGCGCTAATAATCAACCAAGATCAATAATCTCCACAATGACAATGCTGCAAATAACGCAGTGCTCAAATATGCCCACTATCTACGTGTAATTTTATACACCACCAGGTAATTAGCCTCCCCCTACGGTTTAACACTCATCTCTATTAAATATATTCTAATCAGGTTAAATTAAATAACTAGGCACCGCCTTCAAATCACGGCTGAGCCTAACTAGAAAATCGAATAAAAATAACTAAAATGGACGATTACAAGAAGAGTGGAGATCAACGCGACAAACTTCAAATGTTTCGTCTTGAACGGGCGCGCGCTATCGTTTAACTTTCTCTTCCTTCGCCCCTTTGAAAAGAAGCGTTTGGCGCACCTTCTTTTTACTTTACTTGTTCCATCAATACTCTTAGAGTCGATTCTGTAGTGTTAGATAGTACCATTTTGCAACTTTTAATAATACTAGTCTGTGATTTAAACATTTATCATCAATAACAACTATGAGTAATGATGTTGGTGCAGTGCAATAGTTACTCAGTGATGTCCAAGTGTTCGATGTGGACAGTTTTGCCTTGCTTGTAAAGTAATAGCTAAAGTCTTTGGGGTCTGTATCAACTCTGTCTGACTAATTGAACTCTGTTATTAGTAAAGCTGATTCTCAAGTTGATGAATGCGTTAGAAATAATTATGAATCTTTTAGTAAGAGTGTGGTTGAGTATCAAATGTTGTCTACTCAGGTGGCGGACCTCAAGTCTCAGGTTGAGTCCATCAAGTAGATCATGTCTGACAGTTGTGTGAATGTTATTGAACTTTAGGATTCTTTGATATAACATGCGATAGTGTATGATAATATTGATGGCTGCATTCAGAAAATCAAATAGATTCAGTAGATTTTGTAGCAAGTACAGAACATATACCAGCTGTCAACTGCAGATAAACGGTATTTCTACTCGGCTTTGAAGTAGTTGAATGACCTTTAAGATGATTTGCTGGATGAAGATTACTCTTTTATTCTATAGATTCGCGATTAATTCATCCCGTAAACTTAGAATAGTATCCAGAAGTAGGTGCTTAAAGAGTTTGAAAACTGGTCCTAATTGGTCATTGAGCAATAGCCAACAGTTGGTCAGGTGGCCATGAGTAATACTCGCCGACGAGGTTTTGACATTGGAATACTTTCTGTGGGTAATGCTGACTTTATACCGCCTTAAAGTAGTTCAGATTCTTAGTAGTAGGATACTATTAGTAATAAGAGAAGCAACCTAAGTTTGGCTAGTGCTTAGCGTGACGGTGGTGGTATTGGACCGAGTCGTTCCATGAAGAGTATGCAATCTATTGAGTAGATTTTAAACGCAGAACCTGCTGTTGATCCACTCAATAATCAGAATGTTCAAGTCAACTGCATACCTTTATATTAGTGTCTGCATATTCATGATGTTATGGATGATAGATAATCCTTTAAGCTCAAGTATTCTAATTTGAGATCGGAGTAGTTGCAGTCGCTCATACAAAGTTTCTCTGATAAGTCTATACGTTCAGAGTAAGATATTCCCAGTTTTGAATAGTTTGTCAACAGAGTGGCTGGCTTTTTTATAATTGAAAATCATGTCGTGAAGAGTACTAATTAGTTCAGGACCAAGGATAGTATTATGCAGTTGTGGCAAACGACTATTGTTAATCTAAAGAATATTGTAACTGATGCTTTAAAGTCATGTTAGAATACTCAGCATTTCATGTCTGTGAAAGAGATTATTATCTGCTTTATTACGACTCTTCAGGGATTCAAGTTTGATATCGGGCAAATGTACTCTCTCATCATGACATTCTTCAGTGTCTATCGTGACTTGAAATGCACAGAGTGTGGTAAGGCTTGCTATGAACTGATCATGTCTGATGCTGGTGATGCTCTTATGGTTGAGTCTTTATCTGCTTTGGAACGATTATAACAAGTTTATCAATTCGAATTTCAGCCTGAAAAGTATCCGTGCTCTGTCTAATTCTCATCGTCATTTATGAGCTGCTGTACTCAGATTCGTTTATTTATATAGGATGTGTATCAATTTGGAGAAGGCTTTTATCAGGACTATGAAGAGATTAATAAAGTATTGGTGGAAGGTGTCATTCATCTCATTGGTGACCAGATTGTATCTGCGAATCAAACAAAGTTGAAGTAGAATAATATTCAATTGACTGAAATTGTACGCATCTTGATCAATATGGACTACCTTACGCTGTTTGTGCCACAAGTTTGGGATATTCTACTGTAGAAGAGTAACGAAAGCAGAAAATTGGCTGGTAAGACAACAACTTTGAATGCAGATTATTAGTCTAGCCAGTTCATCAGTCAATGCAATAGTAAACTATCGCAAGTCAAGCAAGTTGCAGAGGAACGGTTGTTTGAAGTATTACACTCCAAAATTGATTCCTTTGTAGAGTTGAATGATTATGATTTTGGCGGTGAACGGTCCATGGTCAATTCGCCCGTTAGGAGCAAAAATGTTTCCTCTACTGGTTAGCATTAAAGCCATATGGAGCCTAGCTAGTTCCTCACTGATCTAGTGTCCTTCCTTGAGACTATGTGGTCTGCAACGCTGGTAGAACTTCCGGACACTATTAAATCATTCATGTATTATGATGCCATTAATCGCATTGGCGAAAAGATGCTCGAGCTCCTGCTCAATCCTAACATCAAGAAGCTATCGATGTAATTTGTTGATGGCCAGATGAGTGTAGATATTCAGTTCCTGTACAAGTTTCTGCTGAACCTGAAAGATGAAAAGTTGCTGGACCCATTTTAAGAACTGTTACAAAGTGTATCTCTTCTGCAGATCAGTTCTAATTTGGAGCATTTTATCGATTCTAAATCACGAAGAAAGTATTATGGACGTGTAAGTGCGCGAAATGCTCTATCGTTACTAGTCAAGTATCGAGATGGTTCTCAGTGGCAAGTCGAATCTTCTGGTGGAAATGGTGCCACTTTCTTCTTCAAGTTCACCACCTCACCCACTTCGCCGCCGTCTGCAAAGTCCGACTCTACCTAGTCATCAACCATCACCTCGTCATCGGACTGTGGCGTTGCATCTCCAACTGCTGCAAGTAAGGAATCGGAAGGTGACCGCATATTATCGCGTAAGAAGGCTCTTGACGCGGTCATCAAGCATCTCAAAGAAGAAGTGAAGAAGAATATATCATGATTTAATTAATCAAATTACTTTCAGTTAATTTACCCTTGATTGAATATTAGTTTCAAAGTCCCAATAAGATAGATACAAAGCGGTGATTAAAACAGCCACAGCCACTCAGACATAGAGCTCGACCACACGGTACGAAGCGCGTAACAATTCATCAATTTTCCACTGAATAAAGACCCATTTTGTTTCAGTCGGTTCAAGATCGTTCCACTCGGCCGACATGATTGAGAGAGATGAAACAGATGGAGAGAAAGCTGATCGCCGTGTCGCGTCTGTCCTCTTCTTCACTATTTTCTACCATAGCTGTTGTAACATATATCACTACTGTATACATCTAGTCGTTATGCCTCGTTGGACTCCTCCAAAAAAACAACGTTCTGCTTATTTTTAAAATTCTTCTTCTTCTTCTTCTGTGCTGGTTGATGATACCCCTAAAGTTGAGAGTGATACGATGAAGCATGGAATCCTCTCCAAATCTAATGGTGGCGCGACTCCTTTAATGCCCAAGGGTGGCTCGTCTCAAGTGGTTGATATGACAGCATCTTCTCCTCCTCCTCTAAGTAAGAATAATTTAAAGAATTAAGAATTGCTTCTGCATTAAATCCATAGCTCTGACTTTTATTCTAATAACAAAAGTAAAAATGGTGCTTCAGTGCGCTCTAAAAATCCACTACCTCTTCCCCTTCCTTTGCCAAGTAGTCCTGCTGTAGTTAAAACTAATGTATCAACTTCAGTATCGCAGCGTAAAAGAGTCATTTCTGATAGTGAAGATGAATCTGGAGATGATGATGTCGTAATTACCGGCTATACTACTACTAATGGTAATGCCGAGATATCCAAGAAATAGCGGGTTGACCGAATGGAATCTATTACAGATAATGATAATTAGCTGTAACATAGTATTGATGAACCTAATAATGCTGGTGATATTGTGCAGTTTTTTAATTCTGCTAGTCAAGATGAGTTACAAGATTTGGCGTCATGCTCTGCCGGT
Organism: Amoeboaphelidium protococcarum; assembly: GCA_023515745.1. Classification (NCBI taxonomy): domain Eukaryota; kingdom Fungi; phylum Aphelidiomycota; class Aphelidea; genus Amoeboaphelidium; species Amoeboaphelidium protococcarum. The sequence continues at coordinate 2,965,154 of JALECJ010000258.1, forward strand.
CAGATGAAAAGTGTGATTAGTTTACGACCTTTCGCAAGTTTTGCTGATCTTTATGCCAAGTTTGATTAGTAGAAAGGCTTAAAGACTTATATAATTGACAATTATAGGGAAGTATTGCAATGTTTTGAGGTTATGGACATGGTTGTCGGTAGATGTTCCTCCATCTCTCAGTTGATTAATGCACAATTTCATCATATTTCTCCTGATGGTTTACATGCTGATTTTGATAATTTGAAGTCAGATCAACTAAAAAATCTCATTGAGTAGTAGCCATTAGCTATCAATAAAGCTTTGTAATTGAAAAATTATCAGTTGGTTGGGTTGAATTGGCTCCGTATTTTGTATGAGAATAAATTGTCTGGTATCCTAGCCGATGAGATGGGACTTGGTAAGACGGCTATGGTTATTTCATTTATTGCGTACCTCTTGGAGTCAACTAGTTCGCACGCCTCAGGGTCATCATCATTATCATTTGATAGTGACAATGGCGGAAATCTCAAGTTTCTTATCATTGTACCATCCTCGACATTAGAGAATTGGACGCGAGAATTTAGAAAGTGGTGTCCATCAATTAGAGTATTAGTGTACTAGGGATCACAGGCTGAACGTAATGACTTGCGCATTTCGACCAACGTGTCAGACTTTACTGTTCTAGTCACCACTTACAATATGCTCGGCACTAGTGAAGATCGTGGATACTTGCGAAAGATCCCTTGGACTTACATGGTGTTAGATGAAGGGCATCTGATCAAGAATATTCATAGTATGAGGTATAAAAATCTCGTATCTATCAAATCTTAGTATAAACTTCTTCTAACTGGTACTCCTATTTAGAATACATTGCATGAGCTACTGGCTTTATTGGTGTTCATTATGCCGGACTTGTTTGCTGATGCTGAAGAGGAATTGAGGCGGTTGTTTTCCCTAAAGAAGGACACAAAAGTATCGTAGCAGAGAGCTGAGAAGGCCAGAATAATGCTTGAGCCATTTATTTTAAAGCGCAGAAAGGCTCAGGTATTGACCGATTTACCTAGAAAGACTGAAGTTTTGTTAGAGCTTGCAATGACTTCAGATCATTCAAGTCTATACTAGCAGGTGATCAAGTCAAGTCAATCCGAGACTTCCGCTGCTAACAATGCGTCATCATCTTCAAAATAGTTGTACAACATTCTCATGAACTTGCGTAAAGTTGCTCTTCATCCGCTATTGGCCTCAGGTGGTAATTACTCCCTTTACTATCCGCGTCAGACTCGTATACAGATTGCACAAGCTTTGTATAGAAAGACTGAGTACTATGAATGGTCTGCGAATACTAAAAAGACTAATTAGTAGAAGGAGGATGAGGCAATCGCTGATGTATTGGCCATGATGGATTATCAGATTGCTCACCTGTGCGCAGACTTTAATGCTCTTAAGAAATATCGACTTGAGTAGCGTTGCTGGTTCGATTGTGTTAAAATTGATGCTCTGTCACAGCTAATCAATCACCATTGTGGCCTCAACATTGATTATAGTTAGCATATCTCTTCACCGACTTAAACTTTGCAGTTGGTCAAATCCAAGTACCAGCATGAGAAGATGTTGGTATTCTCGTAGTTTGTGATCATGTTGGATATAATTGAGTATGTACTCACGCTATGTCAGGTGAAGTATGTCAGATTAGATGGATAAACTCCAGTCAATGAGAGGCAGCAGGCGATAGATGCGTTCGACAGTGACTAGGATATCCGCGTGTTTCTGCTGAGTACCAAGGCTGGTGGTGTGGGATTGAATTTAATTGCCGCAAGTGTCGTAGTGTTGTACGATTTAGATTTCAATCCGTTCAATGATGCTCAGGCACAAGATCGCGCTTATAGAATTGGATAGACGCGTGATATAACAGTGTATAAGCTGGTGACTAAAGCCACGATTGAGGAGCGTATTTATTAACTGGCTCAGAGGAAGATCACGCTGGAATAGACTATATCCGCTACCCATTTAGGGAAGAATGGTGCGTAACATGCTCATGCTAATGGAAATGATGATGATAACATTGATGCCGACTTGGCCAAAGAGTTACTGAGTGACATTATCCCCGCCTCTTCATGATGATATTTAATGAAAACGGTACAGTATGAGTATCATTTTTATGCATGAGATTAATCAGCTCATTTTTTTATTTTCATCAATATAATTATGCCTCATTTGCGATAACTGAAAGCAAAGTGTAGCAGCTTGTAAACTTTCCGAATCACAGGAATGAAACGAGATCTATTTTCTCTCCTTTCTGTTCGCACTTTGTTATCACATTATAGATTTTTTAATTTCAATATCCTAGTATATTTAATTAAATTAAAAGAATTTTTATGCATAGTAAACAAGTCCATTTGATATTTGTGAGGATATTGTATGTTGTGCTAAATGTAACTGGTATTCTAAACATAGTGCTGAGTCCTGTGGAGGCGACTGGAATGGGTTCCATTGGATCTATAATTGCAATCTCAATATTGTTCTTAATATCGTGGACATTCTACCTGATGGCCGCCATTATCTAACCTGGTTATATCGGATACCCAGAGCCTGATGCTAGCAATAAAGCTCTTTGTCGCCGGCTTGTTTTACACAGATTACACTTGGAATCATAATAATCATCTTTTCAGCGAGATGGATAATATAAACCTGGAGATTAATAAAACATGGGTATTGGTAGTGGGGAACGTCTTGATAGTCTTAGTAATAGCAGTAATATTGAGCTCGCTCCTGTTGTACGTGATAATTTGCAATAATCAGAGGTCCACAATCCGTCTACTATCGTTCCCACAGGTGATGATTAGAAATAGTAATCCGAGATTTAAGATTTGAATTCACAGTAGAATCATTGTTTAGAGTTACATCATTGGAAAGATGTACCTAGAAGATGGTGTGGTTTATGTCAGGTACATTAACCTATTAGGACTAAGCATTGTTATACGTGTGGACAATGTGTTCTACGATTCGATCATCATTGCCAATTCACTGGTATGTGTATTGGACAGAATAATCATCTTTGGTTCTACTTATGGGTATGCATATAGAATGTGGTCATGGTGACCGTAATGACTATGATTATACTTTCTTTATAATATATAGCTAATCAATATCCATAAAAGATAGATCAATAACAGCGGCAGTATTAATTCGGCAATGTAAATCTTACCGAGGTGATGGTATTCAATTGTGTTTCTCTATTGATTCTATTCTTATTCTGGCTGGTGGTTGTGGGTGTATTTTGTTATCATTCGTATTTGATAGCCAGTAACTTATTGACACATGAACAAATGATGTTCAAGCAGGATCCTTCATCGTGGCCTTGGTACTTTCGTATGGCTATTATGGGGCGATTCACGTATGATCGCATGATGATGTTGGAAGATGAGCTGGAATATCAGTAAGTTCATCTATCTCCACTATGTAAATAGGATTAGAAAGAGCGGCGAAGATGTCGTTTTGCATTTGATCAAGGTGTATTGAAGAATTTCTCATCGTTTGTATCTCTGGGTGTCCGTGCATTGAAGTTGCGAAATCGTCCTCTGGTGAATCGTTATAACATTTACGGTCAGGTGGTAGAGTTTACGTTACATGAAATGAATACTGAGCGTAATTAGGAACCGCCAGCCTATCCAATGTAATTTACCGATTCCGTGTCTGTTAATAATTATAATAATACATTCGAAGGGGATGGAAAAGTGTCAGAACTGTTATTAGACTAATCTGGAGAGATCGAAGTGCCTCGAAACTTCTACAATAGCCTAAAGACTTATGCTGAAGTATGAATGGAATTTCAAATTTGATTTTGGTATTATAAAAATAGAGTGAATAGATGTAACAATGTAGATTTAATCATCATATCAAAGGATATAATCCATTTCTGAACATGAGTAAGTGCTGATGGCAGACGCGCTTTCAATAGTATTATTGACATTACAATCCAAGCGGGGATAAAATGGTACCAGAAACTGAGAGCCTTGCATGTAAATCATGTTATAGATGCGCCAATACACTGTTCTGACTTTCCGTGCTGGATGGAATAATCCTTGCAAGAGATAGTATAAAATTACTCCAGATCCAAGTGCAACAGATAAAGCCTCTATGGCTTCCATACACGCACTCACCATATGTATTGCGGCAGTGTCAAATACATTTGGCCACACATGATTAAGCAGATGCATTAGGGCATCTTCGCGATCTAAGCCGACACAATTTATGGCCAAGTGACGAACGGCAGTACACGCAGTCTATCTATGCACCAGATCTCGGTCAGTAAGAGCATCTTCAAGCAGCGGGGTGACTGCATATACATAATCCTTACTAACCTCACCAATGTATTCAAACATAAACGCCAGTGATTTCAGAACTCCATTCTGAACATTCATCTCCGGTATGCGATACTCATTCATCAACGCTGGCAGTACCGTGAATGGAGCACAAGTCTCGGCAACAATCGCTATGGCTATGGTGGTACACACTCGATACTGACGCTCCTGAACTTTTAGATTACTAAGCAGAGTGGCAAGAACATCCTGAGGACCTATAGCCTTGGCAATATATCCAAAAGTAACAATAGCGGCGCGTCTGATAACTTTCTTCTATGCCTTTAATAATTCAATCAGCTCAAAACATATTCGCATCCATTCTCTGGCACTAACCTGGTCAGGTGCACTATTCGCAATATCACCGACTAGCCGAATACACTACTCAGCCACCTTCTCATGTCTATTCTTACCCAGGATCGGAGTCAACTTTGGTAGAAAGTCTTTAACTGAGGGGTCAATTTTGGAGTATCCGAGAGATGATGCAATTTCCCGCAGCGCACACAGCACAGATCCTAATACATCCGGATAGTCTTCACTAAGACTTTCGTTCAAAGTCTAAAATAACTTTAGGAGGAGCTCATCATCCTCACACGCCGCCAATACAGGCGCAAGGCGCGATATCATATCACATGCCTACATGCGTACATCAGCACTCTTATTTGTAATTCTCCATAGAATAGCTGAACATAATTGTGGCAGATACGGTTTACTCTGCCTGCCTACAGACTTCAGTATCATACCAATGTCATTCAAAAGTTGCTAATCCCCTCCCTTTGTCATCTCCTGATAGACATAAAGCACACCATCCACCAGTAGTTAAACTAGACGCTCATTCAGATCGGCGCCATTAACTTTATTCTTAACCAGCACCAGAGCAATAGTCTCCGTCGTCATCTTTCTAAACTACTCAGATTCATCCTTCATCAAAGGCGTCAGTTCCTTTACGATTACAGATGGACCAACACAAAGCGAAAGTTCAGTTGTAGTCTCAACTACAGCACGATAAACACGCTTATCCATCGCAGTCCTCCGGATCCAGAAATTCCTGAAATACTCGGGCAACACCTCATAACGTATAAACTCCAAATCCAAGCCTTAGACAGCACAGCACTGCCGCAATACACGCAGCACAACTCTCTTCATCTCATCATCAGGTGACTGGAACTCACGAATGACCACAGGCATAATACTCTTACTATACTTGACAGCGTACTCTGCATCCATAAGCGGTATTACACTACCCACTGCTTTGATAAATGCAGCCAATGCTTTACCTCTGTTCTATCTTATTCCATCCCACAGCGCTTTCAATATAGGATCAAACGCCTCAATGCCATATGGTGCACAAGATTCTGCGAGTGATGAGATGGCATTAGCAGTCATTACTCTAATCTTCAACTGCTCATCCTCGAATCCCAATCTGATACAGTCCACAAGTTAATATAGATGAGGTAGAACGCCCATTCTGATTAATAATGCAATCTGCTACACCACGCGTATTCCAGTGTGACGAGCGTGCCAAGACTATCTCTAATTGCATACTGCTCTGAGGAACGGCAAAATCTACTGTAAACCCACCGCATTAGCCACTACACTGAGTGCTCTAGCCGTGGTACTTCTCACAAAATCATCCTCATGCTCAATATCGCTCCTCATGGCGGATAGCATTGCAGACAATCCGACAGCTTTACTCAAATTGCTAATCAGTTCGCGTCCCTCTACTCGCACTATATACTCCTCGTCCATGAGCATCGGCTCAACGACGACAAGCAGCTTGGGCACGTAAGGAGTCACCAGATCTTTTAGTTTGAGCAGAAGTTTATCAATTAATTTGACCAAAATATGACGTTCCTAATCCTCTATAGTGGGCGACATGAGCAGGGGAAGCACAGACTCGAAAATGCATTCAGCTCCTAATTCACTAGATCTCTCAACCAACAATCTCTGCGAGTATCTTCTCACTTGCGAATCTCCATTCTTTATGCGCAGCAATAGGCGAAGAACTTTACGCCGTCTAGCCTCCTCAATACTCATTTCATCAGGATTCTTTTCTTCCAGCAGAATGCCAAAGAACTGGACATCTTCAGGCTTGAATGCAGGCAGACTTTCATCATGAATAATCTATTTCACGTCTTGATACTCTAGTTACTACTACAACAACTCTTGCTGCTACTGATCAGAATCATCAACATACTCTTCACTACTCTCATTATACGAGTCTTACATTATTATTCTCTCAATAAGTAAAGCGTGATGATATTACAATGCCCTCTATAAGTCAAAGAATAGAAACCGTAAAATGGCTTAAACGCGCGTTAAATCAACAAACTAAAAAGAAAAGATAAGACTGAGAGAGCTAAACAACTGAAAAGGAGCCACTGGAGCTCAGCTTTCCTTTCTTCGAACGCGGTACATCTTTCTCTCTCTCTCGCTTTCTTGTCAACGAGGTCGGAACTTGCGCGTGTTTTCATTCAGTCAGTCACATCGAGCGAATAAATGTCACAGCGCCTCTTCTTCTTTCATCGCTCGCCAGATCGCCAACCGACCTTAGCTCTTGCAAAAATCATTCTTTCGCGCATTTCTCTAAATTTGTGAATAGTGCCTGTTCCTATTGCCTAGAGTTGGTAGTATTATATACAGATTCTAAGAATAATCAAGCAGTAATAATAATAAATATGGACAAACCAAAATTAGCAAGAGTTACTAAAGTGCTTGGACGTACTGGATCGCGTGGTGGTAAGACTACCCTATTAGATTTGATGACTTAATGTACGCGATGTTTTTTTCTGAATTATATTTTGTGTAGGTGTCACTCAGGTTCGCGTTGAATTCTTGGATGATAACACTCGCTCCATCATCAGAAATGTTATTGGACCTGTGCGTGAGAACGATATTCTGACTCTCTTGGAATCAGAGCGTGAAGCTAGACGTCTTCGCTGAGTGTCTTATCATACATGGTAGATTGATGACGACGTGATTAATATCATTTGCCACATACTCTACTGCCATTTACTATAAATAAAGTGAAATTTACCAATATGCTTTCTACTTGTTTTGTTCTGTCGCGATTGGAATTGTTGTGTGATGTGTCGCTGTTGCATTTAATAGCTGGCTACAGTAGGCGGTAGGAGATTTTCAAGTTTCCGTCATGGACCGTTCTACATTCCTCAGCGTCGGTGTGGGATTAATGCCTGTCGCGGCCATCTCTTGACTCTTGCACGCATTCTATCCACATTATCGCTTATGATCTTTAGTCAGATCTTCACCATGCAACAACTTAAATTGATGCCACTTCGAAAAGTCGGAGCGATGTTGATGTTTTATCTTGATTGGTTCTCCTCTCTCATTTACAATACAAACCATCGGAAGGCGAGTTGTTTATCTGAGCCCTGATCTGAGCGACCGATCGAGCTAAAGCTTTGTTTCATCTCGGGGCTTGTTAATTCTCTTTCAAATTACTAAACAGTTTGGTGGTTACCATCCTTTTCAGATATAGATTCTTTATTCACCTTACCTGACTATCATTGAAGTGTGAAATCTATTTCTGTATGAGAATGGTTCGTAAATCTTAAATGTCAATGATTATAGTGGGCCTGGTGTCTGCCTTCCTGGTGTTTAATTTGATGTATTTTGGTTATTAGAAGCGATAGTAGTAGTAAAAGTAGTATCAGTATTCAGATGAAGAAGTACAATAAGATGGTAAATAGAGTGTGAAAAATTCAACTCAAACAGATAATTATGGTGGGAAGATTAAAGACTTGACATTGAAGCTGAAGGATAGTCAGTAATAAATTGCTGACTGCAAGTAGAATTTGAAACAGGGTCTGGCAAAGTTGGAATTGTTTGAAGGTCACGATCAATAGCAGTCAGATGATCCTCAGCATGATACTGATCATTAACATGGTGATGGTGTTGGCGGCGGCGGTAATTTGGTAATGTTCACCATAGTCAATGGTGCTGATGAAATGGTAAAGTTGAGAGAACTGGTGGGCTCTCTTCATGAATTGAGGAGTTCGAATCTGGACACTCATCTGATTAATGTATATGCTTTTAATCTACCACAGAAGAACATTAATGAAATCAGTTTGTGGCGTAATGTTTAGTATTTTGATGGTGAAGATACTTTATTGAATGGACATCGTGGTATGATGAGGAGTGGTTCATAGTAATAGTAATAAAAGTTGAAAGATTCCGATATAAACTCTCGATTGCCAGAGTTGGTGATAAGTGCACTCGATTTACAATCCAGAATTTATGGAAATGTATTATATATTGGAGTAGATGTGCAGTTAACTCGAGACATTGTACATTCAGTGGCGGAGACTATATAAACTAGTGGTTATTATATCAAGTAGTACGACGACTTACCGATTGAGGATGTAATTAAATAGAAAGCTGCGTTATTTGGAGCTAAATTTGGTCATAAAAGCTCAAGTATTCTAGTCCAGATGGAGTTGCAATGTATTCGTGGATATCATTGCGATGAATAATTTTATACATAGTTGAAATCTGCGCAGACTAAATTGATCGATGCTTAAGCAACTTAGAAATTATCAGATTTGGGTCTAACTGTATTCAAAGGTGAAAAGAAGCATTTCTGCTATTTGCTGCTGCGAGATGATATTCTATATTCATCTTCATTCAGGAAATAGGGAGCATCGCCGGGTGAGTAATAATCCGATACCGTAAAGGACTACCAATTGAAGGCGTTCCCACCAGCAGATAGTGGTAAAATACCTATCGCCATTGGAATGCCTACTCTTAGTGTATCCAATCTGGTTGATTTTAAGGAAGTGGCGCCCATTAGAGTATTTATGCCATCTTTTCTGGAATCTGTTACGGTGGAGGAATGGAAGCTGTTTGAGTATTGGATCTACATTGGATATGATGAAGGTGATAAATATTTTGATGATGAAGGCATCCGTGGGTAAATCGATGAACATCTCTAATCTATGGTGGCAGACTACGCAAAAGACAAATCTCTTAGCGTTGGTGAAGATGTGAGCATAAAGTTCAACTTTTTCAGATTTCCCTATTCTAAAGGTTGGGTTACCTACATTTGGAATGGCCTGTTTGTCTCTGCAATTAACGATGGCGCTCACTATTACTATCAAGTGAATGATGATCTCGAATTGGTGTCTGCTGAATGGTCTACCAAGTTCACTAATGCTTTGAAGAAGATGGATGGCTTCGGTGTTGCCGGTCCTTGGGATACTCTGCACAATGGAAATTTATTGACTCAGGCGTTCGTGTCTAGAGTTCATTATTACATTTTTGGCAAGTTCTATCCACTTGATATCAAAGATTGGCATAGTGACAATTGGATCACTGATGTTTATGATACCAAATAAAAGTTTGTAATCAAGGATGTGAAGGCGAATAACAAGAATGATAAAGGCACGCGGTATGATGTATGTGCCAGTGTTCCAAAGTACAAGCAGTTGCTATAGAATGGCAAAAACATTATCAAAGATTGGTTGGATGATCAAGCCTTACTGAAGAAGACTAATGATGAATCTGAAGATCGGTTACAGAGAGAGCTCTCACATGGAACTTTGATTTAGTGATTTATATATATATTGAATGCTTATTAACTCCAATACACACTATGAAATGCTTGATATTTAATACTAATTTTATAATCATTCAATGTCGGATATTACAATTTCCTCATCATTGGCGACAATCCGCTTCTTGTTATCTTCATCGTGAGGTGATGTCGATAGATCTGCTTCATCAGCGTCTCGCTTATGCCCACCTGTCACATTACTACTTGAACTTGGCACGAATTGTACTTCTTCAGTCAACTTTTATTACAAAATCCGCTTACTAAGAGCAACAGCATCATTAGACAACTATTTGACGATATTACGCTTAATTCTGAGCATATTTTTGTACGAGTCTTCATCGCCGTGCTCAACCTCAAACTACTCCCAATCCTTCCAGAATTAGGGGTGAACTTGAGGATCACACATCTGACTTGTATACTCATACAGACTCCGAACACGGTCATACTCTCCCAGCTTTACCTCCATAGCAATGTAATCCATGGCCAGTGGTCGGGCGTACTCATCAGGCAAATCTTGCAAAGCCTGATCATAAATAGGACGAACGTAGGTATAGCCAAAGAACTCCACAGCTTTGATAATGTAAAATTTGTAAACCTGTTACTTACTATCAAAATCCTGTATCAAAGCAACTGCCCTTTCATACACTTTAAGAGCACGTCTTGGCTACCCGTACTGCTCCTCGACCTGTGCATAGAAGAGCAAAATCTTCTTCAAGAACTTTTGTGGACAATTAACAAGCGCCCGTTCAAATAGATCTCTGGCACACTCCAACTTGCCAAAATCTCTCATCTCCTTCTATTGGGATAGATATCTTTGCACAAACTTATCCAAATAAAGATTCCAGAATTCAAAAGCATACGGATACCCGAAAAGATCAATTCCCTTCTCGTAGACGCGAAAACTATCTTCATGGTAGCCGTTAGATTCCAAGTAAATGGCGTAATTGACAATATTCTGGGGCACTACAACCTTCAACTCAATCATCTGGTCATAAGCAGCTCTGACAACATCAACCGTAGAATACACTTCCACCAAGTCCATGTAATGATTCCATAGCTTGAGTGATTTGAATATACGATGTTAGACGGGAATAGAATCATAAGTGTAACGAACCTTGTTCACTGGCATATTAAGAATCTTCTCTGGTGATGTAGTACCTCTAGCTAGAATTTATATAGCCTTATTATAGTTACCATGCTTCAGCTCCATATTGGCATAGTGAATATACACCTCTGCCAACTGATCTGGGAATCTATAAGGTACATTCAACGCTTACTCAAATACTTGACGACAATTAGATAAATCTAAACTGACTTCATCATTACCAGCACTCTACGTCGCCAGAGTTTCCACAAAGTTCCCATACTGAATCCATAGATCATGAAGCTTTCCAGATGCTTTATACGGATCGATGGTGTTGAGACACTCTTTGAATGTATTCTCAATCACCACACCAAGATCTGCGCCATCACCATCCTGCTACTCCTGATTATCTTAGTCTTACGCATTATCAAACTACTCCAATAATATTCTTATTCTCCTCTACCACTCAATAACATTGTTGGGATTCTATCGCAGTCTGACATTATTCAACAGCAGTTCTCTATCTTCCAACAGCTGTTCAAGAGCCTTTACGTTATCCTCCAAGTTGAAATCAACACCAAGATCGACACCATACTCCACCACAGCGCTAATGATACCTTCCTCAAACTCTACAAACGCTTCATACACAATGCTGAAATCTGTAGCAGAATTCACTTTATCCAAGGCATCTCTGTACACTTGACGTGCAACATAAAGCCAATCAAGTTGAGTCTTACAACTATCATCGTCATGATCATCACGGGTAACTTTCATAGCATTACTAGATTAGCGGACATAGTAAGATGCAAGAGATGCATATAACTATCCTATATAACCGTCCAACTTTACTCTCTCCAAACAATCCTGAATAATACTAGGAATGTCTAAATCAGACTTGAAATGTTCAACGTATTTTATGATCAGATTACTGAGCTAAATCCATAACTCTTAAGCAGCATTCTTGTTTCTTTTGTTGATAGTCTATACAAATTATGGACTATTGAGAGCAGTTCTTATCCATTTTACACAAGAATTAACAGACAGAGATAGGGTAGAGTTATGAGAATCCTCATTATCATCATCTTCTGAACTGTCGGGCTGTCTATTAATTATCTGCACAAGATCTCTAATTAAATCCCGCATAAACATCTAATTAATGGATATCAGTCGACGGTAGACATACTCAATAAGATGTATACATTCAGACTCTACCACAAACTATCTATAGGCAATCCAGACGCGTGTATGCTATGTGACTGGCAAATTTAAGAGAGCGCGGTCATAGATGGAACGCGTCAAGGAAATCTACTTCAACTCAGTCCACGTCAATTGCGCATACTAAAGCCACACTTCTGGATAAGTGTTCATCCCAGAAACCAGTGCCACTTCGTATAGCCCCACAAGTTTATCATAGCCTATATGCTGCAATTAGCACTCATTAAAGATAAAGTCAATGAACTGTATCCATAACTTGTAGCTGTATGGATGAGCACGGATGGCTCTCTAATACAACAGCTCTTTATACTATAGATCACTAACACCATCAATAAGTCTGAACCATGGCTTCAGACTAATCTTACCACTTGAAAGCAGATCCTTCTCGAACTCATAAAACTGATCCAAATTATTTAATAAAATATTCTACCACCAGGTCATTCTTACTGAATATTAATTTCAGACTTTATTGTTATGTACAAACCGTGGTATTTGCTACAGAAAAAGTATTAATTATCAGTTTTAACGCGCTTTGAGAGCCAAAGAGAAACGAGTCAGAGCAGCGAGAGAAAGAGAAAGAGAGGGAGTGAGCTTCGCTTAAATTTGAAGATTTATCTTTCTCGGCGTTCTATCTTGTCGATTCTTTCTTCTCTTTTCTTCAGTATATATTGTCGCTATAATAGTACTAGGTGGATCTTCCAAAAAAAAATTATAGGATATGCCAAAGAATAAAGGAAAAGGTGGTAAGACTAGGAGAAGAGGTAAGAACGAGGCGACAGTGTTTAAGCGAGAACTCATCTACAAGGATGAGGATCAAGTGTACGCATCAGTGTCCCGCATGCTCGGCAATGGTCGCCTGGAGGCAATGTGCTTCGATGGACAGAAGAGATTGGCGCATATCAGAGGAAAGATGTAAAAGAAGGTGTGGATTAATGCAGGTGATATTGTGTTGCTATCGCTGAGAGAGTGGCAGGATGGTAAGGCTGATGTGATTCACAAGTACAATCCGGATGAGGCTAAATAGTTGAAGGCGGAGGGTGAATTGCCAGAGAGCGCGATTATTAATGAAGATGCTGAAGAGGGCGGTCCTGGTGGAATGGAAGGTGAAGACGTTGTGTTTTAGCAGTCGGTCGATCAGGGTGTTGGTGGTAGTACCATGCAATCCAACGGTAATCGTATGTTGCCATCTAGTGACGAGGAGTCTGATGACGGTCATCTTAACATTGACGATATATGATCTAGAGATGTTTACACTTTCAACGTAAATAATAAAGTATACTTAGTGCTAAATGCAGTTGAATCGCGCGTAATTTTCTAGGAAGCGAATGATCCTATGTTAGTCTGCTAAAACTTAACATCTTACATAGCAGTTCTTCAATATGCGATACTAGAATTTGATGTACAGTTAGTTAAAGAGGTTAAATGTTAAAGAAAGAAGGGAAAAAAGGAGCAGTGACTTGAGATAAGCCTCCCTCTGTAGGCAGTGGAGAACACCGAGGTGATCTTCCACAGCTGACTACAATACTCGGTGTTATGGCCGCGTCATTCAATCTCAACCTATTAAACGGCTATGCGCGATGGCAATCTTGGCCTATGGTCGCGCATCGAATGATACCTGTCTACCAGATTCTATTTCTAGAGACTGTCTCATCAAAGACATGACCGGAGGACTTTCCTTAGAGCGTAGATGCGGCTGTAGCTAAAAAAAAAGTAATATTCTAACCGCAACCTGGGTAATCATTAAATTTTAACGCGTACTGCCAACGCACGCCATGACGAATCAATCACCCATGTGCGACGTGTAATGTAAGCTCTATAAATAGTCTTTCAAGTCACTGCTCATTACGAAGAAGAAAGAAAGAGTTGCCGATACAGCAAAGTGCCGATTTCTTTAAGTTTTGAAAGATTTTCATTCGCGTTTCGGTTGGCACAAAAGCACACATGGTCCGACTGATTTTTAAATTCAACGTATTCGCGTTCACTAAAGGCAGTAGAAAGTGTTTACTCTTTTACAGAAATAAATATCCCTTGTCAATATTTTATGATCTCATTCCTAAGTTTTCATAAATGAAACGCACTTCATATTTATAAATTTTACGCGTTCAGGTTCTACTAAAGAAGCGTGTGTAACCAGCTGAACATTTGCCCCGTGAAACGACCTCCTGATCATCCTGGTGATTTTCTTTTTATTTATTTTCCGACGCGTCGTATTAGAAAAATTTATCATTTTATAAAACAAAAATGAAATTTATAATGCTGAAATTCTAGTTGCTGATGGTGTTGGTTGTCTTCCTTAATCGCGTATGCTGCTCACCGTCACTTTTCCGATATATGAGCGTTCTTTTGGATAGCGAAAGAGAATTACCTCTGGTCAAGATCAAACACGCTACTGACACCTTCATTTTAGACGAAGATTTTGCTCAGGATCCTTGTTTAAAATGGCCTGTCGGTGAAAGATTGAAATTTGATTTTGTATTGCGCCTATATCTCTAGGGTAATGTGGATCCTTCTCTGATTTTGGATGAGGTGGTCCTCATAGATTAACATGATTTCAACTTTATGAAGGCCAAGGAAATGTATTTTTAATGGTCGAACAAAGGAATGACTGAGAGTAAAGTAATTGAGCGACTTCCTTAATTTCACGAATTGGTCAAAAAGATTAATTTATTACAGTCTGAAGCTAGTTACATAGAAAACAGACTTGAGATTTAGTTCACCTCGAGTTTATAACTCCCTGCGGACACTAACAAACAAACATCCTATCACTTGGTGTTATTCTTTAAACCCGCTTCAACTGGCTCCAGTGAGACGTTGACTCAGTCCAATGATGCCCTGACTGGGAGCGACGCGCGATTATCTGTGCTTGTTGGAGATACTGGATTTGCCGTATGCCCGTGTGGTTAATGGGCGCGCAGATTATCACACCATTCCAAGTTTAAACATTATCGCTAAAAACAGGAGAACGTTGCAAGACAATAGAAAATAGATTCTCAACCGTATCATGTCAGACACGATGATATTATGAATCTTCCCAGCGGTATCGATCCTGATTAGGACTGCGTAATCTGTCATGATGCTCTTTTGAATGGCAAAGGCGTTATGATTCCTCGATGTCACAACCGTCACGCCACTCACCCCGAGTGCCTGAAATAATGGTACACTATCGAGTAGAAGTGCCCCACCTGTCGAAGCTCAATTTGGATTAAAAAGTGAATGATTAGAATATATTGAATTAGTTGGGAGTTTTTCAGGTTTACTTTGACTTTTACTTAAAGTCGTATACGTTTCTCCTGCTTCTGGCATTGGTCAACCTTGACACACTTTGCATTCATCGCAGGGGTATCATTGGGGTCGCTTTTGGTTAAAATATTCTACCCGCGTATGATTTTTTCCATCAAGAAAGCGTAATCTTAATGCTGCCATTATGGTGAGATAGTTCAAAATGTTGATGCTCATGTTTTTGGTGATCACCCTAAATGAGATAACTAATGTCCATGCTGTCAATCCTTTGATGAAGTGCTTCGGAAAGTCGTAATGCGTTTAAAGTGTTCTGCCTGCTGTAGATGTGATTGCTGCAACTCGTGCCAAGAGTATTACCTTATTTTATCATGAAAAATGTATGCGCTGGCCTGTTGAGTAAGAAATAACATTTAATTTTGCATTGCGGCTCTATCAGCTGCCTGTGTACACTGAACGCGTATAACTTGATAACGTCAGGGTTGCACCTCAAGAGGATATCGATACCTAGTACAGTGAAAGATAGTTGCAATAATGGTCAGTAAGAGGATACCCGGCAAATTAATTGGGTGACATGCAGTGGACACCAGGTACAATAGACTATAGCCCGCTAGAGATTAAATCTGTATCGGCGAAACTAATTCAGTCAGAGCGCAAGATTGTCTTCAACACACGTTTGTACATCAACAAAGACATCAAAACATTGGATCCTAAATATTTGGTATTGAATTTTAAAGTCTTTTATAAGGAGCAAGATGTCTACAAAGAGTCTATACTGTCGGTAATAGTGTTATCGAGCAAGTTTAGCGTGTGCATACCTGCTAAATGGAATACTTTAAGTAGTAAAGTGGTGTTTAATCCGAGCTCTTAAGAAATTAGAGATTAAGAACGTCGTTTGATTGAATATAAGGAGAGGATTGCCACGGACATTGTAAAGCATTGCCAGCTCGATTAAGAAACGATTTAAGCTTTTTAGGACTCCAAGTGTGTTATATGCTAAGAGGCTATGCTTGATGGGAGTGATTTAGCTATACCGAAGTGTGGCATTGTACACTCCGCTCATGCATCTTGCATACGAGAATGGTGTTTTGTTAAAAGCATATGCCCATATTGTAAAAAGACAATGTGGTATAAGGAGACGTGATCTAGCGGGGGAAATGATTAGTGAATGCATCTGTAATAAGTTTATATTTAAAGATCTCTCTCTCTCTTCACTCCATAAGTTGCATCATAATTTTGTAAGGATTATAATTACTGCAGCCACTATAACGGCTATTCCACCCAAAGCGACCAATGAAATTACTTTGTAAGAACCCCTCCAACTACTTTGTAGTATTGCGGTTGTTGTTCGAATCTTATTAGACTGCGAATGATTTACTGTAGGTGGCTTTAAAGGAACGTCATCAAACTTCTTCTACGATTTATCTCCCAGAGCGGCATGAGATTTGATATGCATGTTACTGCTCTCAGCTGATCCTATTAACGTAGGAGGTTTCACACTCTAATCTTGATCCGGATCACTTTCTTATTCATTCACCTCAGCCACAGAAGAGTCGATAATCGATTTCATGTTTCCATGGTGGAAGTGGTATGGCTCATATTCTTGCGCATAAATCTCATCACAGGATGTGTTGAACATTGATGTTAAGGCGGACGCATTCACAGAAGCGCTAGTGTTGTTTGACCTGTCTCCCGGAACTTTGAGTTAATGCGATCTTAACTGATTACCGCCAGAGACTTTTTCAAATGCAGGCATTGAAATCCCACCTTTCAGCACATTACTTTGCTAAATATTAGCTCGCTACTCTTACGGAGTTAAACTGACGACCGGTCTGTTTTTGTCAACTTTAGCCATTAATTTTGCCGGAGTTGTCTTGGATTCTATCTGTTCATCATCCAACGGCTATATTCTAGGCTTTTGGCGCACAGTTACTTCTTCCAGAAAAGAGCTTGAATTCTCATCCTATTCAGGTAGAGTCTAGCTATCTTTATGATACAGAGTAATAGAGATCGAAGGTGCCGGCTGTCTAGACAAGGTGGCTTTAGAATCGACCTCGGTGATTTTAGTCAGATCAGCCTATGAAACACCTGGATCAATCTCCCCACGGATGACACTGCAAGGACTGCTATGCTCACTATCAACATCAATCTCATCATGCATTTCCAATCTAACTGGCGGCGGACAGACAAAGTGCGACTTTTGCTCTTCCTCTTCAGCAACATCAGATTCTCCAGAGCTCACCTCCAGGTTTTTACTGCTTTCCATCTGTAACTGTAATGATGACACCGATAACAGACTATATATCTCAATTTACTGCAACAAACTTTTAAGATAAATGGAGCAGAGATAAAAATAAAAAGAGCAGGATGAATAGGGAGGAGGCTCGTTGTTCTATTTATTGAGTGGTCTAGGCCTCTAAATTCCGATTTAATTCCAGGCACTTTTCTTCCAATTATTAATCTGACAAAATTGGAAACAATGACGGGCCTGGCAACGGATTGAGATTTCCACAGATCGGCTCCTGATCATCCCATTCGTATGATGAAACGCGCAATAGCTCCGAAACTGATTATCTAAGTACAATGATTGAAATACTGTAGTGTAAAAGGTACGAAAGTGAAAAGATTTAGACGTAGTATGAATATTTAAACAAGGAGCGAATAATCATCATACGATATTATGCAATGGCCTTAAGATCTACGGTTTGTGGCGGTGGCGAGAATTTTTCACTGCTTTACAAGCACGCACCAAAAATACGCAATGACCAGAATTTAATACTCTCATCAGGCTCAGATTTATACTATTGCGTATATCATTGAGATGTTAAATTCTGCGCTATTGTCGGCGGACGAGAGATTTCCTATGTACTTTATTGGCCAGTTTCTTTCTGATCAACCGCAGCTGAAACAATGATCTACTCCGGATAAAAGCGATCTCCGGAGAAGTAAACTTTGGAGACTGCTTTCGAACTTTGTCTAATCTTTGGGGCAGACTCTACAATACTTGGCACTGATCATCGATTTTGAACTTGATGGTCTTTCTAATCTTTTTTCTTCCACCAGTAGACGACGCATGATCGTCCTTTGAAGAACTCTGCTGCTTTTCAAATCCTTGTTTCACCTCATTAGCTTTCCCCATCCAGCCGCGACAATTTTAAGCACCGCAAAGGCAGCTTTGGCGATTAGCACCAAATGTATGAAAATTGTAATCATAAGTCAACTCGGTGCCAGCAGGGATATATTTCGCGGCAAATAAACCAACAGCAATCTCGCCATCTACAAGCCATTTTTCTATGTGACAATTTGGATCGCACGAGTGATTCTACAAAAAATGACAATTATAGGTGATTGAATAAAGCAATAAATAAGCCTACCACAAATCGAACTTCAGATCCCTTTCTAGTGCCATCAATGACTTCACCATTTTGATAATCTAAAAAGTAAAAGCACTTTGCGCTTTTGTAATCTTCATGCATTCTCCGTTCACATTCTTGATTTGAGATGATCTCGCCCATGTACTCTTGGATCAATGAGCCTTTTGGGATATCCGTCAGTGTTCTAAGTCCGAATCCTCTTTTATCACAAGACTACATGAATTAGACAGTGAAATTCATTAGAATTAGATAACAAAACTTACACTGAAGACTTGTAATTCTTTTACAAATTGCTTCTTCTTGAATCTCTGATTAGAGCATTGATCACCAAGAGGACAATTCTTTCCACATTCAATGAAAGTGGCACGATTTATACAATCATCAAGGCATCCTTGTTGACCATCTACTGGCAAAGGACATTCGCACGCTTGAGGCTGTATCTATCGTTTCTGCCGCTCAACGTATAGATTTCGTCTAATCTTCTACCAAGGAGGAGGTTAAAGGTCTAAAGTCACCAACTTGTTTTACACTTCATAAGATATATCAAACGGTAATTTAAAGTCTCTTTCATTATTTAACATCCACTAACCATAGTTGATCGGCAGTTGGATAGATTTTTACCTGCCAACTTCGACTGAAGATTGCTACTATAAATGATATAAACCAGACTAGACAAATTCTTTAGATACAGGTAATCTTCCTTGTGTACCAGACTAGAATTAGATGAGACGTTCACGGACGGCAGATGCCAACCGACTTACAGTTTCTAATTCAGGCAGTCGCAGTTAAATTACACGACGTTTGCGCTTGCGAGATCGCTATGCTGTGTGGGCGACACGTTTCAACTTGGCCGGCGGAGAGTCCAAACAGAAATCGGATTCCAAAGAGCTCAGAGAAGACAAAGAGGCTAGAGAATCCACATCGCTTAGCTAGTCTCCTTCATCATCATCACCACCAAATACTAACTTTACAATCTGGTTGACATCCTAAAGAGGCGGTGCCGGGGCATTTTAGTCATGCTCTTGCAGAGGGATCATATTTGCGACTAAAGGCGGTTGCGCTTCATGTGTTATATCGTTCAGCTTTTCAAACTTGCATTCAGGTGGCAATACGGAATTTCCAGTTATACTCACATTTTCTTTATCCATTATGGAAGTATTGTTGATAGCAAATGCAGCAACGTATTATGCTCTAAAAAATGTAACTTTGAGGAGTGTCCGACTGACTGACTGGCGAACAGCGTGGACTTGAAACGGAGCAAAACACGCGAAACGTTGTCCCCTTTAAGCTTTTTCAGAATTTTGTCATCAGTTGCGCTGAATTCATATAAATCGTATTTGCTACACCTTTGTATCTGTTAAATCCTATTCTGTATTCTCCATTAAAATGACTACTGGTAGAGTATAAACTTTTGCGTCGCCGGTTCAATGCCCTTTTGATCATGATGACATTGAGCGTGATATGATTCTCTATCGTTAAATGGATACTTTACTCGATCACCTGTAGTCGTGTCATGGCATTAGAGTGGAGAGACCACACGAGTTAATTTATGTGATGCAGCAATACTTAGAGCATTATGCTCAGCGATTGGAGTCCTCTAGTTTGACTAGCTCGACTATCTTTATTCTTGGTGATGGTGATGAATAGTCTGATAGTAATTTGCGATTTGATCTTTAAAATGCTAAATTGGTAAGATTAATCAGAACAATGATCTTGATTATTCATCTTATAATTTCCTGAAGTGTAGAAGTAAATGTTGGCTATTTAGTAATAGGAAAGGCTGGATAAGAGCAAGTTATATCACTGCACCTTCTGTCGAACAGTGGAGTTGCCTCGAGTATAATTATTTGAGCATTTTCACGCAGAACATTCGTTCAGTATTGGCCTTCCTGATAATATTGTCAATCTTGAGGAGTTTTTGCGTCAAATTAGATTGCAGTTGGAGCAATTACAATGTATATTCTGCGAAGTTACGTTCAGAGATTCGGTTGCACTGAGGAAGCATATGCGCAAGAAGAAGCACTTTATTATCAATCCTCTCAATACGGACTACGATTAGTTCTATATTATCAACTATCTTGATCCATCGCGTAGATGGTATGACATTAAAGGTGCGGCTGACGATAGAGATGCGTAATGTCAAGCGGAGGCTGGAGAATCAGATTCTGAGTGGTCTGATTTTAATGAAGATTTGGAGGATAATGCTTTGCAGACTGCATGCTTGTTCTGCAACCATGTGGCAGCAGATCCTCTACAGCTTTTGTCGCATCATTTACCGAGTCAGCATAGCTTTAATCTCTTTGATCTCTCTCTCCGATTTCATCTTTGTCTGTATGACAAGATTAAGTTGATAAATTATCTGCGGAGATAATAATTGGTTAATGGAGATTGTCCCTCTTAGACTTAATCTAATGATGATATTGAAAGATTGATAATGGATAATAAAGAGTGGAGAGACGCGCAATATCTATTGCCAACATATGAAGACGATCCGATCTTTATGGCTCTTGAAGACGGTGAAGACGATGCTCCTAGTCATTGAAAACGCGTTTACAATAGACGGTATACCACAACTCTGCATGTGCTGATTTAGAATATGTTGCGCACTAATGATCAAATATTTCTCAGTCTCACATCAACTGACTTCTGGAATGATTTGTAAACTTCACAGAGGGCATGCGGTCTGTTAATCAGTATCAATTTAATTTCTTATCATCTGGATTAGTATAGAATCTCTCACTGTGGTATTCAATCCAAATAACCAACTGATCGTGAAAATTAAAATGTGTAAAACTAATTTAAATAATAATCTCTAAATTTCTACGTCCTTCATCTTCAAAATTAAATGCTCTCACAGGTTAAGTAAGCAGTTAAGCCATCACTGTGTTGCGGCAGATGGAAGTCATTACTATCACCAATCGTACTGCTCACTGTCTTCATTGCCATACTGCTGGCCATAAGTCATACCTTCCTCAATTTATTGTGAACGTTCTCTGCCATCAGCATCATTAACGGAACCAGAGAAGATCGGTCTACCATTGAGCGGATCAATATTCATTCTGGACACAGCAGCATTACCGCGTTGTGAGCCTAACATGGTGAAAGCGGGCTGCGTCGGAGTAACGCGCCCACCTCTGCCGATAGGTGGTGCATCATCAGGGGTATAATCAGAAGGCAAATTCAAACCAGTAGGAATAAAGCTACGAGGATTAGAGCCAACGACACGGTTCAATCTGCTCTTACCATGATCAGGTCTACGAATTAGATGACGTCTGCGAGAAGTGCGGATTTTACGATCAGGATTCATTTAATAAGGATTCTCCATCGGATCATACTCAGATGCTTGATCTCCGCGTTAGGTGGTGCCCATATTATTAAGACGGAGTATAGCGGCCGCAGCATTGTGTCTGTTGCGCTGTTAGTGAGGGCCGCTACTGTGATGAGTGGCTCTCTAATCATCCTATGACTCCAGCTTAGAAGAGAAGTCCTCAAAATCCATAGGCATAGCATTCATTGCAACAGCCAGCAGCAGTATCAGCGCCAATTTGGTCATGATATATTGTTTATCTAAATGTTTTTAAATTTATTCAATCTTTTATCGCTAGTCTAATAGAAAGCTGATAAATTAAAATAGTAGGTTTTTCACTTTTTGATTGAAACTCCGACAGAACATCACCATGTTTTACCCCGTCACAACGCGTAAATTGATGCAAAGTCACGATACATTCGGTTTTGACCCACGCACGATCGATAATCCGATTCTTTTCATAGATAAAAACCTGGAGGAAAATGTTCTAACTTGCACGAAAATTGATTGATCCAATACATTTACACATTTGTTCTTGTTTGCATTGCTGTGTACAGTTATGATGCGCTGAATGTAGGACCGCGATTGAAAGCATTGTCTCATCTGCGGATAAACCGTACATTTGAAGGGCGGAAGTGCAGCGATTTAATTGTAAGTTCTCTAAAGTTTGCTATAGATTAGCCTCACAATAATTGCACACGGCTGCGTTTATTAAGAGCTGAAATCTTTGAATAAAGTAATAGATATCCGGGCTTCAATGCCTAAAGCTTTTTCGTAAAGTAAAACGGTTTCATGCGTCAAAAAGATATAACAATTGTCAACACCAATCTATATTTTTACGTCATTCATCGCCAAAAATTTTTCTATCTCCAAACTCATCAAGCAATTACACCAGTTCCACCTTGAGGCGGATCGAAATCATCGTTGCCTCTTTGATAGATAGGGGATCCATCATATCCATCAACTTGCCAGTCTTCGATATCTTCTTCTTCATCCTCATCCCCATTGTATTCCTGATCTTGTCTGAGATCATTTCCCGCGTCTTGCTACTATTAACGGCGTGCTCTACGATTAGCCTCAACAATTGAGACAGAAGGGATCTGCATACCTGTACGCGGATCAGTAACCATTCTATAACCATCAGTATTAGCTTATTGTAAGTCAAACATAGTCAGAGCGGGCTAAACAGGGTGAATACGTGCTTAATTCTACGCCGAAATGCTGTTTCCTCGAGGAACAGGCGGCGCATCATCGGAATAACGCTCAGTTGGTAACTCGAGGTGGAAGTTTGGTCTGCGTACTGCAGAAGAACCGCGACTTAACGTGCTTTGACCTCTACCACCTCTAACTGCATTTTGGAATGAACGTCTACGAGAATTGCCCATACCGATACCGCGATCAGGATCCATCTCACCTTCATTCGCCATTGGATCGTAGTCCAGCGCATCTTGGTTAGCAGCTCTGTTACCCACGAGTCTTGCGGCAGCAGCAGCGTGCCTGGGCTATTAGTTAGTACCTCTGTTAGGAGGATTTGCTCTCCCCTCATCTTCATCTTGATTTCCTTGTTGATTTGGAGAAGGATCTTCAAAATTCTTGGGCATAGCATTTAGAGAAGCAGCCAGCAAAAGTATCAGCGCTAATTTGATCATAGTTGCAGATGAGCAGATATCTATTCTATATATTTATTTATCGATTAAGAAGCCTACTTTAGAAAGATGACAATGCATTGGGGGGGGAAAACAGAAGATTACCTTCGACAATTAGTCACGGTACGGCATGATTGTAACTCCGACTGCAAGACCTCGTGTTTATCGCGTCACGATATTGCCAAAGCACGGTGCACGAGATTATTGAAGTTAAATGCCGATGAACGTGGTTCTAACTAAATTCATAGCATATAAGTTTTGAAGAGAAAAGTCCCTATTATTTGTAGCTAACTCGATTGAGGAAGACCGGTCATCAATTATCGCTCAAATAGAAACCTGGAGTGGTACGAGATGCAATTAGATCAATCAATAATATTATACGTTTAATCAAATATTAATCGTCTATCAGCGGAATAGCAGCTAAGTTTTAAAAATTCAATCCTACTTGAAGTGTTCTTCTCTGACAAAATCTCCGAGATCAGTACCAGATGTTAGACGCCCACCAAACATCATCAGCTCTGGCTCGGAGAGAAACACATCAAGCGCTTCCATATCTTCGCGCTGCTTTTGATCTGATGAAGGCGGCTATTGCGCTTTCTATTTGATGGGCCGGCTCTTCTTGCCTACACTTGCAAAATGATTCTCATTTGAGGCTGGATATTCAAAACTCCTAGAATCACCATCGCGGGATTGCCATCTTTTCAGTTCTACTTCACCTACTTGATTAGACAGTTAATGATCACGGTCGGGATGCTCTTTTCTTGAATGAGATATCAGATTACGATGGTACAGCATTGCTGCTGATATCTAGATTATACTAGCTACCACACAAATAATCAGGTACAATTTCATCTTCGAATGGAGATATGCAGCGTGTACAGTTATTATAAGATTGAAGCGCAAGGTTGATGATATTAAAATCTTCTAAAAGAAACTTTTGCTTCAGGGGTGCATTAATGCTTAAAATGGTTCCTTAACTCGGAAAGACTGTATTTTACGTTAAATCTATTTCATCAATTTTATACCATATTAATCAACTCTACCAGGTCATCAAAATAAGATTCTTGCCCCCACTAATCTCAATTGAATCTGTCAGTATGCGTGTCAGCACGACAGTTGGGGCACTTTGGTCCACGTCGAAGTGCAGTAACTATGCAGTCTTTGCAAAAGCAGTGACCACATCTCACTTTGACCGCGTTTTCTGGATATTCTAAGCAAATACTGCATACATCTAACTGTTCACCTTCTGCAACGGGAATCAACTTTCTTTCATTGACAGGATGTTATGTTTGTGGTTGCCCTTCCTCTAGTGACTCCTATTCAGCCTGCGCGAGATCCATAGCCTGCTATAATTCTTCCGGTCGTGGATGGCGCGGACTACTTAAACCATGACCATCATTCTAGGCATCAGCGGACCCCCAATAACTAACTTGATCATTGCCATCCAAATGCTAGCTGATATAACGACCATAGCCAGAATCAACGTCTGCATAATTTTAATCATTTTAGTCAATCTAGCCGAACGGAGATTACATATTATGACTGCCATCTGATTCCGAATCTTCGCCATCAAGATTCTAATATCTATCATTCTAAGGTGCATCGACTTCAGCAGAAGGGCCAAACAGTTACACGCGATGATTCGGGGAAGATGATCTATGAGGTGACGCTGAACGGGCAGATTATTCAGATTAAGATGTTAAAGAGCCGCGATAACTCAAATAACTATGAAGTCTCTAGTCAGCTTCAATTCGTTACTACAGGCCATCATCTCCCATAAACAGATTCCCATGATTGCGAATTGACTCGCTGGTTGTTTCTCTGCTGGGAAGAGGCTAAGACGTTTACTACTAACGCAGTCCACTCGTTAACGGAGAAAAATTAACATCCGCAAATGCAGCATCACCGCGCATGGAGAAAGTGGTAGCACCACGGCTCGACAATCGCTGGCGCAACTGATTAACGCCTTATCTGAGACGCGTCAATCCATGAGCAGAATCACGACCGCCCATATCACCCTGGCCATCGCTGGGCAAAGCAAAGCAGTTTATCAGCAATAATTGAACTAAAACAATTTTAAGCGGGATAATCATCATCATTTCTATTGAATGTCTTTATAAGATAAACTGAAAATTTGCTAGTAAAAAGGGGGCTATCAACACATCGCTTTTGTTTTCGAAAAAATTCAAACTACGATGCGCGAACTTTTACACGCGGTCTGTAACGTTACACACGATATGGATGCCACATGTTATAATGTTAATGGAGCCTTGCGCACAGACAATCTGTTTTAAGCAAGACGATACAAGAGATTTAATTGATAAAATGCGCTAATCAACCAATTTCTCTATTTAAATGTTTATAACCTCATCACTCTTCCTACGGACCCCCCAGCCATCCGTGAAAACTTGGCTCACGATTATTAAGCAAACCAGGATTGTTTCTCAAAATTCGGTTTATGCCGTCTTGAGATTAATCCACTAAGTCTTGAAGCTCTTACTCAGTATGTCTCTAAGCCTCTTAAAGTGGAGGCACCTATTATTGAGCGTCCTCACTACTTATCTCGGCTGCAGCTTCCTACAACGCGCGCATGACAGGATCATTCAAATAAGACCTCCCAAATGCATTAAGATCGTCATTCTGATTTTCTTAAACATTTTCAGTCTCAGTATCTTACTATAATTATCTCTGATATCCACGGCCAGTGAATGATTGATCGGGAGATGTAATTGCCGGATCCGAAGCCACTCTACGTTATCCCGGACGCGCACCAGTAGATTCCTACGGTCTAAAGAAGCAAGTCTGTGGACCTTCCATTGCTGTGGTGCCAGCACCAATATGACCAGCACTGGCTGAGCGTCTTGCACCTTATAGACGCGTCAGACCACTAGTTAAAGGCTAAAACCCAGCTGTTTGACCACGAAGACGATGCGCATTCGTAGGATAGTTATTACCGCCCATTCCTCTGTGCAATGGAGAATACTCTTGAGGCTAAGGCTCGCTCCCCAAACTACCAGAAGACGAAGAAAGCAAATCTTCGCCATTGTGAGACGGACGTAGTCGCAATCTTTATCTGCTATTAGAACCACGTTATGGGTCAGTGGCTAAGGCCCCCACCAGTACAAAGGCGATTATAATTGCTCTAATCATCATTTAAAAGCTTCTATATTTAAATGAATATATGTTCCAAAAGTGTATATTCGTAATGTAAAATGAAGGCGGAGATTCAATTATCGTCATTTGTCATGACGACCATCGTGATATTGGTACCTCGTGAAATGAAACGTTATAATATTAGCTATGTTACCTGAATCTTACGCGATAGTTCTCATACGCAAAGTTATTGGTCGCTGTTGGCCTCTATTGTCATTGTTTAGATTTGGGAAATTGATCGACTGTTGCTAAGTAAACTTATATATAGATCTTCGATGGAACAATCCCGTACTTGCTGATCATGTAGCAACGGAAAATTGAAGTGTGATTATCATCTCCTTGTAACAATCTTCCAACCTTAATAAACTTGAAAACTAAATGATCACTGCCGTGTTGCTGTGTTTGGTGGGTCTTGTATCAGCTGGTGATGTTGTGCCTCGCTTCGCCGGTATCACCAGTTGCACATCAACGTCTGTAAATTACGCTTCTCAAAAGATTTATGCTGCGTGCAATCATGGCTACTAGTATGCACCTGCTATCATGCAAATTATTGGAGATTAAATGAGTGTTGCTAAACACACGGACTTTTACCATCGCTTAAGTTGTGTTGCCTCAGTCAGTGGGGACCAGGTGCTCTATGGTGCTAGTTACGTCAATGGTCGAGTCGTGTTGCTGTCGTAAGCAAACATGCAGTCAAATGATGTCCAATAGAAGTAAACTGGCTTGTAGTTGCAATGGCCTGTGGATGAAATGGGGTGTGTAACGGCTGGAAATATTAATGATGGAGCGTATTTTTTCGGTAAACAGATGCTATCGTTTACTTACGGCATCAACTCTCCTCCTAATTAATAAGTGTCAATGAGCACCAACGTCGGGGATTGGTAGTCAGTACTTAGTGCTGTTGTTTTGAACAATACGCTTTACGTGGTAGGCGTGAGGCAGTCAGTATCTGTGATTGCTTCATTTGTCGGTGAACAGTTGACCATGATAAAGATTGTGCAACTGTCAAATGCTACTACATTGCGCTCTCTGGTTGTCGCTGAAGGTCAAATTTATGCTGCTGGAAGCATTTAATTTAGCAGTAATGAAACTGGACTTTCATCGACAAGTGATCGTAACGCGTTTTACGGCCAGTTAAACACAGACAGTCTTGCGATAGTCAACTCCAAGTTGGTTGGTAATCAAACTGCCAATGAAGTTATTACCACTTCATTTTACGATAAAATCAGTAAGTAGTTGTACTTGGTTGGTTAATCGTCGTAGAGTACCAATTCAAATGCTCGTAACTTGATGTACGTTAGAGTTGGGTTAGAATCCGAAGGCAGTGAGTACAAGTCATTCCGCACTTATGATGATTTAAGTATTGAGCCTAGAAGTATCTCATCTTTTAATGGGACAGTTGTCATCGTTGGCGAATACACCGCTGTTAGGGAGGGTTTCATAGCAATTATTAACAACGGTAGTATCACGAACAGTGCGGCTGAATACAACGGTGGGGGAGTAGTAGATCCTGATTACGGTAAGAAGACGCCACTGTTTGGTGACGGGACAATTTTGGCACTACTTATTGCTCTAGGCGCGGGGATACCTGTTTTGTTGATTATCTGCGCCATTGTCTTCTTCATGAAGAATCGCACACGCAGTAAGATATCTGCCAATGCAGCTGCCGCGGGGCCTTTGTATTCGAATACTACGGGCAATGCGTACGTTGAGATGAAATCTTATGAGAAGCTTTGAATGTCTTAATATGATTTTGATTACTGTTTCACTTTAAAAAGTCTGACTAAATCAACTTTAATAGAAAGCATCATCAGATTGTTTCAACCAAAAATCATACAAAGCAAATCACAACAAAGTCGAAGCTTGATATCTTTAAAACACCTAGATCGTTCATCTATATCTTATACAGTAGTAGCCGCAGACATCTAGTGCCTACTAGTTTTGATTTTATGACTCTAGTTAATTCGGCGACGCATTTCTTCCTTGGTTGCCATCTTTATATATAGTAACACTCCGACTTAATCTGCTGTACGTAGACCTTTCTCTCGTGGTTACCATCCCTAAAGATAGACACACGTATATCTAATCAATAGTGAACGTACAATGACTAGCGTTTTCTCTTTAAAGATCATCTAATTCATAATATAGTGTCTGCTGAATTAATCACTATCGCCTTATGTTCACTGCCCTATTGTTGTCTTTGGTAGGTACTGCATTAGCTGGAGATGTTGTTCCTCGCTTCAATGGCATATCTAGCTGTACCTCAGTGACTGTCGATTATAATTCATCAAAGATCTATGCTACATGCAACCATGATTATGAGTATGCTCCGGCTATTTTGAAAATTGATGGTGGTTAGATGAGTGTTGCTTAGCACACCTAGTTTTACTATCGCTTGAATTGTATTGCTGCTATTGGTGGTGACTAATTGGTATACGGTTCAACGGAGTCTTTCTAAGACTCTGTGATGTTGACGTAGACAAATCACTTGTAGACTGTAGTTCAACAATCCAAGACTGGTCTTCCATCAGGTTACTAACCAGGTTAAATGGGATGCTTGGTAGCTGTAGAGGCCGGTAGTGGAGTTTACTTCTTCTTAGGACGCGTATTACTCTACTTTAGGGGATTTAACTCTGCCGTTAATTACTAGTTGGTGGTGAGTCAAGAGGTCAATAGTTGGCAGTAGGTGCTCAGCGTTGTCCTGTTGAACAATACTCTCTACGTTGCTGGAGTTAAAGAGTACAAGTCCATAATCGCTGCTTTTACCGCTGAATCCTTGAATTTGATAAAGTCAGTGCATCTGTCGAATGCTACTTCAGTCGAATCTCTAGTCTTAGTATAGGATTAGATATACGCTGCTGGAAGTGTGAAAGGCAGCAGCAATGACACAGGTCTGACGTCCAAAAGCAGTGAAAACGCATTTTACGGTCAGCTAGATTCGACATCTCTTGCATTATCAAATGCCAAGCTGATCGGTAACCAGACTGCCGTTGAAGTTCTAACAAGTGCATTTTACGATAAAACTGATAACTCTCTGTACTTGGCTGGTTATTCTTCTTCTGAATCAAAGTAGTATGACCGTAAGCTAATGTACGTTAAAGTTGGGTTAAAATCCGAAGACAGCGAGTATTACTTTTTCCGTAATCTTAATAGTGCTAATCTTAGGCCAAAAGGTATTGCGGCATTGGGCAGCACTGTGGTAATAGTGGGTGAGTTTCCTGGTGTGTATGATGGGTTCATTACAGTCATTTAAAACGGCAGCATTATCAATACGGCGTCCGATTACACTGGCGGTGGACTCAAAGATCCCAATTACAGAAATCCTTTGTAGTGGGGCGATTCTTCGATTTGGATATCCTTCTTTGTCCTAATATATGGTCTACCGTCGTTAATATTTCTATGTATTGTTGGTTACTGTGTAAAAGTGTGTCTACGGCGCCAAGTATAACCTGCACTTACAGCTATTGCATAGCCATAACAATCTGGTCCAAAAAGTGATGGATATATGGAGATATAAGCTTGAACTTTTTGAAGCTTCCTCTAATGTAGTTTATTTGAATGATTTGTGTGAATTAAATGAATGGATTATGTCCCTTTCGACCGCGTTTTATCAATCTTTTGTATCTATCGCGTTATAATAGTTAGGTTGGACAATGAACAATAGAATGGAGATATATCTTAGGATTAAATGCATTAAATTAAAAGTCATGACTCAACATCATCATCGATAATTTCTGTAGCAGCAGAGTCAGGCTGTCTGCAATTGGGACAATTACCCGAGATTGGCAACCATTACTTGATGCAGTCGAAGCAGAAGCAATGTTTACAATCCAGAGACACTGGATCTTTTAAAGTGTTGAGACATACAGAGCAATCACCATGTCCAGAATCCACAGATCGCCGCTACCGCAAAAGATTCTCATCAACTTGATACGTCTTGGATAACAAATTTCTCCCGCCATTACCTGATGACTATTAAAAATTCGGATCTTATAGGCGGCGGTATAAATCAGATAGGTCAATCGCTTGATGAGTGGCTGAGTTTTATCGACTCGTCTACGGCGTCTCTATGAAACTGTTATGATGAAGATACTACCCATACATATCACTCTACTATCTATCAGTCGCGAGTAATAGTTGATCTGATGACGAGCTCTAAGCACTACCACTTGCATCATCATCATCTGCATCAGCGGATACTTCAATATCAGCCTCTCTAATTTAAACTCTTATTGGGCTCGTATCATCATCTTCATTGATATCCCACACCGTATACACTGAGCCAAACTAACGGGCAGATTACAACGCGCCCAATGGTTAATGACCAGCATTACCAGAATTTCTATTCTATCGCTCTTACGATAAACTGGTGCCTATATAATCTGTAGATCGAGATTCAAATGGCGACGTATAGCTGTGCCTTGGTGTATTCACTGGGGCACCTGTAATGTGTGAGATCAGCAGCAACGCGATCAATGAAACAATGATAAACAGCATGATAATCTATCTATAAATTCTAAACTCTTTCTAATAAAAGTATGAAAGCAGCTTAGCACAAAGCAACTTGAGTCTCAAATTGATAGATGATTCATGTGAGCAGCGAAACATCTCTATCTCATTCACAACTTGGCTGACGTCTGCGGCTAAGCCACGTATTAAAGCGGCGCTCCTCGAGGTTACAATCAATCAGCGAATCTTTCAAGACGTCCGCATGATAAATATAGCAGTTCAAAGGAGCCTTCTTCTAAAGCGGGACTAATTACACACAAAAGTTCTTCAAAATATGCATGTATTTTTACTTTGAATTATTTTAAAGTATTTAGCTCTTATGATTAAGCGTTATCATACGCGTCCTGATCTTAACAATACATTTGGTATCATCATTTCATCAACGGCTGATCGCGTTCTCTGAACTTTAAAATAACACTGAAAATTTAAAGTTAAAAGAAATTTAAAGAATAGACTTATTGATGGCTGATAAAAGCGAGCAAGTATTAGATGTTATACAGTAGAGAGCGAATGGAATATCATCGCAGGATATATTGAAGGAGGTGGACGTGAAAGTGGAAGATCTAGGTGGTATAATCAATCAACTATCAGGCCAGAAGAAAATCACCATCATGACTGGGGATAACAATGAGGTGATCTTGAAAGCTGTAAGTGAATCTGAGCAGTAGTTGATGAAGCAGATGACTCCCGAAGAGTATGGAATATATACACACGTGCAGGAATCGGGCGGCAGTGGTATCTGGATGAGGGATATTCTGAACAAGACTGGCTTTCACAGGTCGGTGGTGACAAAGGCGATCAAGAATTTGATGAATTTGAACTACATCAAGAGTATCACCAACGTGAAATGTCCCACACGAAAGATGTATATCTGCTGTGGGGTCACGCCTAACTCCGAGATTGTGGGTGGTATGTTCTACTAAAACTCTACGCTTGACGCCGACCTGGTGAGGTAACTGACTCTGGCCACGACGCGTTTTATCGCCAGTCAAGATGGTACTGATGCGCGGGGAAGTAGTTCTATGATTGCCTCAGTCGGTCATGGCGTATGGAGCTAGAATGGTGGTTATGGATAATCAAGTGGTGGCAGTAGTGGTTCTGGCAGTAGCAATAATATCTCGCTTGAAGTCCCCACTCACAATGGAGTAACATCCAACTAGATTCTCAAGTTTGTCAAAGAGTAGACGATATCAGAGATGGAATTATCGCTTGCAGATCTGGAACAGTTGTTGACTATGCTAACCTATGATCGAACTCTCATCTAATATTAAGATGGTAATACTGTGAAATGGCGACTGCATCCTCAATCTGCTTAATCTCAACTTAGTAGCGACGGTGGTGCGCACATTAAATTCAACAATTGGAGCAATTCAAGTCCATGTTCAATGTGTCCTGTTCATAACGAATGTACTCCTGGTGGCATAATCTCGCCTCAATCTTGCGTATACATTAAAGATTGGCTGGAGATATGACGATGTATATTTGTATGTATTGTATTCGATGAGACAGTATATCTGATAATATTAATGCATGATATCAAATAGCTACAGTATTTCCCACGCTTAAGTATTAAAAGTCATTCAGTCAACGTCGATCCATCTCCAACAGTGATCGGCGCGCTTTGTTGTTTCTCTCACGGCTTTTGTTTCTCTTTTTGTTATTGCTCAGACTTGGTCAATTTAACTACTGTAAATACTTTTAGTGTCAACCTTAGTGCTTGTACATAGTACTAAAATCGATTGTATATTTAAAATGTCTTCTGCTACATTGTATCGCTCAATCTAAAAGAAGAGTTAGTTGTGCAAGTTTATTTAGGAAGATTATGAATCTGCGATGAAGTACAATGTAAAGTTTTCGGGATCTAAAGACTTGAATGGTGACCAGGTGATTATAGTTGACTTGAATGATGATCTTAAACCTCAGGAATTCTATCTGATACTGGAAATTGCCTCAGAATTACATAAACATAATAATAGTGATGACCAGGTTGGTGGTGATAGCAATGAGACTACTGTGGATGGTGTGCAGGTATAGTAGTAATAATCATAACTAAAAGTTACCATGATTTTTGATTGTGAGAACCTGACAGCCAGCTATGGTATTAATGTCGCCAGTTACTTTGATCATATTAAATAGCTGAATAGAAAGTATCCTCACTGTATCAATGTGTGCATGTTTGTAAATATGAACTGGATTGTGAAGGGATTCTTCTCTGTATTACCAACATCTGGTAATAGCAGTAATGGTTTGAACATGAACCGGGTGAAATTTATTTCCAATTATGATGATATTACAGAGTACATTGATCCTAGTCAGGTGCCGATTAAGTACGGTGGGTACCATCATCTACCTTATGATGATAATGCCGACTATTATCAGTTTATTATGCGTTAGCTGATGGAAATTGATTCTGTCAAAGAGATGGTGGAGCGAATATAATAGGATTAATCAGGATTACTTTTGAATGAGATTCAGGAGAGTCCTCCGTCAACGGATAATCTTCTCCTTGTGTCTTCTTCTTCTTCATCTTTTACTGCAGCAGCAGCTGCTCTTTATCAATCTGGTGAAGGTGTCGAATCTCTGGCTCTATCTAACGGGCTGAAGAATGCCTATTCTCTATTCGACTCTATGCATCAGGATAGTGAAGATGAATATGTGGATTGCAGAGATGATGCCATGAGTGTAATGTCAAGAGAGTAATAGTATCATACTGCCAGATCTTATCGTAGTAAAGTGTCCGTCCATCCTAATGAGGACTTGTAGGCTGGTCGTGATGATGATGATGATGATGTTCAGTTGTAGGGTGATGGCAAGATTAGCGGTCGTTATAAGAATACTCTGAACAAGATTAAAAATTGGTTCTAGATTATTATTGGATTAGTGCAAAAGTATTTAATTTCTAATTTAACAAGTTAGCTATCATTCAAGGAGAAGTTTTTGGCTCTGTTGATTAGTCTAGTCATTCTCAGACGTATATATCCGAAGTAGAATTGATGTTGATGTTATTATTATAATTGCTGTAGTCTAAGCTTTGACTTCCTTTACCATTTATGCTATTCGTACTATTACCAGCTATAATAGTTTCGGTTATAATTTCTAGAAATTCAATCATAATATGAGCATTCATATCCTTATTTGTGAGCATTCGCAGACATCTCTGGAATGACTGAACCGTATTAGAACTTCCCAATAAACGGAAAGCATATCTGGGCAGAACATCATTCGACTGCTCCAAGTATTCCATCACTACATCGTTCAACTTATCGACGGCGCCATCTATTATGATGGCGTCTTTAGCAGGAGGTTTGTAATTGGGCACTGTGGAGTACCATTTCCTCTCTGGCAGTGGCCAATACGAATCCATAAGACTTTACAACCACAGCTTCATCTAAGAATCTATAATCACTTACTGGAAGAGGTACTCTGCACTACCGAAAATACTCTCCTCAATCAATGATACCATCTTGTTGGACGATGTAGTGTCAAGATCATTTAGGGCACCACCGCCGCCAACACTTACACCACTGCCAACGATAGTTTATTCCAGGAACAAGGACCTTATAATCTACAAACCTTTACGCCTTAGCCATTAATTCTTGGCATTGAGATCGAAAAATTCAGTGACCAGAAGGAATCCTTGATTTATCAAATCTGGCAATTCCGACTAAGTGTTGACGCTCTGTTGATACACTGTAGTCCCCGTTGAAGATGCGATAGATAGCCGACGTTATGGTGACTTTGAGCCCAGAGGATCTCTGACAGACGTTGCGTAACTCTGTGATCTTCCCCTGGTGGAATGATGTGGACCATCTTTCTATAACCCAGTATGACTTGAAGGTTAAATTTACTAGCCAAAAGTGGGCAGAGATCTGAGTATCTTATTAAGACTCTCGCGAACATTCTCCGAGATATTACCAGATCTCAACTGTTTTATACTAGTACCAGTGGGACCTCCCTGCAGAGTTGCCGGAGTGGCAGAGCGAAGCACCGGGCCAAGACCAGAGTGACCTCCGTCTGGAGTAAAGAAGAGTTGCATGGCGCGAGATTCACAAATCAGCTGATCCCCGACCAACATTTTCAGGTAATGGTCAACATCATCTTTCAGTCTACGCAATCGCTATTCATTATCATTGATCTACTGCTGACTACTACTACCTAAAGATTGAGGCCTGCTCAGAGTGGGTAAATCAATCTTGCTCACCTTCGGGAATAGAGTCTTCAACTGAGTGTGCAGTGCCATAATGTCTGGATAAGACCGTGATAGAAGCCAACCTTTCAGATCACTCTATTGCGGCTCCACTTGCAACAAGAACACTGTATTCTTGAGCCGCTTAGTCAGAGATTAGCTATTAATTGAACCAGTGTTACTCTACTGGCGCAATTGATCAAAATTCTGCTGAGCAGTGGAAATCATACGCTTGGTCAGTCCAGTCAAAGCACCCACAGGATTAATGAGCCTACTACCACCACCGCTATTACTACTTAGTGTACTGCTGCTTGCGTTCAAAGTATTAACACTACCACTGATCATTGTTGAGTTTCCGCTTCTATCAAGATCAGAATCAGCGACTATTGTGACATCCATCACGCTCACTTTGATCGCTGTCAGATGTAGACGTTCTTACAACTGCACAGATTCCACTTGTTAGCCACTCTCACTCTGCTAATCGATATCCTCCTGAGAAGAAGAAGAAGATCGCGCATTAATATTATTATTAGCCATCATCATATCATTAGCCGAGGTGACCAGCATTGCCATCTAACGCTCCAAGTCTTTCTTATTCCTGGTCAGCTTACGCAACTGAGATCCAATCTCAATACTAGGCATCGGCATGGCATTCTGCTTACGCTTCAGATCAGCCATGCGGTCAGACAGAAGATGGTGCTACTCCCTAAGCTATGTTATAGCTGCAGCCAAATGGAGCAGAGCCTCTTCATCAGCATTCAATGATTTGTCTTGACGCAAACTAGACAATTCATCCGCGCCAACTTCAACCCGCTACGCGGTAGACTAAGAAGTGACATCTGCCGATTGCGGTACTTCAGTCGGTACTAGACTAATATCTTTCTCCTTCTAAGTAGACGCAGATGGATTTAAACTAACTGTTTAATCAGAAGGCTAGTCTTTCAATTTTTGAGATGGCAAAAAGGTCAACTCACTACTCGTTGTTTCATTATCCTGATTACTTTACTAAGGCGAGGATGCATGTTCTTAAGTAGATTCTTCAACATCAGTCTTATCACCGTCATTAACGACAATATTCTCAAGAGGTTTAGATTCTTGATCAATACCATAATACTTTTTAAACTTTTGAGACTTTTTAAATCCATCCAAGTAATCAGACTCCAAGATATTCAATACGTAATCCTTGGTCTTATCAAAGCATTCAGCAGATATATGACCGCTATCTTCCAAAGCTGACTTCAACTCTTTAACTCGCTCTTCATGAATTTACTTGAGCTACTACTCCACTTTATCAGCATCAGATTTATCAGACAGAGTTAGATTCTCTAAATAGCTGCTCGGCATAGTGGACAGGGATACCAATTTTATGGGCAGTTCTGCGTACGGAGCAAAATGAGCATCAAACACTGTCCTGGCATCAGCTCTAATAAGATCCATAGCGTGTTATCTATCACCGCCAATATCACTAGAATTCAAATTATCTCCATCATCCAATGACTGGAGCTCTTTCAGTTATAGCGAAGAAACTTGACAGTAGATATCTACATTGGTCCAGAAACGGAGATACGATGGAGCATTGATCTATTCCATATACTCCATAAACATGGCAAACAAGTCATTCTTCTTCAGCACATCCATAGTGGTGAGCTGGACAGGAGCAATTCCATGCAATGATTTACGCCTCTCTTACTACAGCAATTAACTATTAGCATGGCCATTATGCTACAGACTCTTGGCGGGATCCTTGACAAGCATTCTCAGTATTATGCTGCACAAAATCTCTGGTTGGGCGTAATGTTAAACTATGGGCCATAACACGCTGCCAGAGAGCAATTCTTACACAATCAACCTCATGCAAGGACTTTTAAAATCATCCTCTGGCACGAGAGCCTGGAGTAATCTATATGCTACATCTCCTAATCGCTAGACATAATACTTTTATCCAACCTGCAGTTATACATTTAATCTAGTAAATTCATCCCAAGATTACTCTGACAGCTCAAATTACCGATAATATCCGAGACTTTTAATCAATGAAGATGACAGATAGGATAGCATTTTCATAATCTTCCTCTTATCTATACCATCAGTTGATTGAAATGCACCAGCCTTCTTCATGATTACATAAAATCTATTAATGGCCACCGAGAGGGCACTTCTAACTTGATTGGGAAAACTGAGGCTTTTGGAAACATTCAGCGAATCATACCAGAAGTGGATAAAATCTTTGAGAAATAGGTCCACCAATTCATTCAATACAGGATCCAAGACTGTACAAGTGTCCAACTTTGTTAACAATGATGAAACTGACTAAGAGTGGTGAGATTTATCTTGTAAATGATGATGTTCATCGACAGAATTTAAGCTTTACACAGACTTGGCAGTATTTTTAAACTCATTCTACTAATTGTAAGATTATTAGGAATTAAATTAGTTAGGCAGAAATACAAGGTAACCAGCAATAAATCCAATTCCAGCAAATATAATTAAATGTATCAATTTGGTGTAAAATAAGACGAATGTACAAGCCAGTGCAGTTAACACTATAAAGATTGACTATAATGGATACAGTGCACAGAACAACTTGACATCATCCCATGTAAACTATTAACTCGCCACCTTCCACACCACCTCCCACATAACACTTTCTTACTCTGTCTATAAATTAATATATATATATATGAATACACAAGCGGGAATTAAATCAAAATCAGTGTTGCAATTACAGTAATACACTAAGAGACAGTATTAATTTCTGCACACAGTTTTGTTGTTTCAATCAAAGCGCGAAAGAAAACTTCAAAACGAAAAGTCAAAGCGGAACGATTAGAAACTTGGGCGAAGTTTGAAGTATGAGCTGCTTAAACAACGATATGGCTGTAGTTACTCCACATTTAGAACAAAGTTGAAATCATAAAATAGAAGCAATAGAAGCAAGATTCTTAAATATCTAATTTCTCTCTCTCACACACACCTCTTTTCAAAAGTCAAACTTATTCTGTAGTTCATCAGCTAGCGCGTCCAAATCATCGACCCTGGCCTTTCCAGTTTGAGATGAGGCCATCATATCAAAGTTGTTACTATTCGAAAAGCTAGACCCCATTACATTTGGCTGTGGAATACTACCGAACGCAGTCGATATGTCTGCCGTTTATCTTGTGCTCATCTGGCGGCGGACAGATGCATTCCTCTGCACAGCACTTGATGATCCCATTGCCTGAGATGAGCCGGCGGCAAACTTATCACCAAACAGATCCGGTTACTATTACTGTTACTGCTGCGAGATGGATGCAGAAGAGTCAGCATTGAATCTACTGCTCACAGAAGCGCGTCTGTTCAAATCCGATTTACCTTCTGCAGATGGTACTTGGGACGTTCCTCTGACAGAGGCAACAGGCACAGGAGGCTTGAAATCGAACGATTCTGGAGCCTTGGCTTGTTTGCGCTTTCTAAAGCAACAACAGTAAATAGCCAAAGCTAGCAATAAAACTATGACAACACCAACTGCAATCACAGCCCACTAGAAGGATGCCCAAATTCCTAGCAATGCACCGAGCAACGCATTTCCATCAATAATTGGTCCGTTTGTCTACGTTGGTGTGGAAGTGGCACTCACCTAAGACACACTCAAGGTCTCAGTAATCGTCAAAGTGGCATTCAAAGATGCGGTGGGCAGAGAAGACTGAACACTGATAGTAGTCGATGAAGGCACTATAACCGGTCCAATTCTAGCAATAAAACTAGTTGAATTTCCCCAAGTATTGTTGTTTATTCCAAACAATTGTCCCTCGGACTGAGCAAACATGTATAACACGCCATTCGTGCTATCTACTCTCAACTCACGTGTAAAACTTTCAAAAGGCTTGGGCAATCCCCACTACCACACATCCAACACGGAACCATCAGTGGTGTTCAAAGACATGATAAACATATCTCTCTCGCCATAGAACGGAAGTCCACTAAAGAGTGGAGATTTAGCATTTCCACCAACGTGCAGGATACCGCGCGAAGAGTCCAAAGTGCCGGTGGTCAAGAATTCTGAGAATTAAGTGCCGTACATCGCGGTCCAAATCAATTGAGCACCATTGTCATTGATAGATAATCTGGTGACAAACAAGTCTTGAAAGCCCTTATTGGTGTAGTTGGAGCTCA
The DNA here is from genome assembly GCA_023515745.1 of Amoeboaphelidium protococcarum. Classification (NCBI taxonomy): domain Eukaryota; kingdom Fungi; phylum Aphelidiomycota; class Aphelidea; genus Amoeboaphelidium; species Amoeboaphelidium protococcarum. The sequence goes on from JALECJ010000258.1 coordinate 3,004,917, forward strand.
AATTACCAAAGGAGTATCCATAGACAAACAAGCTCTTTCCATCTGAGGAGACAGACATTCCGGTAGGTGTATCAAATCCAACATTTTGATCAAGATCATCAGTACCAAACACAAAAGTCCAGTCAGGTTTGCCACTAAATTCCTAAACTACAGGAGATGGACTCGACGAAGCTGTTGTTGCCTCATCAGTTGTGGTAGTGGTTGATTCAGTGGATGATGTAGATACCTCAAGCGAAGCTGTGCTGAAGGTAGAAGACATATTCACATGTACAGCAGACACTGTTGAATTGGCAGACATCAAGGTAGTAAGCATTGTAGTGGTGGTGGTAGTAGTAGTAGTAGTCGTCTCACTAGTAGTATCAGCAGTCGCCGTAGTTGTAGTACTAGTGGTAATGCCAAGTTCAGTAGGTGTCTTCATGTTCATACGCGCCACAAACACATTCTAAACACCTTTCACTGCGACTCCGTTCACTGAAGTACGCTGGGCACCACCCAATACAAATACGATACCAGCGTCTGCAGCCAAAGGGGAAGTTCTTAATTAAGTAGGAATCTAAGCTGCATCATCATTCTGAAAGAAAGCAACAACTGTATTGTTACCACCACCAGGATGTCTTGTGACAACATACTGGAAGTTGTTATTTGTGCCCAATACATAAATGTCACCAGTCAGTCGGTCTACAGTAAGATGAACCGGATTGATAACTCTGTCATTGCCTGACTAGTTACTCGTGTCATAGGTGACTGTCTTCAGAAGACTACCAGTGACTGGATCAATAACAAAGATCATATAAGAGCTATGCTAAAGATCAATATCGTACTGCGTCAACACATAACTCATAGCATTAGATTCAGATTAGCCACAGAATGCTCCTTTCATCTTGTATTCGGACGGTACAGTATAGAAGTAGTCAGCAGATGCAGCGCTGAAGTTACCACCATAATAAGAGCTAAACAGGCCACCAGTTGATCCACTGACATTTTAAAAAGTTTAGGCAGCAAACAATTTGTTGTCACTTCTCAAACACAATCTTTAACCGGATGATACATAATTATCACTAAACTGACTAATGACTTTAGGCGTACCAGCTGAAGATCTAAAGCGCGGAAGATTAGAGGATGCCAAAGAGACTGATGCTATTGCAGCGATTAGAACAAAATGATTGATTGAGACCATTGTTATAACTATAAAATCAGTTAATCAATGAGGTGCCAGCAGTATAAACAGTATTTTGTCACAATCAATACACAAAATTTAGAATTTACAACTTTACAAGCATCTGAACAATCAACTGTTAAAAGGCGTATTACTATGTAAGTGAATTTTTATATCTCCAAGTAATTACATCTGTGCTATAAATAGATCCATGGCAACCATGTTTTGAGTAACGACCGCCAATCGCGGTGATAAACACAAGTGAGCTTAAAACGAAGCGCATAATAAAAACTACCAAGTTCCTCATATTTATCAAATTTACAAATTCATACACCAACCATACAAATCAAGCCATAAAGTCACTGTCATCTTCCGATTCTTCAGTGTCATCCTCATCATCATCATCATCATCAGACACGTCAAACTTCTTGACCACCTTCTTCTTCGCAGGAGCCTTGCTTTTAGAAGCACCTTTCTTGCCTTTCTTACCTGCACCACCAGCTTGCTGAATTCCTTTGGTAGATTTAAGGTCTGCTTCATTCAAGTCAGACTCCATCTTGTTCCATTCGTCCATAAAGTCATTCAGATCTCTTATCCACAGATCTTTGACACCGGTTGCCAACAATTCATCAAGTTCCTGTTGCTTCTTGGCGCGGTCCTCCTTCAACTTGGTCACCTTTTCCGCAGTCAAACTCCAAATAGCCATAGAGAGTAAATAGTCATAGCTACCAGCCATCGACGGGCCACTCTCATCCTCACTATCATCAGCATTATCATCGGCTGCCTTCTTACCAGTCTTTGGCATCGGCTTATAATCGCGCTTCTGCAGCTCAGCGATAATATCATTCTTCTTTCGATTCTGAACCACTAGCTTTCCCTAAATAATCTCCATTATAAAGCGCACCTTATTATCCAGCACAGTCCAGTCTTGAGTCAGTTGATCTGCAAGGAATTCTTTACGCTTCTGATAGAACTGGAGACGAAGATGATAGAACTCTTATAGAATCTCCAAGGCATTGGCATATTTTTTAATTCTTCCTTCTGGATCAAAGCATACCATGTTGGACGTGGAAATTGAAGAGACCATCTTGAACTTCTTTTCCAAACCTTCCTTCTCTGCAGCTGCCATATTGGCCTCGGTCAAATGAATTACAAAGTGCACAGTGGAGTCAGAGTGGTATTCCTTGTAATCCTTGATGAACGCCGGAGTCTTTTCATTTCCAGACAGCAGAGACTCCAGAAACTCTTTGTAAGTCTGTGTCCAGAAGCGTACAGGGAGTTCAGTGATTTCCAGAGTTGTCGCATCAACCTTAGTGATCTTACCGCACACATTATATTTTCCATTTCCCAAATCTACCAAATCGCCATGGAATCCGCGATACCATGGATGCATTTGTACCATCTCCTGATTTAACATCAGTCTCTTCAAATTCTCAACGATATCTCTTGGATTGTAATTAGGAATAGAGCAACTCCACCCAGTACCAATACCTTCACCTCCATTAACCAACAACAGCGGCATCACGGGAATGTACCAATCAGGCTCAATCTTCTGGCCATCATCAGTCAGATAATTCAACAGATTGTCATCGAATTTGTGAAATATTTTACGAGCGATAGAAGTCAGTCGAGTGAAGATATAACGAGCGCTTGCAGCATCTTTACCTCCTTGCAAGCGACTACCAAACTAACCGATAGGTTCCAGTAAATTGATATTATTGCTACCAACAAAGTTCTATGCCAAACCAACGATGGAAGACTACAGACTCACTTCACCATGATGATACGCAGAGTGCTCAGCAACATAACCACTCAACTGCGCAACTTTGATCTCACCCTTCACTAGATTTCTTTTGAAACAAGCATAGACAATCTTGCGTAGACCAGGCTTCAAACCATCAACGACGTTAGGGATAGATCTGATATTATCAGCCATGCTGAACAGGATGAGCTCTTTATTGATGAAATCTGATACACTGATCTGATCAGTGCTATGATCAATAAAAGTACCAGGCTTGAAAGCTCTCAACCACTCCTTTCTGTTATCCGTCTTCTTCTTATTAAAAGCCATATCAATCATATCACGCTCCTCTTCAGAAATCGGACCAAACTCCTTCTTATGATGAGCGAGATTCAAGAAATACTACTTGGCATCTTCCTTTGTACTGGTTCCGAGACCTTTGTAGTATTTGATATTCCAGCCAACCGCGCCATCAGTCTCCTCGAGCCACTACTCGTACTCAGGTATAGTATAAAAAGTAACAGAGTTCTTCCCTTTCGTAGCTTTCACAATTGGAGTGATAAATTCGCACAAGAAACCTTCTAGATGAAGCAGCTCCGGGAAGAAATGATCCAAGAAATTCAATATTAAGCCTTTGATGTGAGAACCATCGTGATCCTGATCAGTCATGATCATCAAATGTCCGTAGCGAAGAGTGGATGTATCAGTGTACTTTTTACCATGTTATAGGCCCATAATCTACTTGATGTTATTAATCTCCGCATTCTCCATAATCTGCTTGTGAGTAGCTTCACGGACATTTAACAACTTACCACGCAATGGAAACACACCATAATAGTCTCTGCCAATGACACCTAGACCGGTAACAGCCAGAGTTTTAGCACTGTCTCCCTCGGTAACAATCAATGTACACTTGGAGCCATCCTTGGAACCGGCCTTGTTTGCATCATCAAGCTTTGTGATTCCAGCAATTCTGATTCGCTTCGATCCATCAGTCTTCTTCAACATGAGATCTTACTTGGACTTAGCCCAATGCAAGACATTCTCAATCAGACCAGACTTTTTCACCTTATTTACAAATTCATCACTAATTGCACATTTGCTTCCAAACTGACTAGATTTCAAAGTCATATTCTCTTTGGTCTGAGAATCGAAGGCAGGATTTTCAATAAGACAATTGATGAATAGCCACATTTAATTTTTGATTTAAAATGACTTGACAGGTGCAGCCTTATTCTTCTTCTGTATGGCATCAATAATCTTGGACACAACAGTATCAGCAACATGGTTGACGTGAGTACCACCCTTCGACGTAGAGATAGAATTCACAAATGATACCTACTAAAATTGACCTTCACTGAGAGTAAAAGCAACCTCCCAACGGTCATTCACAATCTCATGAACCACAACAGGCTTCTGGCCGCCCAGAACTACAGCATTGTTATCCTTAGATGAGACGAAAAGATCAACGTATTACCTAAAATTCTTGATTTTAATACGCTGATCATTCAAGTACACCTTGACATTCTTTAAACAACCAGCCATATCCACCACACGCTTTTGCAGCAGAGCCTCAATATCATGATCAATTCCATCCATTCCAAACTTACCAAAATCAGGCTTGAACGTGATTTTAGTATACTCTTCTTCTCTAGAGTTGGAAGACAGCTTCGGCTCTCCCTTCACTGACATATTCTTCGAAAATACCTACTTATACTTTCTACCAGACACCTTGTCAGCAGTTTCCACGATAAACTCTGTACTGAAAATATTACACAACTTGGCACCATAACCATTTCTACCACCAGTGACTTTACGATCATTGTCATCATAATTGCTAGAGGTCAAGAGATGACCAAAAATCAACTCTGGAACATACACTTTCTCCACAGCGTGAATCTCAATAGGAATACCCTTACCATTATTGTGAACGGAAATCACACCATTCTCCTTGTCGATGACCACCTTTAAAACATCCATAGACGGATCTCTCTGCTTATTATCAGCCGCATTCACCAAAATCTCGTCAAATATTTTATAGAAGCCAGGCACGTAAGAAATATCACGAAACACCATAGTACCACCATGCTCATTATCAGCCTACTCCCACACCCACATCTGCTGTTTAATAGATTCTACAGAGCCGATATAGGTGTCAGGTCTCAGCAGAATATGCTCCAATTGACTCTTCTTCTGATAAATCTCTTCAATAGTCTTACTCTTTTGGTTTTAACCATTTGAAGCAGTAGGCTGGGCGGCAGGACGGACATTCTCCTGCTCTACCTCAGCTGAAAAACTATCACCACCATCCTAGTCGTCGTCAGCATCAGATTGATCCAAGATCTTTTGCTTACTTGCAGCTGATTTAGTCGACTTGGGCGCACTTTTAGTCTTGGCCACTTTAGACACTGTCGGCTTTGACTTTTTCTATGGAGCCACGAAGCTGTCAAATTCATCATCATCATTATCAGATAAATCAGCACCACCATGGGCAGCAGATGACTGAGTTAAATCAGAAGATGCAACTTTCTTAGACTTCTTGCTTTTACCAGCACCACTGGCAGCCTTTGACTTTGTCGTCTTAGAAGAAGCAGTAGCAGTCTTTGCCAGCTTAGTCTTCTTTGGTTTAGGTGAAAAATCATCAGAACTAGCCTGGTATGAAGACTCAACCATGGCACCAAACTCACTATCACTATCAGACATAGTATGCTTCAAATTCTTTATGTATACTTCAGATACTCGAGTAGGAGGAAGAGAAGCAGCAGTTGAAGATGAAGATGCCAAAGAGGCGAGAGAACAAGAGTCTTTGAAACTGAAACACATTTCGTTTCACTCTGACGCGTCTTGCTCGATTTCCATTTCCGTCTGGAAGATTGTTGACGCGAGAAGGGCAGAGAGAGATGACGCTCACGACAAACGGGATCAATTAAGGATCGCGACCGAAACGCGTAAAAAATTTACTCTGGACGGTTTCGTAAGAGGATATGGTGAATTAAGATTTAGAAACGTTTCAATCTGACTTCAATAAATATCTAACTCAAATTAACGCGATCACTTCACTAAATCTTCCATATGATGATTGGTTATTAAATCATTCGATAATCTCAGTAACTAGGCCAGTGGCGACGGTACGGCCACCCTCACGCACAGTGAATCTGCTACCACTCTCAATGGCAATATCAGTGGCCATCTGCATTGTGGCCTCCACCTGATCACCAGGCATGACCATTTGCACAGAATCTGGCAATACCACGGTGACTGTAGCATCTGCAGTCCTGGTAAACAGCTGCGGTCTGTAGTTGGTGACAAACGGCGTGTGTCTACCACCTTCATCCTTGGTCAGAGCGTACAGCTGAGCCTTGAACTTCTTGTGTGACTTGATACTGCCCGGAGCGGCCAACACCATACCACGTCTGATATCTTCACGCTTGACACCACGCAAAAGGATACCCAGATTATCACCAGCTTCACCACGATCCAGTTCTTTGTGGAACATCTCCAGACCGGTAACAGCAGTCTTCAGCTTACTTCCAAATCCGACAATCTCCACTTCCTGACCCTTGAGGATGGTTCCACGCTCCACTCTTCCAGTCACCACAGTACCACGACCGGCAATACTGTGAGTATCTTCAACAGGCTGTAAAAACGGCTTATCCAGACCACGTTCTGGCGTAGGGATCCACTCGTCCACAGCCTTCATCAACTTGAGAATGGCCGTCTTACCAATACCATTATCATCCTTGTTCTCTAGTGCGTACAGAGCACTACCAGCCACAATCGGAGTATTATCACCGTCAAAATCATACTGAGTTAGCAGTTCTCTCATCTCCATCTCCACCAGTTCCAACATTTCAGGATCATCCAGTTAATCAACCTTGTTAACAAAGACAACGATGTGCTTGACACCAACTTGACGCGCCAATAGCAAATGCTCTCTAGTCTACGGCATGGATCCATCTGTGGCTGCTACAACAATAATCGCTCCGTCCATCTAGGCAGCACCAGTAATCATATTCTTGATATAATCCTTGTGACCAGGACAGTCCACATGGCCGTAATGTCTGTTGTCAGTTTCGTACTCAATATGAGCGGTGTTAATAGTGATACCACGCGCCTTCTCTTCAGGAGCATTATCGATATCAGAGTAAGCCTTGGCTTTTGCCTGACCACTCTCAGACAGGACTTTAGTAATGGCAGCACTCAGCGATGTCTTACCGTGATCAACGTGTCCTATAGTACCAATGTTTACGTGAGGCTTCTTCCTTTCAAATTTAGCAGCAGCTTCTGATGCATAATAACGCAGACTTCCCTTTGCAGTCAAATGCTTAGATGTCAATTATTTACTCAAAACGCGTAAAGATCGCTACATAACTGTGGTCTTATCTTAAAGATTAGGTTGATATTTGCACACTCACGCTGTATCAGCAATTCGTTAGACAGAGAAAACGTCAACGATCAGCCGATTTCAAATTTCAAATTTTACGCGCGCTATTGCCGCAGATGTCCGATGATGAACCCAAACTTTGATCACTCACTTTAGCAAAAAGGTCATAATAGAAAAAATCAACGGTCTCAAAAGAATATGTTCAAATTATTCACGTTCATTGTTAGAGATACGACGATTAATCGCCTTATTACTGAGACTTTAACCAGTTTTCTAAACCATCCTAGACGATGAGCTTCTGGGCAACGACACCCAACTGAGGTAGTCGAAATTCGTTATCAGATTAGTCAGACGCACCAGAAGTTGACAAGACACCTCGATTAAAATCAATCTAGGCCATGATTTCAGTATTAATGGTTGGAATGTTTACAGACTATTAATTAAACTTACTACACAAAGACTAAACCAACTAAGGACACTCTAAACATATCAAGCCATTGTTGAAAGCATTTCTCTTATAGATATCTGAAAACGACTCGGCTATGACCAGTCTGATACCTCTAAACTTGAGACACGTCGCAGCTTATTCCCTGGATGAGCCACTTCCAAAATTCTTACCACCAACCAGAATGTCTCCTTCCACCAACCAGAATGTCTCCTTTAATTGCAATCCGTTAAAAATTAGGATCGTAATTCTCCATCGCCACTTCAGCCATCTCTTGAGGTGTTAAATCGTCTTTATACGTGTACTTGCCAGGATATATTCCATCGGTGTTCAAATTGTCAGCATTACAGAATAATAATCGGCCAGATATCCGCTACTAAAACCCATCAAGCATTTCTGTATTCTGGTTATCAGGGTTGAGAATTTTGTTCTGCTTAAACTGATACTATACACTTGAATACTAATTCTGAGACTAGCTATCGTCTAATTAAAATTAGCCTTATAAATGCTGAGGAGCACAAATGAAGCCAGCTATGGCACTCGCAGTCACAACTGATGGACTAGCTAAATACGTCTAGGCATTTCTACTTCCCATCCGACCTTTAAAGTTCCGGTTAGTAGAACTAATGCCAACTTCGCCATCTTTAAGTAGACCAGCACCCAATCCAATACAAGGACCACATCCACTAGGTAAAGGTCTAGCTCCAGCATCGAGCAACACCTGCCAATCACCGCTCTATTCAGCATCTCTCTGCACTTGACTAGATGCAGCAGAAACGTACAACTCCACATCAGGGTGTACTTGTCTCTTACCCGCAGGTAACGCCTTTATAACTTGTGCAGCAGACTGCAAATCAGAGAGTCTGGAATTAGTGCATGACACCAGATAAGCTTTTTGTATCCTTATACTACCACTTGCCTAGTTATTTGGTATTCCAGCGGAGGTGAGAGATGATATCTAAATACCAATCTTGACCGCGTCAGGTCCACTCACAAACTAATCTCTAATAGTACTGAGATCCAAAGTAATCTCTTTACTATACACAGCATTAGAATCGGCAGTCATCTCACCGCTAGATAATTATTGTTTCAAGCTATCAAGCAATTAATTGTTAAGGCGTGGATGACTAGACCCAGCAACTGATTAAGACTTGACCGATGGAACGTATTGATAATCTAGATCCATAATTTACCTCATGGCAGCATTGCCTAAGCGATACTGACTAAACTCTTAATTGACGCGAGATACCCGGTCCGTATACCAGTCTATACATGTCTGATCTAGTGGGAATAAGCCAGCAAGAGCACCCCACTCAGTCGTCATATTAGCTATGGTAAGACGGTCGTCGATGCTCAAAGACTTGACACCTTCACCGTGGAATTCCACAGCGCAATTCAAAACTTGATCTTTATTCAACAATCCACATAAAGCAATAATAACATCTTTACCAGACAATGAACCATTCTCGGACGACAGAGTTCCTGTCAAATTAACACGCACTACAGGCGGTACAATCCACCACGTCTAGCCAGACACCCAGATACCCGCTGCATCGCTCCTCACTACAGGAGTACCGAGACAGCCAACACCACCGTACATATTAGAATGAGAATCAGAGGCAACGACAAGCTTATTCGGACTAGCGTACCCCTCTTCAATCATGATCTGATGCCCAATTCCACGCCCGGGCTTGTAACAGTCAATGCCGGACGACTAGGCAAACCGCATCATATCCTGATACTTGGCCAAGTTCTTCTCGGACGTATCTTGTATATTGTGATCAGCGGTGAACACAATCTAACGCGGATCTTTGATTTAATAGCCAGCGAAAGACTTGCGGTACTTTTACAAGACTGCAGCAGTGTTGTCATGAGTCATACAATAAGACGGTCGAATGCTCACAAAGTCTCCCGAGTATATTCTCTTCTGAACGTGAGAGCCCTCTAATCCAACAACAAATTTCTATACTATTTTCTCCACCACCGTCTATCCTCTCATATTCCTTAATAAATATGGTAGTTAACTGATGTTTCGTATCTTCAAAGAACGATAATTGTTGAGGTGCGGACTAAAAATGATCACGCAGCAAATCTTCGATCCGACCTGCCGTTGAACTTTCTCTAATGGGAACTGGCTGGAAGAACGGACGCGCGACTCTATCAGAATACAGTAGTTTCTCTTTATGATATTTCTCTCATCAATCATCGAATCAGCAGAGAGCAGGCACTTGACACGCGCGAGAAGGAGAGAGATCTCGAACTTGAACTTTTCCGTGGGACGAAGAAGTAACGCTTAATTTATTGGATCTCTGTGTTATTTTTGGATAACCTTTTAGTAATCTTTTGTCACATTGGGTATATATTCTATAAAGTATATAACAACTGCCAATCGATATGTTTATTTGGAACTGGTTTATGGACGTGTTGGCCTCACTCGGTATGATTAATTTTACTTGATTTTATGGTGTACAATTGTCAACTTTGGTGATGTAGGCTTGGTGAATAAGAATGCAAAGATTCTGTTCCTCGGTCTGGATAATGCTGGTAAGACTACTTTATTGCACATGTTGAAGAATGACCGTCTTGCCACGCTGCAACCAACTTTACATCCAACTAGCGAGGAGCTTTCCATGGGCAATGTCAGATTTACCACTTATGATCTTGGTGGCCATCAGCAAGGTGAGTCTGTCTCAATCTGTTTTTGAATTTGATGATGCCGTTCATGAATTACTATCATCTATATATATGTAGCACGTCGCTTGTGGAAAGACTATTTTCCTGAGGTTTCTGCTATTGTGTACCTAGTTGACGCTTCTGATGTTGGTCGTCTGCCAGAATCAAAGGCTGAGTTGGATGCCCTGCTCAGTATTGAAGAGCTGTAACGCGTCCCATTCTTGGTGTTGGGTAATAAGATTGATGCTCCTGGTGCTGTCAGTGAAGATGATTTGAGAAATGCTCTGGGACTGTGGTAGACCACTGGTAAGGGCAAGGTGAACTTGAAGGGTGCCGACGGCCAACTGAATGTGAGACCGACTGAAGTTTTCATGTGCAGTGTTGTCATGCGTCAAGGTTATGGTGAAGGTAAGTTGACTCGATATTCTAATGAGTAACCACTATTAATACTTCAAATGTTTATATGTTCCATCAGGTGTAGGATTCAGATGGATGAGCCAGTACATCAACTGAGTACTTTATTTTGCGTTCACATCAAGTATGAATAATAAATATCATCAGAGATTCTTGATCTTACACATACTTTTTTGGGTAGTAAAAAGCGCAATTGCTAGCAGCTTTCGTGTACTTTTGCTAAAAAGAACGATACAACTCTATAGTGGTGCGTTCTGAATAAAAATGTTAAATAGCGGTCCACCTACTGTAGGTGTCACGATGATAGGCCAACACAAGAACATAATAGCCTGATTTTTCTACAGCATATAATGCGCGAACAGCAGTTTACGAACAGTCATAAACTCAAGACTTGGGACTTGATTTTTAATTACAACATTTATACTGTACCAATACTTAAACAGCTTTTTTTACTCCCTGTCGCGTAATAAGGATCGCTTTGGAATACCATTTCATCGCAGCTCTGTCTCATAAACACACATGCTGGTTAACATAGTCTTGAGAAGGTTTCTCTGTCGAATAGGGTAGATCTTTATTGTTTCACAGCAGTTTCTAAAATATCTGATCCCAGAGATGATTAAAAAGTTCTCAAGGCACAGCACTGCTACGTACGCATACCTGACGGGGAGAGTGTTGTTAGGCAAAGATTGATGCGGCTCCTTAATTACAGTCTTCTGGTTAAGCCCGTTGTTATGGAAATGTATCAACTGGTCTGAAAGATACCAGTTGTCACGTATGTATATGAACTTTGAATTTTAATCATAGATAAGCTGTTTACTGATATAGCCAGTCTTAAGAGTGGATTTAAGAGGAGAATTTAGATGGTCACCTTGCGAAAGAGATTGGTATTTGTGATCTCCGCTCTGCTAATCCTAATTGTTGTCTATTCAATTTAGCTTCTGCCAGATGTTGGGCCTAATTTCAAATCATTCCATCGACCAGGATCTAATTAAAATATAGCTGTCAACAGGAGGAATGATACTGCTGCCTCTGGTCCTTTACATTACTCCAAGCTTCCTGAGGTGACTGCAGCTGTCGTGTATTTGATTGCTCATCATGAAGAGAAAAACTTTCGTAAAAGTGTCAAGATGACTCTGGACAATTTCATATCTCTCAGTGATCACAAAAAGTATCCCGTAATTGCTCTATACGAAGATAATTACCCGAAGAGCGACTTAGACGCGCTCATCAAGGACACCACGTCTATGTATAATGCCAAAGGATGTACGCTCGTGTATCAGAAGATCAAGTTCACTTTCCCTCAGCATTACGATTAAAAAACTCAGATTGCGATCAACTTTGCATATCCCAACTACAATTTCATGATACATCTGTGGTTTATGGACATATTTTAGGTGGAGCGTATCAAAGATCTAGAGTACTATTGGCGGTTGGATACTGACTCGTTTATACACAACAAGGTTTATGTTGATCCATTTCGATTTATGAAGCACCAGGGCATTAAATACGGATATAGAGATGATACTGTGCGTGATGTTGATCGGGTCACTGTCGGAATGCTGGAAGCCGTTGATAGGTGGTTAGAAGGACACGTTCTTGCCCGTAGTTTATCCCGTCAGAATGATATGGAATTACCAGCTGTGGACGAGAGGGAAGGCTATGGGCCTCTGATGATGTACACTAACTTTGAGATTGCTCATGTACCAACCTTTTAGAACCGAGCCAAGAACGAAAAGGTGTAGTTACAGGATGGGAGTATCATGCAGACTGCGGATCGAAATAAATAACTTGTGGAATTTGCTGATTACATTGATCGTACGAACAGAATATTCACTCATAGATGGGGTGACGCGCCTCTGCGGTACTACCAGCTCAAGATGCTATTCTCTTGGGAGAAGGAGGTGTGGAAGTTTTGCGCTGTGGATTATGAGCATGCGCATCATAATAAACGCTTCGAGCCTTGTGTAGACGACATTGCCTTAAAATCAATTGTATGGAGAGATGACTGAGTTCACTCGCAATTCAATGTAGATTCTATGAATCTTTGAAACGTGCATTATAAACTTGTCTCACCTTCCATTATCTAGTTTCACGTTTGAATTGTTGTTTATTACACTATCTACCATTCACCATTACCTGAATTTTAATGGAACAAATTGAATTTGAAATTTGCTGTCTTTACCTGTTTAAGCCCAAATATATAAATGAATGGGCAATTATTAATTTTCGATGATATTCCCCGTTTACTTTTGTGAAAATTCCATGTAAATGATGAAACTGCCTCACAAGGCGCGTCTCTGTTTGTCTATTATCGACTGCACAATGCTGGTGTAAAGTTCAATAATACAGACTTGATTTAATAAAGTGCCACTGATTTTGATGTTTAGAATTATTGTCTGCAGTTATATAATTCTACGCTGCTATCAGGTATGCAAGATATGGTGTTTTAAAAGATCCATTGTCGACGCTTTATCTCTTGGATCTCATGAAATTCGACAGTGATCCAGAACGACTCTTCGTTTCAAGCACATTATTACGCGTCCTGATTAATCATTTATAAGGAATATATAGACATTCTAATCGGAGGTCCGAAAATCAGTAGATACTCCAGTAATCTCGTTAAACGACAGAAATTTGTTGATCGTGAACAGCTTAGCTGACATATTATTGACTGTTGTCGCCCAGAGTTAACTTTAGTGCACGGTGCGTTTTACTTTAGGGATTTTTCAGGGCCGCGCTCTACATTGTATCTTTCGATAAGACACTTTCAAGTTCCACTTTTTTAGGATCATTCGCGCATAGGAAGGGAAGTTATTATGGTTACTTAGAGGAAAAGTCTGATAGCTTTATTCTCTGTGGTATTGGTCATTATAGTTGTCTACTCACTTAAGCTTTTGCCAGATGTTGGTCGAAGTTTCAAATACTTACGCCGATTCGGATATTACAATCTATACAAGAAGAATGGTAGTATACCAGGAGCCTTACATTATTCGAAGCTTCCTCAAGCGACGGCAGCAGTGGTGTACCTGATTGCTCATCATGAAGAAGACAACTTTAGGAAAAGTGTTTTGATGACTCTGGATAATTTCATAAATCTAAATGACCACAAAAAGTACGCGGTAATAGCTCTCTATGAAGATAACTATCCGAAAAGCGATTTGGATGCGCTAATCAAGGACACAGTCTATGAGTATGAGGCTAAAGGATGTACACTTATCTATTAAAAGGTCAATTTTACCTTCCCATCGCATTATGATTAAAAGTCCGAGATTGCGGTAAACTTTGCATACCCGGGCTACAATTTTATGATACATCTGTGGTTCATGGACATATTTTAGACGGACCGTATTAAGGATCTGGAGTATTACTGGCGTCTAGACACTGACTCTTTCATACACAACAAGGTATATGCTGATCCGTTCCGCTTTATGAAGTACAAGGGCATCAAGTATGGATACAGAGATGACAATAGACGCGACAATGATTTTGTAACGGTCGGAATACCGGATGCTGTTGATAACTGGTTAGAGGGACATGTACTTGCGCGTAATTTATCCCGTCAGAATTATATGGAACTACCAGCAGTTGACGAGCGGGAAGGCTATTGGCCTCTGATGATGTACACCAACTTTGAGATTGCGCATATACCAACCTTTTAGAACCGAGCCAAGAATGAGAAGGTGTAGTTAAAGGATGGAAGTATTATTCAGACGGCGGATCGTAATAAATAACTTGTGGAATTTGCAGATTACATTGATCGTACGAACAGAATATTCACTCACCGATGGGGTGACGCTCCTTTAAGGTATTATTAGCTCAAGATGCTATTCTCCTGGGAGAAGGAGGTGTGGAAGTTTTGCGCTGTCGATTATGAACACAGGCATCACAACAAGCGCTTTGAGCCATGTGAAGACGACATTGCGCTGTAGTCAATCATATGGATTGATGATTGACTTCACTGAATGCTCTCTCTCTCTTAACATAAACGAAATATAGTTCTAAAATATTATGCTTCATTCTCGATTAAAGCGCTTTGTTTTTTCCAGTTTCATACTGTTTCTGTTGCTTCAACTACCATGATTCATCGATCATGTTACTTGACATTGACGTGTCAGTGTTAAAGTATGAGTCAATGATGTAACAATTAAACGCAAACTGGCTGTTCATTTCTCTTTTCAAAAGCAGAACAAACTCTACTTTATATAGTTTGGGCTATAAGGGAATACAATAATATTGCTTCTACATTTGTGGCACTCATAAAGAATTATAAGTGGACCAATCACGTCTAAAACCTTAGTAAAACCTTAGTTGGATTAAGGCATTGGCTTGCATCCACAACCAGGTCTAATCCCAAATACAAAAATGGATAGGTAGATATTAAAGCCTGACGATATACGCGATTTGCTCGTTGAAAAGTTTCGTGTGACAATTGAAACTGCCGCGAAGTACGCGCCTTTTTTAGTCAATTACCATCAGTATAATGATAATATAAGATATACTGATGTAGTGTCACTTTCTGAATGGAAATGAGTGGTCACTGGAGGTGAAAAGAAACGTGTGTACTTTGATGAAGATAAGATCAAAGAGATCGGCTAACTTACCCAGTTGAGTCGATAGTATGATGTACTGGAGGCACCTGTCGCTGATAATTACTCTTCAATTATTCGCAGCTTCCCTCCTCAGTAGTCAAGTTATCATTAGACTGTAGTAACGTAGATGATATTCTACGAAAAAGATTAGTTGGGCTTATCTACCTGTATTGAATGAAACTCACTAATTTAAAAATAAACTACTAAGTTCATGTTAAATTTTCTCTTCTTCCCTTTACAGTATATGGTTTGACTCGCGTGGCGGTGTTCTCACAATGATCCCAAAACGGAAATCCGATTGCGTTTGATCCCTTAGCGACGGAACTCGTGAAAATTGGTGGCCCCTGCTTCTGTTTAATTGGGCGCCATTGAACAGTCATTTACTCCTGATCAGGCGGATTTATCAGAGTATATTAACAGCTAAGTGGTCATTCATCATAGTCCGACACTTTTTATTTTCAAAAGAATTAATTTGGACCCTGCACTGAGTGTGAATAAGTTTGATCATGAATTCGCTGCTTCATCTAGTGTTTTATTTCAAAGTCTTGTTTTGGTCCATGGTACCGGTGCTTAGTGGATTATACCTAGCCTGGAGATTCGCTGATGCTGTTATTCATAATAGATAGATGCAAGTAGGCTTGTTTATACTCTTGGATTTGTATGTCCTGTGCGAATTACTGTTTTACATCTATTTTGTAAAGACCAAGAAGCGATTGTAAAATTACGTGCCTCCATCTCTACTTGGTCACAGAGCAACTGATTACGATGGCCATCATCGCGGCTAGGGAAGGATGAAGGGAATTGCCACCAAAGAGGAGAGATGGAACCTATTTGTGAAGTGCATGAACACCGTCCACCTGGAAAAGTATCGCCACCCTGCTGCTGATCTGTAAAGCGGTGATGACGTTAATTTCAACGCTGTGTATTAATATCTTGCTGGATGGTTTTATTATGTCGACCCGTCGCTGAATAAAAATGCAGATTACAGTCGAAGAGTTGTAGATCCATCCGAAATATATATGGCTAACGTTTTGGAGTTTATTGGATGGGCATTTTTCATGGAAGATTACCATCTGCTAAAGAAGTTGGCCAGCGGAGATTTGAATTTTGATGCTGAAGGAGAGCAGTAATCCATGTCAAATTTGGGATAGACGTTGAAACATCTAGACTCTGGCGATACTTAGCGCAAGGCTTAGGACCTTCTAGATGAGATGAAAGAAATGCTCAACTACGCCTCCATCAATTACTCGTCAGAGCCCCTGTATTGGAAGCCTGGTTTCAATCCGAATATCAAATCCATCAGACTCACCCTGGATGAAGTTTAGGCTATTCATAAGCCTTTGCTGTATTATTCGATTATCGCAGTATGTCATGGTCTATTCGCGTTTGTTGTCACTCGATTCTGGGGCTTTACAGTTGGTGATGCTACTGGTGTTAAAACTCCATACTATTACAGGAGACCCCAGAGGGAGATCGCTGGTGGAGATAAAGCTAACACAGTAAGTCCTCTTTTTATCCAACATGGTATAGGTGCTGGCGTGTTTGGGTATGCCCCGATGCTGTGGAATCTTTTAAAGTACTGTCGTGACTCTGTGCGAGATCCTAACAATGCTCAGTATCGTCATCTTGAAAATACTCCAATATTTCTGCTGGAAATTAACAGCGTATCATCTCTTTTTTATCCTCTATATCATGATAAGATTGAAGATTTTGTTGGAGTTCATGAGATGGCTGACGATGTAGAAAAGATTTTATATCACCATGGTTATTTCACTGAGGTGACTCTGCGGGATCCTTCAGATAAAGATCAAGACCTTTTGAGTGCTCCTATCGGTGAAAATGGTGTTCGTAAGCGATCCTCCTTTATAGCCAAATCTAAACAGCTGATAACTAGAAAGTTTTTGGGAAAGTCGGATATTAAAGCGTCAGCCATTGATCAAAGTCAAATTGCCATCTAGTAATAGCCACTTACTGTTAAGCTGCCTATGAGCATAACATATGTTGGCCATTCCCTAGGTACCACCTATCTCTCTGCTCTTATGCAGAAGACTTATCAGTATAAAGCGGATGGTGTGAATTATCACAATTTGGTAAAGCATGGTATCCTAGTAGATCCAGTCTGCTTCCTCCTTCACCATTCAGATGTTGCATACAACTTTATACATAGACTTCCTATGTCGTTCTCTTAGATTGTACGTCAATTGCTGTCTTTCAAAGGTTTCCAAAGTGGTGGCGCCATAATACGTCAAAGTAGCAGAGATCTCGTGCCAATTGGAAGTGGGTTGAACTGTTACTATATAATTTTGCATCAAAGGAACTCTATATCAGTTGGACACTGGGAAGATGCTTCTATTGGCATTAGAAAGTTATATTTAAGGAAGATGTTCCACGTAATGTCAAAGTAAGTGTGGTCCTTGGCGAAGACGATGCTATAGTCAATGCTGAGTTGATTCGCGCATATCTCCACTCTGATGGCGACGATGACTTTGACTGTAATTACAATCTGGTGCCGTCGGATGCTTTGAATCAATTTAAAGTATTGCGAAATGGTGCTGATGGATACGCTGGCTCCAACTTGTCCTTGTATTATTATGAGGGGAAGAATCATGCTCATTTTCTATTTTCACCTCCCATGGAAAGATAAGTTCTCCGGGTGATGCTTTAAGGTTATGAACATCTGGATGATAATTTTGAGTTGACTTCTTCTAGTGTGGTGCGTTCAAGTGCAGATATTATCAACTAAGCTCACGTAAATTCTACTGATTGCAATGTGGGTGTATAGCAAAAGCATTTGAACGCGTAGTAGATGTAATAGACTGACTACTAACAGCCGCCGCTTTCAACAAAGTTTAACTCATACATGGTGGATATCATACCGCAGTTTATCTGGAATCCTATGCTGTCCGTGTTTAATACTGCACCTCCTCACCCGACTCTTAACTTCAAATCATCATAATACCCTGTAAGTGGTGGTGATACCGGACCTCCAAGTGTGTCTGTAAGATCAGCGTCAAGTGCAAGCTTTCTAGTAGATAGTAGTCTTCCATCGCTAATGTCTGAAGATAATCAATACCAAGATATATGAGAGTATCGCTACCTTTTCATAGAGAATGAGACAGTATAGCTGTAGCAGTGTTTAGTTTAATGTTCAATGTACGTTTATTCATCATCATCATTACATCTTTAGTTCTAATCTACTTTACCTACGCTATTTATTTATTAAATCGCTCCATCCCACTCTCATACTTATAACATAAATCAGTGAACTGAAAGTTGATCATAACTCTTGATTAGGATCTTCTAGAGGAGAAGTGTCAGATTCTGGTCCAGCGAATTGTTTCAGTATCTCTGGCAGATCAGTGTCATTTGCAACATTCAACTTTGGCTATGGACTGCCAAATCCATACAGAGAAAATAGAATAAAGGCAAACAATGCAGCGATTACAATCAGTCCAGGAATTACATATTTTCTAGCCACCTACATTCGCCATCTATAAACATTATGCCGTCTATAACAAGGGTGAAAATGGATTATATCAAACCTCGTGTGCTCTTTTGTTCGCCTCGATCCTGACCAACTTTTACTGCCTATTCTCTCTGGGCTCCTTCTAACTCGAAATCTATTTAGTTTTTGGCATCTTTAATTGTTTATATAATGGCTATTACTTTGCTGAATGTTTTTAAACGTTTATCAAATATCTTGGGCGAGTAAAGAGTTAAGGTTGAAAGATGCTGCGTTTGTTTGATCTAAAGACTATCAGGATAATCCAAATAAAAACACTGTCAAGTAATTTCAATACATTTTATATCTTTGATTTCATTCTTGAGCAAATTTATTATAAGTTGCAAGCCACTAGCATTAAGACACATCTTCCATGCTTAATCGCTTGTATACATTGACACTGAGCATTCCGTCTAGCAAATCAACCACGTCTTTACTATAAGTTCTACCATTCTCCAGAAAGCCACGTGTATTCAACGAAGGATTATTATTGAATGATGAACTCAATGATGATGAGCCGAATGATTGTGAGCCGCACGACTACTGATTAGGACTGGTTAATGAGTATTCTGAGGTGGAAGAGCGGAGTCGCTTATAACATCCAGATAGGATTTTCAACTGACACCGCGGACCATAGACATCACAGAATGGTAGTTAATTACAGAGCATGACATACAAAGTTACTCCAAGAGACCATACATCACTGGTAGGAGATGGATAAGTGTATAGAGACTGTAGATTGCTTCTACCTTCTTGTGGATGCAGAAATGAATGATCCAATTCTTCAGGTGACGCGTATTCAAGCGATCCTACGCCGCCAGCCTCCAGAATCTAATCAATATCTTTACACTCGCAACCGTATCTGTTCTTCGGTGTCCCCGCCTAAGTAGAATTACCATTGCTATCCAATGGATCAATCAGCTGAAATCTTTCACTGAGAGAAAAGTCACCCAACCTGGCCACCAACTTACCACTAGCATCAAAGTCGAGGAACACATTCTCCGGTTTGATATCGCGGTGAACAATCTACTTGCTATGGAGATACGATACAGCAGATACAATATCCCGGAATATGTACTTGGCAATGTCTTCAGTCAGTCCATTAGGATGCTCATTAATATAAGTCAACAGCTAACCTTGTTTGCATGTTTCCATCACCAGAAGTAGATTCTATTCATCAAACTCGATGATATCCAGCAGAGGTACAATGTTTGGGTGAGACAATGATTTCCACAGAGATAACTCACGATAGAACAAATCGTCTTCTTCCATCTCTGTAACAACTTCAGACATTTACACTTTCTGCTCATCACTTTCTGTCTAATTCGCAACTGGCGACGTATTAGGAGATGCAGAAAATACGCCTGTGGTGGAGGTAATTTAATTCTCCTTTCCAGCCGCCGATCGAGATTGGGATGGTGAGCTCTGATCACTGGAAGGGCTTTGTTAGGCAGTCGATTAAGAGCATGGCTTTTTGTTAAGGTCACTCATTCGTTTCCTTTATACAATCTTTACGGCCACATTCTAGCCACGCCAAACACCGTCATACACTTGACTAAAATTACCAGAGCCAATCTTCTTACTGATAGACAAGTCACCGATAGAAACATTTTCCCATTAGATACTTCTTGGATCAGTGCCGCTATTGTTCATACTGCCACTGTTATTCAAATAATCGCGACTGAGAGTGGACGGAGCAGAGGTAACACCAGCCAAATGACCCAGAAATGAGATAGCTGGCGATGGTGGGAGTGAGGAGTAGGCAGTTTCGTCAATACAGGGAAAATGAGTAGATGGACTTTATTGCAGATTAGACGTGGGAGCAGAACACGAGCCTTAACTGATGGCGCCAAGCCAGTTTCTCGATCCATTAGATGATATCCGCCTGACAGGAACTCTGAATGCTTATTATGCTGCTGGCATCGAACATCGTCGCAATTATTCATCTAGAGGCTGGTTGGGTGACTGGTATATTTATGAGTTTGGCAATGACAATGGCTGGATCAGCTTCGGTCGTCCATGTCGATCAGAGGGATCAAGCATGAAAGGACTCTACTCAGAGATGGATTACAGCTTTAATTACTATTACTACTGCGAGCCATCATCATTATTATTATCCGGATATGATATATCGCTAGTGATACCAAGACCATAATTAGAGGAATTGTCGGATGAACGTGTCTTTGTATTTTCATGCCATTAAGAGTCATCATGGTCCAAGTGCCGGCTACCACCATCATCAGCACTGTGTCGTTAATTACTGAGGTGTTGATTAAATCTTTATCTGATAGCCATAGCTATTCCACCCTCGCTTCCTCTGATACCTTCCGGTGTAACAGATCGGCTACCAGTGGTCATCATGTTATATCCAGAGCCATGCAAAGGGGGTCGATTGATAGCAAAGAGAGTATCATTCAGATATTAAATACTGCTATCCATGCTTCCAGACCCCTTATCGCCATAGAATGGCTTGATCCGCTAAGAGGAGGATGAATTCACAATCGAAATAGGCCTAGTATCTGTCATTTATATAGGAGATTACGAAGGCATGATGATGATTAAATATCTTCTTCAATATACTATTCAGACTATCTAATTAATAATTATTTACAAAATACAATACGATAAGAATTTCTTCTTTGGATACAGATACTATAATTATACCAACGAAATACTATGAATCAATCTAATACTACCACTAATTTTGATACGATACCAATTACTAACGATTAAGCGCTTAAAGAGATAACAGGAGCTAACTGAGTGCGATGTGTTTTGATCAGATGAAGATTGATTTCACACGCAGATTGATACTATTACTAATCGCCTGCTGTTTACTAAGTGAGTGAGTGAGTGATCGACGGCGGAAAGAGAAGGGCGGTCGGCGGTGGTGGCTGAGGGAGGAATGACCACGCGAAAGGAATTTCACATCGCGGCGCGTGATTCGACAACGGCTTGTTTATCGTGTACACAAGTGTCATCTGACCTGCGATTGGGCCGTTTATATTTAGCCGTATCTAGGTGATTGATTAAAATGTGTGTATGTCTGTTGTAATTAGATTGATGATCCAAAATGCTTAAAAACTATAGATTAAAGAACCTATTGTATTAATCAGCGTTTTTTACTTGACAATCGTTGTTTCAGAGATGCGTGTATCGCTTCAGGCCAAAGAAGCAACTGGCGACGCGAGATGTTGCATTCATGTTCGTGATATTGTGAGAGGATGAGATCACAATGACAAATTGCGCAGACTACGACATAATCAGTCTTGTATGGCGTTAAATTATATTGCTATGGTGATAGTACCTGGGCGTATAACGGCAACAGCATGTTTTCATCACTTTATGGACTTGTTTCAATACCTTGCAATTGCGCCATCAGTTTCTTGTACTTTGGATGGCCTGGCCTCCTTGGCTAATCAGCATCTACTCCTCTGCACAAATGTTCATCATATGCACTACTACTCATAAATATTCTTTTGCATAGTAAACAAGGAGCATTGTACAGAGATCCACGATAATTTTCAGCCTGAATACTGACGGGATCAGGAGCATGCTCTTACTAATGATGAGTTTACACCTTTTAGAGTTGAATCTAATCTCCGCATTACCGCGACGAATCTTCAATCTTCCAATGAAATCCGCAGTGTTTCGCGTACAGTCGGCAATCTCGCTGTATGTGATTGTGTAAACTCTATCTACTTGTAAACACAAAGCACTCTGAGTTTATATACGACTTCAAATTGATATTAATATCAGGCGGTATATCGAGTCTATGTTCACGCATATATATGACTATTAAAACTTTTAATGGTAGCGGATTGCAAGGATCCATATTATCCGTATCACCAGCTAATTGGTCTTGTTTCAAGCTGAGACTTTTCAGAGATTTTTCATAAGGACATTGCAATCGTCTGTTCTCACACACAAGCTGATGATCCTACAATGGGAAAACTATAATTAATATCGAATTGCAATATCATTCAAAACTCACCTATCGACAGCATTCTCTAACCATCCGAGTACAACAGCATTGATACAGTTCACAGTCACAATTAAAGAGTGGAATTTATTGCGACATTTTTTATTCCCGAAACCAATGAAATTAAGAATAAGTGGTAGAGAATAACGGGACTAACTACAGTCGCGGTGACCAGTCAAAGTGAGCGCAAAACTTATTCAATTCATTTCACCGTCTGGATACATTTAGGCTTCATTGCAACACTTCATCATGATTACCATTCAGTCGTCGTTGGATGAGAAAGTAGAAAATAATTTTAAAAATGATATCATTCGGTGCGGGATTACTAACCAAATTACTGACATCTAACTAGACGACTTAATTAGTACGATCGAAAAAAAAAATTGACCGCCGATTTTAACTAAATGCCGCATATCAAAGGCCCTGTCTGGGTCAACATCAATCAAACGCGGCGTGATCAGGAGCCATCTTTGGGCGCGGCCAATAAATCCTTCGATCTCTGGCTTCTTCTTCTCACCGCTGCGTTTTTTCCAATGACCCCTGAGCATTCAACTGCCCTTTATCACATTTTCCGTCCACAAACACTTTGATCGTGACTTGATAACGCCACACCACTTTTCTAGTGCAATTGATTCTCCGAAAAAGGAAGTTGCTGGACAATCTCTATAAGCCTCATTTGCGTAATCATTATCGCCGCATTTATTAGGTACTGCAAGTTGAATTTAATTGCCTGATTCCTGCTGCTCAACTTGATTTAGTAATCCTAGCAGATCGCTGACTCTTTTACGTAATTGCCTTTTTGCGGTTAAATAATCACTACGTGGCAACGATATTTTATAAACAACGGCCACATATATACCTGGTGATTGAATTTTGTCTTTTTAGAGCTTACATTACAGTACGTCGTATATAATATAATTGCCTCTACTCGTCTATATATATACTTTGGAATTAGATTAGTGTAAAATACCCACCTTAGATATGACTCTTACTAGTGTTGCAAGTACTTATAACTCTTTTGCGGTGCTGTCTAATGAAGATCACTCTGTCATGCCGACTTCACCATCATCGGCTGTTTAAATGTCTCCTGCACTCGTTGCCAAGACCAAGATTGCCCGTGACTATAATAGCGTCTGTCACAAGGCCGCCCGCCCGCAGTCTACTGCTAGTGTTGACACGTCATCAACGGAAGATTATGATCCATTGTCTAGAGTCGATACACCGCCACTCACACCTCCATCACCTGGGAATTTGACATTGAGCATGCGCAATTAGTTTTCTGGTATTAAGGGTGTGGTCGGTCAAGATGGAAAAATCTAGGGAGATTATAGTGAAGCCAATTCCACCTCAGTGAAAGTGTCTTCGCTCAAGGCCAGAGTGTTACCTGATGGAGAAAAGTCAGCTACATACCCACCATTGCCTTGTGCCAAGCATCAGATGTATAATCCTGAAGAAGATCTAGAAGAGGCTCCTCTGTTCGTCTTGTTGACCACTTATTTTGGATACTTTGTCTTGCTTCTCTTTGGACATACTCGTGACTTTTTCGGCAAGATCTTTAGATATAGAAAGTACTCGCACATGATGCAATCTGATGGTTATGCTCCACTCACATCTGACTTTGAGTCCTTTTATACCAGAAGATTGTACACGCGAATCAGAGATTGCTGGAATCGTCCTATCACTGATGTTCCAGGTCGTACCTTGACTCTGTTGGAGAGAGAAAGTAATGACTTCAACAAGACATTTAAGCTTTTGGGAACAAAGAGGGAGGTGTTGAATCTGTCTTCATACAACTATCTCGGTTTCGCTCAATCTGAAGGTCTCTGTGCTGACATGGTGGAGGATGCAGTTAATGTATACGGCGTTGGTCTCTCTTCATCGCGTATGGATCTTGGCACTAGTGATTAGCACTAAAAGTTGGAGAAGTTGGTGGCCAGATTTCTGGGGAAAGAAGATTCTATGGTTATCAGTATGGGATTTGCTACCAACTCCACTACTCTGCCAGCTCTGGTTGAGAAGGGAAGTTTGATTATAAGTGATGAACTTAATCACTCAAGTTTGGTTTTCGGTGCTCGACTGTCTGGTGCTGCCATCAGAATCTTTAAGCATAATGATATTAAAGATTTGGAGCGTCTATTGCGTGATGCCATCTCTCAGGGATAGCCTAGAACTCATAGACCGTGGAAGAAGATTTTGATTGTGGTCGAAGGTTTGTACTCTATGGAGGGAAGTATTGTGAATTTGCCTGAGATTGTAGAGTTGAAGAAGAAGTACAAATGTTATCTCTACGTGGATGAGGCTCATTCTATCGGTGCTGTTGGTCCTCGTGGTGGTGGAGTTTGTGACTATTTTGGCGTCGACCCTGCTGATATCGACATTTTAATGGGAACATTTACCAAGTCTTTTGGTGCCGCTGGTGGATACATCGCCGCGTCCAAGGCTATTGTTAATCATCTCAAGTTGAAGAATCACGGTAGTATCTATGCTGAGCCAATGGCACCACCTGTGGCAGAGCAAGTATATGCTTCCATGAAATTGATTCTGGGTGAAGATGGCTCTGATAATGGCTAGCAACGTTTGAAGCGTATTGCAGATAACAGTGTTTACTTTAGACGTGAGTTGAAGAAGATGGGATTCATCGTGTATGGCCATGAAGATTCTCCTGTGATTCCAATGCTGCTCTTTAATCCAGGTAAGATTCCTGCCTTCTCTCGCGAGTGTCTTAAGAGAGGCGTCGCTGTGGTTGTTGTCGGATATCCAGCCACTCCAATTATCACATCTCGCGCCAGATTTTGTATGTCCGCTGCTCATGATAGACAAGATCTCGATTTTGCATTAAAAGTTATAAGTGAAGTTGGTGACTTGTTGCAGCTTAAACAAGGTAAATTGCATTTGAATGGAACTCATTGATTATGCTAAGAGTTGGTACCATATGAAGAATTCATTTGGCATTTGAGTTGATTCAGGGATTCAGATTTAATTATATATTTATATAGTGGGTGTAAGTAAATTTTTTCAATTTCAAACTTTCTGTATATTACAAAGTTAATCACTACAAATTATATTACACACGTTACTCAAAATTACACCAGACGCTATCACTGTGAGTGACTATCAAAATCAATGCTCCGTAAATCTTCGTCTGATATGCTCAGATTAACTTGTTCAGATAGAGCTGGACTTTGAGGATCGATTTAATGTTCCAATACATCGTTAAAGTCAGTCATCTACATCAGTTTGTCTTCGTCAACGTCAAAACTTTTAACCAGCTCTTTAGATAATTCACCCAGCGCCTTTAACACCGACTTGGCATCAGATACTTCGACTGTGGTATCAAACTTTGTCTAATGACCAGACGGTTGAATAGGCGAAGTCACTGGACTTATCGAAAGATTTTGCATCCCTTGACGAGGAGGTGATGTGGGAGAAGTGACAAAGGACGGTTCATCTTTACTATTGCTGTGATTACTGAACTGATTCAAGGATCCGGATTTGCTAGATTCTTCCTCTTCCACCATAATTCCTTTCTACAGACTAGAGTAGTAGCCAATGTGGCCAGAGACGGCAGCATCGATAGTCTTTTAAATTGAGGCAAGTTCTAGTCGATGAACATGTTCACCCTCACTGAACATATCTGTCAACACTTCGCCATCACTCATAGTCATGGACATTGTGCTGGTGCCTACAGAATGTGAAGACTTTGAGCTAATCTCAACAGCAGACGCGGTCGTAATAGTTGACTCAATAGATGTTTATACAGCTTCATTTTTGGGCAGATTAACTTCACGCACCACCTCTCTGACAATATCATCGACAGCCAGATTCGTAACCTCAAGAGCAGTCTAAATTACAACATTCTTCTCCTACTGAACTTCATTGACTAGCTATTTAAGTCCACTTTTAATCACCTCAGATTCAGTATCATTCGCCAAAGACTGGACCAGATCTCTATCAGACTTGATTTAATTCAACTGATTAACCACTAACAATCTGCAATCCTTCTGTATGATTTAGTCCAATAAATCTTCATAAACTGAATATGCAAATTGATGCGCTTACAATGAAGACAATGATAAACTTTACAAACCAGATACAGACGTGGATTGAGTCAATTTAACAGGCTGCACAGATATCTTGTCAGTACCCGAAATTTTGTCACTTTAAGTAAATGTACTAACACTTTTCAATTCTTACTTTGCAGCCCAGGTAGGCGGAGGTTATTACACTTTAGGACGAGGCAACAACTTCTCTTTAGACATTTGGGGAGGCTTGATCATTCTGCTTTTGATGAAAACAGGCTTATTCGCAACTTGCACATTATAAAACTTTGGCGGACCTTTGTGTGGACTCTTGGATCGGGATTTTTACAAAGTAGATTAAGATCGTTGAGCTGGTGATGGTTATTCAAACTAAACTTTACGCGGAGACTTCTACTCCGGCACGCTATCAGCGCGAACGCTATAAGAAGGCGTGAACTTTGCAGATTTAGTGGGAGGTGACCGCCCTCGAGATTGACTTTATCGATCAGATTACTTTTAGGAGACACATTAAGATTGACTATGAGTGCTCTTGCTCAAATACTATTAAACTTCCAGAGCAGGATTCAAAGAGCCTAGATCGCCGTAAGATTTCTATCCACTCTTTACAATCTCATCATTAAGAATGTACTCATATGCATTAAGATGAAATGAGTCTAAATCTTTCAGAAATTACTTTCGCTTCTGACTGAAATCATTCACAACTGACTTTATTTACTCCACTTCCACTCTACTTAAAGCGATGAACTATTTCATCAAGGAATCTATTTCATCAAATTATGCAGCGTACTTGGATTCAACTTTATTACCATTAGCAAATCCACTTCTCTTTAGATTGTTAGGACCTTCTACAGCTAACTTCTCGTTAGTTGAAGAAGCGTCATGAGTTGAGATATGTTGCTGAGTCTAACTGCTGCCTTGACGGGCATTCTACGATAAGGAGAACAAGTCATTCATTGCCAACTTTGCCTCATTACTTGCAAACTATCTATGACTACTGACCAGCTCTTATTATTACTACATATACCTGATATTCAAACTGTGCATTTGAGATTGCAAGTCGGTCAATTTTTTAAATTCCACCTGATCCAGTACAATCTTTTCAGCTTGATTCGCATCCTTGAGAACGGCAGACTATACAGGCGGTGAATTCTCCTACTCTGGTACTACAGATAATTACTAAACATGAGCGTCTTCGGAATTCTTCGATTCAGTATTCTGTTGCGGCGATGAGGATTTCTATTATGGTTCAGACTCAATAGCAGAAGAAGTAGAGGGCTTCTTAATAATGGATGGAGTTGGTTATTTTCCGCCTTTCGGTAGTACAGTAGTCACGGCAGTATTCACCTTAGACTTTCTCTTTGCTTTAAAATACAGCTCATTAACTCTCTAAATATTCTTTTCGATTTAGGAACTTATATGGTCCATTTAATCAATGCTCTAGTACAGTCCAGATACCCAATAGAAGCTCAGCTTAATGAGTATATGACAGTATGACAGAAATAAAACGATAGAAAGAGAGAGAATACGTTCTAAAAGTGAAACAAGAGGAAAAACGCGAAACAACAGAAGATTTTTTAAAGAAAGTAGATTCTCATGTTACAGTCCATCCCAATATTACTTTATTGAGAATCAAACATATATGAAATACTGTTCACTATCATTAATGTGACACAAGTATAAACATCGTTCTGTATTAGCATAAACCAACGCGTCCGGAACGATATTCTCAAACATTGCCATTTCGAGTAGGCCTGGGGCATATCTTGTAATCAGTCCTAAAATTATATTGAATACAGTCTTTTCTGCATCAACAGACACCAGATTGTAGTTGATCACTTTAAATAGCTCCATCTTTTTGATAACCTTTTGGTTCAAATAAAATGCATTCAGCAGTAAGTATATCATTTTCTCACGCGAAACATCAAATTCTACCAGTTCACAATACAGAGATATGAGTGGTAGATATGGCACCAGAGACGACATCACTTTTATCTTATTTTGACTGAAGAAGTCTTCGATTATTGGGAGGAATCGCGTATTTAGAGTATCGGCATATAGTAACGCCATCAACGCATACGAGCCCAAGGCTGAAACATCCATCATTGTGCAATCTTCATTCAGACAGGAGGCAGTCAGAGTTTCAACACTAATTAAGCTGTTCACTTCTTAACACGCGCTCAACATTCGATTTTGATAATAAAGACATGCCAGATAGATAAAATTTCTGTCTAAACACACATATGTTGACTTATCTTTCAGGATACTCACACACAAATCCAATGGCAGGTACTTTGAAGCCAACAGTAATTGACGCGGCTTGTTCAACTTCCTGATCAATTACGTCAATCTTTATTGATGCATTTTGTCTTATTTAACTAGATACATGTACAATTACAATTTTTCACAATAAGCGTCATCATCCAATTAAGAAATTTTTTGTTCAAGCTTATTCATAACGGATTCTTTAATCTAATCGTGACGGAGAAACTCTTCAGTTTATTGATTGAGGGATGCCACATGAATCCATCGATCTAGTAATAGAGACACGTTGTCATAGAAGCTAGGTACTGCTAAACACTACCCAATTATCCATTACAATACTATTTATGCTGGCAGCTGATTGACCATCATTATATTATGATGTCGAAACAAATCAACTGCAATCAGTAGAATACTGACGCGCTTCTCATAACTAAGGCGATTATACATTGGTTAGAATTGCTTTATAATAATGAACAACAGCTCGAACCTACTCAAATTTGACTAACTGGGGTCAATAAATAGCTTGTGACAGGATGCAAACGTCACGCCTTTCAGAGGAATACCACTATAAACGCAATGGCAGAACTACAAATGAATAACATCTTGCTACCGATAATTGCGACATTCACCCGTCCTCCTAACAGAATAGCCTAAAGTTTAAGCAACCAGTAGTAATCCATTCTATAAATCTGAAAGCTTCTTCTTTTTCATAGGCAGAAGTTTAAGTAGATGACCAGAACATACAAACTATGTACATAACAATGCGAAACTATGCTGTGGATGTTTTTAGATCATGGTCGCGACCGTTTCACCAATTAATCTGATCGTTTCACTCCCTTCATCGTTACTGCACAATTGGATCAGTTTAATCATAGCCTCCTCCAGGCGTGTCAAGTCCTTGTCATTGATTTCAGTACTATTATCCACAATATATTAAGCAATTATCATCCCTTAATGAACAGAAAATTCGAGAACGTGCAACATACATCCAAGTGAAAACTCTCTGAGAAGCCTGTAATTCAAAGTCTCGTTCTGTATCAACTCTACACGTACATATACTCTTTTTCATCTTTTTCATATTTAAATCATTAATTTTAAATACCTCTTAGAAAAAGAATATCATTAAGATCTCTTTCCAAATGGTTATTATCCACGAGTGAACGGGGTATCTTCAACTTGACAATCACACTTTTCATCATTGAGTTCACTTTATGAGGCGATGAGATATTTCACTTTGACAAAGAAAAAGATCTCCGTTCTTCATTTCTCTCTTCTTTCTTTTACAACGAACGACAAAGAACAGCTCAACTCTTCTTATACTAAACAGTAGTAATCGAACTTTATAAAAATTAAATTCAGTGCTGACAATTTATTGCTAGAAAAGTTATGAGAATTTCTGTTAATATTGGCGTCTTAGTATTGCTGTAAGTTGCTAGAATTTTGCTGCCTGTGTAGCGACATTATATTGTCACCGCCCAGATGATTGTTGCCTTTAATATTGCGCTTGAACTGGTATACATCTGGTGTTTGTAATTGTATCATAAGTACAGCGGATCTGGTGTGGAGAAGTATGTTAGACGGTGGTAGAAGAATAAAGCATCAACGTAGCCATCATCAAAGAGTCCTTAGAAGTTATAACAACCTATTCACCCTCGACCACTTAGTAGGAATTCCATGACACCTTCTCCATCACGTTCTATGGGCACATTGTCTGCATCTCCGACCAATATTGGTGGATTTGAGAAGAAGAATATCAACTAATAGCAGCAATAATTGAACTAATCTGAATTATTTTAAAAGATGGAAATGATCAAGGTTCATAAAAGTCCATTGAAAGCAGACATATCAAATTTAACGTCCTCTACATAGCGATATCAATATGCTAGTAAGAGTCCGGGGAGGAAAACTAATAAAAACCAAAGTATGGATGTATCAGGTTCTACAGTATCTTTTGAGATTGGTTTAGATTTACTGTAATGGAGCGATAAAGATCTGTTAATGTTCATGAACTTGTTAAAGAGATGGTTGCATGATCATGTACTAGCTCTGTTCAATCCTGATGATTAGGCAATGTAAAGTAATGTGGACAGACTGGTGAATAAGATTGTGGTGGACCTACATTAGGTACAAATTCTGCAATAATCCTAAATTAAATCTCACGTTCAGGAGCGATTAAGATATCTGTTGAAAGATTAAAATCTGGGTCATTACTCTGTGGATCCATCATCTAAATTTAGTATTAGTGATTCTCATATCATTCTAATGTCTCTTATTGTCTACCTGGATCAGGTGTTCAAGTCGCTGAATTATGGCGATAATCATTTTAGCACAAAGTTTGTGACAATGTCCCGGTCTGACCCAAATGCTAGAAATGACACTAGTGTTGATTAGAATGGTGGTAGTAGTGTTGCACCTGCTCCAGGACTGTGTTAGCTGTACATAAAAGACTAGAATCCCTTACATATTAACCTGCTGTATAGATCCAAGCTATGGTAAATGCCGTCAGGAAAGTTTAATTTATTTTACGCGTTGTGCTGCTTCTTCAAGTGGTACGATATCAAATACTTGGGCTTCATTGATACTTTTAACATTCACGGTGGATCTCGCCTTGGTATGATCCTCCCTAAAAAGTGATATCGCTTGATTTACATAAACATTAATAGATTACCAAGAATTGCGACAATTAGTTTTATGACAATTTACATTTGTATTGAACTAGGTTTTTTATATCTTCACGCTGCTTCACTCTTAGGAGGGCAGGGAGAGTTGGTGAAGATCGTAAGCTTGGCTCCTCTCCTTGATTTCATTCACCATTTAACAGTGCACCTGTTTTTTGGAATAAATAGTATTTTCAATTCCATTATAGCTCTTGTTGTATAAATCTATATCATTCTATAATATACAGCTGTTGAAAAGATGTTGAATCCAAGGCTGAATATGTTTCCATAATTTCAGATAGCGCCTCAGTAGAATTTAAAGACGTCTCGAGAGGATTTGCACCAGGTAATGTGATAAATTTTAATAAAACAATAATAAAGAATATAGTAATCTTGGGTAGACATCGCGGATACAGTGTACTGAAGATGACTATAATATATGGGAGTAGATGCTGCAGATGGCGTATACAGAGGAGCAGTTGCGTAACCCATTTCTCCGTGACGATCCTGGTAGTAACGATTTAAATCCACTTCATATCGCTGCTGGCACTGGTAATATGGAAATGCTCAAACGGTGTCTTAATGTTTTTAGAATTAATTTACCTGATAAGGAAGGTAGAACACCGCTCATATATGCAGTCATTGGGAATCATCAGCAGGTGGTGGAGTATTTGATTAAACGTGATGCCAACTGTAATCTCTGCGATTATGAGGGACGATCACCAGTGCATTGGGCCACGTATTATGGCAGATTTGAAATATTGAGGCTTTTATTACAACTTGGAGCTGATCATACCATATGTGATAATGAGTATAGAACACCACTGCATTGGGCTACAGGTGTGTAGAGTATCAGGTGCTTTCATCTCTTGTTGTAGAAGAGCGCTCTGTGCCAATTTGAATTGAATCGACCTGATCTAGAGTAGATGACCATTTCACACTGGGCTGTGTATAACAATCAGCCTTTCAGATTGGAGAAGATTCTGTAGTTACGGCCCAACGTTCTGCTGACAGACATTGAGGGAAAGACACCGCTTCACTGGACTGTGCCTTTCCATAAGGATCTCTCATGCGCCCAGCTCTTGTTAAAGTATGAAGAAAAGTTGCTGAATGTACCCGATCTGGAGCGTAGAACGTTACTGCATTTGGTATGCTCTGAGAATAATGCGTCTCTGTTTAATTTTATCATCAATTTTGAGGATCTAATCATGGACTGTAAAGATATCAGTGGCCGTACGCCTGTGCATTATGCTGCCGTTGCTGGTAACCATACTTTGATCTAGGGACTGCTGGACCGAGGTGCTTTGGATTCTGTATAAGATTAGTCTGGTGCTACTGCTCTACACTACGCGTGCCTAAAAAATCATTCGTAATGTGTGACTGCTCTTCTGTCTAGAAAGACTTTCAGCTACCTCCCTGATCGCGAGGAATAGTATCCATTGATCTATGCTGTGCGGAAAGGCAATGTGTAATGTGTGCAAAAGCTGTTGGAGCGAGATATTGATGCTAACAAGCGCGATTCTATTAATCAGGTAGCTCTTCATATTGCTGCCAGTTCTGGGTAATCGCTTTGTGTGAGTTAACTGCTAGAGTTCCAATGTGATGCGCAAGCAGTTGATGATTTGTAATAAACGGCACTGCATAAAGCTGCGGCTAATGGATATGCTGAGTGCTGTAATATATTGATTCAAGGTAAAGTTGGAGTGGATCAGTAGGATGGCAGAGGATAGTCTGCATTGCATCTGGCAGCCATGAACAATTATCTCACAGTGTGTAGTGTTCTACTGGCCAATCA
This sequence comes from Amoeboaphelidium protococcarum, assembly GCA_023515745.1. Taxonomy (NCBI): domain Eukaryota; kingdom Fungi; phylum Aphelidiomycota; class Aphelidea; genus Amoeboaphelidium; species Amoeboaphelidium protococcarum. The sequence continues at coordinate 3,038,557 of JALECJ010000258.1, forward strand.
TGTCCAAATTGATTTGCGTGATAGTGATGGAAAGACTGCGCTCCATTATGCTGCTTAGTATGGTCATTAGGATTTGGTTAAATTTCTTTTGGAAAATCGGGCAGATATTGAAGCACAGGATGATGAATAGCTCACTGCTCTGCACTGGGCAGCACTGAAAGGTCAAACAGAGGTGGTGCGTTTACTTGCTCAAGAAGGAGCGAATATTAATGCTTCCAACAGACTATACAATCTACCGACTCCTCTTGATTTTGCCATTGTCGCCGGGTAAGAAGACGTGGTGGATCTGCTGGAAGATCTTGGCGCGATGACTCTTAGCATGTTCTTTGACTACATGGCCATACGTATCCAAACATTGTGGCGTGGATTTATGTAACGGTCCAGATTCATTGGTAAAGCCAGGCAGGAACTGATAAAATAACGATAGCAGCGTAATAAAGCTGCGCTGGTAATTTAAAAGTTTATGCGTAGGAAGGTGCTGTTGAGAATTAAATTAAAATATCTGCTGTCAGGGCGTCAGGTTTCTGCTAGCCAGTCGTCATTCAATGATAGTTATAATTCTGATGAACTTCACTATTTCGCTTAATAAAGAAAGATGATGTAACTAGATTAGAATAAAGAGAAGACTGTTGTTGTTAAACGTAATGATAAAATGCAGACAAGAGAACGCCCTTTAAAATCATAGGCTTAAACTATGACTTTGAGCAGATAGAAGAATAAAGCTCAGATGACTGCGACGCGTTAGGTGGATGATGGTGATAATGAATATAGTCAGTATGAAGTGTAGAATCTGTTGCTTTAGTACTAACAGTAGTTGGAAATGATCAATCAGTAGTAGCGTGAAATGGAGCTGATCAAACAAGAGATGTGCTTGAAGATTGATGAGCTGATTGGCAAGTTGCCTTCTCAGCCAACGCTGTAGAGGTAAGTACATTAATAATAGCAAGCTGTACGTTATGATCAATAAGTGGCCGTTCAGTTGCAATAATCAAGAGCTGCCACTTCAGTTAGACGTCCCAGTGTGGTGAAGAAGGTTCAGTTCCAGGATGTCGCCGAATAACTGCCAGGCCTGACGCTACCATCGTATGATTTGGATATGGAAGAGTAGTAGTAATAGTAGTAGAAGCTGGTGATAAAGCCTCAATCTGCAAGTTCCTCTATCCACTAGTAATAGCAGTAGCCATAAGCTCATCACAATGACCAAAAAGACAGTATGGTACATCTTCAAGACACGATGGGTAGTGCTGAGTTGCTCTACTTTCAAGAGGCTTAAAAGAAGATTGATTAGAGGCCTCACTGATTAGCATCTTTGTCTTGACTCTAGCCACATTGTACGTAAAGTGTAAATATAGTATTAATGATGATGAATTTTTTATCTTATGAGCTTATATATAATTTTTGCAGCGATGATAAGAATTCACAATCATTATGCAGCTAGTGTAATAAAATACTAATTAATTCATAGATAAATGTATTTTATTAGATTGATAATAGTAGTAGTATCATAATCAATAAAATCACTCTTCAGCTGGAGGCATTGGTTGCACCTTTGGATTATAGAATAGACTCTTGTATCCATCTTTCCAAGGGAACGGCTTAGTGCGGATGTGCAAGTGAGGCAGATCCTTAAAGTGTGGCGGATGATGAGCCATGTGCTCCATATGAGCCTTCTCAATCATGAATGCATTGATAGCCACGATACTCAGCAGGGGAATGCCGGACACGAAGAAGATGTTCTTCCACAACTTGGCCGTCTTGGCAGCATGTTCACTCTTGTGGGTCTCAAAGTCAATCAACTCTTTACCCATCACACCCTTCTCCGGAATACCGAATATAGTTCTCTTCTAAGCAGACAACTTTAATGCACGTCTTGCAAACATATTTAATCCCAATTTTATAAAATCTGATATAATTCGGCTAAGTAAATGGCCTTTAATAAAATAAATATAAAAACGAAAGAGATAAATATTAAAATGAGCGTCACTAACTGTGCGCATTGCCAGAGAAAAGATATATGGCGAAAGGAAAGAACACAACAGCAAGCAAGTGCGAGAGTGAAAAAGCTACCTGTCGAGACATCGCGTTCTATAAATGAGAGAGTGTCGAATTTGACCTTTCCCTATTTCACCTTATCAGTCGAGAATGTGTTGAAAAGTTATAATTTCATTCGTGTTTCAAATTCTTTTCAGTTTACGCATTTCTCGTATTTTTTACCGTTTATAACATTGGAGTGGGTGAGTGAGTGAGTGAGTGAGTGTAGGAAATCACTGATAATAAAGTGGGAATGAATACTTGGGATTTTATTAGAGGATTTGTGTTTGGATAATTTTTGCTGTTGGCCCTGCTGTTGTTCTTGGTATAACTGCTCTTCCTTAAAGGTCCATTTGACTTGCGGCGAAGTAGAGCAAGAAAGTAATAGCAGTAGTAGGCTATTAAGTAGAACAGTGTGAATGCGATTAATGATAAAACATTGAAAAAGTCAGTGACTGAGCATAGTATTTACAGTTAGATTCTGGATGAGGATAGTATCAATGGAGTGAGTACTGGTGGCGATTAGTTGTTATCATCATCTTCTCAGAGTGTCTCTGACCGTATAAAAGAGGCCACCTTGTTCCTATAAGAGATTGGTTATGACTTGTCCAAGGTGGAGTCTGCAGAATGGCTACATGCCATCATATCCTTCATGATCAAATCTGCTTCTAAGAGCGATAAACTTCGGAATTAGGTTAGATCCAGGATTCTGCAAGTATTCAATGGTGGCAATGACTCGGATGGGTAACAACAATAATAGCAATCGTCGTTCATATCGAAAGTCTTGCAGTCGCCTAGAATATATCAGTTGCGTCTCTTTTATCCCCTATCAGATCTGTCGCAATAATAGCAATAGTAGTAGTAATAATCGAACATTGGTGATTCAATTGATGCATAGGCTACTCCTATCACACCTAGTATGAAGACTTTTTAATTTGAATCTGAAGATGCGGCGAGTAAATCTACAGTAAGTAATGTGTAGATTCGAACATCTCCTGAGGGTTATCTCTCCCTGGTATTTGATCTATCGCTCCGCAATGTCATCTAATTACAGTTTGACACCTGTCTGCTTCTCAATTGGCCCATGGATAGATTTGCCGGTCTCCCGCTGACTCTTGACCTGTAGTTGGAGCGACTGGATGCCACTGTCTGTATTGCCTTTGTGACGCGGTCTGAAGATAATTCCGCGGTTAATCTGTAATTGCGGTTGCTTCCAGAGTTCACTATTGATTTACAAGTAAAGTCATTGCTGGGGGAGAAGACCAAGTTGAAGGATCTGCCTCGAATTCAAGATCTTATACGCGCCGCCCTCTATGATTATATAGACGATCATTTCGTACGGCAATCAATGACCATCTCAAGTATAGACTTTTACACTGACTGCATAGCGTCCTCTTGATCTGTCTTTCTCTCATTCTTGTATCTTTTACTCTTTACTATCATCGATATGTTAATTTTTTGAAAGCACATGGGGAGTATAATCTTGGTGCTTGTCAGTGTTACGATAAGCAGAGATTTCTTACCTTGAAAATTTATTCCCCCTTTTGTTAAATTAAGAAAATCAAGTTATGGGATGATAGTTGAACAAATGAGATAAAATAAAGCGTCTATGAAGAAAGTATTGGTATATTCAATTTCACACACATATCGAGATGCTATCATGAATTTAATTAGATAGATGACTATTCAATCTAATTCTGCTCAATCTAATGACACCAAACATAATATCAATTAGATGACGCGGAGGTAGCAGAATTCAGCTTCTACAGCTGATTTTAATCAGCATCTTGAGATTACTCATTAAGAGCATTATTAGATATGGCAGCAAGCATGCGCATAAATTCTCGCTTCCTAGTAAATATAAACATCATTCGCTCTCTGATATCGCGCATAGTCTCTACAAAAAGCATCTCATTGGCGTACACTCTCTCACCAGCATTTATTGCAATGGTACATAATTATCTCAGCTCCTCATCTTGTTCCATCTCACCACTAGCGCCTATACCATCACCATTAGAACCAGCATTGGATCGATTCAGAGTACCCAATAGCTCACCAAATGCATTCAAATTATACTCATTATGCAAGACGTTGAGAAAGCGCCGGAGTGAGCGCAACTGATCATTGCACAGCTCAATCTATTACATCAGATTCTTGCACAGGAATTCATATTTACAGTTCATCACGTAATGTCTCCGACTAATTATAGCAGACATTAGCTGATCCACCTCCAAATCACTGAGTCCAACAGATGCGCCACTAGGAGGTGCAGACATGAGGGGATTCAGAATATGGGCAAGTGATATCTAATCATATGGATCCTGCTTTGAATCACTTTTTAGTAATGCGAGAACTGGACCATCTTGGAACTGGTCGCTTTAAATAGATTGTTATTATTACGACTATTATTGACTCTGCACACGATCACCATTTACAGTTTAATTATCACTATAAGCATTAGCATTGGGTTAAGTACTACTTTTTTGATCAGTATATCTGCGAATCTTGATCATGGCATCGAGGGCTCCATTGACAAGCTAAGCCTCCTCTGGATCATGACCGCTAAAAGACTAGTTATAACTATGCGCCAGGTACAAAGGCTCCTTCATCAGTAGAATATCTACCAATGACACAGTCTCATTAATAGAATTGGTCAGTTTACTCTCGCGTAAAAGAGATCTTCTCTTCACTATGGGTATGTATGACGACTATGCACCATCTAATGCAGGATGATGGTCTTATGGAGCGTCCTTTTGATGAGAATCCACCTGTCCATTCAGCGGTTACAACTTTAGCTTAATAATTCTACTCTTCTTACTTCCCTATTATGACTATTACTACTTTTATTATAACTAGAGATCGGTCATATTGCAATTACTATTGATAACAAAAACTGGATAATTATTAATTATTCAAGTAAAAGACTTTCAAAAGAGTGAAAAGAGAAGAACGGCGCGACGGTCTCCTTCTAAAGCTTTTTACATTACGCATTAGTCCACAGTATACTCTCCTTATTAGCATTAATTTCTGTTATAATAAGTGTCGCTGTATACTGAAAGCACTTATATAAATATGTATAAAATTGCTCTTCTACCGGGCGATGGTATTGGTCGCGAAGTTGTTGTGGCAGCTCATCATATTCTGAAGCAGTTGGGGTAGAATAAGAAGTATGCGTGTACATATCTTGATGCTGGATGGGATTGCTTTGTGCGTACAAAGACTGCGCTACCTGCAGCGACTTTAAGTGCTCTCAAAGCGGGTAACTTCAATGGCGCCATATTTGGCAGTGTCTCATCTCCATCTACTAAAGTTGCCGGTTACTCTTCTCCTATCGTGCAATTGCGTAAAGAACTAGACTTGTATGCCAATGTACGCCCAGTATTTGCACCTGTGGCACCCGCTTAATAACAACCTTCTCCAGATAACATAGGATCTCATCTTGAGGGCACAGTGTCAGCTGCAGTTGGTTAGCATACGAAAAAGGTTCAGCCGATAGATATCCTCATATATAGAGAAAATACAGAGTGTCTATATGTGAAGAGGGAACGCGAGTACTTGGACTCCAATGGGCGTAAAAGTGCTGTAGCTGAGCGGTTGATCACCGAATATGCCTCACGTCGTATTGGCAGGATGGCATACATCTCGACTTTAAAGCGTGCAGCATAGAGATTCTCGCTTGCGTAATCTAACGATGATGATAATTCTATGGCATAGCGGGAGTTATTAGGATCACTCACTATTGTGCACAAGTCCAATGTGTTGTCCCTGACTGATGGTCTATTTAGAGAGTCTATACTGGATGAGATTTAGATCATCAACAAGTCGTTGGAAGGAACTCAACTTGGCGCCATGATCCCTAAAGTTCAAGTTAAAGAACAGTTGGTTGATAGTGCCGTCTATAAGTTGTATCGTCCACAGTCCAGGGGAGAATTCGATGTCATTGTGGCTCCCAACATGTATGGAGATATTCTGAGTGATGCCGGAGCTGCCCTGGTGGGATCTCTTGGTCTTGTCGCCGGTGCCAATATGAATGATCTCTTTTGTATGGCTGAACCAGTGCATGGGAGTGGACCTGATATTTAGATACCCACCTCGCAGCTGTCCTACACATTTGAAGATCTCGCCGCAGATAAGAATGATCTGCACCATAAAATGATGACCATGTCTGATGCGAATCCAATTGCCACCATACGATCTCTGAGTCTACTGCTAAGAAATCTGAATGAACTAGCAGATGCTGAGCTCATTGATTAGGCCGTCAATCAAGTCTTATGTGATCGTTCCGTACGCGACAGACTGACGCGGGATATTGGCGGCAAAGGGAAACTGCTGGACACTGTGGAGCTGATCTGTTCAAGATTGAAGAAGGCTACTTGATCTAAACAGATTGAATATGAGAATATAATACAAGTCCAACCCATATTCAATTACTACACTATTTTATTAACATTATTCATACAAAAGGTATCAGCCGTCATACGAAAACTCGGTAATTGAACCATTCCAAGAAGTGGCAGTCAGAACTGGAAAATACGGGTGCCAACAAACGTCTCGCACAACAGTGCTGTGACCGTAATAATCAGCATAATGTGATCCATTACCTGTTGCACCAGTAGCATCAAGTCTTTGCACAACACTTCCATAAATATCATAAATGTACACAAAACCATCCTCACTGCCAGTATAAAAGTACTTTGATCCCGTCGTTTCCAGAGGGGAGAAATCACATCGGATCAGAGTTCTTAATACACGATGCCCCGTAAATGTCATGACACTTTGATCATACGGATGTAACTTCATCTACTTGTATGGATAATCCATGTATCTATAGTCCCAGTCAAGTCTCATATCTCGATGATCCGCATCCACATTGCTCTAAAACTGAGTATTAGATATCAATTTGCGCATATCCCACAACTTCATAGTCTAATCTTTAGAATTGCTCAAAACATAGACACCGTCTCCTTTACTGGCCACGTACGTCAATCCCTCTGTATGTCCACACAGTATTCCAACATCTTGGTACATGGCTCGTCTATCATACACCTTGATCAAAGTATCATCAGATGCACTCATCACAATGTTTGCATCCTGCTTAGACACAAAACAGACACTATTCACATCGTCTGTGTGCGATTAAGAGTTGAATAACACATGATTAGTCTCAATATCAAAGACACAGACGCTTTTATTAGACGTGCCCGCCACTAGCTCCCGTCCATCTGGGGAAAATCTGATAGACCAGATGCCAAAGTGTCTCCTACCACTCTGACCATAAGATGCCGATAATCCTTGAGTCAAATCGAAGTCAAACTCTTGAGTCTAATCCTTAGACATCGATGCCACATGAACAATTGGGGTTATTGAAGAGTAAGCAACCAGAGTATTAGAGCTATTTAATGTCGCATCAGTAATAGTCCATTACCCATGCTCAGCTTCAACTGTCTTGATAGACTTCCATTAACCATTATTAAATTAGCGTGTTGTGAGACCGTCATTATCATCGCCATTTTATGACTTTTCTTGGAACTACTAACAATCAAATACGTGCACTTTAAAATCTTGGGTGGCAGAATAGAAATAACGTCCATTATCAGAATATTTACCGCAATATGGTCGATGCTGAAATTAAGCTCTAACAACAGGAGACTCATTAGATGGCATCATATGACTCAGTAGTGAATTCCCAGTTATCATACCGCACTTTCTTTGCCAGATCTTATCACGTATACTTAATCTATCTACATTATCGTCCAATTATATATAACCAGAGGTGAGGTTATATTCAACAGCCAATTCGTCCAGAGCTTCTTTTGAATAGAATTTCTAAGCAATAGGAGGTACGCTCTCAACCTTTTACCGCTGCGTCAATGAGATATCACGGGTATTCAATAATTGACGCCTTCTCAAAATATAGATCAGTGCCTATCCCAATGTACCATCATCTCCCAGGAAATTAGAGTCTTGTTCATCATCATCTTCATATTCTTCAACGTCTGTATAATCTTCATCATCATTTTCGTCTTCATCTTGCTCATATTCGTAATCCATGTCGTCATCGTCTTCATCATGGATATAATCTGGATCCACAAATTAGTTATCCTCACCCTCACTCATATCCCTTGTTGTATCTAAACGCGTGTTTAAAGAGTGCTACTATTATAAGAATCTACCAGTTTTAAGAATATTCTAGCTATTACTACGTTATCAGGTGATTCTAGAACGGTACTGTATCAACCAAGTAAAAGCAAAACAATCAGATCAAATCAGAAAAGAAATTTGAGAAATCGCTCAGAATGACTCTGAAACAGTCACGCGCTGCTCTTTCAACGGGCACAAGTTACAGTATATATACCGACCGCCAAGAGGTAATAAATAATCGTTCTAGTATTTTACATCTTATTATACATTGTTGATATTGAGGGAATCAGTTTTTATTTCATGGATAGGTCCATTAATTTGATTCAATTCAAGCCCTCTATAGTGTCGCTGCACTCATAAAACGCTTTGATTCTCACTGTTGAATTTTCCTTTTTTGTAGAACGCAACTAGCATAATATCATCATCATCATTAAAATCAATCAATAATAATTAATAACAATAAATGGAGGAGTTTGATCATGAAGATAGTGGAAATGAGCAGGTGCAATTAAATCATAGCCAGTACTCGTCTATTATGAATAGTATAAAGCATCCATCCCGCAGATTGCTCAACTTGCACCAGAACTTTGCCAAAGCATCAGCTGGGTAACTGGGCGAACCGCTCAAGATGGAATTTGTATCTTTATGGCTCAGAGATAATTATCTTGAAGGTGAGAAGCTTAATGTTCAGCGACACTTGGTCCTCCATCACTTGAATCAATACTGTGCTCATTACGGACTTCCGCAGGTTGGTCCGTCTATGCTGGGCAAGGCTGTGAAGTAGATATTCCCCTCTGTCAAGATTCGTAGACTTGGTGTCCGAGGTCATAGCAAGTATCACTATTGTGGTATTGGTCTCGCTGACTCTCGTGGTGGCCAAATGCTGTCTCCCGGCACTCCAGGTGGAATTATGGGTATTTTTGGCGGTGCTGCTGCTGGCGGTAATTATATATTGTCATCAAACTAGATGTCATTCTAACCTCAACTGGTGGCGGATACATTTCCATAGCCAAACGCTCTGTTGTCCGAGTAAGAGACGTAAATACTCAGTTTGTATCAAGGACATCTATAAGCTGCTCTTACTGCTTGTATAGATTAGAATATCACTTCGTTAGAAGTTGAATTTTAATCTATCGCCTCCGTTATGAATGATATTGTGACGAGCTAGACGCTGAGTTAATCCGCCCTGGAATCTTTTGGTTCAATGCTGGATCAACTCGCCATAAGATTAGATGCCACAATGGACCTGTACTTGTGTTCGTAGAGTGGCGATGAAGCTGCTGTATTGGAGATTCGCAAGTTTTGCAAGAGTATTGAATCCACGTACAAATCGTCAACTATAAGCTTCTAAGGCTCACCCTTTCATTAATATACATTGTCCTTATTGAGTATATTCGTACAGTATGTGAGGCGAAAGACTACCCTTTCTCATTTGGGTTCAACTTTGAATACTATACTGTAGGATGTGTCATAATGTAAACTATTGCAAGAGGAAGTGTTGAAAATTGACCTCCTGTCTATCTATGGCCAGTACTGTATGGTTGATCGGCAATTCTCGTATCAGGATCTGTGTTAATTGATGAGCTAGTTGAATAATTTGCTCGCGGGTAGTCCATGCAATGTCTAGTCATACGCGTACTTTGTATCTGAACAGCTGGAGGGTACCGCAGACAAGTTCCGGCTCAGTCGTAGAGCTCAGTACACTACTCTGGTGGTGCGTCTCGAGTATTTGACATCGTTGATACTGCGAGATCTCACTCTACGATCGTCACCTGCATTTGGGTCTTTTCATATCCTCAAACTGTATACATGCGAATTTCTAGGCTATCTCATTGAGAATAAGTTGTGCTATTAATGCTTATAGTAACCGCAATAAAGTTGATATCCTGCTAAAGAATTACAGTTTGATGAGATTTATGTAAGTGTAATTCAGTAATATCTTGGTGCAGTCACTTTGACAGAGCCATCGTAAGCTTCCGCCTTAATTTCGAATACTTTGGGAGAGCTCATAAGCGTAGTTCGCCGAATTCGAGGTAATAAGTCTTGTCCAAATAATAGTAAGTTTGATAACATGCAGTAATACATGGACGCCCATTCCTCTAGCAACCGTAGTCAGCCGTGTAGGATATGACAAGTAAAAAAATGAGAAACTTACTATGAATTTATTTGACAAAATATCACTGATCATTTATGATGTCTTTCAATCCGAGTATTACCAGCCACAGGCTACAGTCCGTACAAATCTATGCCTGTCACGTCTTAATACGCGAATGCAAACAACTTGCACTTCTCACAACCACATCCTGTCCTTTGTGACAGCCATGTGTTGTCGAAGTGATTGTAACACGACTGACAATACCGTACTTTATGTCCTTCTGTTCTACCTAGTATGATTCTGGGCTTATACTAGGATTTGTCATACTTATTCCCACAGAATAAGCAAACTGGAACGTCAAGTTTGGCATGGGGACTTTTAATTCAAATTTGGAGATCCCATTTTCATAACGTTCAGCAATGAGTTATCAGTTAACTTCCGCATACACCATTGCTAAATCACATCAAAAGCTTTTACCAGACCATGTCAAAATCCCCATCGATCGACTCCCGACCAAGTAAAGAAAATGTTTGTATCTTAGGTACACCTATGACTGCAGTTCAAAAAGAACAGATAGCTAGTTAACGGACCCGCGGTACAACTCCCTATTTCCGGCATACTTCTCCGGTAATACCAAGTTTCGGAGGTTCAGAACGCTAACCTTCGCTAATGCGCACTGCTGCATGCAAGGTGTTACGCAGATTCTAATTTTCAATCTACAGCTAATGCAGAGCATCCAACATTTCAGCATTAACGCCATCCGGAGTCTACGATCTAGGATAAGTCATGATCGTGTCAAATGTTATGTTCGAGAAGCCAATAAGTCAGATGTACACGACTTTAAAAAAGTCTCAAAAATTGTAATTTAGCCTTAACTCGGTAATCAGCCAGCATCAATAGCAAGGTAACTGCAATATGACTGCTACCCATGGCTAATCAGTTTCCTACAGCTGATATATTACTGAATCGAACTGTGAAGTCTCTGTTGATTCAAAGAATAAGAACTGACTGATGCGATCAATCAGGAAAGAGCGAAACGCGATCAAGACGCGTCAATTCTTCTTCTCCGTTTCGGCCAGTAATCGTTTCCTTTTCTCACATTAGTTGAAGTTTGAGTTACCTGCACTGTACTTGCATCTTGATATTCATATACTAAAATAGTACGAGTAGAAAGTATTGTAAAGTGTTAAATTTTTGGGATTCTATATATAAAATGACAGATTCTAATAGTAGTACTAAGTAGGGTACAAGTATGTTTCAACCACCAGAGTCATCTTTGAACCATGAGAACAAGAGACATCTGCTAAACATGGAACAGTATCAGTCAATGTACAGGGAGTCTGTGGAATAGCCTGAATAGTTTTGGAGTCGTCTAGCCATGGATAATTTGTCTTGGATTAAGCCATTCAGTAAAGTGTTTGAAGGAAGTTTTGCGGATGGATAGGTGAAATGGTTCAGTGACGGTGAGTTGAATGTCTGTTACAATTGTGTTGATCGACATGCTCAGCGTGATCCTTCTTAGATAGCCATTATTTGGGACCAGGATTAGCCTGGATAAAGTGTCAAGATTACGTACGGGGAGTTACTTGATCAAGTTTGTCAACTGGCTAATGCTCTCAAATCGCTTGGTGTTAAGAAGGGGGATGTCGTGGCGATTTATATGCCCATGGTACCTGAAGCTATATACGCAATGCTGGCTTGTTCTCGTATTGGTGCTATACACAATGTGGTGTTTGCCGGATTCTCGTGTGATGCATTACGTGATAGAATCAATGATGCTGGCTGTAAAGTCCTATTGACTGCAGACATCGGCAGACGTGGTGGAAAGCAGATTCAGTTGAAGCAGATTGTAGATGAGGCTCTTTGTGAGTGTCCATCAGTGCAAAAGGTTTTACTATTCTGTCATAGTGGTGACGATTAAGCTTTGAAGGCCCAGTTTACAGCTGGACGGGATGTACTTTGGTAAGAGTTTGTCGGTAAGTAGAGTAAATAGTGCGCAGTTGAGTCTATGAATGCAGAGGATCCCCTTTTCATTTTGTATACTTCAGGTAGCACTGGGAAACCGAAAGGGATAATCCATACATAGGCTGGCTACTTGCTGGGCGCAATGACAACGTTGAAATACACTTTTGATCTTCATCCTGCGTCCGCTGGGGATGTGTTTGCATGCGTTGCAGATGTTGGGTGGATAACCGGTCACTCGTACATTGTATACGGACCTCTGTCCAATGGTTGTACTACGGTTCTCTTTGAATCTATCCCCACTTTCCCGACGCCCTCGAGATATTGGTAGTTGATTGATGAACACAAGGTTACTCATTTCTATACTTCTCCAACTGCTATTCGTGCTCTTAAACGGCTTGGTGATTAGCATGTGGCCTCGGCTTAATTGTCATCTTTGAGAGTTATTGGCAGCGTCGGTGAGCCGATCAGTCCCGAGACTTGGATGTGGGTGCACTCAGTCGTTGGTAGAGGTCGGTGTGCAATTGTGGACACTTATTGGTAGACAGAGACGGGTTCATTTATCATTGCACCATACGCATCTGTGACTAGTACAAAGCCTGGATCTGCTACTTTTCCTCAATTTGGCATTAAGCCAGTGGTGTTGGATCCCACTAATGGCCATGTGTTGTAAAGGATGGATGGTACTGATGATGAGGTGACTGGAGTTCTATGCCTTTCTCAGCCGTGGCCGTCTATGGCTCGTAGTATTTGGCAAGATCATGATAGATTCAAGTAGACTTACTTTTCCACATACAAGGGATACTATTTTACTGGGGACGGTGTCAGTGTGGACAAGGATGGATATTACTGGATTAAAGGTAGAGTTGATGATGTCATCAATGTGAGCGGGCATCGATTGTCAACAGCGGAAATTGAAAGTGCTCTTGTTCTTTACAATGGATGCTCAGAAGCAGCGGTAGTCGGTGTACCTGATGATATTACTGGCCAGAGTATTCTGTGTTTTACTATTATTAAAGCTGAGGTGCTGGAACAGAAAGATGAGTAGATTGTTCAAAAGGAACTGATTGCACAGGTCCGGCATCACATTGGACCTTTTGCGACCCCAAAGAGGATTTTGATTGTGAATGATCTTCCAAAGACTCGCAGCGGGAAGATCATGAGACGGATCTTGCGTAAAATTGCCAGTCATGAAGAGGATCTACTGGGCGATTTAAGCACTCTGGCTGATCCAACAGTTATCGACAGTCTCATAACCAAAGTTAAGTAGCTGACGTGATTCTAAAGGTCACGTTAAGAAATTTGAAATTGATTAATTTTAATGTTCTAATGCAATTGTTTTGTCACGTTCAAGTCTTCTTTTCTTAAAATTCGGGCCGAAACTGTAATGGCTAAAGAGAATCTTTTAATAAGGTAACTGGTTGCCACCTAGTTGCTTCAGAATAGAAAAGGTCATTTGAACATTAATAGTCATGTCCTTAGCTCTGATGTTACTCGCTTATAGTAGAATTAGAATTTGAATAAAATTCCTGATAGTCCAGAGTTCAAAGTGCCTAGTAAAGACTTTAAAATCTAAAACAAGTCTTATTCTCCAACAAAAACGCCTCTGCTTTATGATAGAATGTCCTACTCTATGGATCTACATCCGCTCATTAAGGAATCTGAAATTGAAAGTGATTAAAATAAAGAGTAAAGTATCGTAACGCCAAAGATCAAAGGTAAACCGCAAAGCACGGTGCATCAGGGAACTCATTACGAGTACAGTGTCATGAACTACTTTCATCGCCTTAATCAAGATGAAAATGGTGTCCGCTTCAGTCTGCAATGCTGTGGAGGTAAGAGCGATGGTGGTGTGGATATCTGGGGCCAACTGCAGACTGCTGATAATTGTACTTAGTACAGAGTAGTAGTATAGTGCAAGAATATCAGTCGGAAAATGTCCGTTTCAACCGTGCGCGAGTTTGAGAACGTTTTGACGCGTCTCCATTCGGATCAGACGGAGATTCAGAATTTTGTTTTATCGCGAAACAGAAAGAAGTCGCTTCTTAGTGGTGTAGATTCGTAGTAATGTATGAACGTGGAATCTGATAGTGCTTGGCAGTAGGAATCTCGGTTGGTGGGAGTTCTCGCTTGTACGTAGAATCTCTCTTCGACCGCGTTCAAGCAGTTTAAGAATTCTCCAATGTCGATGATATTTCTCCACTATGCAAAGTGCTCACTTGCACTGCACTCTGGGGACGCGTTGAAATAGTACAGAGAGCATGTAGTTTAATCGATACAAGTAAACGAAGCATTTTAACGTGATGCAAAGGGTATAGCTGACATTCTATTTATGCTCAAAACAAGTCCTCTTTCAATTTAATCAGTTTCTGATTCTTCTCCTGCTTCTGATGCTGTTGCTGCTGTTGCTAATGATTCTATTTGATGTGTTGCTTATGTAACTTGTACATTTATTAAATTCTTATGCTCTCCTCTTTAAGCATCTACTCTCTATACAGCGATTTAACAGTAGTGCCTTCATCAGTAGATGATTGCTTGACAATATCCAGAGATAATGATGATTACTCTTTACGCAACAATTTGTTGGCATCAGCTTTACCCTTGATCTTTTTGGGAACTGCAAAACGCGGTGGCTCCTTCACTACATCATTGAACTTTACAGGTGGCGATGATGATGATGATTATTACTTCGTTGACTATTCTTCATCATCAAACTCTGTGCCAGATTATTATTACTTGGCCAGTTTCTTCTTTTATTTCTACTTGTCAAAGTGCTCTTTCAACTTTTACTTGCGACGGGTAGTCTTTTTAACCGATCGCGCGACCAGAGAGTTCAGCTGCTTCTAACTCGCAGTTGATTTTCCCTACTTGCCCTTTTATGAAGGTGCGATTCTAGAGGAAGTAGAAGACTATGTAGCAGCAGCAGCATCATCATTCTACTGCTTCTTTGATGCGGTCGACTACTTGGCCATTTCAATCAATTATTGCATTCGTTTGAATGAATTGGGAGTATCTTCATTAGTATCACCGCCACCACCGCGACTTTACTTACGTTTCCTCTTCTTCTACTTGGAGACTGACGATGCATAAGGATCTTGATCGTATCCATGATCTTTATCGCGTCTACACGATATAAATGCATTGCAAATTGCGTTAACTACGAGTGGTCACTACATAACTTACCTTTACTATAATAGTCTCTCCAATTTCTCTGGGTGATACTTTTTGACCATTTTTATCAGACGGTTTGTAAACGTTGCAAAACTAAAAGGACACCCTGACTGTTTTTGAAAATTGTATAAAAAACCTCTCAGATATATAATAAATAGTCATCACTGTATATTGAATACTTATTAATATTCTGAATAAATATGGGAAAGAAGCCATTTATTGATAAGAAGAATGCGCGTACATTCCATGTTGTACATCGATCTATGAGAGATCCTCTGGCATATGATGAAGATGCTAATCAGTACGTGTTAAAGGAGATATCAGACAATTAATAACGACCTGCTTAGGATGATGACGATCATAATCACGATAATGAATACTCTGAACTGGAAGATGGCAGCGATGTTATGGTGGGAGAAGCTGCCAAATATGGAATCTATTATGAAGATTAGATGGAATACAATTATCTGTAGCATTTAAGGGAAGTTGGTTAATCACAAGATGCTGTGCTTATAGAAGCTCCAAAGAAGAACATTGTGCCAGATACGCGCGCCGACCTCGATCTGCCTAATGAGATGTTTGCGTCTCGACGTGAAATTGATGCAGAATTGTACCATGGCTTGAAAGCTGATGACTTAAATGACAACGTTGGTCTGCGCGAAGAAATGCTTGACCCGGATGTGCGTGATGTTATGGAGGCTCTTAGTGAGGCTGAAGAGTATCAAGACGCGTTTGATGAGGATTTTATTAAAGAGCTCAATGCCGGAGCTGAAGATTATGAATATGGGTCAGACTTTGATGATGAATTAGATTAGGATGAATTGGACTTTGATAGTGATGTCGCGTCAATATCCGATGATGCTATTGAGGTTAAACGCCCAACTAGGCCAATTATGAATGGGAAGAATGCACCATTGAACAGAGTAAAGAAAATGTCTAAACTGGAAGCTTTATCTAGCATGTCTCTATCCTCATCAGTGCTTCCGAGAAATGATAAACTCAGTCTTTTGGATGATCAATTCGATAAAGTCATGAACTAGTACGATGATGACTGTATTGGAGAATTGCAGCCTGAAGATACTCTAGCCGAATGTCAGAGTCAATTGAAAACTTCTAATCAGAGTCAAGAATAACTACTGGCCATGGACATGAGTCAATTAGAATCAATCATGGACGAGTTCCTGCAAGACTATGACTCTAAAGGTTACAAGCTCTCCAAAAAGCGATGAATATATTGAATAGATTAAATTATACATCGATTGTATAGTTTAAAATCATACTTTGAAAGAATCTTAATAGATCTAATTAATATTTCATCAAAAACTAAGCAGTGAGTACACAGCACTCGCTCAATCAAATCAACCACTCTTCCGTATAAGATGAGATGCGCCCCTTTTGAATAAATATCAGCGCCACTCATCGCCAAGATCAGATCAGAACCGAAATGGGACATGCGCCACAATCGGAAAGCAAAGCGCGAAAAGAGCCGAAAAGGTTTCGCTGAAACGGCAAGCGCCTCTCTCACTTGTGACGTCTTGCATCATTCTCCACTTTATCCGATTCGGGAAGTTTGCTCATTCATCAGCTGGAACGTCACAGTCAGTCATTTTTATCCTCAATTGCCATACTTTAGTGCATTTATTAAGTAGCGATTGTCGTTCTCTGTCTGTACTGAAAGCATTCATTCCCTCTATCTATATCTTGCCTATCTCTACTTAAGTTAATTAGTAACTGGCTCAGTCGTCTCTTGATGTTTACTCCAGATCCTGTGCTTAGCGACCCTGGCACGACGTACACACTGTCGTCGAATAATTTGTGTAGTAACAAAGATGAAGAGAGTAATAACAAACATTGCCCTATGGCAGCGGGCACGAATTAATCTCCGTCGGCTTCTTTGCCATCGATGAATCTGGAAAGCGTCAATAAGATGATCTCTGGCATGTAGTAGTAGTCGTCCACGGTATATAATGATGAGCGCATCAAGCGGGAAATCGCTGATAGTCAGGCCATTCTGATCGTCTACAAGTAGAAGGTGTACAATGTGACCAAGTTTATGAAGGTGCACCCCGGTGGAAGTCTGCCTTTGATCTACCAGAATGGCAAGTAGTCTACTGACTTTATCGATGCTTTCCATCCTCGCACGGACATTGATAAGCGTATCAAGCCGTACTATGTCGGCGAGTACGTCCAGTGTTTTGATTCGGTCGATGATACCGACTCTGCTATAAGCACATTATCTCCATCTCAGTCCGCTGCTAACAGTGATCGTGGTTCTGGTGTAGAATCTGATGCGTCTGATGTTCCGCTGGATGATGATACTGCTGCTGCTGCTGCCTTAAGCCGTAAAGATTAGAGAGACTCTGCATATCACAGTGAACTGGCTTCTCCTGTTGGAACTCCAGTAGTGGAACTTCTTGGTTCTATTCTGGCTCGCAGTAGCTAGTAGGCTCGTGATATTTAATTTGCTGAAGCGTATGTTGAACTTCATCAGCGACTGAAGCGTGAAGGTTTTTATAAGCCATCATACGCCTTCTATGTGAGAAGGATTGCTCTGTTCTTCTGCTCTCTTAGTATGGCATTTGCAGTGGCTTATTTCTATCCATCCAGTGCTCCACATCTGGTTCTGAGTGCTCTGCTGTTTGGCTTCACTTGGCATGGTCTGTCTTTCACTGTGCACGATGCTGGTCATCACTCAGTGACTGGTGAGAAAAAGATTGATGACCTGTTCGGCTCTGTACTGGCCAGCTTCTGTGGTGGTTTGAGTATGCAGTGGTGGATGTGTAACCACAATGTGCATCATATTGTCACCAATGACCCGGAGCATGATCCTGATATCCAGCATCTGCCTGTCTTTGCCGTATGTACCAAGCTGTTTAATAGTCTGTACTCTTCATTCTATGAAAGAGTGATGGAGTTTGATGTTGTTGCTAGAACTCTGGTGTCTATGCAACACTACTTGTACTATCCTATCATGACTTTTGGTCGTTTTAATCTGTATGCCAACAGTTTGTCCTTCCTGCTTAATTTCAAGACCAATGATGGAAGAAAGCTGAGATGGCTGGAGCTGTGTGGAATGGCCTTCTTCTGGACTTGGTTCGGATACTTTTTGGTTGGTCATATCCAAGGCTGGGGATTGAGATTGATGTTCTTATACTTATCTCATGCGTTTACCGCTATACTTCATGTGCAGATCACGCTGTCTCATTTTGCAATGTCCACCGAGCCAGAGCATGAGAATGAACATTTCGCTGTCAAAGCTGCCCGCACCACGATGAATGTTGACTGTGAGGAGTGGATGGATTGGTTCCACGGAGGTTTGTAGTTCCAGATTGAACACCACATGTTCCCGCGTATTCCAAGGTGCCACTTTAGAAAGCTGGCTCCTCTGGTAAGACAGTTTTGCATTGAGTAGAATTTGCCGTATCAGATTGATCACTTTTACGGCTCTAATCTGACTGTACTTTCATCTCTAAAGAGTGTTGCCGATCAGGTTGGACAATATGCGTAATCAGCATCGTCATCATTGCCCACTGGCGACCACAAAGATTCAATAAACGGTCTAAAGAGTGATTGATTGATTCATTGATTGAATGGGATTTAATAATTAAAATTTTCTTATTACATGCAGCATCTTTTCTACATTTTGGCACTACAATAGTAGTATTCAACTTTATGACGACTTTACTAATGTTAGAGGCAGACCATAGTAATAAGGGAAAGTATATTCAATTTATATAAATTTAAATAAATTGTATGAAATGCTTCAAAGTTCATCACTGCGATCATGTTCGCCTTTATGATTGTTATCACCACCAGCAGATGATGAAGAAGAAGACCTAACTTGACCAAATATGCGAGTAATATCACGTACATCTTCTTTACTAAATGATGCATCAGATGGAAATATAACCTTGTACTCCACAAACAATTTGCCATATCTAGTTGGATCATTGTACAGTGGCATACCACGATCGTACATAACATCCACAAATCCATCTGGTGTTATGCCTTCCCGCATTAATCTCAACTTACTCTAACCATCCAGGTGCTCAATGTTATGTTCGAACCCAAGAAGAGACTCGGACAAGGTTATAAAATGAACACAATACAAATTATCTCCCTTACGACTGAACACTGGATGCGGCTATAACTCGATGTGAAAGTTAATTGCACCAGGTACATGATCAGGCATCTCATCAGCCATACCATCAAATGACAACACATCTCCACTCTTCATTCCACGCTCGATTGACACGTCAACAATCTCAGATTCTCGGACAACCTTGGCACCTTGACAACGCGGGCATGTGCTCTTAATAATCTTACCTTTACCACCACACACGTCGCAAGTCGTCTACATCTATTGATACATTCCCGGGGCCAGCTGACGGCGTATAACCTTGACACCTGAACCACCACACGTATGACAGTCTTTCACATCATCAGAACTTTTTGCTCCACTACCTTGACACTGAGGGCAGAATTGTTATTTATCAACATCTACCTCGATCACCTTGCCCAGATACAGATCTTTAAGATTAACAGGCAGAATCATATTAATATCGTGGCCTCGCTTCTTCTAAGATCCACCACCACGTCCACCACCATGACCACCAAAGCCGAATTGTCTAAACAGGTCGAACGGGTCATGGAAACCACCGCCAAATCCACCATGCTAGCCTTATTACTTCACACCTTCTTCGCCGAACTGGTCATAGAGCTTTCTCTTCTCCTCATCACTAAGCACCTCATACGCTTCACTGACTTCATGGAACTTCTCCTTCGCTGCCTCTCTCTCCTTCTCCGGCGTCTTGTCAGGATGGTATTTAATGGATAGTCGCTTGTATGCCCGCTTGATCTCATTCTTACCTGCATCCCTCGAGACACCTAGAATGTTATAATAGTCTTTGCCGCACTGTACCAGCACTATGCACAGCGATTATATTACACAGAGTATAAGAATGGCGGTTGATAATTTCATCTCTATTATTTATTTAACTTACAAAAAAATGGACCTATAAGTATGGATAAAAAGAGCCAAACTTTCATGAGCTGAGCGGCGATCGCGCGGGCGACACAAAGCTCAAACTTTCAGTTGGTCTTACCACAACGTTATTAGCTGCTTGGTCAAATATGCAGACTACAAATATGATCACGTACTTAAATAAAAAAATGATAGAATCTAGTTGGATTGGAAGATCTATATTAATTTCAATTATGATGTTTCTTGGATTTCTTGTGGCTCTTTTGGTTACGCATTTTCTCCAACATTTGCTTGCCTTCTTTGGCAACTTCATCCACGGTAGTGATCGGTCTCTTGTGCGTCTTTGAAGAACCGCTCTTTACACTAACTACGCCTGAGCCTTTCTTGGTCAACTGCTTTCCAGACACAGCATTCCAGTCTTCATCTTTACCGCCAATTGCATAAGCTGATAGATTCAGGCTGTCAATCATTTCGCGTTATCTCTACTTCAACTCGGAAATCTCTTTTCTACCAGCAGATTCCAATTCAGCATCCATATCCTCTTCCAACTTATCTTCCCATTCCTCCTTATCCATGACGTTCTTCTTATTGTCTGATGCATCTTCAGTCGTCTAGATCTATGGCTTAATCTCCTTAGCAATTTCAACACTCAAAACATGCTTATAGAAATCGACACACTTGCGTATGATTCTAACAAATAGCGCCAGTAGTTGTCCAACGGGGATTTTCAACTCTGACGCCACATCATCTACAGACTTCAATTGACATCCAATACCAAATAGAATGTTTCGCTAAATTGCAGAGAGATTCAGGTCTTCACCATTAACGATTCTGTCATTGTCGTCATCATCCGCCTCTTCACGCGTCAATGGAACCAAAGAGCTAGCCTTGACAGTTTTCAGCTGATGATTAAAGAAATGCTGAGCTATAGTCGGCACAAGATCTAAAATGACATGATAATCCAGCATTGACTTTGCATACGACTCCAATCTCTTGATGTCATATGCAGTAAAACTTTAATTGATCTACTCTGATGTAATCGGCGATTGATCCAACGGCATCTGATTGTCAGCATCACTAGACATCTACAGTTGTCTGTTATAGGCATCCACAGAGTCCAATACGTGCAAGGCAGAATTAATAGAAAACTGACGGAACCCAAATCCACACAACGACAAGAAACGCTTCTTAAAGTCCAGAGTAAACTAGTTCAGCCACTGCGGGTCATATGAAGACTAACTACGCTCCAGTGTTCTCAACATGATGCAAGTATACTCTCCAGTGAGTTCATTCGCCGTCTATCTCAAGTAGACTGGGGTAAAGTTGGCGCGTTTCCAAAACTTGTTCAATTCTGGTGTCAGACCATAGGACACTCCAATCCAGTGCAGCAATGGAGGCTTCTTCTCGGAAAGGGTGAGCAATAGAGGTGGCATCTAGCTGGCATCTCTAATGGTCAATTGCTCTGAATGCAGGGAAGATTTTGAAAGTTCCGAGTCGTTAACCTTTTACATCTATGGACCATCCAAATCTTCACTTGCAGCCTATAAATTCTCATTATCCATCTCATCGGTACTCTAAATATTACCATTGTAATAATCAAGAAGAAGCTCAAGCGCACGACTTCCGTATCCCATTCGGTTGTAATCAGGATGTACGGCAATACGAACCACTCTGGCACCGCTTAAAGTGGCGAAATCTTCATCTTGAAATTACTGACTGATAGCCCAAGGAATCAGATCACCATCCGCCTTCTTACCGCGACTTAAACTCTACATTAAAGACTGACGCGAAATTTCTCCCTCCATACAAGTCTAAATCACTGCAAGAGGCTCCGGCAGGACGCTTTCATCCTTAATTGGTGGCAGTAAGACGAACAACTAATGCGCAGGTGCATCAGACATCAACTACAAGTCATTTGGGGTATTCTTGTAATGACTAGCCACATACAAGTTCATCATTCTGTACAAGAATGCCTCAGACACGGGGTGATAAGAGAACAAAGTATCACGATTGACATAGTAAAGGTCACACTCAGTCGGATGAGGACAACCTGAATGAGATCTAGCAGCTGAGTTGACATCCAGACACAGCAGATTGTTTAACCACTTCTCAGTCGGATCATCAACTCCATATCTGATCGGTGTTTCGAGCTTGACTTCACGCAATGCACGCCCAGTGACAAACGACTTGCTAACATCTACGGAAGAACTGCTGGAACCTTCAATACTGCTCTTACCAGAGGCCTGATCGCGCAACTACTGCAGCAGCTTCAGACTCAGAGATCTACCAGTGCCTTCATAACCATTAATGGTGGACGCCATGAATACCAGATAAGGACCGAGCAGCTTCTTTACAACTGGCAGAGGAATAGCAGCTGCCTCATCAATCACCACCAACTCAGCCTGACCAAGAACGTGAGCATCTTGCGGTCTAATGTACTGGATAGTCTGTCTATGATCTCTAAAGATATTGACACGCACAACAGCCTTATTAAAGTCCGGATTAGTTGACTGGTGAATATCATAATCAATATGCTGCTGGTAGCCAAGCGCGTCAAATGCTTTAAACATAATCTCAAATAGAGTCTTCAAATTCTCAGGCGATGGAGAGGTGACAAAGATGTTCGAGTAACCATACGCAACAGCAGATGCCATTGCAATACCCAGTGCCGCAGACTTACCTCTACCACGAGCGGCGGTAAGACTGACAGTATTACGCAAAGTCTTCTCACTGATGGCATCGATAAACTACTTCACAGCTTTGGCCTGATCAATTGTACGCGCCATCTTCACCAATGTACCGGCAGGCTATAAATCTTTATATTCTTGTTGATACTGATTCAACTCAATCTTTTGAGGATCCTCAATATCCGAGCTCAAAGTAGGCAATGCCGTCACCTTACGACCAGCTGAGATTGGCAAGATATTTAGCTCATCATCAACAATCAGACAATGCTCACACGCACCAAGCGATAAGATAAAGCGCTCATTAAAGCGGCCCACAACATCATGATGAGACTCGGTTCTGTATCTAGAATGAACATCCATGGTCATAGAGTACAATTGCTTCAAAGACTTCATCGTGCGCAACATTAACACACAGATACCACCACCTTCCACAGTCTCTACAGCGCGCGCCAGTAGATTCGGAGTCAGAGCCTCAAAATCTTGCAGCACACACATACCATACGTGTTACCCAGAATCTTCTCAGACTCCTTGTAGTAACAGTATCTGATATCGGTGCCAGCGATAAACAACTCGAACGGATCCTGCTCATCAGCCTCGCGCAATCCATTCTTGATCTACTTCTAGATCTGTTTCATTCTCTTCTTACGGTGCGTTGTGAAACCGAGTTCTTTCTTGTAGCACCAGAGCACGGACGGTTTCGCAGCGACGCGCGCCTTGGACAGCATGTAGTGCAAGAACATCACCTGGTCTCTGCCGCGATCACCCACCACCACGAAGAAGGATCTGTGGTTACTCTTCACTCCATTCTCAATCAGAGTCCTAATTCTACTATCTACCTTCTTCTTTACCAAAGGAGGTCCCATTTTGATATAATGAACGCGTCAGTATTTTTATAGAATGAAAATCTGTCAATAGTGATATTTAAATTGAAGAAGAAAAGATGGACTAATAATTGAAAAATGATCAAACCTTGGCGATTTGCACTTTGGCTATTGTGAGCAAGTTAGACACAACGTTTATTGTGAGTACAGTATATAGACAAAATGTCTATCTTGAGTACAGTACGTATTTATTGATCCCTCCAAATTCTTGTGCAATATAGCGCTTAATTGACGCGTCAAAGAATGTATTGCTCGATCATTTGATGTCTTTTGATCGCAAAGTTTCTCCAAGTTGATGTTTTTTTTAGATTTACCGCCATTTATCAGATGATCGGTCTTTAGTTTATGCTGCTTTGAAAGCGGCGCATCTGGAAGAAGTGTTCTGGAATTAATAGCTAATGACCACACAATACGAGACTGTAGATGGGTAGACATTGAAAAATTGATATGTTTCAGTACACTGTACAGAAGGTTGTGATGTAGCGAACACTAATTTGGGAGCGGAGGATCTGTTGAATCCAGATGAATGATTGATTTTAGTTACGGAAAAGAAAAATATGGGCTTCAATTACTCTACAGTTTGTTCATGACTTTACCGAGCAAGTAAAGTACTGTTAGTCATGTCCATATGAGTATGACTTTTACATGGCTCAAATGACCCATATAATCCATTCATATGACTCATCCAAATGGAATAGGCTAAAATTCAACCCATACTTGTCATCCATATGTGTGCCCAGCACTTTCTGAAACTGCAAAACGCTGTAATGTAAAAGAGCATTCTTTGCTTGAACGTGTTGGATAGCTTAATGCGGTCTATCTAGATATCAGATGTGTTGATGCTGTTGCTAATTAAAAGAAATTCATGCCTCTTTTTGTAGTCTACGATATTAAAGAGCCAGATTGATCAGGTTGACGTTGTTGATTCTGCAGTACGAGAAGTATGATGATCAGTAAGAACGTAGGAGAAATATTAAACTGAGAAAGTAGCCACAGAGAAGCCTCGGGGTGAAACTTGCCATCCCAAGTGGTACTAGTGGAAGGAGTAAGAGAAGGAACGAGCAGAAAATATAAACATCTGTAAGAAAAGCAGAGATGATCATTTTGGGCGCGTAAAGAGCTACCCAGGCTCCGTTTAGGTACTGTGCTTGTTGGCCTTCTAAGGGTACATCAACTGTCGAAGGCTTGTAAAGGCAGTTATCATCCCTCAATTTATGTATGGAATCAACTGCTGGGCTCCAAGAATCTCTGAACAGGAAGAACAATAACTATAATCAGTACTTAATTAAAGTACCCGAATCATCTGTAAAGCGTTCACTTTCACATCATCGGCACAGTTAATGGAAGAAAGTGGTTTAACACCTTTTGTATCACTCACGGAACGTAAGATGAAGCTGAATCTGCATAGTTGGTCCCTTCTCCCTCCGTCTAAGCCTCTGGTAAATCGGTTGAAACTATAGTAGGATCGCTCACTGGGTTGTGGAAATAAATTAGAATATGTGAGCTCCTGGATCTCTAACACAAACGATAAATAAAAACCTTACTTGTTTAAAGTGCTTTTTGACCGAAATTGGCCGTTCGGTGTATTGCAGCAGAGAGAAAGTATGATGAGAGAGGTATGGAAATTCATCATGTATTTCAATTGCATCATGGTCTGAGCTCCAGACAATCCTAGCGGTTAACGTTGGTAAGGACACTTAAAGCTCCCACCAACAGCCTGATGTCACGGCCGAGATCAAATGTAAATAAAACGTGCCCCAGCGGTGCGAATTAAGAGACCAACGGAGTACGCCCACTCTTCCTAGAATGGGCAGATCAGAAGAACTTGAAACGACTGCTCGAAGACAAAAGACAAAAGACGGTGCAGACAAGTAGTAAAGTGTTTGGAAGATACTGACCGTTTCTGAACGGATCAGCAGAGCTGATGTCTAATGAAAAGCTCTTTTAATAAATTGAAATTCTTCTTCTTGTTGGCCTTTCGAGCAGCGCGTCTGAGCTGCTTCCGTTAAACGGTGATGGTCCTAAACCACTATAGATATGATCAGTAAAAGGCTAATCATGTGGCTCAGTTCCTTGCAAAGATAGATCTAAATTTATTCAGTACATTAGACAAAATGTCTATCGTGAGCATATCACAGTAGACAAAATGTTCATCGAGCATATGATTAGTATTAACGTTTCCAAAAAAAAATTGAATATAAAATAGCAATTAATAGCAGGGCAATGCTTTGACGTTCGAACAGAATTGTAGCAAAGTTCATTGTAACATCACTGTCGTGTGTACTCTTTTGGCATCGTCATTGTCCAATATCGAGCGTTAATGGTTTTTCGCTTCTTCCACAGGGCCTTCCGCCCGTTTCCTCTTCCGTCTTGAAACCAAAGTCGCTATTCGTTTTAAGTAAAACTCTAGTAAAGTAACGTACGTAGTTCAGCAATAATGGTTAGCACAGTAAGGCTTATTGATTGCTTTGAATAATATTAATATATGTTAAAATTAATGTAGTAATCGTATGCTGCCAAATATGAGGCCTCTATTGAAGCTTTGAAGAGTCAGAATGTTTAGGATCGCATTAGTGCTAGCAAGTTTATCAAGAATGCAGTTATTGGTAATAAGAATCGAAAGCAACTTTTTATGCAAATGGGTCTCATCTAAATTCTGGTTTCGATGATTATGAATCCTAGTGAGAGTGAAGAGGTGAGACTCTAAGCTGTGATCATTATCGGCAGTTTGACTTATGGAAGTGACGAGATTATCGCCGCCTTAGTTCAAAATGGAGTAATTGTTCCCCTCTTGGAATGCCTCATTTAAAGTAGCTCAGGTAGTGAGAAGTTGGTTGAAGCAGCGGTCAAAGCTTTGAGGGCTCTGTTTTAGCATTCTGTTGTGCCTCGTGAGGATGTATTCTAGGACAGATACTTGCGAGCATTGACTAACCTGTTGTAATTGATTGATGGACCTCAACATAATCTAGCCACAGTGAGCGCCAGTGTTATTGCAAGATGTGCCGAGACTGTGCCTCAATAGAACATGGTTGTCCGTTTTAATGGTCTGCCATGGCTTTTGAAAGCTTTGTAGAGTGCACACCCGAAAGCTTAAGAGTCCGCTCTGGATGCTATAAGCTCTCTAGCAAGATCCAATGCAGAAGTGTGCAAGTCTATTATTCTAATGTCTATTGAACAGACTCCTCACTTCTCTAATGCTTTCCAATTACTAATGCATTTCATCCATGATAAGAGACCACAGATGCGTCTCATCGCTTGTACTACTATTGTCAATTTGTACAAGGCCAATGCCATTCCGTCTCACCAAGAAGAGGTTAAGATTAATGTATTGCCCGCTCTGGTCAAGTTGTTGGATGAGGACAAGGATGCTGTGATACGTGAACGTGCACCTCTAATTCTTGGCCTACTTGTAAGTGATAGTGAAAGTATGTAGACGTCGTGCACCCATAATGATGCCATTAAGAAATTGTCGCAGTTGTTGATTGCTAACGTTAAGCTGCGTAGTGATTTGGAAGCAGAATCTCCAGACAGCGATGAATTGAAATAAGCAGACAGAATCATGGAGAATGTTCTGCTATGTCTGGCTAGTGTGTCTTCTAAAGTGGAAGAGTGTAGAAATTAGATTATTAGCTAGAAAGTTCTACCGCATATTGTTAAGGCTCTGGAACACCCTTCCGTGGCAATGAGAAGTGCCGCCTGTCAATGTGCGCGCAGTCTATCTAGAAGTTTGAAGACTCTTCGCACGAATCTGGTGGATGCAAATATTGCTATGCCGCTGTTCAAACTATTATCTGATGAGAATCTGCAGGTGAAGACTACAGCTTCTGCCACTTTATGCAATATTGTTTTGGATTTCTCTCCGATGAAGAAGGTTGTCTTGGAGAATGGTGGAGTTGAAAAGATTGTTGCCCTGATCCAGTCAATGGACAATGATCTGAGAACTAATGCTGTTTGGGCGTTGAAGAATCTGCTATTTCAAGCTGATGCAGATATCAAGAAGACTGTGATGAAACACTTGACATTTGGTGCGTTAGAGCAGCTGATCAACGACCCTGAGGTGATTATTTAGGAGCAGGCCATCAATTTATTGCGTAATTTAGTCTGCGGGAAAGAGGCGGATATTGCAGAGGTATTTGCAGGATTTGGTGAGCAGAATCTGATTTCGCTGATTGAGAAGAAGTTGCACTCAGAATCCAGCGGAGTCATTGCACAGACACTTTACGTCATTGTCAACATCTCCACGGGAAATGAGAGCCATAAGACTGCCATAGTGAGAAATGAGAACATTTTGCGCGAGATTATTCGCTGTACAGGGCATCAGGATGCTGATATCAGAGAGGCGACAGTGTGGTGTATTATCAATTTGACTTGGCCAGATGATGTCGGAACATCGGGTAGAGTGGCACGTCTACGTTAATTGGGATTCGAAGATCGACTACGTATAATGACTAGTGACTCTAATGATCGCGTCAAGGACCGCGTAAATACAGCCTTACCTCACTTTGCGGCAATATCTGGTAGCGGGCGTCCTGCTGCAGTTGGTGGTAGTCAGTCTGGCAATACTACAGAATGATCATTATGTAATTAATCTATCGAAATATCTGTCTATTTGATTGCTCATATAACACTTTTTTCCTATGAGTACTCTGTTGAGGTTCATCAAAACCAATACACAGCTTTCTAGTGGACTTAAGATCGCATGGTGGAGGTCCTTTTTACAGCGTATGGCCACGAACTAATCACCATTAAAGAGAGAGATCAAGCAAGTAGATTTTTATTTCTTGTTTACAGTATGCATAATAATACTAGATTTTAATAAAGTTAAATAAAGAGCCGAATCACAAGGTTGGTAATCTCCTGGTCCCATTTAAAAAGAGAATAGATAAACTTTATTAGTAGCTACTTCACAAGACTGATAGTCCGTCTGATTATTCTAAGTGTGCTTCTATCAATGGCCCTTGCAGGAAGAAGTATCTAAAGATCTTGATTAAATCATCAAGCACAATCTACTTTCGCGGACAGGAACTTGGATAGCTCTCTTTTGCATCCAACTTGCTTCATACCACGTCCATTCTCCTTCGCTTGCCACCCACTTCTTGCACCTCGACACCTTACTCATCATTGAATTTTCGTTTGAATTTAAGCGTAATGCCAGTCATACTATTCGCGATTCTATCTGCGTTCAACTACTGGATTATCAATTACCCCATGGCCAGCAGAGCTTGGAGGGAGTATGGTGAACTCCACCTGGTAGGGACGGCTTCCAGGACACATGACAAATACCGGGAGCTTCGGGCAATTCGTCGGCAGAGCTCTCACTGATCTCTACAAATCTGTCTTCCAGAATTGCAATATCGAGCTCTGCTTCCCATTCAGAGTCAACAATTTTCATTTTTTTACCAGGCATTTTTTGGACTCTTTAGATGCTATAATGAAATTACAATAAAATTTATGAAATTGTACTATTAGTTAACAGCGACGTGAGTGGGGCAACAGCAACACTATGCCAAATTTTATCATTTTCGCGTGTATAAGAAGACTAGATGAGGCTTTAATAAGTGCGAACGCGTTTGACTCGAAAGAATCACAGAAGAACTAAATTACTTAGAATGATCCTCCCCTTCTCGGCCGGTTTCTACATCAGAATATACGGCAACACATACGTACACATCTGTTAGAAAAAGGTACTCCAAGTGGCTGCATTGTCGCAAATTATACAGCAAAATTTTCTGACGGTAGAGGAGTTAAAGCGACAGTAGGCCAAGTTCAACCATTTTAAATGCGAGCACCTGTCCACCAAACAACCAATAACAGATGAACGTGTACCAGTCAGCAATCCAATGGACATCTTTGTCAAGCATGGAAACACTTATTCTCAATGAATATCAAATTACTAATTCTAGTAAACATGATGACACGTAAATAAAGAATAACCGTGTACAGTCAGTCAGTCAATCTAAGGGACCCCATCTATGATAACGCACGGTGTTAGATAGAAGCGGCGAGAAACCAGTTTCTCAAATCAACGTTTTCCATTCCGCCCGTTACTCTCGTCCATTGATTGACTGATCAGCAGCAATCAGCCAGCCACTTACGAGGGCTATGTTATTCAATGAAGACATACTTACTCTCTCTTTACCGCCAGCCATAATATGTAATAGACTTTGATATGAGACTGCTTTAAAAAAGCTGTTCTTTAACGGAGCTCTTTTGATTAATTCTAATCGGTATTGCAGTATTATTAGTTCTCTCTCGGAAAAATATTCTGTCACGTTCAGTTACTTCTCTCCTTTCGAAGGAGGGGCATCTTTCTCATTTACTTTTTTCTCTTCACTGTTGTACAAGATACTCGCCTGAAATAATCATCCAGCAAAATATATATTTAATTTGAATTTTATTCAGCACATTTTAATATGGTGCGATTTAATAGGAGCAATTCTACAGCAACGTTGATGAGGACGATTGATGAGGTGGAATAGGCAGAATCTCAGATCCCATCCAATGTGACCAGAAATCAGGAGGGTGCAATGAGAATGGCGTGGTTGATGTGGCGTATAGTCTGTGCTATTGTCCTGTTATACTCCATCGCTGTGATAGTCATCGGATCCATGGTTTATATGCGCTATCATGCGAGTACCTGTGTTCCATAGTTGTCCACGTGGCTGTTGGTATAATTGATCATACAAGGCATAGTAGTGGTGGTGAATTGCGCTATGCTCTGTGTAATTCCATCCATCTACGATGATCCCATCACCGCTATGAGGAAATCATATAAATGTGGTTGGGTGTTTATCATCACCAGGCTGATACCCCTCGCTTATGCCGTATGGACTATAGTTGGCATATCCTTCACAGCTTTGCCACAGGAGATTGCAAATTGTTAGTCTGAAGACTAGATTGATTTTATCCGTGGATTCTGCGTGCTTTTGGTGTTTATACATTCCGCTATATTTATACTTATGGGTACTATGGCATCTTGTGTCCCGTGTATCGTCGCGTTATTCATGGCGTATGAGCAAGGATATGATTACATGGAGTAAAGAGGGGTATCGTTGCCTTCTCACTCTAGACGATCTCTATAGTAATAATAATTATAATAGCTGCTCAGTCGTGGTTAATAGTCATCGTTTTAAGAATTGTAAAGATATATGATTCCAGTGAATATTACTGGCGATAAATCGTTACATGGTTGTGTATGCGCAATTTGTTAATGTGATTTACTCACTTGTTAAGAGTAAACTGATGCAGATTAATTGCATCATATTAGTAATACGGATAGATTGTGGCAGTTGCAGTGTGGGCATATATACCATGAGTCTTGTATATCTTAGTCTGTAACGCTGCACTCGCGCCATTGTCCTACATGTAGATAATCTATTGTCACTCCTAATCGGATAAGTCAAACCTCACTCGATGGATCACTCTCTGTTTCTACATCCTCACTGTCGTCATCTTCCTCATTGCATTGATGACTGTCTTTAATCTCGTTAATTCTGTGTGATATATCAATTAAAAAAATACTTGATATTCCTTTGTATCTGGCTTTTAGTACTGTACTGATCATACTTACATTCTACTCTCTTCATTCCACCCAGTACTTTTCACTGTATCAATCTACTATTAT
Organism: Amoeboaphelidium protococcarum; assembly: GCA_023515745.1. NCBI lineage: Eukaryota > Fungi > Aphelidiomycota > Aphelidea > Amoeboaphelidium > Amoeboaphelidium protococcarum. The sequence goes on from JALECJ010000258.1 coordinate 3,070,134, forward strand.
GCCCAACCTGAGGCTCGGGAACGTCAGATAGCTCTTCGCCGTTGTCAAATTCACGGCATTAGATTGAGAGACGCTTCCATCAGTAGAATACACCTTACAGTACTGCAACTAACCTCCGCTTTCACCAGCGATGATTCTCATGTTCAGCACCATAAATAACGCACACACTAAGCGTTAGTGTATGAGATTGAGATCATCGGCATTCTGAAGTAGAGCCTAGACAACAGATGCTACATCCTTCAACTTTTACACTTTCAGCAGTGCGTAAATGCGTATATTGTCATTTCTGCTCAATCCAATTGCAAATCTTGTAACCACTTCAGGGTAGTTATTACGCTTCAATAAGCGGAGCTCGCATAATAGAAATTTGTACATTCATTAAATTGTGAAATGAAAGATATCAATACTATATCATATTGTTCAAGATTAATAAGCAAATAGCTTTGTCGACTTTATCTGATTCAGCGGGGCAGGTTTGCTATGCTGTTTAGTCAATTCAGCACGTAGCATAGTACTGTACGTCTCATCCATATATTCGCTCTCTTGAAGCTCCAATTGCTGAGTGGTAAACTGCTTCTAGAATTATCTAGCCATATTTACCACGGCGGGTAGGTAGTGACTTTTCAAAGCCTCCAATTCCCACAGAGAACTCTACATTGCACCAGCCATAGATGGGTCCTGCTGATGCATATCAAAAGGATCCTAGCTATTATGACAAAACTTCTACTCTTCCACTTATGACAAGGCACGGTGTATCAAAACGATAGTGGACGGATGTCTGCGCATCAGATTATGTACCATGGCGAGCATAGTAAGAATTGCCGCCGGTGGAGAAGAGAGGCATAATCTGCACATTCGCTTTATAAATGCAGCCACCAGATTCACAGGGAGATGACTTGACTTTAAGAAGAGATCGGCCAACTTTAAGAACCTACTCCTATACATGGAATGCACCATATCAAAGTTGAATAGCGCGTACAATTTGGTATAAAATTCTGGATAATCCAGGTTATACTTGTGAATCAGATGGAATAGACTGTTCAGAGCCAGAATCTGCAATATAAGATCTCCATTAGAGTAACAATCAGTCAGAAAATCATGCAATCTTCTAGGATCATTCATGTGTGGAATAATATCCTCATGCAGCACCTTAAGTATGACCTTGTAATCGTCCACATTCAACATTGGTAGAGACATCACATCTAACCACGCCTCACTGAAAGCCTTCTGATGACTTTTTGGGCATCCCACAGCAGTAATCCCATCACGTATATACTGAGAACTACCAGACACAAAATAGGTAGGCGTTTCATTCAATGACTATCCAGGTAGTTTCATCAATAAGCGTATCAGAAGATTACGCGCTTATGGTGCAGTTTTAACCAGCTATTCTTCACACATTCGATGTATGGACCTCAGACAGTAATATCTCAAATCAGAATGCTTCAAAACATAAAACTCCAACAACAGCTACAATAGCTATTCGGATACATGTGACTGACAGCGAAGTACAATAGTCAGTATCAAATTGTGATATAAATCAAAGTTGAATGCATATTAACCAGAGACGCGTTAATCTTACTGCGAATCAATCTACACAAAAGACATCAAACTTCTCACTATGGCAACGTTAATCTGCAGTCCATCACGCGCATCACCATCATTATGAGGAGTACTCAAAATTCTCAGCATTTACTCACACACTTCATTAAATACACTGCGCAACCATCCGAATGCTTTGACTCTATTCTTATCCGCTCGGTCCACCACATGAAGATCACCATCAGAGAGAAATCGTTCAAAGACGCGTGCTGATGCTCTCACACAATCTAAATGTTGATGAACATTGTTGCTCTTCAAATACTTTAATAGAACTAAAACTTGATTTATATTTCTCTTATCATCCTCTATCGATTACACGATACTTGACAAGCCACTCATATCTTTACTTGATACTAATATTTGTTAAGATTTGTATAAATTAGGCAGAATCGAAAGATTTGATAAATTTTCAATGAAGTAGCCTCGTTTACCGTAATAGAAGCTGTTCTTCCCTTTGCAGATTCTCTCTCGCTGTTGATCTTGGGACGAGACTGAAAGCAAATTCGTCAAGAGATAGTTCTCAATAACAATCGACACGCAGAGATAGACAGAAAATTATATATACACAGACTTTTAAGTAAAATGAGATTTAACGCGACTATGGTGATGGGAAAGAGACTTTTGTCTGCGAGTGTATAATGCAGATAGACTCAGATTGACAAGAATGCGTTTGAATAGATTTTATAACGGCACAATGTGGATGATACGAGTAGTCCATTGACTGATGTCGCTGTTAAATTCAAGCTGTGCAATGACGTGTCAAAGCACTTTACGCGTCCCCTCTCCTCTGTGGAGTTTAATAATATCACTAGTGCTCAAGATATTCTCACACTCTTGTAAACTAAACCTCAAAGTGTAAATGTGGTACAGGCCAGAAAGGTGACCATTGAAGAGTAATTGTAAAAGATGAAATTACCTGCTAATATGCATTTTGTGCCATCCAAACGCGATCTTATCCTCAGCGTTTTGAAGTAATAGTAGCGTTAATAGTAATAAAAGCAGTAACAATTATAGTCACAGACCCATCACATGATAAATGATTAGTGATAAAATTGATATATTTTAATTCTGAATGCGCCTGACATAATATATTTTCTCAATACAATCACTATTTTGGTAATCCGCACATTTCGCAATCCTAATTTTGAGCCTTATTCTAGAAGGTGCAATGTGGACATGCCCAAGGCTCTCCTTATGAGTTCTAATTCTTTGCAGATTGAGAGGTTCCTCCGGACTGTGCCTAATCAGCCTCCTCCAACATGAACATCAGAGTCCGGAATGCATCAATCTAGAAAAGTTTCGCCTCAAATTCATCATCTTTACAGTCCTTGTTATAGATTAGTTCAACCAGTGCCCGGATCGAGTTCTCATCAAATACTGAAGATTAGAGCAGGTACAGTAACAGATGGAAGTCATTTAATGCATCGCGTTTACTGCATTTAATTGACGATAGATGAGACTTGAGCAGAGGCATTGATGAAGGAGTCAGGCGATTCTCAATGTTGAAGAACTGCGGCGATGTAAACATCTACTTTGGATCTTGCGGGAATCCTTCAGTCAGCGTCACAATAAGATACTCCACAGGGAAACAGGGCTTAGCTGCTTCCTGAACAGTGACACCGTACTTGTTCTTGAATTTGTAAAAGACTTCCGGCACGTAATTGTCAGCTGAACTCTCCACAACATGAACACTGTTCGGGTCCATTGTGGCTTCAATGACCTGATCACGCACCATCCCCATTCCGATGTTGGACACCTGATATGCACTCAGATGAATATCATTGTTCTGGTCTCCACTCACGACAACAGATACAAATTTAGATCCAAAATAGTGGCCTTTGGCATGAGGTGTAAACGATGGATTATCCAACTGCTACTGAGCCATGAACATAATCTCTGCAGAGGATAGAAAGTAAGAATCCACATGTCGCTTGCAGATAACCTTTCCCAGTCCACTGCCATCATCAATCAGATCAGTGTATATTACACCAACGGGACGGATATCTAAAACTTTACTTAATACGTCCAGGTGAGCCTTCTAAGTATCAGGCAATAATTCCACTCCATCTGATCCGTTATTTTGAGGTGGTTCGTATACAGCTGATACGACAGCTTTAATTCCCAGCGGGACTTTATCATGCACCTCATATTTACCATACAGTATCCCAATCCTCTGCAGACCAGATTATCTCCAGAAAGACAGAAATTGGTCTATTATCGCTGGACTCTCAAATTCAACATGATCAACCATACGGAAAACTTGTTATTACAGCACAATAGCAGATGGTTAACACTTGGCACACATTGATGCCGGATAAGGAGGATGGCCAGCGTCGCAGTTAGGATTAACTTTAAACGAAGGCTCTTCTAACAGGGGAACAACAGAGTCCGACTCAAACTTTCCAGATGAAGATACTGTTCGATTAGCTGCGTTCTTCGTCACGTTCTAAGTCTATAACTTTCTGAGATAGGCATGGAACGACATGTGTTTAATTTTCTGCTCCTCCAAGTATTTGGAGTCATAAGGTTCCAACGGCATACAGTAATCACACATTCCTTTCGGTCCATGGCGACAAAATCTCTCATCCTTCCCTCTCCGTATCAGACCATCTTGATCAGAAAGAAGTTGATCAACTTTATCCAATTTCAGCATCTCTTTATTATCCAAAATATCGCTCTGCTATGACTTTACTTGTTATTAGCTACTTTGCACTTCAGGCAAAGTGACCGAATTGCCGCCAATCTTGGTGACATACAACAAGTCTCCATGACGGATTCCCAGAGCATTGACTTTGATATCATTACCAGCTTAGAATGGTCGACTTCCATTAGGCTAATTAGATAGAGTGAACTAACTCTGATCCATCTTGAGCACCTAAGCAGACTCTGCATACAGTGCGGAAATGGATACATCATCTCCCACATTCACTCTAAAATTTCCATCAGCTGATCTCAAACGGATAATCTACATCATTGCGCTTATAATAATAGTAATGATGATGAAGTACGATTTTGAATGAAAACTTACCATAATATAAAGAATGTTACTACTACTTTGGTACTAGTTAAACTGGTGTGACTCAAATACTCAAAATTCAAGCGTTTACTCAACACGAAACAGGAGCAGAAAGAGTCTGAATGAGAGAGAGAAAGAGAGAGAGAACAGATGCGAAGAGAATGGCGCGATTCGTCGACGGAGCAAGTTCTCACCGTGAGACATTTGCTGTTAGAAGCACTCAGTTATCGTTGGGACATTAAGACAGCATAGTACATCAATAATTTTTCATTTTAATACAGCATGTCCACGCCTTAAGTCAATGTACTGGTGAATCAGCGCCTCATTCAATTCGTGTTGAATGTACTGATACTCTTCATGGGATCTGTAATAGAGTTTAGTTCTAGGATCTTGGTAGTTACTAGGCAGTCCAGTTATATCACAGTACTTTTACTTGGGTTGAAATGAAGGAGGTGCTTCTATGGACTGATAAGTGACTGCCCGAGGATCTTTCGGTCGAGCGTGTAGTGGCAGCAGCTGCTTCAGATTCTTAAACTTGGTCGGCGTCTTGTAATTGGGATTCTTGAATTGAGCCTACAAATTATATCACGAATAATCATATCAATGCATGTATTAAATCATAATAAGGCCAATTAAGGGGCAGATATATTGTACCTTATCATCCGTTGCCGCCTGTGCTTATCGTTTAGTCATGTTCATCAAGTGCTTAACAGAGAACGATGTGTTTAACTGACTGACGACGTGATTGGATCGAGAACTAAAAATAGAAACATTTGATTCTAATAATGGTACTAAGAGTGATCTTACTTTATAGATGGAGGTTCTCTTTTTACTACAAAAATTAGTAAAAGATTGTGTGTATAGATAGACAATTATAAATATTCTGTTTGTAAATATATAAAATGATGTCCTAATACAATACCACTCAGAGTAACAACAATAGTAAACTGCGCAGAGCCACGATTCAGGTCTACGTGCGCGACTCGGTGAAGTCGGACAAGATCAACTCGCAAAAGATCACAGAGCTCGTCGCTGAAACAGTTGTCGATAAACGCGTAAATGTGTTTGATTATCTCCGATAGCCTGCCTCTCTTAGAGATTCTGTACTGGAAAGTAATGCTATGAATGATGATTTGCCTCTAGCCATCTGTGTGAAATTGGAGAATATCGTAAAAGACTATTCATTTAAACAGTCTTGATTTGAATCAGCGATGATGTCTTTAACTGAATGCTTGAATGAATGCTATGAAAAATATACCATAAATAATAAAATTTAATCGAATCGTATCATTTATTATATTACTGTACAAAACGATCATTCATTATACGTGATAAAACGCGCCAACTCCCGTCTAGAATCAACTTGTTTCGTGAATGCAAGAGACAATGTGGTGGGTAATTTGTCAGTGAATGCTTCCTTCAACTTTATTACAGACATATGATGCAGAGCAGCGGGACAGCTAATTGAATGGCTGAAACTACGTCGACCCAATGTATCGGCATTCTTTGAGCAGTAGGACTCATTATAAACAGACAAATCTACTTACTGTTCTGATTCATTCTCAGATTCATCTTCAGGAATGGCGCCAGTGTCCATAACTTTTTAAATCAACTTCTCAGCTCTCTGATGTCCATGCAATCGTGCAATATCAACTGGCAGACATCCGCGGTGATCCTTGACGTTCCATTCGGCGCCGTGGCTTAGTAAAAGCCGTACGATCGGAGTATGTCCATTGACACAAGCGAAATGGAGCGCAGTTGGACCTTTATCATAAATTTGAGACGTGCTCTTGTTCTTTACCCACCCTATACAATTCACATCTGCACCGCTATCAATCAAGTACTCAGCAACTTGTATATGACCATGATAGCATGCACCATGCAGCGCAGTCATCCCATGCCTATTCCTAGAGTCTATGATTCCCTTCAACTCTGAGGCTGACCGCTGCGATTGACATGTTTCAACAACCAATTTAACTTGTCCCAGATCGCCTTGACTCGCCGATGAATGTAAACCAAGATGCTTCACCAGTCTTCTTCTCTAGGTGGTATGTGAATACTACTACTGCTACTGCTGACTAGAAGATGTAGATGAGATCGATGACGATTGTGCCGAGTGATCTGAAACGTTCGTGGCGAGCGATTCGGCAAAAGACTACTTTCGCTCATTGTTATTATTGCATAATGATGGTGATGGGCTTTGATATCTTGAATCCATCTCATTACCCAGCTCTTACTACTATTACTACAATTACTCTTAACTCTCCTTTCCCACAGATAAAAGCTATTAAATTTGACTCAGCACTTCCGCCATGTTTTGTTGATTACGAGAAATATAAAGTTCAACTTTAAAGACAAGGATTGTTTATTATTATTATGAATATTATTTGTACGCGAAAGTAATGAGAAGAGGAAGTTGAATGGTGTCAAACACCAAACTGTCTGTCTGTGAAGATATTTTTAACTTTACCATCGTTGAATCATCGCGTCGTTGAAGCAGTAATCTAGATTTAAATGATTCCCACAGATGATTCGACCACATGTATGACATAATGTTCATATAGAGAACTTGTTAATTGTTTTTATTCTCCCAGTACAACGGGTAATGTTCACAGCATTAATGTGTGAGTTTGCATTAAATACAGCTCACTTGACGGACTGCCAAGATCCCAAAACAATATAGTTAAATGTCAAATTCTGTCTGCGCGTGGCTTTTCAATCAGAACTGATTTACATTCGCCAGTTCATAAATTAATCTTTTTGTACATTGATGAAAGAAAGTGTAAGGCAAAGCTGTTGATGTAAACTATGAATATGTTATTAATGCAGTACAACTGGGTATTTATTGTTCACTGAGAAGAAAACCATGCAAATGGTATTGCAGCTGAAGGGTCACTAGACCTGGTGTCCAAGCGATGACATGAAATTTCTTTTAGCCGTTCTTTACTTTTCTTGAGAAACAAAATGGAAAAACAATCAACGTCTAAGTCATTGCCCACTAGTGATAGCAACACTTACTCTATTCATGACCCACCTGGGTACATCAAGCCCTCTTTGCAAAACATACTCCTCACCGACATTAACGCTGAAGAGTTGTTGTCAATTGCAAACCGACTTGGGGTGGACTACTTGGGACCAGCAGCTGAATTTTCGAACTGCTTTCCGAAATCTGAAAAGATTCATGGAAATATCAAACGACTTATGGTCTCTCTCTCTTGTCGCAGGGAAAGTAATAACTCAAAGCCCATCAACATCATCTTTCTCATCAACACTGCCTCTCCAAACACTTTTATGTGTGAGAAAGCTATGGAGGCACTGGTTGGAAAGTCTGGATGCAATATTGGCTCGATGATGGATGTCATGATCTGTACAAAAAAAGTTATCGTTTGCCATTTATCACCTCATGACAAACACTTTCCGGATGTGAATGTGCTTGGAATGGATTTCTTGTCGGATAATATGCTTTCACTATCCATAGACTATGACAAGAAATCATTTCAACTGACTTTATGATAAAAATTATCACTCCCCTGAATAAGGATGGGATTGACATTAATGACACGTGTCTGAATTAAATGCTTGGTGAAGAACGCGTGTCAGTCGGTAGAAATGTGCTTTAAAATGGCAATCATGAAATTAATGAAGAAGCACTGGCTAACATCAATTCTGCTAAATTACCACCAACTGTACTCAGAATGAAAGTTGGATGTCCATTAATCATCACTCAAAATACCAATGTCAAGGCAGGTCTATGCAATGGAACCTTGGTTAAACTGATCAACTATTCACGAAATTTACTGATTGTTGAAATACTTTCAGAGAAATTTCAAGGTACGCCGCATGCATTGCCTAGAATAAATTGCATTGACACCAAAGCCATGTTTGGTACAGAACTGATGAGAATTCAATTTCCAGTTAAACTAGCATTTGCTGTGACGATCAACAAAATAATGGGATAGACTTTGGATAAAGTGGGTCTGTATTTAAAGAACCAATGTTTCGCACATGGATAGTTATATGTTGGTCTGACGCGTGTGAGAAGAAGTACGGATATCTGTATTTACAGTGAATTGCCTCTTCTTTAAAATGTGGTTTACCAAGCAATTTTTTAAAATAATTTGATTGCGTGAACTAACTGTGAAATAAATGCTGTCTTTAAATAAATTCTAACCACCGAGCCTTGTGAAATAAATACCGTTTGGTCATTGTAAAAGCGACGCCAATTTTGTCTTCATTGATTGGCCGATTGATATTGCGCCGAGTGAACTGATCCGATCTGATTCGGGCGCCTTTCATATTCAGCCACATTAATAAGATTTATCAGCATTACTTTATTATTTTCCTCTACTTGTGTTGATTATTCTTCCATTATAACTATAGTGCGCTCAACCATAACCACTTAATGAATAAAAATAGATAGATTGCTAGCGTTATTTCTTTAGCGGATATCAGTAGTAAGCGGCGACTATCATCGTCATAGAATGATTAGTATGATGGTGATTTGCGTTAGTCGCGTCCGTATTCGCTACTTATCACACCGTTTAGTGCTTAGGAGTGGGTGCTGGCTAATTCAATTACAATGCTGATGGATCATATCACAGCGTATCCTGATATTCCTGATTTTGTGCCGACCGAGGCTGGATAGAATGTGAGGCATCTGATAGTGCACAAAGCGTCCGATGTTGTGAAATCTGTTAGCAATCTAAGCCAATCGTGTCTCGAGTCTGTTAAAATGTCCATTTAAAGCAATGCTGCTGCTGCTGATGCCTCCGCTGATGATGAGATTCAATTTAGGGAGAAAAAGTAGCAACTACACAGCTGTGTTATCATGGCTGTTGATAAAATCAAACAATTTATTGTGAATGACACGCTCCAAGATGAAGTTGCCAAACAATTAATTTTGGAGTATCTGATCGATATTGCCAGTATGGCGAGTGAACTTATCGACTTTGCCACTGATTTACAGCGAGTCGCCAAGAAGATGTCTGGTTATTGTATTCTCCCAGATACTCTTATTCCTAGTTAAACTGGTAGTGCTAACACTCAATAGAAAGAGAATCGCGTTAATAATAACGGCAATAATGGCTATGATAGCGATGATGAATGTTAAGAGTTTGATGCTGACGATGAGAGCGAAGGTGATAATGATGATGATACAGAGATAATTGTGAAATTGGATCCAGATGGTGAATCGTTTTGTCGCGTCGTATTGCCAGATAGTGCTCATAGTGTTAATTTTAAAGTTCAAATGAATTGCTCTGGCTGTAAGTAGAAATTATCTTCCAAAGTTAGCCAAGTTGAGTACAAGTCTCGTCGCTTTCATCTGGATTGTTTTCGCTGTGTGTCATGTCACGGTGTAATTAAACATCAGAACTTCCTCACTCACTCGGAGCAGCCTCTTTGCTCCAAATGCTCTCCTTAGTGTCATGGGTGTATGAAGCCAATTGTTGCCGACTGTTTTCTGGCTCTGGACAAGACTTTTCACGTGTAATGCTTCAAATGCATTAGCTGTCTTCATGTTATTCCGGTAGATGCTCAATTCTATAGAAAGTCTTCGGGTGCATGCTGCGTGGATTGTATGCACGACACTGCGTAGAAGAAGGTACCACAGTTAGATAAAAGAAAATCAGTCTTTGAATAGTTATGGAACCCCACGTTGAACACTCGCTTCTCTCTCTATTTGGATCAGACTTTCAAGCCTGGCGTAGAGTCTAAATTCTACTCTGGCTCCGAGACATCATTTGATACGTTCAAGTCGCGGCGCTCCACTCTGGATATGAGTGATTAGACGAAAGAGTCACCAGTACCTCCGCCTAGATTGTAAATTCCACAGTAACGCTCATTTGATCCCATGCCTACCCCGCCGTAACGTAAAGAAAGTGTGGAGTAATTATTACGAAGTCCTTCCTTGGATGGATTAAAGTCTTTCGCTGCATTTAAGCAGGGCCCTTAGCTAGAGAATGTCCGCTCACATTCATCTGTCCAGTAGTAATAAACTGCAGCATCATCCAATCTTACAGTCTCACCCGCTGGTCTCGTTCAAGACCGAATTTCGATTTAGAAGCTCATGTCTATGCCCGGTGTGTTATCGAGTGAGTTTGGCGTTTAATGCTTTGTAGACTTTTGTATGGATGAAGATTACGCGCAATAACTCTTCTTCTGGATGGATGTTGAGTAGTTTCGTACGCTGGCCGAATCCCAAAGTAATGACGCCAACCGGTATGCGCAGTCCATGTTTGCAAAGTATATTAAGCGCGGTGCAGAGATGTGTCTTCATGAACTTGGTGCTGATATAGTTAGACAAATAGCTGCTGACATTACAAAGGACAATGTTCCACCGCTGATCTTTGACGTTGCCCAGAAGCAGATTTACGGCACTCTCTCCCAGCAGGCATTACCTCGATTTTTAAAGAGTAAGCATGGTAACAAGTATCTGCAGAAAATTGTGCAGAAGCAGGTTGAGTAGATGCCAGGTATTTATAAGTAGATGGGTCAGGAGCGCGCATAAAAGTATGAGCTGCCTAAAATGCCACCTCCCGAAATTATTGAAAAGTATCCAGACTACCTGGTCAAGGTGAGCGTCATTGGCTTTGAGAAGCGATACTCTCCTGAGAAGCATTACGTCTACCAGCTGCATGTCGGAAGGATACGCGACATTTTTACTGCAAGTCATGGCCCTGATATCTTGCAGGATGGAAAGAAGTTTTGCCCGGTAATCTACAGGACACTGCAAGAGATTCTTGATGTACATCGTGCTCTGGTCCGGTACTTTCCGAAGCTGAAAGATAAGTTTCCATAGATGGTAAATGTTAAGGCTTAAGCTAATGCTATTCATCATCTATTTAAACACAGCAATAGCAAAGACTCAAAGGATAGGACTGTGGATTTGGACTAGTACTTCTTCCAGCTGTTCAAAATGCCATCTGCTGTAGTCTAATCAGTGATTATGAAGGAATTTATCAAGCCAACAAAGAGCGACATTGAGACGTATCACTTTGATTTGAAAATAATGCCTAAATCATGATGAACCAATTTGTAATTATATATATATAGTTAAGATGTTGCATTAAACCATACCTATTTCATTTGACTTTTCCCCCACTTACTATCGATTAGATAACATTTATCCATCACACAAGAGAGCGATCAGAAGAGATAGAGACTGAGTGAGAGAGAGGGTAAGATGATGCATAGATCAGAATGATCACATAGAATGAGAAAGGCCAATTGAGAAAAGCAAGTGGTCATACTGAACAATGAAAGCATTTTGCAACAAGCAGATAAAGCAGTGAGTGATTCAGCTACCAGTATTTTATTATAAAGTTAAACTATAGATGCATATCTTTAATCATTGTAAAGACAATGCGCACTGATTGGCACGTACTATCATTACTCCTCTTCACCATCCAAACTTGCTTTCCTGCTTAACAGCTTCTTCCTCTTGAGCAGGAGCACGTCCAGGACTTGCACTTCTACCACGTTCCGCACCACCATTGACGCTACCTCTGCGACTGTCATCGCCATTGTCGCCCATTCTTTCATCGCCATTAGCATCACGGCCAGAGTTGCCATAATTACTTGCATTGCTGTCAATGACCAGCTCAATCTTGCGGCCTTCAAACTCGGTACCATTCAGCTTCTCGAAGGCGGCATCCAAATCACTCTGAGATTCCATGTGGGCAGTTCCCTCACCATTCTCGCGGTCATACATCACAGTATAAGTCGGATGAAAGCCAGCCTTACGGAAGAAATCCTTCAGCTAGAACCAGTCGGAATTTGGCGCAAAGTTCTTGACAATGAATCGATAGCTGGTGGAGCGAGCTTTTCCATAGCGTGATGCGCCAGCACGGTCACCACCTCTCATTCCACCGCCATAACTATCTCCGCCACCACCTCCTCTTCTATCATCGCCACCACCGTAACCTCTTCTTTCATATGGAGGAGGTGCACCATAGCCACCTCTATCGTCACGGCCGCGACCACCACCATATCTGTCCTCAAATGGTGGAGGTGCGCCATAACCGCCTCTGTCTCCACCACCACGACGATCATCACCGTATCCACCACCAGGCGGTCCATATCTATCCCTGCTGCCACCACCACCAGATACTGGACCACCTCTTCCAGGGCCAAACGCGTAATCATCTCTAGGAGGTGGTGGACCACGGAAATCGCCACGCGGAGGACCATAACGGTCAGGTCCAGAGTCGCGGTCAAAGCGACCACCAGGCGGCGGACCTCCGTAACGATCTGGACCAGCATCATAACCATATCTGTCTCCTCCTCTTGGCAGAGGTGGACCATAGCGATCAAAACCACCACCACCACCGCCGCCGGATGGAGGAGGACCATCTCTGTCACCACCATCGCGACGCTGTGACTTGGACCATTCCAGATTAATGCGCTGGTTCAGAAATTCTGCACCATCAAACTTGGACTTGGCATCCTCAGCATCTCTTTCATCCGCAAATTCCTACACAACGATAATGATAATCACTAGGAATCAAATGATCTGTGGTGACCACAGCCACAGGAGAACAAGAGCCAAATTGCAAATGTTCGACTTTCAATTCTCAAATGCCTACTTAATGTACAAAGGCATTTAAGACTCAATAAATCGATTAATCTTGGAATGTATGACGCGCCACTAAGGCACGCGATGGGACATAAATAACTGAATAATACAGAATCAACCATCATTATATTCCTGTGAGTAAAGGCAATTAGCACCTCCTTCTCCATAGTGGCATAGAGTCAAATAATAGATCAGTCTTACCACAAAGCCATAGCCATTACGCACTTGGACGGATCTCACCTCACCGAGGCGTCCAAAGAATTCTTTCATCTCCTCCTCGCGAGCATCTCTATTCAGGTTACCCACAAATAGCTTGGTTCTAGACATTTTCTATCCAGGTTTAGTTTAGACTGTCTGATGTAACGTTGATTAGCAGTAAATAAGGAAGCGTCAAACTGACGAGGCGGAGAGAGCAATGAACGCCGACGCGAAATGGCCGCGCGAAGAAACAACAACCGAAGGTATCCCTTTCACAGGCATTGAACTGCACTGACTGACTGTACAGCCGTTTGACTTACACTACGGTGCGCGTATACTGAACTAATGGTATGGCCTTTAAAACAATTTTAACATAGAGCCTGACCGAAGAGGCAATATAATACAACTAATCAATTAATATAATCAATCATCATGGCTACGCATCTCATCAATCAAGTATTTGGTGGTGTCAGTTGATCTGACTGTGAGCGAACTGATGTTAGTCACCTAAGCCGGTACAATCCTGAGACCGCGTTAAAATATCCTGTCAGCAAAGGACTACGCCGCATAAACTTCGTGCCTAGTCTTTATATTCAGAATTTCAACCACTGTTTGCCAATTATAAATAGAACCCGGTACTTCAAGGAATTGCGATATCTGATTGAAATAAACTTTGTTCCATACTCCGTCACCTCCATTAGTAAAAGTCATCTAATATGCCCATCCAGCCATAAACGTGCAAAAGTTATGGAGTTACTGCCAGGACACCTGTCTTTTACGTTCTTCCAATGCAGAAAACTTTGTCAGAATCAAATTTTATTTAGCTGCACTGATAAAGGATTTCTAGTTGATATGACTTCGCAGACTTTCAGGATTTACTTGCAGATGTTTAGACAAATGCTTCCATGGTAATCGAGACTTGAATAGAGACTCATTATCAACTTCTCCGGCGGACAGCATCAGTCGATCGATAACGAGAGGGCCAAGTAACTGAATAATTTCATTTTCATTCGCACTCAGTGATTAATAACGCTTTTACTTTGGAGTGGAACCATCATTTATAGACGCCGTGATTTTGGTCATCATACTCCGCGATGATAACATTGCGCGATCAAACTCTGAATTAAAATTCACATAATTATAGTAGGCACAAAGCTTATCCCGCATAGGATAACTTAGAGATTCTATACCCTGAATAGAGGATTTATCATCGCTGAAAGAAGGGTGATGCCTCAAGACGCGTCTGCATACAAGATCTAATACGTCACGATTAAAAATGACGATATCATTCTCACTCTTTATCAATCTACTTGCTGAGGATTTCTCAACTGTTGACATTGCATCCACCAGCTATTCTTCATCACATGTGCTAATAGATGCCCAATGACTATGTAATTTTTAAAGTTCAGCATCACGCTATACAACGTCTCTTAAATCTTCGCGCGTCATCCATTGATACACTATGGGAATGTGCATCTTCCTGTCCACAATTCCACGAACTAATCGAGGATTTAATGACAGCTATTTTCCAATAACATCCCAAGACCGACCATATTTGTTCACCAACTGAACGACTTGTCTAATTACGGAAATTGGTTGAACCATCTCTGTTAGTGAGATGAAAATAAAAATGAAAATTAACAATATCAAAGGATCTCAAGTAAAAATTCGAGGGCTTTTAATGCATGTACATATTCTCCTAAATTTGATGTTTCAACATAGTAAGAGATAATCATTTTTACATTAAAGTAATGTCACTTTCACTAAGTCATTTCCCCTACCTACATCTTTTAAGCCACATACGGACGACGCGTCATTCTACCATTCTGACTGCATTGACGCAAAAAAAAAACTCGATTTAAGCTCAATTTTTAGAATAATGTTCAAGGTCGAGACGATAGATGATTTTCACAGTTTATACTGTTTTAGGCGAGGAAGTAGATAAGAGTTCGTGGAAACACGCGTCTGGTCACCGTTTCACTTTGCCTTTGTTTCATCACAGCTTCCTTTTTACTGAACTTTATATACCGTTTAGTTTTCAGTCAATTTTTATTGCTCAAAATACCATATTTTATTAAATATATAGTATGGAATTTACTCAGCTCTTTAAGCAATCTCGTCAATAGGTTCGATAATTGTTGAAAAATGATGGAAGCAAGTTGTTAGTGTGTGCTTATAATGATTCTGTGGTTGTGAGAAACTTTGAGGATTGCAGCATAGCCTCGGTATTCAAGTGTCCATCGGTGGTGACTAATGTTGATGTCTGCGGTCAAATTATACTGTGTTGGAGTACTAAAGATAATTGGGTGCAAGTATTTACTGCTACTGGTAAAAAGTGCGGTTTCATTAATAATGTTAATGTTGCCAAGTGTGAACTGCTACCCAACTCATCGACTCTTTTGGTGTATAGCGGTCTCGGTGTAAGGATACAGTTTATACATCTTATGGCCAAGGAGAACAGATCTGTTAAATACATTCCTCATTATAATTCTATAAAAACGTCCAAGTTGAGTCCTAATTCGCAATACTTGGCTTTTATTTAAATGCGAAATGCTGTGGCGTTCTTAGTTGTGCTGAATGTGGAGAATATGACTGTGATCAGTTCCACGGAGCTTATCATGGACGTTGTAGATTTGCAATGGTCCCGTGACTCCACTAGCATTACAGTTGTTGATATGCACTCTTTTAAAACTGTTCGAATCGATGGAGTGACTGTTGCAAACGAAGAAATCTAATTGCTCACCTCGCTAACTGAATACACTCTTGTAAAAGGTCTCACCTGGGCGGCGAATGATTAATTGTTAGTAGCTTATTCATTGAGTACCATTTCAGTCATCTCTCCCGTTACATGGTCTGTCATTTACTCTGTTAATATTGCGGATGAGCAAGACGATAGTATTCGGAGAGATGAAGCTGTATTGTACAAAATGAAGGAGGATGGAAGTGGCTTGTACCGTGGCAAGTTGTCATCTTCTCGACCCAAATAGACTAAGTAGTATGAGCCCGCATTGTCAAGTAAATTATATCCGGCCAAGAACTCTAATCTTGTAGCATTTCATACCGAGTGTATGCCAAAAATCATCCACATACTAGACTTGGTGGAAATGCAACTGTTGGCAGTGTGTGAACATTCGACTAGAATCGAGATTAAATCCATAGTCTGGAATGACCGAGAATAGCTGTTCTGGACATGTGAAGGTGCTGCGTAAATCTTTGACTGGAATCGATCAGGAGCGTAAATGACAGAAATTCCAGCTGATGATTTCAAACCAACCAAGATTGAGTTGACACGGGATGGTTTAGTTCTTATGGACAAGGACAAGTTTTCTGTATGTCAAGTATGAATATCTATCTTGTTTAATTTTATTGAGATGATCGTACTGACTTAATAAAACCTGATTAGTGTTTACTCGCACTAGGCATACAGTATGATACCTAAAAGATTGATGACGAGACTTCGTGTGTGCAAGGTTGAATATCAAAATTTAGAGTTTTAAGCCTCAAAACACATTGATATACACCAATATAATTCGTCAAAACTAAGAAATTTATATGTCATTTAAAATATTTTTAGCTCCGACATATATCACTTTTGTGATGGTATTCGAAGCTCAACGAGTGATAACCGAAACCTTTGATTCAGGCGTTCAACTCCCCTTGGTTATCACATGGATCACACCCGAGTCTGTACATTATTATTTACCATCACCACTCTGCCGCAATAGTAACGATGAATCTGCTATATTTGATTGTTGCAATCTATTTGATATTGGGTGTTTATGCGCGCATTGGGCCGTATTCTCCCTAAGAAGTATTAAATCTATCACCTGAAGAGGTGAAAGCATGGCTCTAATAGCCTGAATGTATTATGCTAGGATTGGATGACGCGTAAACCTTTGAGGAATACCAGACGCGTCTTGCCTATCTTAAGAGTTAATGGGATTATAACAATTTTTAGGAAGGGACAGAATTGCATAAAATTGCAGTCAAGATTATTGTTAAGCTTAAACTATTTCCTAAAGAGAGCTCTGAATTTGGAAAGAAATATTCCCGTTACCTTGTAACCTAATTTATTGAGAACAAGTGCTCTCCATCTCTGGTGAGTGACATTCTCAAACTTGCAACCGTGAATGTCGATGATTCTTTAATATCGAGTTTGTTTAGCAGCATCTTCTTGCAGGATGATGTGGACATGATGAATGCAGTTTCTGATGCTCTTCCATAGATTGACTTGTCCGTCAAATCATGGAATACTCACGATGCCTTTCACTATTGCGCGTACAATTGTATTCGTGCAATGTGGCCTAATTATAACGGAATTGATTCTGATGATTTGAAATTATATCTGTATTCAGTTGGACGGGCATTTGCTAAATCTACGCCTGAAAATCATCACAAGTGTGATGCGCTTCTGCAGTTCATTGCCAGCAAAGTTATTATTTCAAAAGGTGAAAAGCTTTCTGACTATGTCCTGAATCACCAATATGTATCTTCTTAATACGTTCTACTGTATGGGTCAATTGCTGATTATAAGGCTGCTGTTGACTATATCCTGTCCAAAGATCGTTATAGTGATTTGAAGGAGTACTTTTCCACTGAACAACAGGTTGATTTGATAAATTTGGCAGTCAAAGCAAGCAGCGATGACAACATACGCGTCTATGCACTACTGAAGTCATACAAGACGAAGGACGGAGTATCTATAGTCAAATCTCTGCTGACAAGTGCACGGTTCAATCGTAAGCACGAACGCTTAGTGAACGCGCTATCTGCAGTTTTGAATCTGAAAATTTAGCGCCAATTGGAGGGCAAGCAGACTGAAGTGTCTGACGTTCGCATCACGTAACCAAGTCGGTTCAAGTTGTTCTGGGCAAAGCGCTATTTGGCTTGGAAAAGTTATTGGATGGGTGTTAGATGAACACTTTTGTCGGCGATTCACAATTTGGAATAATTATTTGGAAATATTATCGATATGTGAAGCTTTATAATTGAAATATATTGAGGTTTTTTAACACTCTGAACTCTGCGTCTGTATACTTTTCGATTTTCGCCAAATCTTGTTTTCTTCTGATAGCCTACCTGTATATCTACGAAATTTTATAGCACGTTCTTCATTTCTTCCTCATCATAATCGCCCTTTGTAAAATAATTATCATCACATTGCAAATAATGAGTGGATATCCTTCATAGAATTATCCTCCGCCTTAGTATGATTCTAAATAGCCACCACCTCAGCAAGCTTATTATCCACCTCCGTAGCAAGGCGGTTACAATTAAGGCGGGTATCCACAAGGCTAGTAATATCCTCCATAATAGTACCCACCGCAATAATAAGGATATCAGCCGCAGTAATAAGGATATTATCCTCAGTAATAGCCGGTCTATGTCTAGCAGTAGGGACCGCCACCGCCTCAGTAAAGCAATAACGATGGATGTCTGAAAGGATGTTTAGCTGCGATGGCATGCTGCTGTTGTCTCGATTTGTTTTTCGATTGTATGTGATATGTGATTAACAAAACGTTGCATAGTCTATCACCTTTAATTGGATTACTCATAATTCAAATATATATGCTTATTCTTGTATTGATGCTTTATCATTATATCTTCTAATACAGCAGATTTAAACA
The DNA here is from genome assembly GCA_023515745.1 of Amoeboaphelidium protococcarum. Classification (NCBI taxonomy): domain Eukaryota; kingdom Fungi; phylum Aphelidiomycota; class Aphelidea; genus Amoeboaphelidium; species Amoeboaphelidium protococcarum. The sequence continues at coordinate 3,089,152 of JALECJ010000258.1, forward strand.
AATCACTCAACAAATGCTTAGAGTCTGCAAGTAGACGCGTTGATGTTAATCCATATCGGCGAGTAACTACTTTTTAATCTCTGCCGGACACTTGTTCCATAATTGCAAGCAGCTGTCTACAGCGGTTTTCCTCACCACTTCAGCTGTTAGGGATTTGCCGCCAATGCTAAAAACAAAACTCTTACACACAATGAACGACTCGCACGATAACATTGACAGACACTTGCCTAGCATCTGAAGAAGGAGATCATCGTCGCACTGCCCACCCTTGATCAGATCAACCATAAAATCCAATGTATGGATAATCTCATCGTCGTCTTCCACAAGTGGTAGATAATTGATAAACTCTTTTAACGCATTCTTGTACTGGTCACGAGTAATCAGCTACTAGCCGCCAGACTACCGGCTCAAAGGTTCTATAACAAAGCGCAACACTTTACCAATGGCTGAGGTGATATTTTCCCGCGCCAATTCTTGATCTTCATCGTCAGGTGCACATTGCGACTAGGCTTTAAATAAAGCGCCAAACATTGATAGCACCGACTATAACCAAAGCTCCTAATCAGCAGAGCCCATCAGTTCGCCACACTTGATGCCAAGTACACCGCAGCCATACGCAGCAGACTATTTCACATCTGGAGCAGAATCTTGTAAAGCCTCCAACATTTTATCAAAAAACTAGTCCTTGTATTTATACGCCTCTCTGGCACCACAAAACTCAACATAGTCAACATATGCGCAGATAGCCCATTACCTTGCCATCTCACTGATCCTGCCGCCTAATCCTGCGGTTTACTGAGTGTCGATCATTTGCTTCAATGTTGGAACTAGAGTAGAGAAATTGGAGTTCAGTCTGTGTGTCTTCTGGACTACATGAATGCATCTGCTAAGGTCACTTAAAGCCGAATCCTCATTATCTTGCTCCTCCTAAAGAGCCTCCTCCAAATCATTATCGTATAAATCTTCATCGTTCTTCTGACCAGCTTTCTAATGCAATCGCGAGAAAATCTCTTATAACTGCTCCTAAACGCATTGATTAAACATATTCAACAGCTGAATAGGCGCAGAATCAGTAGATTTACTCTGAACTTTATACGGCAAGTTGAGTAGACAATTATCACCCATGATATCGACACTCTCGTAGAACGCGGTAAGAAATGCTTACAGGCTCTCTGCGTCAACTTCATCTTGAATGACGTTGAGCAGAGAACTCACCGCCTTGATCCACAACTCTCTCAACACATCCTGGGATAACGATGTACCTGGTAATGAAGAAGCTTCCTTCAAGCCTCTAAACAGATACGGAATAACCATAGCTGCGGCCACACGAGTTCCTTCATCAAAGTAAAACTTCAGCAGTGGAAGACAGATGTCCAACACACGCTCAGCATACGGGTAGAAATGCGCGCCCATTTCCCTGGCATAGCAGACTAGCATTTCAACAGCGGTCCGCTTCTCATCAAGAGCCGTCGTCTTTATACCGAACTGCTACCCCTCAATCTTCAAGAACTCCCATCCATCCTCTTCAGACATTCCTTTATCCTCGGGTTCATCATCTTTATCGAGTACAGCGAAATCTGGTTTATGCGAGGCAGCCTCTAACAAAGGAGGCAGTACAGTTGGTAGATACGGCACAAAATCCTGACTCAAAACTTTGGCAATTCTGGCCCACGCAGACAATAGATAAGATGATTGCGGGTCATCAGCTTCCGTTATGCTTTACTGTACTTGCATCATGGCCTGCATTAGCGTCGCTGCATCCGGAGCAAAACATTAACGACCAACGGCAAGTGCAATCAGTGACGCGCATTCAATAGTTTTACCTCTCAGAAGGCGGAATTCACTGCTCTACTGCTGCTGCAGGATATTGATCAATGCCGGCATTACCATTGGATAGTATTTGACAAATTCCTCGGCAGCTGAATCGGCAATAACAGCCAGGGAAGTGATTGCTTGCTCTTACACGTACAATTTGTTCAGCGAAACCAGAACGGTAAGGCGCTGGAAAATATGCTCCAGGTACGGACTGACGTGATGCTACTGAGCTCCTTCACAAAAGTTGACTAAAGCAGCAGCTGCATGCGCCATTACTCTATTCTATTCCTACTGCGGATCCATGACTGAGCACAGAGCAGGAACCACCAGCTAATGATATTTACTCTACAGCGTCTACTCAAAGTCCGAACTCAATTATCCTAGAGCATTACAGGCAGCATATCTCACGCGATGATGACTATCCTTGACAAACGGGACAATCATCTACAACAGCTTACCCAGTTCCTATTCCAACAATTTCTTACACCCCTCAGCAATGCTTGAGATGCACATCAGAGCAGCGTATCTTAATTTCCACTCTGTGGATCCCATGAACTGAGGTAGAATATCAAAGACGACGGGAAGCATTTACTTTGGTCCAATAGCACATGCCAAACGGTCAATAGCTTACTCTCCCACAACATGATTAGCATCGGAGGGCTCATCATCTATGTCATTAGTATTAGACCACTCTGTACTATCCTCAATCTCGGTCATCAATTTCATAACATGAGGCACCACCTGCTGACAGAAATTACCACCATTACCACTTGATAGTTTACGACAAAGAGCCGGAATATTCTCAGCCAAACTGACAATCAACTCCAGAGCCATATGGCGAGTTGAATCCTCCAGAGATCCTGACTGATTGCATAAGATCTACACCATGAATCCAATCAATTGCGGCAGTATAATCTTGAACAATTTACCAAAATCTTCAGACAACTCAATCAGACACGTCAGTACCTCTACCAGCTCATCTTCATACTACACCTCCTGGCCATCGGCGGAATACAAAGACACTAATACATTACCAATATGGGGCATAAGTTCATTTGCGACGCCCATTCTCATCTGAGACTCTAATACCTTCCACTACAGGAATCGGCACGACGCCAGCACAGCCGCCACCCTGACATGATGGCTTTAATGCTTCATACCAGCGAGTAGAAAATCTCTGAGGGATGGTAGAAGCTGAACATTAACAGTAACTACTTCGCTCTAAGGGTCAGTACTGCCAAATAGCATAGGTACCTCAGCGATGATATGATACGCAGAAGTGACCAAACTTGATCCATTACTGGAGTTTTAGTTGCTCTGAACGACTGCGAATAAAGCAGGTAGCAATTCCGGCCAACCATGAACAATACCGCTGCCACTATGCTACTCATAAACTGACAATTCATGATAGGCCACCTCTATTATTAAATCAGAAATCTTTTTAAGCAGGGCACCATCAATCACAGCAGATGATTAGAAGGATCCGATCAGCTAAGACTTGATCTATTGACGCGTCTAAGCACTAATTTTCTACCACACCGTACCTTCATACTACTATTTGCCAATACCAACACCAGTTAGAGGTTTAAATCCGACTCTTCTCAAGACAACGGCAGACATGATACTCAGCTCAAGAGCTGGTGGCGAGGACGACTGACCAGTGAGCAGATCCATCAATCCCAACAATAGCTAATCTGGATACGATACCGCAAACTAGTTCAATTACTCTTCCGCTTATGTTCTCACATTATTATCACTAGACGATAAACTCTACAGCACATTTACCAATTACTAAGATATTTAATTCNTAGAATTTGTCCGGAGTAATGCAAATGTGGCTGATGTGTTTACAAAAGGTCTTGGAAAGAATCTGCATTGGCTGTTTGTAAGCAAGATGGGAATGAAAGTACGAGAGTCATATAAGCCTCTAGAAGTTGAGGTGACCAAAAAGGTGGTATGATTTGCGGTCGGCTGTTGAGCTGAAACCGTGTTGACGCGTTTCAGTCACTCACTCTCTCTCTTTATCATATAAGAGTTGAAACAACTGTTAATATACTTGTTATATCTCATATTCACTTCACTCTCTTATACTATTCTTAACAGAATCTTGTAAAGCCTCCACCATTTTATCGAAAAACTAGTCCTTATATTGATACGCCTCCCTGGCACCACAAAACTCAACATAGTCAACATATGCGCAGATAGCCCATTACCTTGCCATCTCACTAATCCTGCCGCCTGGTCCTGCGGTTTACTGAGTGCCGATCATTTGCTTCAATGTTGGAACTAGAGTAGAGAAATTGGAGTTCAGTCTGTGTGTCTTCAAGACTACATGAATGCATCTGCTAAGGTCACTTAAAGCCGAATCCTCATTATCCTGTTCCTCCTAAAGAGCCTCCTCCAAATCATTATCGTATAAATCTTCATCGTTCTTCTGACCAGCTTTCTAATGCAATCGCGAGAAAATCTCTTGTAACTGCTCCTGAACACATTGATTAAACATATCCAACAGTTGAATAGGCGCAGAATCAGTAGATTTACTCTGAACTTTATACGGCAAGTTGAGTAGACAATTATCCCCCATGATATCGACACTCTCGTAGAACGCGGTAAGAAATGCTTACAGGCTCTCTGCATCAACTTCATCTTGAATGACGTTGAGCAGAGAACTCACCGCCTTGGTCCACAACTCTCTCAACACATCCTGGGATAAAGATGTACCTGGTAATGAAGAAGCTTCCTTCAAGCCTCTAAACAGATACGGAATAACCATAGCTGCGGCCACGCGAGTTCCCTCGTCAAAGTAAAACTTCAGCAGTGGAAGACAGATGTCCAGCACACGCTCAGCATACGGCTAAAAATGCGCGCCCATCTCTCTGGCATAACACACAAGCATCTCCACCGCTGTCCGCTTCTCATCAAGAGCCGTCGTCTTTATACCGAACTGCTACCCCTCAATCTTCAAGAACTCCCATCCATCCTCTTCAGACATTCCCTTATCCTCGGGTTCGTCATCTTTATCGAGTACAGCGAAATCTGGTTTATGCGAGGCAGCCTCTAACAAAGGAGGCAGTACAGTTGGTAGATACGGCACAAAATCCTGACTCAGAACTTTGGCAATTCTAGCCCACGCAGACAATAGATAAGATGATTGCGGGTCATCAGCTTCCGTTATGCTTTACTGTACTTGCATCATGGCCTGCATTAGCGTCGCTGCATCCGGAGCAAAACATTGACGACCAACGGCAAGTGCAATCAGTGATGCGCATTCAATCGTCTTACCTCTCAGAAGGCGAAACTCACTGCTCTACTGCTGCTGCAGGATATTGATCAATGCCGGCATTACCATTGGATAATATTTAACAAATTCCTCGGCAGCTGAATCGGCAATAACAGCCAGGGAGGTGATTGCTTGCTCTTACACGTACAGTTTGTTCAACGAAACCAGGACGGTAAGGCGCTGAAAAATATGCTCCAGGTACGGACTGACGTGATGCTACTGAGCTCCTTCACAAAAGTTGACTAAAGCAGCAGCTGCATGCGCCATTACTCTACTCTGTTCCTACTGCGGATCCATGACTGAGCATAGAGCAGGAACCACCAGCTAATGGTATTTACTCTACAGCGTCTACTCAAAGTCCGAACTCAGTTATCCTAGAGCATTACAGGCAGCATATCTCACACGATGATGACTATCCTTGACAAACGGGACAATCATCTACAACAGCTTACCCAGTTCCTATTCCAACAATTTCTTACACCCCTCGGCAATGCTTGAGATGCACATCAGAGCAGCGTATCTTAATTTCCACTCTGTGGATCCCATGAACTGAGGTAGAATATCAAAGACGACGGGAAGCATTTACTTTGGTCCAATAGCACATGCCAAACGGTCAATAGCTTACTCTCCCACAACATGATTAGCATCGGAGGGCTCATCATCNCTGCGGATCCATGACTGAGCACAGAGCAGGAACCACCAGCTAATGATATTTACTCTACAGCGTCTACTCAAAGTCCGAACTCAATTATCCTAGAGCATTACAGGCAGCATATCTCACGCGATGATGACTATCCTTGACAAACGGGACAATCATCTACAACAGCTTACCCAGTTCCTATTCCAACAATTTCTTACACCCCTCAGCAATGCTTGAGATGCACATCAGAGCAGCGTATCTTAATTTCCACTCTGTGGATCCCATGAACTGAGGTAGAATATCAAAGACGACGGGCAGCATTTACTTTGGTCCAATAGCACATGCCAAACGGTCAATAGCTTACTCTCCCACAACATGATTAGCATCGGAGGGCTCATCATCAATGTCATTAGTATTAGACCACTCTGTACTATCCTCAATCTCGGTCATCAATTTCATAACATGAGGCACCACCTGCTGACAGAAATTACCACCATTACCACTTGATAGTTTACGACAAAGAGCCGGAATATTCTCAGCCAAACTGACAATCAACTCCAGAGCCATATGGCGAGTTGAATCCTCCAGAGATCCTGACTGATTGCATAAGATCTACACCATGAATCCAATCAATTGCGGCAGTATAATCTTGAACAATTTACCAAAATCTTCAGACAACTCAATCAGACACGTCAGTACCTCTACCAGCTCATCTTCATACTACACCTCCTGGCCATCGGCGGAATACAAAGACACTAATACATTACCAATATGGGGCATAAGTTCATTTGCGACGCCCATTCTCATCTGAGACTCTAATACCTTCCACTACAGGAATCGGCACGACGCCAGCACAGCCGCCACCCTGACATGATGGCTTTAATGCTTCATACCAGCGAGTAGAAAATCTCTGAGGGATGGTAGAAGCTGAACATTAACAGTAACTACTTCGCTCTAAGGGTCAGTACTGCCAAATAGCATAGGTACCTCAGCGATGATATGATACGCAGAAGTGACCAAACTTGATCCATTACTGGAGTTTTAGTTGCTCTGAACGACTGCGAATAAAGCAGGTAGCAATTCCGGCCAACCATGAACAATACCGCTGCCACTATGCTACTCATAAACTGACAATTCATGATAGGCCACCTCTATTATTAAATCAGAAATCTTTTTAAGCAGGGCACCATCAATCACAGCAGATGATTAGAAGGATCCGATCAGCTAAGACTTGATCTATTGACGCGTCTAAGCACTAATTTTCTACCACACCGTACCTTCATACTACTATTTGCCAATACCAACACCAGTTAGAGGTTTAAATCCGACTCTTCTCAAGACAACGGCAGACATGATACTCAGCTCAAGAGCTGGTGGCGAGGACGACTGACCAGTGAGCAGATCCATCAATCCCAACAATAGCTAATCTGGATACGATACCGCAAACTAGTTCAATTACTCTTCCGCTTATGTTCTCACATTATTATCACTAGACGATAAACTCTACAGCACATTTACCAATTACTAAGATATTTAATTCATGACAGCCATACGTTAATTCTCAATTTCAAGATTATCACCGAGACTATTTCGTAAAAGATTAGAATCTAATTTGAATTTAAATGAAAAAGGTGAAAAACTTGTAAAATCTCAAGACAACCATAAAAAGCGATATCATTTATCAAAATTAGTTAAAGTTAGGATGAAACTAAATGGAAAGAAAGTTTATAAATCAATCAATTATTATATCAGTGGGATTCAATAGAGCTTCTTGGGCAGTCTTAATGCGCTGCTTTAAATCTTGGTAAATGTCGGACGAGTACTTTCTACCGCAGTTTTGTTCAACGAGGAGACGCGCTTCACTCGCAGCGACCGAACGAGAACGTTTTCTGATCCAATCCTTCATCACCAGAATCAATCCCTGCTTTAACTGTGCCAGTTCAGACATTACTCCCAGTCGATTGAACAATTTCTCAATCTGCAGGTAATTCTCTGAGCCATTTGGATCCGCATACAGAATCTATATCAGTACAATCTGCAAGAAGAAACAAGTCTTGGACGGCTGGCCATTCTCAGATCTACCACCACCACCACCCATTGCAGAGAGAGCGGAAGAGAAATCAATCACTTTCAACACTGACATCGATAAAGAATATGCCTTGATCAATTTAGCTGTGAGGTTGGCGACATGAGATATTTTACGCGCACTCACGTTACTTGTACTTTATAACTCTTTGATAAAATCCCAAATGGCGTATTGTAATGTCACTTTATGACTATGACTGCTCTGGCATAATCTCTCCGCCAAAGCACCATAGAATGGATTGTAAATTTTCTCCTTCTAACAGCAATACAAGATCATCCTCACAATCTCTCGCTCCTATCGATCTTTTAGGCCAAGTTTCATCAATTTTTCATGAGCATCGATATAATCTTCACATTCCATAAAAATACTAAATATCTATCGCCTTAAATCAGTGTTGATGTTCAACTTTTTCTACAGCTTTTACACAGAGCTCTGCATTTATGAAGAATGTTTAGAATCTGATTGTGCGTTTGACGACTGATGACCATCAACACCGCCAGCTGAATACTGATTACCAATCCACGGAGCTCCAATAATCCACCACGCGCCTTTGCTTTTCACATTCAGAATATCATTGAGAGAGCAGCGAAGTGGCTCATGCGGAATCATACTTCGTTTCTGCAATAGATTCCGCTACAATTTAGACAAGCGATCTTCAGCTCCACGAGGCTATTTACTAATTTTATTATTCTTGATATTGTTGACCATTTCCACCAAGAATTTTAGCCTCTCAGATTAAACACCATTAGCCTAAGACAGTCTAGAGTTGAATAAAATAATAAAGTCTTTCAATCCAGTCGCGTCTTGAGAACGCAACTTGCCACCACAAATCTTTAATAACTTTAGAACAACTTTTACCCTCTGCTCCGACAATAGTTATTGATTATCCCCACTAATACAATCTGTCAGAAAATCATATATAAGATTAGCACCGACCACTTTCATCAAATACAAGTGACCGAGAAGACTAACCATATTGATCACCTAAGATTCAATCATATCAGACGCGTCAATACCAGAGAGTTATTAGTGACAAAGCTCGGCCACTTTCTGCACCAAAACAGCTCCAGAGTCATGACCAACGACGTGATACACCAGGCTGATAAGCAGTGCATACACAATAATAAAATCATCCAAAAGAACAATATTGCCAGCCAGCGATGAGCGGATAATTTAGAATAAGACATTATTAACGTGATTTCTTGGATACTGCTAATAGACAGATTCGATCTGATTGAAAACAGCTTCTACATTGTTCTCTGATATCCTGTTCATTTAACCTTGCAATGCTCTCCTTATCGCCATGAGTTATTTCTATTCATCATCATTTTGCTAGCCATCAGCGCTACTTAATTAGCTATTTAAGGGCATTATTATATAATGTATTGGTACGCTTCCGATAGCAAAAATAACTTGGTACAGTTGAGATACGAAGACGATGGTACTGAAAGTGAAGACGATTTGACGCGTTTTCAGCATCACGTCAGTTCTAAATCATACTTCCGCAGAATTTGCAAGGTTTCTTTATCAAAGGATATGCAAATTTCATAATTTATTTAATTCATCATCTTATTAATTCAGCGATGATAATAGAATGCAATTTAAATATACGTACTATAACATAATGTGCTCCCTGTCTGACTCTGATGTGAAAATCAACCATACGTCTCTCCCTTTATTGCAAACTCCAATCTCAAACCATCCTCCATTCCAGCAATCTTAAACTTTTCAGGATCATCTTCAAGCAAACGAGAATACGCAAAGTCAATGAACATAAGCCTACCAGTCTTCTTGTCTTTCATTATATTTCTCTCCGCAATGTCATTGTGAGCAACACCTTTGTCATAGATAGCATCAAGAGCATCGCGCAGATGACTATCTTGTTCATCAAAGTCCTCACGAGTTGGCTTCTCCAACTCATCAATCATTATGCACTCAATCCAGTTGTCCAGAGATAAACGCGCATGTAACACTGGAAGATACAATCCCCAATATTCCTTCAGAATGAGATAACACTGATGCTCCCTTTCCAATGACAACAGGCGAGGACCTTTCTATTACACTTATTTCGAATTCTCGCCGTCACTGGCTACGTCCGAATCAATTTAAGCGGAATCACTTTAAGATTCAATAATATCGTACCTCGTGTCAACCATCTTTAGCACAGTATCTAAAGGCTGGCGGAATCCAGCTTTCACTACTGAAAACTATTCACTACCCTCTATTAGTGCATCGAAATACAAATTGTGCACTGAAACTTCAATTCTACTGGCAGGATTGAACTCAAAACTAGGCGTAGGATTGCACGGAGACGATTAAAGGTGGTGATTATTGGAGCATTCAAAATACATGGCAGTCAACGCAGTGATAAAGTTATACGGGGTAACTTAATCAACAGAAACAGCCTTACTGAATTGCAACTGATGATAAGGCCTCTATTCATCTGGACCGCCACGACGTAGAAAGAATACCTTCTTATTAGTGCATATCACCCCATAACGATGATTATTCATGGTCATATAGCTATACTCTTGAGATATTACGCGTCGTACCTCATTGTACAATTCGTGTTTGTCATCATTCGCAATTGTCACCAGATCCATGCCGTCATCCAGAGCCAAACTAATGTTGACCTAGCCAGTCATCAACGGCGATCCATACTAGATTTTCACAATGTTATAAATAACTTTTACATCTTCTAATCTCCGGAAAAATACCCAATTTGGCCTCAATACTACCTTTTCTGGGTCGTATCCCAGTATCACATTAATGTTCAAGACTTTAGCCAATTCATCCGCGATATCGAAGCAGTATTGTAATATAAACCAAACGCTAACTTCCTTATTAATATCAGGTATAGACAAATGACGCAAAGGGTCTTTGCATTCCAATTACAGCTTGTCAGCCACGTACGTATTAAACGGATCAATGACATCCTCGTCAAAAGAATCCCACACGGTCATGTTGATATCATCAAGAATACGAGTATTCTCAGGATGGGGAGTTGTAGACTGAGAGTTATTAACTGGGTCTTATATAATAGCTGGCAGTTGATACGATAATAGATCTTGGACAATCATAATTTGACGTGTTTTACCTTCGTGACGCGTCAGAGTAAAAATGAGAATGGACGCGTTTCAGAAGATTTAGTTACCGTTACGGTTTTAATGATGTCTGTCATTTATTTCAATCAATAAAAGTAATGTCGACAGGACTTACAAGGTACATAGTGTGCATAATTATGGAAAGTCTAGATTCATTTACCACGCAGTAAAGGCGTTTCTTTCTAAATCCACTTTCCCCCTTATTTGGTTAGTATAAGTGCCGAGCTCTAATTTGCCTTACTCGACTGCTCTTGTTGCCATTTTCTGCTTTATGTTTAGAAAAATAATAAAATCAGCACACAGGAATTTGTGACAAATTATCATCTTTAAATAAACGCAATTAACAAGCAGATCCTGCACAGAACTTAAACTCATGTCTCGCGGTACATTATGGAACTTGAACATATAATCAAATTCACTGAAGATCAAAATATTGAAAAAGGCAAAATAATTAACTATTCAACAAAGATAATTATTGTAAGTTACACATCTATGGCATTGATTGAAAGGAAAACTTAAGTTGATGAAGGAGCCATATACAAGTATTATCTTTTCAAAAGTTGGATTATTACATGAGATGAGCGACTCCTTAGAAAGCTTTTCAATATGTATAATATAAGTTCATTCTGTTCCAGCTGGCTTCAACTTGAGTTTCTTTGAGTAATACTCCATCATGCGTTCATCTTCACCAGGATCATCATTTACGCGTCGTAAATTCGCATCATCTTTAGCCAGGCTTTCATACAACGCCGGATATCTTTCCTTGAGTTTATCGGCATTAGATTTTATACTCAATTATGGTTTATCTACTCGTCTACTTTAACTTTCATGACGCTTCAAATGACGGTGAGGTTATCTCTCATTCCCAACAGCACTTATATTATTATCATTACGCGTATTCCTCAATTTCTTAGACTATCGATCCAGTTTACGTTACTCTTTACGCGTCAATTTCTTATCGGAATGATGTTTAGTTAATTTGCGAAATGCATTGGTATTATCTTATTGCTAAATACCAAGCTCTTTTGCAATTTAAGCCGGTAATCTCATTTTATGATTAGCTTATGTTTGATCTGATAACGGTAAAATCCAGAAAATAACGCCGTGAATGCTTTCAAGTTGACACTGGTAAGAGGAAAACAAACTATTCAAGTTACACCGCCAAGATTATCAAATCCCAACACAAAGCAATATGCTTCGCTTTGACACGCTTAATCTTAAATTTTAATACGTGTTTTAAGTGGGGAATATCAGCGGTTTGAATAGAAAATTAAAATTTATGGCGTTCTCAGTGTGGGAGCTGAGTTGTACAATCAGCTGCGCCATTGCCGTAATCATCGAATTGAAATCATCCCGGGGCAATTCTTTATCTTGTAATTCCACGCCGCAATTACTCTTGTTCTTGTAATTAGATTCATAATCAGCCTATAATCTATTCATCTGGATAATTTTGCTATAATTATTATCACAAGAATTAAGTATGGTTTCCGTGAGCGCGCAAGGTCCCAGTGTTGCATCCATCTATTCTGATGCTGTTAAGTGTGGCTGGCTGATTAAGAAGGGTGGTAGTGGATTTTCTGTCAATTGGCGCAAGAGATACTTTGTGCTGCATGATCAACACCTTCATTACTATAAGAACGCTGATGATAAGAGTCCAAGCGGGTCGATTTACTTACCTGATTATACTGAAGTACGTGGTGCGTAGTAGCAGGAGTAGTAGTCCTCTGCGTTGGCTGATAAAAAGCATCTGCTGATTCTAAGTCCACGCGTCACCTCTGAATTGATCTCCGCACCTGTGCCTCAATAGCCAAAGTAGGAAGGTGTTGATCAGGAAGTAGATAGAACTTTGGGTGCTGATAAAGAATTGCTAGTATCCGCTGTTGAGTTGAATACTGTGCAGAAGCCATAAGACTCCACTGTCGCTAATCTTGGTGAATCAACGCAACCTGATCACCAAGATATTGGAGAGAGTCCATCAAAGTGCCCTTCATTCGGTGCCGATGCCGATGATAGTCAAGATGCTCCCACTGTCATAGTTGCTTAATCTGTTACTAGCTCTGCTGATAACGTCAAGACGCCTCCTTCGCCGGTAAGTATATTCAACCACACTCCCGTTTCCCGTTTACGTCCATCCAGAACTTACTACCTGTAATGTCAGTCAGATGATGAGATGCAGAGTTGGATCGATGCTATAAAGCCTCTATTGAATAGCACTGGAACTAAAGGAAATTAGTTATTATCATCATCATCGTCTCAATAGTTGACAAAGAAGATTAGCGTTGAGGCTATTGATGGTTTGATTGAAGCTGTTGATGAAATTATATATTAGCAGTAGGAAGATAATTCTCCAGTAAAAATTGAAGGTGAAAAGGCAATGAACTGCTCATAAGTTTCAGATGTACATTCTTCTAACTAGGATCACTCTACCGCTGTTGTTGACTAAGCTGAAAACAAAGTGAATAATGATCAGACTGAATAAGAAGAGTCAATGATGATGAAGGGATCGGTCGTGTAAATGGAATCCATCCAGCTGGGTGATCAAGATGAAGCTGATCATTCGGCCATTGACAGTTCTAAAGTATCCGGTAATGCTACATGCGCGTACGGAGTAAAGACTTCATCACTGGAGAAGAAATTGGATCAGTTGGGTGAGATGGTGAGTGACTTGAAAGCGCAAGATATCAATGTTGTATATGACAACATTCGGATGGTGTACATGCTTCTGAAGAAGGAAGCCGCCAAGTTGGAATCTTTACAACAGCAGCAATTATGAACTATTACTTGACTTATCATAAATATATTTTTCGGAATACTAAATACACATACACTATATTTTTATCTCGCGTCAGTTGGATTGCATTTCACAGCGTTGAAGAAGTTGACGCGTAAAGAGAAGTGTAAAGCGCTGATCATTCCCGATTACGTACAGTATGATCACAGATTGAGAGAGACATTAAAGAGAGTGAGCTTCATCAGTAATACCGAGAAAAACAATGTATTTACTAATTCATTGTTATCTTGAAGCCAATTCCCTATTTCCCAAAGGAAATTGCAGAACTCAATATCACGTTATGAAATGCTCAGAAATTTATCCACCATGTTTTCTTCAGTGATGTAGGCAATAACCAAATCTTGCATTTCGATTTCAGGTGTTGATTCAAGTCATCAATACCCGACTACATTGACTGATGAAACTTCAGGACGAGGATTATTTATATTTGTCCATTCTCAGATCGTTTGGCACAGGATGACCACAAAACTCTTTGTCTTTAAGTTCAGGATTAAATTAAAGTATATAGGTATGGATGAGCATTGATAGTTCTCAGCTTGTGACAATCCCTTCCTGTTGTGAAATCAATAAGAGCTTTAATAATAAACGGCTAAGTACATATTGAGCGATAGTCCTGCGCGCAAAACTTATCGTATCTAAATCATCATTCTATTTGAGGAAAACCTTCTGGTTCGAAGGATCTGCAAACTTCGACCAGCACTCTTCACTACCAACCAACGCTATCAGACTCTGGCCAAGAAAATTGCTGTCATTCAATCTCTAAGATATGATAGCAAGTCTTGGTTACTTCATACTAACCAAGGATTTTACCGCCGCCACAAGCTCCTGATTCTTTCTATAATGAACTCCTTCATCAGTCCCTTCTATTGGCGATAGGAGTAGTTACAACAAGTCTTTGAAAAGACTCCACAACGACCACAGTTTACTAAATGAACTCTTCAAAAAGAAGACTCGTAACCTGTTGCACCTACTTATTAAAAACCTTTCCCAGTTCTTCTTCAGATTTTACGACACCGGCAGGGTGTTCCGAAATCACGCCACTCAATGAACCCACCAAAATCCTGTAAGTAACGCCATAAACTCTCAATACGCGTGTTATACTTGCTAGCGCCACATATGAATCCACTAACCCCTAAGTAATGTTTTTAAAAACGCGATATATAGGAATTTTCACTACCTTTATCAGCGTGTACAATCTATGAAATCACATCCAGATCTTCACAAGTCTTTAGATAATAGGCTTCAACAAAATCTGCAAGTCTATTGGTATCAGCAACTTCCGTCCACATAATCTTGTGGCTAAAACCAGCCATAGATGCCAAATCCAAATTAACCCAGTGATGAAATCAGTCGACCCAGGATCATATAGCCAAGATGATGTCAAGTCAATATCATCGCTGCTCTAAGCCAAGACAGTAGAAATGCGATCCAGCAAAGATAAATCGGGTGAAAATTTCTTCTCTTTTGTCAAATCCATCTAGATGCCAAGCGTAATCTGGACCATCGGACTTGCAACGACGCCGTGCTAAACGATGTTTAGTCCGCAATGTGACGCCTTCAAAGTCAAGGATTTAACGCGTTCGTGCTATTTCGTCGCGAGGTACATTGACTCCAATTAATCTTAGCACAACCTGTGTAATCGCACAATATCATTCATATTCCTTTTTTTAATCAACTCTCCGACGACTATAATCAGATCTTATTCCGACAGCTTTTATCTAGATCGCACTCTAAGCTATTATACCAAAACCGCTGCAAAGGTATTTTTAAACATATTTTCACCACATGATTTTATACAACTGGCATTAATGCAACCAGATGATATGTTTATTGAATTGCTGACTTTCCCGTAGGTGGCGTCTGCAAATAGTCGCATGAGTAGTTTTCGAGAGCAAAGGTGTAGTCATTCACCAAAACAGCGCCTTTATGCTGCGCAATGGGGTATCTGCGGCAATAATCAAGTTCAAGATTACTTTGTTTTGCAATGTAAATCTTGAAGCCTTTTATAGTAAATACGATTCCAAAAATCTTTTGTGTTTTTTTCTAACCGCTTGATCCATAATCACTAAAACTCTGTCTCGCCTGGTATACTGTAGATACAATAAATGTTTCGCCGTGTGTTGTCCCGTATCTTCCGTCCACTTGCCGGTAGATTGTTCTAATTTAATTATAATCCTAATACTCCTGCAGCCATTGACCGTTTGACAAGAGAAATGCGTAATTTTAAACAGGAATTTATTGGCTTTTCTGGGGGTATTGCTAAATCAAATGATGAAGAAGTGACGCTTGCTGTTGAGAAACACTTGGCTGAGAGTGGAAAAGAAATTATCGGTCGCTCTTTGAATTACAAGATTAAGCACGTAAATCCGGATAACAAGTCATAAAGATTCTGGGCCGAGACTGACGGCTTCATCTTGGTGCCAGGACGCGTCGTTATCGTCGAGGCCAAGTCATAAGTCAGGGCATTGGATTTTGACTAGGTCGAACGGACCAGAAAGATGTTTCAGGCGTAGTTTGACACTCCGGTCAAAGCTTATGTTGGCGGTCCAGTATTTGCTAAGGAACTTCGCAAGACGGCGCTTGACAGGGGATTCGGAGTGGTTTCGTTGTCCGAAGGAAGATATTCAGTTGAAGATGGTATCGAGGAGTAGCACATTAAGTAAGATCATGCTTGAATTAAATATTGCACATTGATTAATCGGTAAATAGATATGAAAAGTAATATTGTTTATTCGGTACTAAATTTAAAATGATTCACCTTTTCAGTAACTTTTTGATACCTAATAAAGATCATAAAATGTGCTTAAAGAGGATGTTCAAACAGTCGTTTAAATCACTCGCGATGTGTTTGTGCTCCGCAACTCTATTAAATCATTTTG
The DNA here is from genome assembly GCA_023515745.1 of Amoeboaphelidium protococcarum. NCBI lineage: Eukaryota > Fungi > Aphelidiomycota > Aphelidea > Amoeboaphelidium > Amoeboaphelidium protococcarum. Next base: position 3,105,747 of record JALECJ010000258.1, read on the forward strand.
AGGTGAGTTTTTAGAGGCCAAAGCTGAAAGGTTACGCGTTAAACTTTCATCTGGAAGAGGATACCTCTTAAAATTAGTGCTCATTAATTCCAGAACATCATTCGCTCGTTGCAAAGTTAAATTTTGCGGGCTCCAACTTAATTTGCCGAATGAGTTAGTTCATCGTCTCCTTTCTATTCACTCAAAACAATTCAACTAAGCGGCCAATCGTGTAATTCATTCAATCAATCTTCGGTATGAGTTCACTCGAAAAAGCATTGAAACCGTTGGCTGTCAGCAAAAAGAAACAGCTGAAAGGCGCACGGATTCCACTCGATGTTATGACTGAAATGTCAGCAAATGGAGCCACTGTAAACAAGCTGGAGGGAGAAGAGCTGTACTCAGTCACAGGAATGACTTTTTAAGACACGGCCTGGGTGACGTATGAAAAATGGGCGCGTGGTATTGACAAGGATTTGCGCGTCGGTGCTAATTTTGGCCCAGGACTCAACTTGGTTAATTCTGCTTTGGTTCCTCCTGACCATTTGGCCCATAATATTCAGTGCGAGGCCCGCTCAATTGTTAATCACTATGCTGGATTACGAGTTCAAGATTTCGAGAATGGAAACAATCCTCGAATCGGCCCTCCATTGCGTGCTCCTCCAATATTTACGCGTTTTCTTAATGCCAAACTAGCATTGTCCAGTCTGATGAATCGTATTCAAGATCCTCCTATCGATTATCCTATATTGAGATCATTGAAATCTGGGTCATATGTTTGTACGATTGATCAGCAATGGGCTAATGCTGGCGTTGAAATTGTTGTGTTTAAGCCATGATAATTGCTGAATCCTATCGGTGTTGATATTGATATCGGAGGGAGCGTAGCTAAATGTTTACCATTGAAACTTTAAGATTAAGTCTATAAGCCTTTCGGCGCAGAAGCTCCGCGAAGTCGACTAGCACTTTAAGTATTACTGGATCTTTATCAGAGTTCACAATTTTATTAACCTCCTTTTAGTCAATGCACTATAGAGCAGTATATTCTCAGGTTTTAAATCTGTATAAACAATTTCGAGTCATGAGTCCAACAATTTCTTACTCCTTGCGCTTATTGAACTAAATTTTCGCGACACTGTGTATCTTCCATTTCTTTAATTTCTCTTGAATCTACTAGACATCATCCTATAAGAATCTGATAAAGTCTATATATTCAAGCTCTCTCACACTCCTTTGCTTTCACTTACGTTCTCGCCTGAACGCTCTTCAGTTGAAACTATTCGTTCCGACCTGTCGAATTGCGCTTTCTTCTTCGATTTAAAAACGACTCAAGTAAGTTTGAAGGCGACGTGTTTAGACAAAATATATTACATTTTGGATTTAACACTTAAAATTTAATAATTTATGGTTAGTGGAATATGATAAGTCTTAATGAATACTGCAGAATACCAAAATCTATATATAATCTGATTCTGTCAGAGTAAATGGCTGCATTTTAGGATAGCGTCTAATCATCATTATCATCATCATCAACAAATGGATAGCAGTAAAATTAAGCATTGTAATCAACTAATAATGAGATGCTGGTAGATATTATCAATGACTGTACTATAGCCATTGGGATTGTGTCCACGCTGTATGTGTTCAATATTGAATAGACGTCGTCGATGGAACGATCATCATCTGCAGTGGTCAAGTTATTGGTCAGGATCAATGGCATATAGAATGAAGATGAATTGATTACTGCGATTAAACTTTATAAATCTGGAATTCTCATAGCTGGTTATAATAATGGATATATAAGAACCTTCTTTATTGATAATGATGAAGATAATATAAATAATAATTCTAATAGTGGTTCAAAGAGGAAGGGTGAAATGATTGATTTTATACAAATTCACACTGCACCAGTAAAGAGGATAGATATAATGATGATCAAGAATTAGATTATGGTCAAATTTCAAAGTGGTTCTATATGCGTAATTGATGATATTTCCAATTTATCATCATCTGTTTGTAATCGGTATAAATTCCCTCAATAAATTACCAATTCAGTGTTTTGTGATTAATATTCAGATTACGATGGTTGTAATAGTAAATCGCAGTTGTTGAATGAGAGCGCTATAGTCAAGATTCATGCCTCCACCTAGTCTTCTCTACAAGATTATTATTATTATGAAAATCAACACGGCGATTCAAGTTCAACTCAAAAGAGGTAATAGTATATCTCAATGGGTAGTGGACCAATGATCAATTGCTCAACTGCGGTGTAGTCAGAATCACTCTCTGTCGACAGAGTGCAGAGTATGGTCAGCAATGCCGTATCTGGCATATTCGGGAGGTTCTCTTCATCTCTTGCTGGCGTCGGTGGTAGTTTGGGTATTGATAGATTATCGTCATCATCAGGTGGTGTTATTAGTAATAATATCAATAACAATAGGTTAGATTAGACTGGCGGTTCCAGTACATAACGCTATTCTGTTAAGTTGTTGTAGTCAGACTTTGTGCTGGATGGTCATGATGGACGAAGTATTCAATACGCTACTTAAAGCGCTGATGGCCGGTTTATAGCTATGAATGACACCATGGGTAGGATTCTGATTTATGATGTGAAGTTGAATCTGATCGTGTAAATGATCAAAGGGTACCGCGATGCTCAGATTGGCTTTATATAAAGTTCATCATCATCATCAAAGTCGTAAATCTAATTGGTAGTGTACGTACAAGCCAGATGCTAGATTGATGTATTCAAGTATCCATTCCGGTAGAAGCTTTAAAGTCTACGCACCGAGTTGACCAATTTAAAGATGGTTTAAAATCACAAATCTGTACTGTTTTTCGATAGCTAAAATGGAGCCATGTATTATCTGAGATTTGCTGATGCTGGTTGAAAATCATTGATTATATATCTAAAGGAAATCATGACCAAATTGTGTGAAATACAATAGTAGAATCAATATCTATACAGGGTCATGTTGCAATTCACAATTCAAACACTTTAATAATCCTCTTCATCAATATAATTGTTATCCAAAATGAGTCCATCAATTCAAAGCATTTTATGAAGAGTACATCTCAAAGATGGTCGTCTCTCCCGGATTGTTGACATTTTATTAATCAGCTGAAGAATTATCTGCCACAATAGTTTGATCTTCATCATTCCGCTGTGCAATTCGGCCAATATTGACATTGTTCTCCTCCAACGTGCTCAACTTTAAGCCATTAAAGCTGTCATTATTAAGATTGCTATTATCTGCCACTTTACCGAGTTCACTTTTGGCTGTGCTTGAACTGACACGTCTTGCCTCTCGGCCATGGACCTCCCAGACATCATTGCCATCATCTATAGTTATAACGCCGCCGGGCTTGGTAGATGGAGAAGCAGTGCTATTATTACTATTGTCGGCCATAACTTGAGATGTAGAAGCCAATGATCCACCAGCTGCAGATTAATTTTGAACTTTCGAATTACCACCAGGCAACGAAGATACCCTACTGCTATAAATCTGCAGTTTATTAGGATCGTCATCCTAATCAGCTACATCATCCATGGCATTATAAAACTTGTCACCATTATGAATGTCAAACGATGCATCATTGTCCACTTTAGCAACGGCTTATTAAGACTGACTCTCAGAGCTTTGATTAGAATTACTAAAACGATCCCTAATGGCATTAGTAGATGACGTTGGCTATAATTAACCATCAATAATCTGCTGCAATTACACCTACTCCCGCAATCGCTGCTATTCTATAGAATTATAATAACTGCTTGAGGCGGTATAGACAGACATTTTTTAATTATCAGCGATAGTGGACGATATAACTGGTAAACCGCCTACATTCCTGGTCTCATAATTCTCTTCTTCATAGTCATCACCATCCTGACTTGAATCATGCTGCAAATCTCCATTGTCGCCAACTTAATTAGACGACACACCTCCATTTGAATTAATATCACTCGGCTACTACTACTAATTGGAATATCTCTACAATTGCTAATTGTCGTCATCAGAGTCGGAATCATCGTCATCATCAGCTTCAAAAAACCCACCAACCAAATCATTCTCCTATCTGCAAAGGGGACAGGAGAACAATCCGCCACTCCTTTAATGAAGCAATGGAGCAATACATCTGTAGTGGAAGGTGTGCTGGCAAGGCGCAATGAAGAGAGCCTGCTATTGATACAGTCTAGACAAGCAGATACAGCACTCGGTATGCTGATGATTGGCAGGGACCCACTTTTTAGGCTTTAGAGGACTAGTAATTTATTACCCTTTACCCCCACTCTACTATCCTGGAAGGGAAGTCAAAATTTCTACTCGAAGTTCCACACAACGATCTTTATTCCGCACTTGGCCAGTGGTTGAATCTGCACGATAATCAACTCCAAATTACAAAACATCTCCACCCAGAAGATTAAGGCGCGCCCAGGTGCTCTCCTTACCAGCAGGACTGAGACGCACAGAATTGATAAATGATCCACCAAGCGATTTAATATCTTTTACAAACAGCTGACCATCCTTGAGTATGAGTTGAGCATGTTTCCGACTCACCACCGTCGATCTAAAGTATATTCCTTCATGGTACGGATCCTCAGGGTCTGCATGTCTCTGATAACGACCAATAGGAACCGTTGCATTAGGATAGATATCCTTCTCAATAACGGGAAAGTACGGATTATAAGGAGTTAGTCTTATCCTGACTGTCTATTCTGGATTAAAACGAAGACTTTCATCAACAACGATATCTGTGTTGATATTATTGAAAGCCACATCTGGAGGTCTATTATCAAACACGTTGCTAGTAGACTCGCCACTACTGCTCAGATTACTACCACCGCCACTGCCTGTAACAACGGCGAGTCCATTAAAAAATCTGGATATTGGAGAAGCACTTGCACCTTATCCGCCGCCTCCACCACCAATCGAGTGCCGATTACTAGAACCAGTCGGTCTTGGCCTTGAAGCTCTATTAGATCTCGAGTGATTATTATGATGACTAGTATTATTATGGCCTAAAGTTGAATTCTGTGCACTAGGACTTGAAGCGTTATTCATTTGAGCACTATTACTCCTCTAAACAGACAATCTATGATCTGATAGGACAATATTAGCAGATTAATTCGGTTAGAATCCAGCAAATTGCTACTGTTACTATTATTGGTACGAAGAAGGTCCACCTCCATCAGAAGAACTTAAAGACAGCCCATCAGGAGCAGATTATCGAGGAGAGAGAAAATTTCTAACTCTCTAAGTGATGCCTTCCATTATATATTTTTACTTATACCAAGAGAGAGTAAGGACGATGATAAATTTTCAACAAACAAAGAATATGAACCAGCAAGTATAAACCAGATTATAAGTATCAATCCGCAAATAACAGATAGATAATGAATGATATATGACCTATCAATTCCACTAAACAGTACAGTACAGTAAATAAGTAACGCAAAGATGTTCAAACAGAAACCAGAAACAAATAAAGAGAACTTTCGTCACTCACTGGAGAGACTGACAGAAATTGATGGCCGTCTCTGAAACATAATTCTGATTTATCTGTTTTAGGAAAGGAGAAAGTTCCCCAGGTAGTATTAATGTTTTAGATCTATTCTGAAACGAGTCAAATGACTTTTTCTATCAACGATAAAGCCCCTTTTAACTCCTAATGGTAAAGGTGGCGCTATTTTAGATGTCCTCGCACAGTTTTACGGTTTCAGATTGGGCGCCACAATTCCGTGCTACTAACTATCAGCCAGAAAGATGGCTCTTAATGATGTCACTGGAACAATCAAATATTATGCAATTTATTGACATTTATATTAACAGTAATCAATTATAATCATAATAATGATCATCTTTAAGACCCAAAGTAATGGTGCAAAAAGTGATGAAGCCAGACACTGAGCAGTACAAAACATATACCGATCCACCCGACTACTCCAATGACATCTTTAAAGATCAAGAGGCCACAGAGGACGCCGAAACACTCCTTAACCATGCCCATCAGTGACAGCTGGAACGGTGACGAGAGTGAGAGCACAGTAAACTCTAAAAACACAGTCATAATCGCCAGAGGGGCAGGAATAGAGAGATACAGCAGGGATAGTAATGTGCCAGAACTTGCAGGTAGATGGTTGACGTGTGGGGATGTTGAAGACGCGTCTGCAAATGGTTTCTCGATCATCAGTGATAGAAAGATCAGCGCGATGCACATCAACGGCGTCAATAAATATATTAGATATATCTTTATTCGCTACCTGTCTTTTGCATTATTAGAACTTTACTACAATTACGACTACTATGATTACGGTTATCTCTATGCATTATATTCATCGCCGCCGCCTCTATTAGAACTTTAGGCTGGGGTTTTCATCAACTCCTCCGACTCTTCATCGCCCAAGTCTAGTGCGCCATCTGAACCAGTGAACAGATTCTGAGTTATCGTGTTGATTCTACTATAATGACTTTTAGAGTCCAAATCTAGATTCTACAATAATTTCTAAGTTAAAGCCCACCGTATACCACTCATAAAAGATGCAATTAGTACTAATATCATGCCAAAGAAATAGGCAAATGCTTTACGTTCACTGCTAGCAACTTGTTCACTCAGAGTACCATTGCCATTCGATAATGTCGAGTTATTTGACAATGAGGGATGCGATCGGTGACTCTCCTTGTCCATAGCCAGACAATATATACCTATAATGACACCCAGGATAACAACACCATACGTCCAAAAGTCAAATAGAAATGTCAACATTCTCCGCAGCCACCTCCACGATATTCTGCTAAAATCAAATCTATGTGGAGATCTTTGTGTGTTCTCGACACCTAAAACCACTGCAGATAGTAGAACGAATAGAGGAGCAGTAGACTTTATCACGGTGTACGTGGACAGGGACACATATGAGAGCGACAGGTTGGATAGTCCAATATCCAGGGATGTGGACATGGCAGTCGGTATGACCAGGGCACAATACACGGATAACTCTGGAATTTTGAGATGATCCCAAACTTGATCAGATCGCAGATTACTCAATACTATATAACAGGCTATTATTACGAATTGAACAAGCATTTAATATGAGGTGGATGCAATTGGGTACACTGTCCAGCCAGAATGATTCTCAGTCTCCGATTTCGTGAACAGATACTTGTTATATGCAGAGAGAGTGGTAGAGACGCAATACCATCCAATAACAGATAATCCAAACTTCCATCTATCGTTCATACTTATGACAATTTATCCTCCAATTATTGTCCAGTATTATTTATTAACACTGACAATTAAGCAAAATCAAAAATTATAGTTTAAAGGCAAACTAAAAGCTCACCTTTTACTGATCATTGATAAGAGATGGAGAAGAAACGCCAAGATTAAGACTGTTTAGTCTGGCGTATCACTGTAAACTGAAAAATAACTCACGTAAAATTAAAATCAAAGATAATCATAGTTCAACAAATGATATCGGGAGAAGACAATATGTATTATATAATGATCACTTCTTTGGTGCAGCAGCCTTGCTCTTCTTGGTACCGCGAATCTTCTTGTCACGGTTCTTTCTCTCCTTACGCTGCTTGCGAGAGCCCTTCTCCACGGTGACAACACCTTGACGCGCCAGACGGAAGGTTGGCTCAAATTTCTTGGCAGCGTCGAGAGAGTCATAGATCAGAGCGAATCCGGTCGACTTTCCACCACCGAATGCAGTGCGGAATCCAAAGACAAAGATTGACTCAACATCACATTTGTACATCTTTGCCAGCTTCTCTCTCACCTGCTGCTTGCTCAAATTTGGCAGAGTGGGATGCAGCACATCCACAATCATCTATTTTCTTTACAGAAGTCTGTTGGTCAAGAACTTACGTGTACGAATCGTAGCGGTCGTTGTATCAGCCTACATTTTATGTAATTTAAATCTTTAATCAATAGAGTATAGATGAGTATTTATTCAAAATTAAATATTAAACTTACCATTTTGTGTGTATATTTACTGAGGAATCGCAAGAAAAGATTGGGCGATGTGGATTCTTTTGATCTTCGGTTAGTCTTCGGTTGGAGTTATTTTTGATTTTGATCGAACGCGCTCGCCGGGTGATTGATTGATTGAAACAGTTTTCAAAGTTTTCTCCTATGGCGCGCGTTCGTCCCGGAAAGGCTTTTCCTGATTTTCTCATCTTCTTTCATTGTTACAACTACAGTACAGTACTGTTACAGCACATTGCATCGTATTAGTGATTATTAGTTTCTCAAGTGTATCAACAATCAGAATGGAGAGTCTGAAGCCGTAATTGTATTATCACTAATTGCAAGAGAATAGTTCGTGTGGGTATTGTAAGAACTCTGATGGAAAGTAGAACGTTGGTGGATTTCGGGTTTCTTATGGAGCAGAGTTTATGAATGGCGTATCGTGTGATTTGTACTTGGAGATGATGAACAGAAATTGGCGTCGATCTGGAACGTACTTCTATCGTCCATTTAGTGTTATGCCAGACTCTAATTAAAAGGCTTGTTGTCCTTAATTGGCAATTCGTTTAGATTGCCAGAGGTTTAACTTGGATCTTCTCAATTAGGATGCTAAAGTGATTAATATAGTGAAGGAGCATTAAAAAGTTATCAGAAAGTTTGTAAATAATGCATTATATAACAGTGTTGATATATAACAAGACCAGGTGGAATCAGCCGGATAGTAAGAAGTTGAATCTCCTCTCATTGACAGGTTGTAGAATGCATTATCATAATATTTGGAATCAATAAATTTCGCTAAAGTTGTCAATATTCCAGTATCTATATAGAATAATAAAGATAAAGAGTCTGAGTATAATTTACATTCCGATTTACCTGTTAGAGTGTATGGAATGTTGAAGAGGGAATCTGTTGCTGATTGTCCATCAGTTGTGGATATTGCTGAGGATTTAGTTAAACTGATTTATAATGTTATGGGTAGTTCCACTAGTAAAAAGAATGACTTCAAAATTACAACATCAAACTTAGGCGCTATTTTAATTCGCGATCCATCTTTTAAAGTAGCTGAGAGTTCTCGCAAGACCAAGCCTGATAAGTAGCCGCCAAATATTTTGGTAAAGAAACTTCGATTAACATTCGCTAAAGCTACTTTTAAATAGGATGAATATGAATTGTGGACCAAGTATCAGCAACAAGTTCATCGCGATCCTCCTCATAGATTGAAGCGTTAGTCGTATGAAAGTTTCCTTTGTGATTCTGGGTTGAATGATGCATAGGATAACACTATAGTCATTGATGTCTATTTTGAGCAGAGTACTTGTGGAAAGTATTTTAAGCCAAGTTTTAAATATTTAGGTGAGAATAAAAGTAATTAGCTGCATTAATTACGCGGTACTTTTCATTTGAGATATGAATTAATGGACATCGATAAAGATTCTACTCCAGAGCTTATTGCTGTATCTGTGGTTGATATCTTGCCTACTGGATTGTCATCGGTCTATTTCTTTTATGATGTGCTAATGAAGAAGTATTCACTTGGAGTTTTAAGTGGTCTATTGGAGATCTTTTTGCTGTAGTAAGAGGCGATCATTGAGGCTCAATTCAAGTATTATTATCTTGGGTTTTATATTCATAACTGTAGTAAAATGAACTATAAAGCTCAATTTCAACCATGCGAACTTTTGTGTCCTTTTACTCTATAATGGGTGATGTTTGATGATCGTGTGCGGCAAATACTTGATGAAGAGGGTGGTGCTGGTATGCTGGGTAATTCGACGCGCTCTGATGTACTTGACCCAATTGAGCGTATTGATGCCGGAAGATTTAAATACTCTTAGTCTTCAACTGGTAAATATCCTCTGAATGCCGCATTTAATGCCATTCCTATATCTCTTATATTTAATAGAAGTCGCTTTCGTATATCTTAGGAACTTATTGCTGGGAAATCTGATGTTGAAATTATGGCTAAATTACGATTAACCGCAGACTAAGTAGAATAACTACAACTATGGCTGTCTTCTGTGGGACTCAAAGTTGCACAATAGATTGAATATTTTATTATGCTATGATTATGATAAATGCTGCTTTCTACTGTTGTTTAGAGATGTGAGATATTTGCAGTGAAATCTGTCGTTTTAGTGTTATGATCGCTCAGTTGCCATGGTATCTTTAATGTGATTTTAGCTTTTGTCTTTTTTGATGCTGCAGCGTTAATCTTTTATTAATCTGCTAATTCTAAGTAGGCCATTGAATATAATAAATGTAGAATAAATAAAAGTAATCCTCTGGTAGCTAGTCTCCGTCGTCAGTTTAATATGCCAAAAAGTCGGCTAACATATCACAGTAATAGATTTCATCTTTTCCTATGTCTAATAGAAATGATACAATTACCTATGAACCGTCTCAATATACTGCATAAAATTTAAATGGGCGCAATTCTAGTGTAAAAATGGAACAGTTTAGGCATGCTTTCAGTGCTCTTATGGACAGTCAATCTTCGATGTTGTAACGAGTCAGGTCATTTCAGCTCAAACTTCACGACTTTCTGGATAAGCCATCTTCATCAATGCATTCGCTTGTTTGGAATATATTTATTGCTGTTCTGATTGTACTGGCTGCTATCTGCATGTCATTAGAGACTGTAGATCGCTTGTATCAAGACAACCAATACCTGTGGTATTTATTGGATTCTATCATCACTTATGTGTTCACTTTGGAACTGTTTCTTCGACTCATAAGCAAGGCTACTGGTGTTAAGAAGTTCTGTAAGTACCTCGTGTCGCCTCTATTTATAATTGATGTTCTGTCAATTGCTCCGTATTACGCGCAGGTGGTCCAGCTGCACTTTGTCACTTTGACTGCTGCGCGGCTCTCTGGCTTGAGATTACTGCGGATATTCAGACTGTTCAAGTCCTTCAGATTCCTGTAACAGTTTCGCTTCATCTCCATCTCCTTTGAAATTGCCGGAGAATCTGTGCGAAAGTCGTTGGGGCCTCTGTTTCCTCTATTTTTCACTATGGCTGTGGCTATTATGATTCTCGGTACTGTGATGTATTACGCTGAGAGGGGAACATATGATGTTACCACTAATCAATGGCTACTCTCTAATGGTGAAGTTAGTAAGTTTACTAGCATACCAGAGTCCATGTGGTTCGTATCAGTCACTTTGACAACTACCGGGTATGGGGACCTGGCTCCCACAACATTTGCTGGTAGATTATGTGCTTTCATTGGTATGTTATTTGGTCTGCTACTCGTAGCTCTGCCATCTCTCATTATTGGGCGTAATTACACAATTCTCTGGTAGAACTTGAAGGCTCGCAATGCTATACCAGAAATTCCCGATTGGCTAAACAAGGCTTTTGGGCGCTCTGGTTCTTATCATTAATTGTCTGACAAGAATTGCAATGCCCTACATGATGTGCATGTCGTTGATACTGTTCAAGAGTCACCAGATGTGGACTTTGAGATGAATCCCTACACATCATCGTAAAGTAACAATGTCGCGCTTGGTACTAATTCTCACCATGATGTACATGCATACAATTAATCATCAATGTCGAAAGTGTATAATCTTGGTGTAAATGATGCGGACCTTGATGCAGTTGTATAAGTTGATAATTATGGTGACTTATCTCTATCACCTTAAGAAGACGTTAATAAGTCCCGTATAAAAAATCAATAGGTTCATAATAGTCGATTCTCACTGGTAGACCAGCATTAAAAGAGTTCGCCGCGTTCAATGAGTGATAGGGAGTTGATTTTGCATCTGATGCAGGAGTTGAGTGAGTAAAAGAAGATGCTTCAGTAGATCCTTAACGCGACCGTTGGACTGGATGATGAAGAATTGATGAAGAGACTAGAAGATTAGAGTTAGTCGTGAACTTGAGCTAGGACACACAAAGCCTGACAAAAGTAGAATAATTTTTATACAGTTTATTTTGTAGATCAAAGCGATTCTAGTTCATGGAACGTATTTGAATTTAATATGGGAAATTAGATGAGGAATTGAGCTCATAATCTACCCATAACGCTGCTGATTATCATACAGTTCAAACAGAGGCAGCGCCATAAACTTGAAATTCTTCGGAATAGCAAACACTTTCACAGAGGGGAGATGCACAAGGTATACGCGCTTGATTTCCTTCACCATACTGATGTGCGGCGGGCAGTACGGATACATATACTGATCTAGTTCCGGTCTATACCAAGTGCTCAACAACTTTCCAACCTTCCACTCTTCTTTGTTCTAACCAGTGGCTCCGATTCGCTGTTGCAGTATTCGCTGCACCGCGTCATGATCAGATTCGCCATCTTACACACTACCTCCTATAGTTTTGAAATACTGTCCGCTCATTTGTAGACACAGCATATGAGGATGGTTATGATCATGAATAAGTAGTACTGCTTCAACGCTTCTATAAGGCCTCCCTGTTGATTGAAAATGCTCAGTTATAGCTTCCAATCTACTCTCTGCAGAGTCATACTCGTCATCCTGCGGCTCTTTAGTACCGAATGTGTAGCGATCCAGCGAAAATCTACGTACTATGAGTTATAATAAATAAAGTATTATTAGAGGTAATCTTACAATGGCACAAAGTCTTATTACTAATCAGTCCGCATTGTGGTAACTATTAAATGTTCTTCAATGCGAGAATCGGTTTTACTTCTGTTTCTGACCAAAGAAGGGAGCCTCATTAGAATGAATTTGGTTGACTGATCTAAATAGTCTAATCAAAATGAATCTGGTAGATGTAGTGTATTAAGATTTGCTGATGAGTAATATTATTTGTAAATATTTAGAGTAATTAATTATTATCGATTGGATATTGTAGAAAAGTGTAACAGTATAGAATAGATTTAGATCAACTCTAAGATGGACGCGTTTTTGATTGATCGAGATGGGTTACGCGTGTGTGTTGTGCCCGTTCTGGTTGATGACACCTGGTCAATAGATTGGTACGTTTGTTATCGCTCTTATAGTTTGATTACAATTTATGGACTGACTGTAGGCTGAACGAGATCTTTCGCGATATAATATAGAATGAGAAAGACTAAAGGATCTCAGAGTAACAAATGTGGATCGCGGCCGTTGAGATGGATGGAACCGTCCTCTACCTCAAAGTGTCTAGTGGTATTGACCAGCAATAAAGATGATGATTGTAATGATGACTATAAAATGGGCCTTTAATCATAATTTTCAGAACTTTATCATAATCACTATCCATCATAAATTCATTTTGCAATCTTTCGCAATTCTTGCAGCTGCTTCAACACCTTCGCCATGTCTCTCCCCTCGTACAAGTCGGCAGTTGCAAACATTGAAGCTTGAGGCATTTTAAAATGATCAGCACACACCTTCAGGTAACTATTGATGTTCTCCAAGTGGCTGACACTGAATTTCCCGCCATTCACTCTGATCTAGTCCTTGTCTTTGCGCAACTTATTGGCCAACTTACACAGAGCTTATCCATCACGTAGCACCGACTTCAAGTCTTGATCATTGACGACGACTGTTCCATCATTGACTGTATTCTGAATCCATTGACGGATCTCTTTCTCTTCACCACCTGCTGCTGACGTGGTAGATGCACCACCGACGGCTTTCTTTTCTGATACAGCGCTGCCTGCAGTTTATGCTTGAGGTTTTGCCTGGGTAAATTACTGCGCGGTAGGCTTTTAAGCTGGCGTATCTTTAGCGGATGCTGATGCACTAATGGGACTCTTAGCAGAAGATTCCACGGCAGAAGCGGTAGTTGCAGGAGTATCAGCCTTCTTGGCGGCAAATTGAGAGCCAGTCTTGGTTGCATTAAAAGCGGTCGGCTTTGGCGCAACAGAATTAGCAATAGGCGCAGGCTTAGAGTCTGCAGCAGAATTACTAACTTTCGCCGGCGCAGCAGATACTTTCACATCCTCCTTCTTTGTTACATTCGATGCAGATGCAGGATTAGATGTCTTACTAGCATCTTCACTCAGAGATAATTTGCTCAATGTACTGCTGGCATCGCTATCCTTTTTACTCTTCTCTGGCACATTTACTTATTCTTGAGAACGTTTAGACAGTTTGTTATTCAAGATCGACGCTCCTATATTAGGCATCATGGGTACACCACCCATTCCAAGAGCCTTCTTCTTAATCGTAGCATCAGATGCCGGTTCATCTTGTTTCTTTGACTCCTCTGCAGGCGCTGCAGCAGCAACAAAATCTCCTTTTTCATCATTGATTGACGCCTTTCCCTTTGGCTTGATTCTCCCTTTAGTGATATGACTTTTGATGGATGATGCACTTGATGTGGCGTCTCTCAAGTTGACAGCAGACTCCAATTCCTCATTTCGCTGTCTCAACTAAGCAATCGTCTCATCTACATTAGTGTTGTTTTGATTTTTACTCAAAGAACCGTGTGAAAAAAGCTGAAACAATCACAATCTTACCCTTCTCAGCACCGTCTTGCTTCAAACTCTCAATCTATTTGGTCAGCGAATTGATTTAAGTATCTACAGTGAACAAGTGGAATGACAACTATCAGACAATATGCAAAACTAAATTATATCTCACCTTTATCGGACACTTATTGAGTCAACGACGAAATGTCTTCCTTCAACTGAATAACTTCAATGTAAAGCTTCTCCAACTTTTCAGCATTTTGCCTTGAGATCTACAATATGATTTTAAGGTGAAGATGAGTCAGTCAAATGGGCTATCTAGTTATAATATCTACCTCAGGACTTATAGTACCATCTTCTAAGGTGGTAGAAGACATGTTCACATCAGCCATATTTATTAATATCAAGATATAACTTTTATACTAACAACAAGCGTGGAAGAGAAACAATGGAAAGGGGAGGAGTAATGAGTAAAACAAGAACGTGCGTTAGCTGAAACAACAAACAGCAAAATTTACAGCAAGATCGCAAAACAATGAAGCGAAACAACAAAACACAAAGCGCGAAACACTCCACATGTGAGAATAGAACTGTACTGCAGATCCACATCTTTCTAAAACAACTGTTCATTTGGGTGAAACGCGCTGCATCAGATACTCTACTTCAACCTCTTTCGTTAGTGGAATGATGATATTCTTGTAAATCTCCACCACGGTATCTTCATTGATTTTTTCAGACCCGAAAGACGAGAAATCTTGACCATACACAGATGCCTTCTCGCGGACTCTTTCCAACAGCTTCTCCTCCACCTACAATTACAATTCAATATCAAATCAAAAAAAACCTTTACCACCAACCGGATTTACCAGAGATGTTTACCTTTTCATTTGTCAAAAGACGGTATATGGAATCCTAATCATCACGGTCGATAAGACGTTAATATTCAGAGGGATTCTCGCGATACTTGGATTCAGCTATATGTTTACCATAATGAATACGCTTTGATAATGCCTACAGACACTCCACATCGCGAGTCGCGCTAGATCCGTAATGACCATCATCCTACTCCCGGCTAATAGAAGGCACAACGTACTGCACATACGCCTAGTAGATCTGATCATTGACATTAACTCGCGTTTGAGATTCATGCAGCAGAGATTAAACTTATAAAGGTGGCAGTATAGGAGCCGGCAGTTGCGTATGAGGCGTAAATGGATGTTCATCTGTGTATCTTCTAACTTTAGCGTGTACACATTCCAGCTCATATAATAAATACTATAGGAAGCATGGCTGAAAGTTCTCGTATATTTTAGGTAGATTTTTGAAATTCTCGTGTGCAGACTCGTAGATGCAACGATTATGCGCAAACTAGGCTCTCTCTATCAATGCAAATATTATCGTGTCTTCCAGTCGCACCAATATCTTTCGCAACTCATCCAAGTTTAGTTCTGATTACATAATCAACTAAGGCGCAGACTCTGACGATGATGTGATTATTGTCTATAGCTGACCAATTTGAGGCGATTCCTAATCTTGAGCTTACGTAATCAAATGAACGACTTCAATCTACACAGCAATGTTCTTTGTTTCCTCATACAGATGAAATAATTATACAATTAATAATAAAAACTATACGATATATATAATCAATGGTGGTACAAGAGAATAACTATAAAGCTGTTGCAGTTGCAGGGGCGTCAGGTAACTTGGGATCTTACTTCACTGATGAGCTGTTGAAGAATGAATTTTCTGTTACTGTTTTGGTGAGCGAATCGAGCAAGAATGATCCGCTGAAAAGCAAACGTTACAGCGATTGGGAACAGAAGGGCGCCAAGGTAGTGGTAGTGGATTACTATAATGTAGAATCGCTGGAATCTGCTCTGAAAGGAATTGCTGTGGTTGTCTCAGCTCTCAGTGGTCCTGGACTGCAGTGGCAGCAGTATTTGGTGAAGGCTGCAAAGAAGGCCAACGTCAAACGCGTCATCCCTTCCGAGTATGGCATTGACACTGAGGCTCATCAGAAGCAAATTCCTTTACTGGCGTCTAAGCCTCAGTTGATCAACACTATCAAAGAACTCGGTTTAGAGTATACTGTATTCTACACTGGTATGTTTATTGATACCACGTTCTGGGACTGGTTTAGTTGGCATCCCTTTGAGCATAAGGTGACCATAGTGGGTAAAGGTGATACCAAATGTAGCTTCACTATGCGCTCTGATATTGCTAAAGCTGTGGTATAATCACTGCTGCATCCTGAAAAGTATAAGGATACGACTGTCCATCTTGTTGGAGATCAAAAGACGCTAAACGAAGTTGTGGCAATCTTTGAGAAGGCCTCACTCAAGAAGTGGGATGTTGACTACAAATCAGTGGCTGATGCTGAAACGGAAATTAAGAATGCTGCTGACAAGCTATCAGTGTTCCCACAGTATCTGCAGTTAGCCATTGAGAATGGGTGGGCTCAGTTAAGTAACAATCAGTTGCCTTAGCTAGTGAACAGTCCCATCTCCATTGAAGAGTTTGCCAAACAGCTGTATGCGTTGAAGAAATGATAACTGTGTAACGCGTGATTCGTAATTGAAATGACTAATAAATACAAGCAATGGAATGCAATCATAAATTTCCCGACTATGCATCATAAATCATTTCTTTTCACATTTATTGATAACACACTGCAAACTACATTACAACTGGAGACATCATGAAAGTTGTTGCTGATATTGCATTATATTCAGGTGGAACGCACGAAGTTGATCCATTACATGAAACCAAACGCTTTCTGGACGATCAAGAGATGATTTATAACTGCCACGCGTTGGGTGTGGAAGTTGAGTCTACCGTTGAGTAGCTGATGGTGATTCTGGAGAAGTTGCATGAGCACTTGCACAGCAAAAGCCCGAGATTGACCAGTGCGGTGAAGATCTTGTATCAAGCTGATGGAGAGGCGAGTATCAAGAATTGAGTGTCCAGAATCATGGGAGAGGCTAATCCTGAACTGCCCACATTGAAGGTGCCTGAATCCACGTAAGAGACTGGCGAGAAGTGAGTTTTTTTATTATAATGGTAAAAAGATGGAGTAATTGCTGTGATTATGACAGAACCTGTTGACTATGTTTAATATATGAATGGCTCAATAACATGCGCGTTGCAGTGTTTCGTTTCAACACTTTTCAAACTTCTTTTCTATTTACCACGCACTGCTATCACCAATCTTGTACAGTATTCAGGCATTACAATAGTAAGTAGCTTTAATTTTCTTATCTATTACAATCCTGCTTATAAGAAATGACACTCATTGACTTGAATTCCAAGCAAGATTTGTATTTTGTGTTGAACAATGTCAAGAAACTTATGCAATAAAGTGTGAATTAGCACAGTTTATCAGGAGAATCTTTGGTCCATTTGGAGTAGGCACTGAAAGATCTAATGACAATGGTCAGCCAAAGTTGTTCTATTAATGGGCACAAGTTTCATGAAGTGTCTGACCAGATAGTAGAGTAGTTTGAGCCTGTTCAGGAAGATTTGAAACAGTAAGTGGAGTCGTTGAAACGAGATTATCAAGAGCTGACTATTGCCGGTGCTGTGTAAAGAGAGTAGTTGTTAAAATAATTAGTTGTTCTGCTTGAAAGAGACTTGGCTTCTCAAAGCTCTCTGCTGCAGGAGAGCACTGATGGAGAAAAAGGTGTCGATTCAACCGTTCTACCACAATTCAACTAGAAATTAGTGCAATTGCTCGAGAACTATGGTCAACATTTCACAGATGCTGCCCAGAAATTGGATGATGAGAACGAAATTACCAGGCCTAAATTGGAAAGATATCATAATTTCATTCAAGAAGAGATTATTGATGAGTAACAATACCGTGAACACGTTGTTAGAATTGTCAAGGGCTTGTAAGAACAAGTTAATCTAGAACGTATTCCTACTAAAGCGCCGGTTGAAGATCAAGATTCCACGTTTGAAATGAAATTAATGGCCAGGCTCGAGAAGGAACTTTTATCATGATTTCGCTATAATTGATTACGCGTTTTAAATGTTAAGCATATCGTTTATTAGTAGACATTAGCAGAACAGACAATTTGACAAGATAATACTGGTAGTTTTTTAAATAGCGTCTGCAAAAAATAATTATATTTACATCTGATCAATTTTCAAGCTAATAAGATTCTTGAGCATCGAAAAACACGTCACATTCCACATGAGCTAATTTGCTGGTTGGAAAAGACGAATTGATCTAATACTGAGGAGTTTAGACAAAATACACAAATGCACCACATGATGACAAATACTCGCCATTTTTTTTTCACTTTAGGACTGAAATTTCAGTCGATAAAGCTTCGGGATTTGGCAAACCGATCACTTTCCAAAATGCTCTCTCTCAACTTAACATACCACTGGATTACATGGATTTTCCGTTCAACCACTTCTCCAATCCCGAGAGAACAAGGTGGCGTATTAAGCATCGACAGTGGCATATGGAGCGACTACCCCGGAGAGTAATCAGTGATCAAACCCGCGATATCCACAGTAAACCAATACGATATTCTTGACACATAGTCGCTCCTGCTTCATTAGATACATTGCTGTGCGACTTGGTACACCATAAGCAGTTAATACTACGCGCAAATATTGATCCATACGTACAGCAGGCAACTTTCCCAAGACGACGCCAGTAAGATTGTTCTGAAGCACACGATATTCTACATACACCGATAAGTAACGATTTAAAATAAACAATAAAGAAAACTTAACGTATTAGCGTAATAATGCGCGTTAGTTTGACCAGTGCTCCATCATTCGTGATATTGTTGATATATATGATGCCAAAGAGGAGTGAAGTGGAAGAAGCTTCTCGGTTTGTAAGTGACTCATTAAAGTGAAAATGCCAGATCATCGCATCGCTTAATGTTTGGTGTCGCTTTAACACAAATTTGAAGCGGCATGTTGAGCTGAATCCGTATTGACGCGTTTCAGTTCCTCACTTGCTCTCTTTATCACACAAGGGTTGAAACAACTGTAATAATACTTGTTATATCTCATATTCACTTCACTCATTTGTATTTTTCTTAACAAAACATACCAAAGATGATCCTCCGCGATTCAAATCCGTTACGCGGTCTTACTGGCTCAATAGTTCAAACAAGGTGATATATAATGCAGAATTGATAAAAAGACGAATACGGGCTCATCAAAATCATTTTGCGCTCTTAAATTTGAAATGACACTCAATAGCCCAAAAACGTACGACGCCATCAACACTTACAGAGAGAAAGAGAGAACTGTAAGCTTATCGAAGGCACGCGCTAGAGTGGAATTTTCTCACATTTTTACCTTTCGCGTCTTTTCTCGCGCCTAAATTTCGTCCCATTCTTTGTAACGATAATCAAGTGCAAAATGTAAAAGTTACTACTACGTTTACTGCTGGTATTGCTTGTGCTACTCTTCAATACAGTGGTGTCTACATCATCGTCTTAGGTGTAAGTGAATGCGAGATAAGGATTGTCTAGAAATGTGACTTATGACCACCGAGCTTTGAAAATCAATGGTAAACGTCAGATGTTGATGGTGGCTACTATTCATTATCCTCGCTCCTTGCCATCACAGTGGAGATCATTATTAAGAAAGATTAGATAGGCTGGTAATAACGCTATTGACACTTATGTATTCTGGGATTTGCATGAGCCAGAGCGTGGTCAGTACCGATTCACTCCCAATACTAATGAGGATTTGCGCCTATTTATTCGCATCGCTCAAGAGGAAGATTTGTACGTCATTCTTCGTTATGGTCCATATGTATGTGCTGAATGGTCTTATGGTGGATTCCCGGTGTGGTTGAGAGAAATTCCTGGAATGGAGTTTAGGACTTACAACGAGCCGTTCATGCGCGAGAGTGCCAGATTTTTGGATTACTTTGTGGAATACACGCAAGATCTCTTCTTCCACAATGGAGGACCTATTGTGATGCTGCAGGTTGAGAATGAGTACGGTATGGTGGAGAATGAGTATGGTGCGGATGGTAGCAAGTACATTAATTGGATCGCTGATTACGCTCTAAATATGAAGACGGAGCTTCCGTGGATTGTTTGTCAGCAGAACAATATTCCACAGCTCATTAATACTTGTAATGGGTTCTATTGCGACTCTTGGTAGTCTAAAGATCGTCCATACAAAGACTCTGTGGGTATGTTTACTGAGAACTGGACCGGGTGGTTCTTGGCTTGGGAAGGTGTAAAACCGCTGCGTCCAGCTGAAGATTTAGCCTTCAGTGTGGCTAGATTCATTGCCAAAGGTGGTACTTATAATGCATACTACATGTGGCATGGTGGTACCAATTTTGGTCGCACTGTAGGCGTGGGATTGGTCACGTCTTATGATTATGATGCACCTATGGATGAGTACGGCTTTCCTGCAGAGCCAAAGTATTCACATTTAAAGTAGATGCATGAAGTGTTATTCAAATTTGAGTCTGTCATCGTTAATTAAGATGAGATTGTCTCTTTAAAATTGGACGGCGGTGTTGAGGTGGAAGTTTATGGCGATTTTGAACATTCTGAACAATCTATTGCCTTTTTATCTAACGTTGATGAGAAGAAGGATTTGGAGGTGGAATTTCATGGTTAATTGTACAAGGTCCCAAAGTGGTCAGTCACTTTTGTTCAAGGTCCACGCACTAATCCTAAAGTATTGTACAACACTGCTACAATGGGCGTGCCTTAATCTAAGCATGTGTATACGAACGTGTTTAATGTGCAATAAGATGGTAAAGTTCAGATTGCCGACGAGCCTATTGGTGTTCGCGAGGGGTTCTAGTTGAGCACTGCGCCTAGAGAGCAGATATCTTTCACCCGCGATAAGACTGATTACCTGTGGTATAGCAAGGATGTCTCAGTGCCTGCTGGTACTAAATCCTTGCACTTGAACATTTCTCGTGTCCAAGACCATGTAATCGTGTATTTGAATGATACATTTGCAGGCGTAAGTCGTGGAAATGATGAATCGGTAGAATTGAACCTGAGATTTACGCCTAGTGATAAAGATCTAGTGTTCAGTCTGAATATTCTTACTCAAACTCTTGGCCTCACTAATTTTGGTGCTCATCGTGAAAACTGGTCTCGTGGCATTGTGGGAAGCGTCAAGTTAAATGGCAAAGATTTGACTCTTGGTGGATGGAAGCACACTGCTGGCCTATTGGGTGAGGAGCGTAGATATTTCGACTTATTTTCTTCGCACTCTACCGATTTTATTGATACTTCCGTAGCATCTTTGGGTTCATGGTAACTGAAGCATAAGTGGATCAAGGTTTAGCTTCCTCTGATTGCTTCATCATCTGACTCTTCTACAGATTACGACGAAGACTTTGCATATGTGCTAGATTTAGCTTCTATAGGTAAAGGGCAGGCTTGGGTGAATGGTCATCACATCGGACGTTACTGGAATATTACGGGGTAGCTGCCTAGTCAGCCGACCAATCCTTATCCTCCGGTGGGATTGAGTGGAGTCAATGCTCTGCTGGCATATTAGTCTTCATCAAGTGCGCAGATCAAGGTTAACGCTGATGGTAGTCAATCTTAGCTATCTTCATCTTGCTCTTATGCTGGTACGTTCACACCCGATAAGTGCCGTGATTAGACACTTATTGGTAAGCCGACGCAGAGATATTATCACGTTCCTCAAGATTGGTTATTGTCTGAGAAGAGCGATGTAACTTCCACCAAGTAGAAGTTTAATGAAATTGTCTTGTTCGAGGAAGAAGGTGGCAATATTGGCAGAGTCAGTTTGCTCAAGGTTCGCTCTAAAGTTGTCCGCGATTAATTGATCTTTTAATGATTATCTATAATGATATTGATTTACTCACTTTATGAATTTTATAAATGCCAATTGAAGATGTGAAGGATAGTGAGCATTTGAGTCATGAAGAGCGAACGCGATTAGATCGATCGCCCTTTACAAGCGAGAGAGATCTTTATAGCATTTCGTAATCAAAGTGAAGACCATACAACTTTAAGAATAAGCCATCTATAATGACACAATCCAAAATTTGCCTTATCGCTATAGGTAAATCTTATATTGATTGCCATTTCGCTCTTATATATTCGTTAATCTTTAAACTTTATCTCATGTAATGTAGATGGATGGGGCGTAAATGAGCCAGTGCCTGAGAAGCCATTGTAGGGAGATGCTATTGCAAATGCGTCAACTCCAGTGATGACCCGCTTGGCCAGCGGCGACAAGGCTGTAGATTCACTCTATACTACTATCGCTGCCCATGGTCTTAGTGTTGGTCTACCGCAGGGCTTAATGGGCAACTCTGAAGTTGGACATTTGAACATCGGAGCCGGTAGAATCGTGTACTAGGACATTGTGCGCATAGATCTGGCGGTGAAGAAGAACACGCTGAAGGATGCACCTGCTCTCAAGAAGGCTTTCGATAATGCCAAGTAGAAGAGCGGCGGTAGAATACATTTCCTTGGACTGGTCAGTGATGGTGGTGTCCACTCGCATATGAATCATTTAAAGTGTCTTTTACGCTCCGCTAAAGATGCCGGTATCAGAGATGCGTATGTTCACTTCTTTGCAGATGGTAGAGATACATCGCCAAAGAGTGCAGTGGGTTACTTGAAGGACTTGCTCAGTTATATGAAGCAAGATCTTGGTGGATATGGTCAGATTGCGACGATTGAGGGACGCTACTACGCCATGGATCGCGACAAGAGGTGGGAACGTATCAAGTTGGCGTATGATGCTATTGTGGCTGGTGTTGGCGAATCTACCACGGATCCTGTTCATTTGATTGAAGTTGATCGTTATGATAATGCCAAGGAGACTGACGAGTTCCTAAAGCCAATTATTGTCAATCGCGATGGGTGTGTGAAGGATGACGATACTCTAATCTTTTTCAATTACAGATCAGATAGAATGCGATAGATCATGTAGGTATTTGGAAAGTTGTTTGGGGATAGTAAATAGGAGTAGGCGCAGTATCCGTTTGAGATGGAGCATGAACGCTCAGGACTTCATATCATCACCATGACTCAATACAAGGCTGACTTTCCGTATGAGGTGATGTTTCCACCACAGAAGATGACCAACGTTCTGTCTGAGGTTATCGCGTAAAACAAGTTGCCTCAACTGCATGTGGCAGAGACGGAAAAGTATGCGCATGTCACCTTCTTCTTCAACGGTGGTACGGAGAAGCAGTATGCGGGTGAGGATAGATTGATGGTACCTAGTCCGAAAGGAGTGGCCACTTACGATCTGAAGCCGGAGATGAGTTCTATTGAGGTGGGTGAGGCTGTTGCCAGAGCTCTTCGTGATGGTCGCGCTGCCTCTTATGCTGATGGGTAAATGTTCGCCGCCGCTCCATCCCCGTTGTCTTTCAATAAAGAAGATTCGACAACAACAGATGGCAGAGAATTGTATCCATTTGTCATGTGCAATTTCGCTGCGCCAGATATGGTGGGCCACACTGGCAAGTATGAACCTGCTTTGAAGGCTATTGAAGCTACAGATAAGGCTATCGGTATCATCTACGAAGCTTGTAAAGAGAACGGCTACGTGCTGATTATCACGGCTGATCATGGTAATGCCGAGAAGATGGTGGCCGAAGACGGTACTCCACACACTGCTCATACGTGTGGTCGTGTTCCTTTAATCATCGCCAACTGTAAAGCGTCCTAATTGTTGTAATAGTCGCCAAAGTTGAAGGGTGGTCTTGGATTCAAGTCTGATGGTGGCGAGGGAGAAAGTATTGTGGAGACTGGCGGTGCTCTATGCGATGTTGGTCCAACAATCTTGAAGATTATGGGCCTCACTCAGCCAGAAGAAATGACTGGCGAGTCTCTACTCGTGTGATTTTGACAGTCTCTGTTATAACTTATAAAAATGAAATTAATAAAATAAAATGGATAGTAAAGAGTAATGTTAAAGTATAAAATTATATTCTTTTCCATAGTGACCACCAATACAGGCATTGATATTATAATTGTTATGGTGCAAATCTTACGGCAATCTTATTCTTTACTCATGACAGATGAAAACTGCCTTGGCCTTCACTCATGGCGTATAACAACTGCTACTTCATAATGTCCGGAGATGTATAGCGAGGCAGTTTTACATAATTAACGCAAGTCATTACACTAGGCAGGTACTTGTCTGGATTATCACAAGTCTTCGCCACGATGGTTAGTGGAGGATTAAGAGCTTTGAATCCACCAATAGGCAACTTTGGAGCACCAGTGATGAACTGGAGGAAACTCGACTGCTGCTTCTGATCAAACTGGTGCATAATCTCGACAAACCACTCGACTTGCTCACTATCTCTACTGTAGCCATGGTCAATCTTCAACGCGTCTGTAATAACATTCTTCTACCACGGCCCATCCCATTTCTGTTGACTCCACATGGACTAGATTTCAGCAGATGAAAATATTCTCAGTTTTCTGATATCAAACACGCGGCAGAACCCACTGCGAAATGCTTCCAACTATTGTTCAATTCCGCGGTATACAAAAGCATCAATAACTCGCGATAAGTACTGCTCCACATTGTCCGGTGTCACCAGGATCTGTGCACCATCTCTAATCAACTCAATACTATCGTAGCCGGGAACCACCATGGTCAGCATAAGATCTTCCACCGACGCGCCACTATCATCTTTCAAAAGAGATGGGGAGTCCTAATCAGAGTTATTTTCCATCAATTACACTTTCCTCTGACAGAACTCTGCAATATACGCGAGAGACTGGGCAAGTTCAAAGTCAATCTGATAAATCAACTTGAGCTATTGCATCAAATACGCGAGAGCTTTCTAGTTGTTCTTGCCTGCAGTAAATCTGACAGGCCTAGCATCTTTAGGAATAGGATCATCCATTACGAGTCTCTCAATGAACAATTAACTGAAGGGAACATTAATCAATCTGAAATCAAACATTGCCTTGGCCACAAAGGTACCCAGAGTTCTAAAGTATAACAATACTTTGCTGTAATTGGGAGTAGTTGAATTGGATTCCTGACTTTAGCGGGAACTGTTCATGTTAATAGGCAGCGGACAAGGGTAGAGACCACCGCGTGACGACACGTAAGCGGTATCGCCCACCATAGACTGCTATGATGAGCAGTGCCACATTTGCAACTCCAACCTCTAGAAATGAAGACTAACTATAGAGAAAAATTCCAACGTTGGCCCATTGCCACTACCAACCTCGTCAAAGAACTCAACTTCCATCATGAACTTGTTGTTAGCGCCGTACAAGTCCATCAATTTTATCGAAGACTCAAAAACCTTCTCTCGGCTAATTCTCACCTTCTGACGCGACAGACGGCCAATGTTCTCCTATGCGATCTCTGGATGCTTAGCAGACATTTTCTACTGCCATCTCATAAGAGCACGCTGAGTGTTATAACAGACACTGTGCAGATAATCCAAGCGATCCTACAGCGAGAATAAATAGCCATGCGACGTGCTAAGCCAATTACACCAAGATGGCGACAGACCACTCGACACTATCAAAATATCTTGCATCTATCTCCTCAATTTAGCTGAAATCTTCTTATTCTGAAATAGTCGAACAGGTACCGCTGCCCTGTTACTATCATCAGATCCGGGATCTAATTCATGCAATGGCTGTTTGACGAACATATCATGTAGTACATTCAGCAGATTCAAAGTATCCAAGCACTGTGGCTAGAGGGAATCTTGTACCGCATCTGAAGATTTGACATCCGTAGAGGGGATATTTAATGGGGAAATGAGAGATTGATATTCCATCGGAGTATTAGTAGACGGACTAGGAGAGAGCAAGACGTCAATAGGATCATTATTGACTTCTGCTGATCTTCTGCGACTGCTCTGTGTCAATTGCTACAACTCCTTCATGTTAACAGGTTTATACACTATAGTGTAAGTCTTATGAAAGACATCCACTGAGCCAGATTGACTAGATTGTTAACGTTCAATAAAATCCAGCGGCATACCAAAGAAATTAGCTCCAAACTATCTCATTAGACTCTACGCTACACTAACCGCATTATCGCTGCTATTTTCACCTGAATTCTATTAGTTATTATTACCACCGGGAGTTTAGTTACTCAGCTATTATTATTGCTTCTCATAGCGATGTACAGCACCATAAAGCGTCATGTCAGTCTCAATCTGCATAGTGTCCAGAGTAAACTAAAGTGACCAATCTTTACTGCTCTTTTGAACTGCTGCAGAGTATGATCTTGACGTGGACTTTTATTCGCTACCACCAGAATGATTAGATTAACTCGAAGAAGCACCATCAGCTCCATCTTATGGTTATTATGATGTTGATGATAAACTAGACTAATTATTGTTTCTATCAGGATCGATATCAAATACGACGCTGCTATCTTTTCTCAATCTATCAGTTTATCTCTGACCAGAGGGATGTTAAATCAACTCTGCCTCATCTTCTTCTTCTTCTTCCGTATAGTAGTCATCACCATCATAGTCTTCTGCAAGTCTATTGCTAGCACTAACCCCAGTCGATGACTACTAAGAATCAGCCGATAGAGCGGCGGCAGGTGAATCAACAGTATCCACGGCTTGGCGGCTTCGACGACGTCGCCCATAAGACGCCTACTTTTCTTCAATTACCTGATTGAGCTTATTAAAATATGCGCTCAGCTTAGGAAGCATAAAGTCTTTGACAGATTAGAATTACGCAATACACTAAACGCTGATAGTGTATGAATTGATGCCCAGCGATGAAATGCTAATCTAATCACCAAGAACAGTGTGCAACATATCCTCAAACTGCTTATCAGGCACCAGCTTTATTCTAATTGGGCGCACCAGTGTGTTTACGATACTTTGCACGTTGCGGTTAGACTGTTCATAAAATCTACTATTCGTCATGGCGGCCACAATTTCAAATTCATCCTCAAACTTTAATAAAACCTCCTACAGCTTCAAGATTAAGTTTTGAGCAGCACTAGCACCCTAAGATTAGAACATACTAGCACAAAACATAACTCTTCTCTAATCCAGAGGATAATCACTAAGCTTTACATCAGTCAGGAATTAGAGTAAACTCTTGACCAGTGAGGAATTCGATATTTCATACGAAGTTACATGATCATCAGATTCAGCCGCCAGCATTTATACAAGCATATTTAAAGCCTACTTATACTAATCTTGAGGCTAACTTGTGGAAAGTAGATCACTAATAGTCTAGAGGTGCGTCATCTAAGTCGTAACAATCTCTTCTTCTTCACCGCCGCCGCCGCCGCCCACTGTAATAGCTTTAAACTCCTCGCCCATATTACGCAAAATATAAATCGCAATCAGATCGTTGGACTGTCGCACCAAAGAACTAAATCTGGTCCAAAGTTCAGACTTTTGCCTCTGCTGTACGGCAGCCTCAATCTACATTTCATCCGCAGACGCATCACTGGAATCCACTACACCGTATTCTTGATTCTGCAATGATTGTTACAAAGACTGAGAATTGGCAGTATCGCCGCTGTGACCTTCACTAAGCACATTGTTAATAGAGTTGATGAGGATCTCCAATCCTTCACTAATTGTGACACTTTACTCTTCCTAACCATTAGGCTTTACCGACACCCTATCCGTCACTGATTATACCAGTCTGCAGAAATTCGATAACTGGTCAATTCCTCCCTACTTGGCCAATTCAACCTTAAAACTTTGATGGCACTTTACAGATTCGTATACAATGAGCAGAGAGTATGCCATAAATTACAGAGTATCAGCACTAATAGTTAGCTTTATCTTTGACATATCAGTACTAGTAGTAGAAGTAGAGGAACCAACAGCAGTAGAATTAGTTGGAACTTCTATTGGACTTGTGGGTATAGATTGAACAAGAGCCTCTTCATCATTATCAACATCCATCACATTGCTGTCACATCGCTGCTGCTGAACAGGTGCAGATGTAGTGACAATAGACCGTCTCAGAACCACTGCAGATTAACCAGTGCTTTGCATCAAAGTTCTATTCATTTAATTCACCATTACTATGACAAACCGGGTCAAATCGGCCAACGACAGTCGCTGCTTATTATCTGAGCTCTCCATTGAATTGAAATTCATCTAACAATTGAACCGCCACACAATTCTGTAAACGACGCGTAAAATCAACACTTACACAGACAGGACGTGGGTGCTGGAAAAGAGTTCCAACAATGCTCTCAGCATCTTTTGACTGAAAGAGTCAAGAATGTTCTACAGCCACTACTATTCCTCTGCATTATTTTGTGATTATCCAGATTGGCACAGTTCCTGCACTGGCTAATAATGTACCATCTTCACTTCATTATAACTGCCGGTAAATTGACGCGAATATTGACGAACATTAATCTTGAAAGTATCAAGCCACCTGTTAGCATCACTAAACTAAGAGTCAACGTTAGAATCAGCAGGTAAAAGAGCAAGACAGAGCTTAATAACAATGGTCCAGTCTGCAGCAGATTTATCATCAGCGTTAAAATCATTCTACTCCCCCTCGACATCTCCCTCACCATAATTATATCCGAAGAATTGCAACAGATTGTCGACAAGTCCACCTTGAAGCATCAACACCTTCGACTCCTTGCTCTAATTCAACAAGATACTTAGAATTTCACCAATTTTAGCTTCATAAGCGGAAGATCTATGACCACTATGTCCTTTGAATAAAGATAACAGAGCATTAATCACCATCTGATTCTCGCAAATCTATTTCAAATACTTTTACGCGTAATCCTTCTTCTACAACTACTACTCACTATTAGCAGTGCCAGATTAAGCCATTATATTCTACAGACAGAGAAGGCAATTGTACAAACCATCAACAGAATACTCTGTGCATTTCTAATCAGTCTACTATTACGCAGACAAATGCTATGAGAA
The DNA here is from genome assembly GCA_023515745.1 of Amoeboaphelidium protococcarum. NCBI lineage: Eukaryota > Fungi > Aphelidiomycota > Aphelidea > Amoeboaphelidium > Amoeboaphelidium protococcarum. The sequence goes on from JALECJ010000258.1 coordinate 3,134,953, forward strand.
CAGAGGTAGAACTTGATCCAACACGGTGAAATCTGATAACAACTCCAGCGACCGCATCCAAACACTCGCAATGGCCACAATCATCCTCTAAGTACTCAAAGAGAAGAAATCTATCATACCAATGACACTGGTGGCTTAATTATTAATCATCATCTGTGACAGTCTGTTGATAAGAGTCTTACTAGCGGACAATAGCGAGTCTTTAGAGCACAGGATCTTGTGTAGGAAATCAATTGACGCCTCCACCAGATCAATGTAATCGAATCGCGATAAAAACTACATGCAAATTGTGGGAATAATTTCATAAATATAATTGAGCACAGCGTGATGATTAGTTTCCAAAAGATGAGAGATGCAACGTAACGCCAACAGTTGACATTCTGGCTGGTTGGCGTCATCATAGCCATCATGGCCACCCTGACCACCAGACGTCATCGTCATCATCGCATCGCCATGCCGATCCACAGTGGAATAATCAGACTATGCATCGGAGAACTCACTTTCACCCTCCCCACCACCTGATTATTAATGGACAGTATGAGCAGCAGACTAATCCAAAGAGTAAGCCTGTCCATGAACAAGAATTTTACTCAGCGTCTTTATACAGTCCGAGACATTGACCGTGGCCAACATTTCCTCACTCAGCAGTGACAGTTCATTATTCAGCTCTTCGAGCACAAACAACTTAGGCACCTCTCTCAACTTTAACTATTAGACAAGCTGATTTATCATTTCCCAAAATAAAAAACTTTACAACTTCAGGTATATTTTGAAAAAATGATAATGATATATTGAAAAATAACTCTTTGGATTTTTAGAATTTTAAAGAGGGAAGGAAAGGATTCCCGCGTCGTTTCAAAAGCATTTGATTTAGCAGAGTTCGTGTGCATGAGTAGACTGTTGGTAAAGGCAATGTATCCAAGTGTACCATTAATAATAAAGGAATATTTTGACTGAAATCATGCAACGATGCATGTCATTGTATTTGAGTTGAAGTAATACAGATTTTTCAAATAGACAATAAGAGAACGCGTCGTGTCTAAATTTAGTAGAGCCGTGTATGCCAGCCTCCACAGATTGCTTAGCAACAGTCGCTTGAGCCTAGTGACTTGGTCCACTTTTATAATTAGCGTTATTATTATTATCATCATCAACTTAGATTTTGTGAATAAATAATTTCAAGTCTTTTATAGTCACCGATAGTTTATATATTTGCTCTTACTAGTCATTCACACAAACTAAAGCTTTCTACACCGTTGTCATAGTTGTAACACAATATGGATGATTTGGATGATTTGCTGAATGATTTGTCCAACCATGCGGTACAGGTTGCCGCTGCTACTCAGTAATAGCAGTAGAAGTAACAGTCGAGTAATGCTGCTAGACCGCCTGTTGACTCTGTGATAATGGATAATAGAAGTATGATGACACAGTCTGTGGACTTGGATAGTCTGCTGTTAGATTTGGAAGGGTCCAGCTTGTTGGGAAGGGATTCGATGATTTCACCTCCGGCGCCGTTGGCTCAGGCTAAAGCAGCAAATTCCACGAGCACCGCTGTAAGAACTTCACGCCCGGTATTATTGTAGTAAAAACAGGCAAATTGCAAGGGTAATTACAACAATGATTAACATCATCAACACCATCATGACCATCATCATCACGATAATAATCAAGATGATATTAAAGATGATGCTCATCAGAGTCTGGCCTCTATAATTGGCGCTATTCCGAATAGTCCATCTACAAGCACTCAGCCTGGATTTAAAGATGCTTTTGTTCCATCTGGTCGATAAATGAATGCTGCTGATTAGCAACAGTAACAACAGTAGCAACATATACGTCCTAATGCAGCGTCACCAACGCCAAATTTACCATATCCAATATAGCATGGTGGCAATGTGAGTTTCGCGACGCCATCAGTGTAGGATTCTGCTTCTATGTGCGCTGATTGTCTCCAGCCAGTAACTGACAGTCAGTAAAAGGTGCAGGCTCTGGGGTAGACATTCCACGAGAGTCATTTCAGATGTGCATAGTGCAAAACATTGCTGAATGGGCAGATATTTTTTGAAAAGCTTGGCAAGCCATGGTGTGAGAAGTGCATGAATGAAAATTTTATGCTGCCAAAGTGTGCCTTCTGTAATGAAGCCATCAAAGGGCGATGTATTAACGCGCTTGATAAGAGTTGGCACCCAGATCACTTCTTCTGCAGTCAGTGTGGAAAGCAGTTCCCGCCTGGTACATCATTTCTGGAGAAGGATGGCAAGGCGTATTGCGAAGAAGATTATTATAGTATGTTTGCACCGAAATGTGCAACCTGCGATAAGCCGATTATGGAGGAGGTTGTCTCGGCACTTGGTAAATCATTTCACAGTGATTGTTTTATTTGCGCAGAATCTGGATGCAACATTCAGTTGACACAGAGTGGCTCTTTCTATGATTACAACGGAAAGGCGTACTGTGAAAAGCATTATCATGCCGCAAGAGGCAGTCTGTGCGCTAGTTGCTCGAAGCCAATTATTGGAAGATGTCTAACGGCGATTGGAAAAAAGTTTCATCCAGAGCATTTTGTATGTGCCTTCTGTAAGAAGCAACTTACCACTGGCGGAGGTGGGGCCTCGACATTTAAAGAACGCGATGGAAAACCTTACTGTGTAAACGATTACATAAAGCTTTTTGGATGAACACATGAATTAAGATCTATCACGTAAATCAAGATCTATCTTTATGCTATCATGCTTCAGATCTTTTTCACTTTCCCTCGTATGCTTTATCTTAAAAGGAAGCGTTGTTTTTTACCATCAGACCATCAGTCAGTCAACGATGCGCGAAACGAAATCTTAACATCGATATGTGGGTCGTTCAACTATGGAATAAGATTAGATAACTCCTCCAATGGTTTGCTAGTAATGTGGTGTCTTCGCCGAAGTTGTTTAATTTTTAATGCAACATCAGAAAGAGTTAATAGCTAAGATCTGTTACTACGCGTCGTTGCTAGGCCTTTTGTTGAACCAGCGATTATCAAATGATCATAGATAGATCTTTCTATTTTAACGATTTTGGCTCGCTCTCTTTGCATCAAAATGCTTATCGGTGTATAGATTAAAAATTGCTATATTGAACTAAATTTAATCTACATTATTGATGGGGATGCCTCTACAAAGTGTTTCTACATTTGACTCCTCGTGAATTACACCGATGTGATCTCCTTTGCCGACAACAATTCCATACATTGCAAACTCTTTGGTAACTGACATTGGCTAGGATCTTTTAAATAATCGAGACGTTACAATTAGCGTAATATCATCCGCTAATCTTTTGTGGATATGGGCATTCACACATCTATTTAATAGTCAAGATCAATTGCCACATAGTATTAATTTGGTATGATATTCGTTCAGCGGCCTTGTCGAATTCTTTATGAACGTATGAATAGGTGTATCTCTCTCGAGTTACGCTAGTCTCGGAAAGATCATGTGTTAGGTTGTGACGAAACACGTACAACGTCAGTGAAAAATGATCAAACTACTTCTTCAAGTGAAGTAGAAATAACAATAATTGGTTATTATTTATTTTCTACTTATTACGTTTTTAACATTTCTACTTCAATTTATCATATCATATCAGGTTCTATCAAAAGCTAATATGGACAGCAGCAAGGACGATGCGTATCATGGAACGATATTTTGCGGCCCTAATTTCACTGCCTGGCACAAGTCGCTACTCACTTAAGCCAGAGAGAAGAAGGTGGACGCGGTGCTGGGTAAGAAGGTGTACAAAGAGATCAAGAAGCTTGGCTCTGTTGAAGACTATTATGCCAATCTCTTGTCTAATCTGGATAGCGCCAGCCAAACTCGCGTCGTCTCCGTCGGAACGGACGCGTCAGCCGTTAATCAGGCAGCTCCCGATAGTAATGCATAGAGAGGTGACGTTGGAAAGTAAGGTGGAGCTAGAAAGGATGTAGTCCCGTCCTCTGTACAGTCTGTATCTTCAGGTGGATCTTCAAGTCTGGATAAGCATAAGGTGATTTCGGAAGTTTTGGGAATGAACAGCAAAGCTCTGGCAATTATCGAGAATTCCATCGAACCTCAGCTGAGATATATTATCATCAAGTGCAAGTACGCGTATGAAGCAGTATAAGCAGTGGAGGCTTACTGGAACGCTAAGTCTCCCAAGCACTCTGGGCTGCTTGCTGAACAATTGGAAAGTCTCACCTTCCAACAGTTCAATCATTCAGTGAAACTCCTATTTGCGATGAGAACGATTGTTGAGGAGATGTAGAAGTGTGGAGATACTTCTATTTCGGAGTAAAAGCTGGCCTAGAAGTTCTTAGATAAGCTGCCGTAGGGCCCAACGTATGGCGATATCCGCGCGTTGGACAACGTGTCCACTTACTTAAAGAAGCCTCTGACTACCGCCGATCTGATGGACACTCTGACTAGTATTGAGCTATAGCGCCAAATACAAGCCTTACGTTAATCTCCATAGGGTGGTGAGTCTACTGAATCTGTGTAAGCTAATGCAATGGTTAAGTAAGGAGCTTCATTTAAAGGTAATCGCAAGCAGTAATTCTCTACAGGCGGGAGTAGTAGCAAGTACTGCACTAACTGCAAGAAAGCGAACCATACTGCTGAAGAATGCTACTGGCCTGGTGGAGGTGCGGAGCACAAACGTCCTGCTCACTTAATACCTAGAGACAAAGATTAAAGTCATGGCATAAAGAAAGTCAAGTTTAGTGCTAATGTTGGTCAAAGTGCTGAAGACGCTAACTTTGTGTCTTTAGTGACTCATGTCATGACCCTCAATGCGGCTATTGACTCTACTGCTCTAGACAACCAGAATGTCTGGTTAAGTGATGGAGGTTGCAACAAATTTGTTACGTGTAGAAAAGACTGGTTGTACAATTACCAAGATTGTTCTGCTGTCTGCACCACTATTGATAATAGCACTTTGGTTACCGTGGTAGGTAGAGGCAGTATATAGTTTGAAATGCGTAATGACCAAGGTAAACTAACCATTGCCACTGTTGAGGACGTCTTGTACTCTCCTAGCTTCTCCTTTAATTTATTCCCTGTTGGGCCGGTTGATGACAAGAAAATGTATGTGGTATTTGGGGAAGGCATGAAGAAAATCTACCAAAATGGAGAATGTATTGCAACTGGTTAGAAAATGAGTTCTGGACGTTTTGATGGATTGTATGTCATGGACATCAAGGTGATCTGGCCTAATTCTCATCAATCTGAAGGCAGTGATCCGAAGCGTCACAAGTCTGATGATCAAAGTAAGAACGAGGCAGATGTGGTCAGTCTGTCAGCAAGTATCAATGCTAAGACCATCCACGAACGTCTCGGACATCCTAGCAAGGGAATCGTGAAGAAAATGGTGTGACTAGATATGTTAGGATAAGTTAGCCATGACATCGACTTTGATTAAATAGATCACTGTGATCCCTGTCTGCAAGCGAAAGCTACTCGCGCTCATTTTTCTAAACGGAAAGATTCTCTGTGGGACAAGAAAGAGATGCCTCTACGGACACCTCGTGTTCTTTATATGCTTCATGCGGATCTCATCGGTCCCATTGGCATTCAAACACCTCAGAAGTAATCTTACATCTTGACTATAGTAGATGACTACTCAGGCTATGCATGGGCGGAATTGTTGTACAGCAAAGATTAAGCATCCTCGGCTATCTAAGTGCTTAACGCTAGAATGAACGTGGAAACTGGTGAGAAGATCAACACTCTAAAATGCGACTAAGGTACTGAGTTTGTGAACTAAGATCTTAAAGGATTCTGTCGTGATTATGGAATCCTGTTAGATATGGTGCCTAGATATACACCTTAGTTGAACGGAGTAGCTGAAAGATATAATCGTCGGATTGTAGAAGGTGTATGCAGTATGTTACTATCCAGTGGGTTGCCCAGAAGATATTGGGGCCTTGCAGTGCAGGCTTATGTATATGTGGCGAATAGGGTTTTAACAAGTGCTCGTAATGCCGCCGGATAACTGTAAATAACACCGTACGAAGTATACCATGGGGGCTAACCGCGCTACAATCATTTGAGAATTTGGGGCTGTCCCGTTACGTACTTCGTACCTAAAGAAGCAAGAGCTGATAAATTCAAATTCTCTAGTCGTACTGCTAAAGGTCATTTCATTGGGTATAGACCAAGCGGTTATCAGATTCTGACTGCTTAAAATTCATTACTCGATGTTCCTTTTGATGAAGTCGTCTTTCACGAGGTTGCACGTTAGACTTATGGTGCCTAGGAGTTTGACTTGATGTATGAATCGTTCTATCCTCCAGATCTCTCAGACACATAGTCGGAATCTGGTTTGATGTTGGGCGAAAGCAGCACCCCTTGTGACTTGACATAGAATCAAGAATAATCCTGTTCTTCATTCGGCGAAAGCTCTGATAATATGCGCTCCACTTTGGGCGAAAGACATGTAGATTAGACCAATGTGCATGACAATGATTAACATACGCCAAATCCTCAGATGGAGGTGGGCGGAAGTGATGATGTTGATGTTATGCCTACCGGTTCGGTAGATGATGTTTATGTGAACACTTAAAGTGATGTGTCTTAAGTGAATGTGTAAGTAACGGACTCGAATGTGCCGTAAGAGAATGTGAATGTGAATGTTCAAGATCTTAATGTAAATGTGAATGATTAAGAGCCTAATGTGAATGTGAATGATTAAGAGCCTAATGTGAATGTGAGGGATGATGCAGACGCGACGAATGTGTAAGCTATATAAAAGAGATCTGCGTGTCTTAAAGTTGGTGGTAAGCGAATCAGTCGTCGCCTGCGTAATATCAGTGCAGAGTCTAATCCTTTAGAGCAAAGTGAAGAGCAAGTGGATGAGGAAGACGCTCTGGTGAATAAGAGACTCAAACGCCTGGTTGAAGAACTCAAAATCGACATGAACACGCGGGCTGATATCAAGGCGCTCTCGTCTCAGGTGAAGATAAACGAACTAATTGATGACTTTGTTCAATGCTATCTCTCTAAGCTTGAGGTTGAAGAGATGCCGTATGATGTGACTTGTCTATTCAATGAAATCTATTGTGGCTCAGACATACCTGTGACTCCTAAGACCGTTGCAGAGGCTATGTTACTTAAAGAATGGCCGCAGTGGAAGGCTGCGATGGAGGATGAGTTGAGGAGTCTTCTTAAACATGGGACTTGGAAAAGGTCCATGCTGCCATAAGGCTTTAAAGCGCTCCCTTGCAAATGGGTGTTTAAGATCAAGCTTGATTCCAGTGGGTAGGTGGAGAGATTCAAGGCTCGATTAGTTATTTAAGGATTCCGTCAAGTGAAGGATGTTGATTACACCGAGACATTTGCTCCGGTGGCTAAGTTTAACACGATTAGAATGGTAATTGCTATAGCTGCAAAGTATGACATGATAATCCATTAAATGGATGTAAATACTGCGTTTTTAAACGGAATACTAAATGAAGAGATTTACATGAAAGGGCCTGTGGGTACCGAATTTGAAGGTCAGATACTGCGTCTACTGAGAAGTCTTTATGGGCTCAAATAAGCACCGAAATGCTGGAACAATACAATTCATTAGTTTCTTGTCGAGATTGGTTTCAAGAGAAGCCATGCCGACAATTGTCTTTACATCAGGCGGAAGCACGGTAGATTATTTATGATAGTGCTCTATGTCGATGATATTCTTTTAATTACTTAGCGGTAATCAG